>JAOXXN010000001.1:49599209-49610977 GCA_026770055.1 Myrmophylax atrothorax | reverse complement strand
TTCTGCTAGCCCTTTTTGATGCCTTCTTTCTTTGCTCTGCTTTCGCAAACAACAGATCTTCATGACTGGTCTTCATTCTTCTGCTGTATAAAAATCTAAGGGAGGTAGTGCTGTGAAACTAGTGTGGGTTCAGGGATACAGTTCTCTCTCTACTGCAGCTCAGTGCAAAAAGGACCACAGACCCACAAAACTACAGAATTGTTGAGGTCAGAAGGAAACTTTGGAGACTACCTAGTTCACCCCCAAGCTGCTCAAGGAAGGACAACCACAGCAGGTTGCCCAGGAACATGTTTCAGTTTTTGACAGCTTGAAGAATGGTGACACCACAACCTCAGCAGGCAATCTGATCCAGCATTTCACCTCCCTTAAGGTTAAGTGGAAATTCCTGTGTTTCACTTTGAGGCCATTGCTTCTTGTCACTAGGCAGCACTGAAGAGTCTGGCTCCATCTTCTTTACTGTCTCTTACCAAATCCCCCTGGAGCCTTCTTTTCTCCAGGCTGAACCATTCCAGCTCTCTCAGCCTCTCCTAGAATGACAGATGCTCCAGTCCCTTAGTCACCTGCATGGCCCACTGTTGGACTCACTACAGTATGCCCATGCCTCCACTAAACTGGGATGCCCAGCACTCCAGATGTTCTTCACTGGTGCTGAGCAGAGAAAGGAGCACCTCCTGGCAAGGCTGTTCTTGAAGCAGCCCTAGGAGGCTGTTGCCCATCTTTCCTGGAAGCACGTATTGCTAGTTCATGGTCAATTTTGTGTCCACCAGAACATATTTTTCCAGTCCTTCTTCGCAAAACTGCTGCCCAGCTGGTCCTCAGGCTATATTGTTGCATGCTTATACTACTTATACTGGTCCCAAAAGTAGGCAGTGTCCTTTACCTGTTCACTGTCTGCTTATTGAGATGCACTTTCTCAACTTGCTCTCTGAACTTTCAGACTTGTCAGCACTCATGGGCAAAAACTATGGCTCTGATGACTGGTAGGATGTCTCCGAGGAGTTATTTGTGCAGCATGTTAATTAAGGTTAAAAAAGGTTTCAGTGTTTTGTGTACACCTGCAACACTATTACTTTATCCAAAGTTCTTGTATTAGCACACTCTTTTGAAACTATTAAATCTTTGCACAGATTTTTAGACTGAAATGGTGTGACCTACTGTTTTGAAAGGTATTTGAGAGCTCCGAGTTAAACAGGAAAAGATCCCCTGTTGTTTAAAATCAGTTTTCAGCTCTCCTTCTCTGCTTCTGCTTTCACTATTCAATGCAAAGATGACTTCCAAAGGGTTAAGCAACTACACAGCCTAACAAATCTATTACAGTTGGTTTTTGTTTGCTGAAAGGTAACAAAGATAAAAATTCAACATATGTATGTGTGCCTCTGACACAGCATTCCTATTTTGATAAGCACATTTGCATTAATTCAAGGTCATACATGCTTCAGTGTTGGAAACATGTACAGCACTTTGCAGATTTCTCTCCCCACCCCACTCGTCCCCCACCTTGTGTTGTAATACATGCACTTTGTAATACCACAGAGGGGAATTACTGGTTTGGTGCTAGTGATTCCTTTCAGAGAATTGCACTGTCTTGTGTGCCACAGTGGAAAATACATCAAGATAATTCCCTCATCACTGCCTACCCACCCACCCACTCCCTGTAGTCTGAGATGAACTGTCTAGTCACATATTCTAATGCTGTTTCTGTTAAAATGTTTGATTATTTTTTTACCTCTCTCAGAGAAAAGCTTTTCTGGAGCCTATATTTATTCTGACATTTCTTTTTTTGGTACATACACATCACCTCTGAGAGATTCTTTGTATATTGTCATTACTGATACTGTAAGAAATTCCAGAAGCAAAAAGTATTTAAAGTGGATTCATATGTGAGAGATTTTGTAGGGACCTTTTTATTTTCACAAGTTCCTTGTTACTTTCTACTTAGCTCAGTATCATAATGATTTAAGAGAAACATACTTATGTGTAGGGTGTGTGTTGTGGGATAGAAACCAAGAAAAAATTAACCAACAAATGAAAATCTTTTGTTCTTAATGACAGAATATAATGGAAACCTAGTCTCCTACTGCATATTATCATCAGGCAAATTAGTTACACATATAATAAGATTTTGCTGTATAAATTATAAATGAAATAAACAATTCTGTCACCATGGTGTGCAATGAATACACCACATGTTATATGTAAATATATTAGTCATTTGCCTTTTGTTTATGTGTCACAGGAATCCATTTGCTTCATTGTGTAGTTTCTATTCCCTGTGGGTTCTTACCAAAGTCATCTCAACCCTTCCTGTATAAGCTTTTTAAAGCATAATTACTTTCCCTTCTTTTATTTTTCGTTTTTCAGCCCAGTTTTAATAATGGCTGCTTTTGTGCCAGTTTCATTTAGTGCTTCAAACTGTAATTTTATCTGAGAGAGCGGAAGAAACAATAAGGAAAGCAAAAAGGGTCTACATGATATATCAGTACAATACAAAAAATATATTGAAACCATTTTTTTATTTTAGTTTTGTTTTCCTCAGAATTTAAAATATGTCCCATAAAGCAACTATGTATATTTTTTTCTCTTACCAAACCTTTCCTTCTTTAATGAGATAGTCTGGTTTTAAGGAATGCATCGTTCAGTCTTTCTTTTCAAGGGGTGGCATTTTTATTTCCCAGGCATTACAGTATATGCAAGAATAATGTAAATTTGGGCTTTTTCACTGGGCACGGCACACCAGCCTGAATGCACTTTGAAACCAACACAAGACACAGCTACTCTCAGTGAATGATGACTTTAACATACACATTCCAATCAATAATCCAGAATTTTATATTTAATCACATTCAGTTCACACTCATCAAGGATTATCTTTTGTGCTCCCATAGGTTTTTCTGTCCTCCACAGGGAGACAGAGTTGAATGGAGTATATCTCATTATATGGGGTGGCTGTGGACCCTAATGGAAGGTGCAATGCTTAGCACATGAGCAGACTAAACTTCCATCATCAAGACCAGCTAAAAAGGATATTTGTCACTGCTATCTTCATTCCTCACACAGTGTCAGCCAACACTTTCTGCAGGGTGAATGGCTGTACCTTGACATTGTTTACAAGGTCAATTACATCTTCATTTTCAGAGCTATTCTGAAGGCTATTAGAAGATATATTTTCAAGGTTTTTGTATTTTTAAAAGGAGCAGAGGCAAGTAAGCATGCTGCTTTTGCAGCTTACTTGCAACTGTTTCTCTGGGGAGGGTTTTTTCTTTTTTCTTTTCTTTTTTTTTTTTTAAACTGGAACAGACAGTGGTTAGCAGTGCAATACAAAAAAGCAATTCTATTGCTTCATAAGCCACAAAGTGGACTATGGAATTAACGTATGAGATGTTATTTCTAATTTATTTATCAGCGCTCTCTCTGTAGTACAAGTACTCTCGAAAGCACTTATGTATTTGAAGTCTCATAGAGAGATACCAGATAATGGGAAATGGTTTGCTGTGAGAAGTGATCTACTTGAGTGCATAGAAGAAGCCTCTTTCTATCAAATATTTCACTGGTAATGTTTTACTGTTTCTCCTAGATGGCATGCCATAGAGTGTAATAAATTTCAGTTTTGTTTATCTTCTGTGTCTGTATTTGCACTTCGGTGATTATATTTGAATTCATGAAAGATCCTTGTTTTTTAAGAAAAAACTTTAGCATAAGCTTCTCATTAATCCTGTCCTGTTTGTCTGTTATTAATAGGCCACTGTACAATGTATTCTGCTGCAAAACTCCACCAGGCATGACTAATTCAGATAATTAATTTGCTAGAACATTAACACCATCAAATGAGCCTGCTAAACCGGTAAATTTAAAGTAAATTAAACTTAATTTGCAGGTTATTGCAATTAAGTCTGCCTTGTCTTTCTGAGGGATTTCAACATCCTCAGTATTTAAGAGGCAATCATAATGCATGCAAGTGGGCGGGATTTTTCACTAATTAACACGAGTCTAATCTGCTTTTCAATTAGAGTGGATGTTTATAATGTGCTGGTGACAGTGTTGCAATTCAGTACAGCATAACAGGAGTGCATGGCATAATTATAGCTGAAAAGAAAAGCTCATGCAGGGCCTGTTTAGGGGTTAATGAGACATTGGCAGCTTCCAGCTGAGGAGATTGAGCCAGTTTAGTGCAGCTTCAAGAGGAAACCACCCATAGGGGTTTCCTTTGAAGTGTCAAAAGGTCCCCTTGTTCTGGGTGGCTTATGTTTCATTTGTCTGAGTGGCATATCAAAAATTGATGAGCTGCCAGCAGCAGTCCTCATGACATTAATTCACCAATTGTGTTTCTAATAGCTTTATCCTTAAATACATTTGGATGATGATAATACTATGAAAAATCAAGGTTCTGAAAACAATGAGAAGGTCTGTGCAGTTCCAAGAAGTCTATACAGACTACACAAATGTATCAGCTGCAAATGTTAATGATGCAGATGACCTACACTACTTGTTACGATCAGGAAGACAAAGATGTATTGCACATCCATCCTCTGAACAGCATCAGAGCTGTAACTGCGATGTGTTATTTATTGTTAGTTAGGTTCTTGAAATGCATAAAATGGGTCAAATTCATCCCTGGAGTAACTTCATTGGCTTCAGAGCAGCTATACCAGCAATGGTTTTGGTCTTTTATACTAATAGTAACCGAAAGAAAGTAAAAAAGGAGAGCTATAAAGGCATCTCTAATGCAGATAGAGTGTTTCATCAGTTCACTCAGGTTAGGAAGGTCCCAGTCTGTGCATTGTGGTCCCATGTTGAGATACTGGAGTGCTCAGACTTTTGTACAAAAATGAATGTTCCTGAACAGACTGTACTTCTTGTTTAAAGAAACAGTAATGGTGATAACAGGGAATGTTAATTACAGGGACAAGTAAAAATTGTACAGGAGTTGGACTTGATGATCCTGGTGGATCCTTTCCTACTCAGCATATTCTGTGATTCTATGATTTAAATGCATTTAAAATCTGAAACAAAGAGAAGGGACCATCAGTGCGAGTCTGGCTAGCCATATCAGTCATAGAATTCCTGATTTACAGGCTTTTCTACAGAACTACAGTCTCAGCATGCAAGCATTGCATATAAGAGGAGGGAGCTTTAGTAGCTGCCCAAGAGGCAATTTTCAATATATGGTGTGAGCCAAGTGCCATGCTGTTTTCCTTTTTAAGTCTGAGAGCTGAGGACTTTGGTTTTTTTCATGTGTTAAACAGCAAAAACCACCCCCTGCTCTTACCACGTCCGAAAGTATTACTTGAACTCTTTGTAACTTTCTGTAATTTCTTATGGAGATTGATGCTCTCAAGGAAAATTCAGCCCATCTCACTGGAAGTTATTAGACTTGAATCCACCCTATTTAATTTCAGGCAGTATGAGATAGCCAAGTTGGAAGCACAATTACCCCATGCTACTGTAGATGTCATTCAACTCACAAAAAAAACCCCAAACACCATTATCTGAAATCGCTGCCTCTCTTGCCTATTAAAAAAAAAGTTTAGGTCGACTGGGCATCTAACTTAAGTGCTTCCATTTAGTCAGTCAGAGTAAAGGCTGTTATCTGTATGGGCAGGGAATACATACACCGTTCTTTATAAAGCTGGGTGATTTCTTTTTAGAATGGCTTCTGCTTGTGAAAGATCAAGACTCACAGGTCTATCTTTACAATAAAGGGACATATAAGTGCTAAGTTAGAGTGTATGGAAGGGGTTTGGATACTGCAGGGAGGAAGGGCTCTTCTCCTTTTTATAATCTCAGGTAATTCAAATGGCTGAGCAAGCTGAGGAGTGCACAAATAGTACTGCCAGAGAGAGATGACTGTCCAATAATTTGGTACAGTACCATAACGATCTAAATATAGATTATTTATAGGTCAGTAAGAGTGAATCCTTGTTGAGACTTTCTTTTTGCTTCTCTTCCTGGACTTTTGACCATGACTTAGGGTGATATCAGTAAATGGGGTTTACTAAGATAAAAATACCACTGCTGGTGGCAGAATTGGATTCTAAATGACTGAAACATTCTCACCTGAGAAGCACTTTGTCAACTCAGCACATGAACATGTAGTTCAAGAGCACCTGAGTGATTTTTGTGTTTTAAGATCTGTGACTGATGGATCAAATGAGAAGGCAGGAAGTTCCTCTGTCAGGGATGCAAACTATCTTCTTTCACAGAGACTTTCTGTCAGTCTTTCCTGACCACCAAATGCAAGATGACACAGGTACAGCTGAACCTGCTATTATTCACTAGTAGAGGAAGGAGTGAAAGTCCATCAAGAAACACTGAAGGAATCCTGTACAAACAATATTAAAGAAAAAAAACAAACAAAAACAAACCAAAAATACCCCACCAACTTACACAAATGGCTTACAGTGAAAATATTTCTGTCTTATGTTGAAATAAAATAACTGAAAAAATGTGGGTTATATTATGTTGACAGTAGTGGAAACAAAAACATAGCATGGTATTCAGTTTAAAGTTATTATTTACTAATATTTTACATTACCAGCTGCAAAACAGAAAGAAAGATTATTTGCCAAATAGCTATAGTACATAAATAAGTATAGTTTGCTATACCTTCATTCAGGAGTAAGGTTAATTTTAATTCATTTTTCCAGACATCAAGATATTTTCAATGATTTGTAAACAAAGGTCATGAGAAATATGAGTGTAAAATCAAAAAGAAGACAATAAGCTAAATCAGTTGTTGAAGAAAAAGAGATAACCCCATGGAGATCAACTAACAAAGATCGTCTAAAAATGTATAATCTTTTCCCTTCTCTTGTCAGAGATATGGAAAACTGGAACATGACAATTCTGTAGAATATAAGGTCTATAATGTCTGTGGTCTACAGACCACTCAGCTCTGAAAAAGAAGGGACTACCATTAGAAACAGCACACTACCTGCCACTTCTGCTGGGGTGAGTACACTTAGAAACATAAAATCCCTTCAGAATCCTTAAAGGCCAAGTTAGTGACTTCACTGGGTGCAGTTTAGATGCAAGAACACTGACAGTTGAGATTAATGGAATAGCTGCCAGTTAACTGACACTAGTGAAATCTTCATCCTCCTTTTAGCAGCATACTAGTGGGGTTTAAGGGGCTATTACATAACCCAAATTCTAAATACTGTATGAGGTATAACATAGCATGTTCATAGAAGAAAAGGTGCATTAGGAAGATTAAAGAAGGCACTCCTCTCCCAGATCTCTATCTACCTCTTCTCTGGGATTATAGCAACATAGTGGTGCCAGGTCTAGTGTTGGTTTTCAGTCTGTTCTCTGTGGGAGTCTTCCAGTATTCCTGTTTTATAATCTAGGCAAAGGAGGAGAAACTCTGAGAAAATTCTTTTTTATCCAGATCTACGGTATTAGTTCAAAATTTTATTTTTTAGCTGGCTAAGATTTTCAGAGAATTTGGCTCTAGGAAATGAGCAGTTGTACCAGGATTAACACTTTAAAATTACGGCTGTGGAAGAGAGGATACATGGACTTGTTACACTTGATGTGAATAACAATGCATAAATTAACCAATTACTTCACACTAGCTGGTTTCAAAGGTTTATTAGCTCTTTCAATTGCTTTTGGAATAAGCTTTTTGATTAAGCCTTTACATGAACATACAATTACTAAGAAGCAGTATTTAAGAAACCAAACACTAATTTTTTAAATGTAAAAAATATGCTTGAAAGTAGCAGCACACATAAAAATGCAGTGTAATATATCAGTTGGGTGATATCTTGGACTTTGGAGATTATACTGTTGCACATGAATTTCTTTTCCTGGTGTCTTGAGGTAACATATAATGGAAGCAGGATTATCTGAAGTTAAAGGTGATTGATGGGAGCCTAAACTGGTCACAAAGGAGAATTTGCAGGCAACAGTGCTCCTCTTTGACTTCCACAGTTGATTTAGTCTGGATGAAGAAGGAAGTGACCGGGAGAAAACCAGACAATACCAAAAATGAAGTTGACAAACTCATGGGCAGTCAGGAGATGGGAAAAATTCTCATGGCCAGATACTCAGTTTTTCATGAGGGTTGAATCTGAAGGTTAAGTGGACACCTTTGTACCAGACAGTTAATATAAATATTTGAATAAATTCACTAAAAGGGAAAAATAATTTATTAGAACTGCTCTTTCTCCATGGTACCATGGTGTTCATAAAGCATAACAAAGATCTGAATACTGGAGTATATTGCTGTGAAATTGGGGAGTATTCTAGTAAAGTTACATCCACAATGGAATATTGACTGTAACTGGACAAGAAACCAAATTATTATGACTTTGGAAAGGCCTTCACAGAGCTTTGTGGTTATGGTTAGAAAAAACAGCTCTACAAGGCAGATCCATAGTTGTTACTCTCTTTCCCCTCTAACTTGCTTTTAAGGTGCTATAGAAAGTGTTCTATTACCTGATTTAATGGGTGGCTATCTTCAAAAACATGTGGTGAAAGAAGATACATCAAAATATATCTGATGGCCTATGTATTTTTTCAGGGTTTTTTTTTAATCTAAAAATCAGTGCTTTTGCAGAGAAAAAATACAATTATACAAACCTCAAGGACTAATACATCGATGACTTAGTTTGTTTTCTTAACAGAGGGAAATAACATTTGAAGTGAAGAAATGAAGAGTAACTATAAATATCTTGGTATCTTATGTGCCAGGAGGGGAAAGCATGAGTAAAAAGAGTAAAAGTACATTTCACTCCAGTAAAATCCAGTAGCTGGGCCAGAGTGCTTTGAAAATGCTTTTACTGGAAGCATCATCTAGAGTTTTTGTGGATAGTGTTTATTACATTCTTAAAAATACACAGCTCCACAACTGCTGAGAGGCAAGCTGCTGAGGTTAACAGCTACAAATGCAATTTATGAAACACATGGCATTGTAATTTGACCAACAGAACTCAATCCAGAACCAAAATTTGATATCATAGTTACTGTAAAAATTAAAGAACAACACTATGCAGCAAGCAGAGATGTATCTATCCAATAAGTTAAGGAAATATGGGGAAACCACAATGCATCATTGCTTTCTTGCTCAGAGGGAATCATTAAAGACCACTTAGCATTGTTAAAGGAGAAAGAATTACTGGGTTTCATTCTGAAATTAGTTTTAGATTACTTATATTTTTGGTTTTCTATAGTAATTTTTCAGCCATTGGGTCATGGTCCTCTCCCCAAGGAGCTGCTGTGTTTTGCTCTGCATCTTGACAGAGCAAAACCAATAAAACAAAAGAAAACAAAGAAACAAACAAAAAGAAAGAAAAAGAAAAAAGAAAAAATTAAACCAAAACAAATAAACCCCCATGGAAATACAATTCTGATTTTACAGAGACCTGAATAATTCGTATATTAATTTAAAATTATTAAATCCTAAGTTTCTGTATGCTGTTCATTATTCATTTTATTATAGAGAAATATTGATGCAGCTGAATCAGTTGGAAGCTTGTGCCATAGCAAATGATAACATATTCTATTACATGATGTATATGGAGCATATGCTGTTGCTAGTTCATGATCCAAGTGTGATCTGAATGAATTTAGCTTAGCACAGAACTTGCCTTTTTATACTTTACCTCTCTATAATATATACTTCCACAGATTCACTTAATTTTTTTTGAGTTTTCACAGAAATGGAGGTAAAGAAGTTACAAAAAGTAATGTAAATATCAAAACTATTTCTTCTGACAGCTGTCTAGTAGGCACAGAAGACGAAATATCAAAACTCGAGAACAGAATATTCCTGTAGATCTTGGTCCATTTTTTAGATCCAAAGAAAGACCACACATATAAAAACTCTTAAAACTAGTTAATGAGGCTAAAAGTCATGTATAGTCATGAGGTTATGTGACTGAGCATCATGTACTAATATGTAATATGTAACAAGTCATTCTAAAAACCAACTTAGCATCCTAAACTTGCAACTTGTGCCTAATAAACCAGTACCAAATAGGCAGTAAGGTTTGACACTCCAAGATTTAGACCTCTGAATCATCATGCAGTTTCAAGATTTTAGTCTTCTAGAGAACAAGGTTTTCACTATGAAGCTCTGTAATGCCCTGCTGGTCTGTCTAACCCTCTTTCTCCCACCATTATTCAGAGTAACATCAATCAAAACCCTCGTGCTTGTTCCACATTTTATGCCTGGCAGAGTTCACAGACTGAGAAGTCTTCTGTCTGTGTTTCTTAAGACACGCTATCTAGAAAGTTTTTTAAAGAGTGTGCCTGCTGGGTTATATTTTACAGGAGATGTAAGTGAAAATAAAAGAAGCAAACACTATTTATCCATTAAACCAGTTCTTATGGTTGTTAGAGTATGGAATAAATGCAAGGCTGTCTTAAACTTCTCTGTGTTTAGCATATCTGTTTCTGTCTCCATCGGCAAACTTACATGGGACTGTATTATTGTTGCAAAAATGTATAAGCTCAATCCTCTCCAGTAGTCTAGGAATCAATATATGGATTCATTAAATGTGAAGGAGGTGTAACAAATGACAATATGAACTAGGCAGGTAAGAGAGTTCCTGATTGCCTCAGCAGTTATCAAAGAAGAGAGTAGTAAAAAATGAGAAAGACATCTACCCCGCAGATCCAAATCAGCTCTATGCATTTTTAGAACAAGTTATTCTTCATGTAGTTCATGTAATTTGAAAGAGATTAACTGTGTAACTGGAGAAGCTTGAGTTGGTAATACTGATAATACTAAGAACTGCCAATGAAACCTTCTCCTGAGGTTATATATCATTTTTGTAGCATAATAATTTCAGAATAATCCCCCTGTTTTCACAGAAAGATAGGTGGTACATACCAGATTAATTTACTTTACCCTGATTTTATAGACACAATTCAAAACATTATAAATGAAAAAGCTTAATACAATCATTAAATTATTTGACGATTCTAACTTAATTTTTTCACCATTATTGTTATTTGTATTCCAGTCCTGCTTAGAGTTCAGAATCAGAATAAAAACCAGTTGTGTCAGTTAGTGTACAGGATGCAAAGTCTCTTCCTCCTCTCCATTCACTGCATTTGAAGTGTGCTATTATAGCAGCACCATTTAAGCTAGTTAAAATACTGTCACTAATTTCAGCAGGTGCCAAATTTCCTTCCAGTATCAAGAGTTTATAAAACATCTATACCCAGACATGGATATAGGCACACCCAAAATATCTAAGTTCAAAACTATTATTGCAATCCCCTTCCTGAATACATAACTACTATTTAGAACAGAGGTACCCTATATGCACTGAGCTCTGACTATGTGCTCAATGTGTTATGTTAAAACTTACCTCCCAACTAGAAATGTCTAGAAAAGGGACATTACCCCTGGGAAAGATGTGGCAAATCCAGGAGGAGTCCTTCCTCCTTCTCAGGGAAAGCAGTGTCATTGCTTTAAGGGAATGCTCAAAAACTTCCTTCTTTGTAGTTGCTATTTATTATTCTGTCTGGGAGTCAGAGAAATGGAGATGGAAAGAGTGAAGAGCATCATATCTTCACCTGGTATGGGTTCGCTTCTGACTTCTACGTGTGTGAGAGCCTCAAGTTCCCAATTTCTGTAAGGTACAAAGACAGGGAGGTTGTCAGTTCATTCTTATTTGTGCCAAGTACTATCTGTGTTGGTCTTGATACCTCCAAAGAATTAATTTTGTCACTGTAAGAGGAAGACTATAGATGACCTAATGTTTATTCTTCAATTGCACTCAAAATTATATAAAACAGGGAAAAAAATCATGACA
>JAOXXN010000001.1:49562525-49585648 GCA_026770055.1 Myrmophylax atrothorax | reverse complement strand
AGGAGAAGTTCTTGCTGGTTTGTTTTAAAGCTAGTAGCAAATGTGTTAGAGGGTAGCAGCTGAACTTTATTTAGAAATCTCTTGGAGACATGGATTTACCACTACTACTGCTGATGTTTTTTTTGACTTTGAGAGAATGCTATAGGAAATGCACCATGAAAAGGCAGCTGAACTACTAAGCCAACAGGTATTTTTCGGTTACATTTCTGTTGCTCCTGGCTCCAAGACTGAAACCCCTGTGAAGAGCAGTAGGATTGTGATGGATGTTTGGAGGTTATGGTGTGCGTGCTGTAGAGATCTCTCTTTCTGGGGGATTTAAAGAGGTTACATTTTCTCAGTGTGTATGAGCTTGACCCTTCATTCCCCAGCCTTTCCACACCTGCATTAAGCACTTCTGCAAGGGAGCAGGTGGCATTGAGGATCTGCCAGCCTGCAGTTGTCACTAATGGACTGTAAGTCTTCAATATGGGGTGAAGAACCTTTCTTTGATTTGCGCCTTTGTTGACTAATAGCATTCTTGCCTTCCCAGCTCTCCCTGGTGAGGACTGAGAAGGGCTGTAATAGAGGGTCCAGGAGCATGTTGCCAGGCCATGCTGTATAGTGGCCTCCTGCTACCACTTGATCCTGCTGCCGTATCCACAGCTGATGGCTTTTAGCAGGATCTCGGTTAATTCAAGGAGGATGGTGTGGAGGAGAGGCAAACAAAAGGACCATTAGAGGTAGAGAGGGTGAAGAAATTAAATGGGAGCACTCCCTGAAGGAAATGAACAAGAAGTGGTGAGAAATATCTTGAATATTCTGAGAAGTAGTTTGAAGAGACTGCCCTGTGCAGCTGGGCAACCTGTTAAATCAGAAGTGCAAACTGAATTGGTACTTTATAGTACAAAGTGATTTCTCTCTGACATTTTAAGAACAACCATAGGAAAATTTTGCTGCTTTACTGACTGAGGTATAGGGATGAAAACCTTTATGTTGTATCATACACATTTTGATGAGATGGTGTTTTTGTGGACTGTGACATAGACTACTTGTCTATTTTTACCTCTAATTACTGAAAATCTGAGTATATTTAGAACTGAATTTGTCATCCCATGCTCTTGCAGACTTAAACAAGGGGAAGAAGTAAAAGCGGAGAGGAGGTTGGGCAAGAGCAAGGACAGTTGGATTCCAATGATTTTGATGATAAAGAAAAAAAGCTTTTACAAGGAAAAACAAGCAAGATTGAGAAGTTGTCTTCAGACAACATATTCTACATGTGAGCTATATCAAAAACTGTAAACAAAGAGGAATTTAAAGGAAAAATTTAAATTTTTAAATTTAAATTTAAAGGAAAAAGAAAACAACCAACTGCCATTAGGACCTGGTGCAGAATTGATGCTGCATTAGATATGGCTATATATTATGCAGTAATGATACAGAGAAGTATTGATGAATCAAGAAATGTGACCCCAAAGCTCTGACCAGCAGTCCTAGGTGACTGAGTCCATCAGACTTTCTGAGTCCAGGGCCATATACCTGTTTTTTAAGGGCACCCCGGTAGGTGAAAGGGGTCAAGAGGGGTTGTTTTTGCCTTTACGATTAGGCACCTGTCCTATCCATATGATGTTCCTTCCCATCCATATGATCTGTTCTATCTGCCTGATGGCATGAGGGATTGGGCTTCACCACCTCCGGGTGGGCTTCCTTAGTAGTCATAAGGGTGTGACTCCACCAGTCAATTTCCCTTTCACTCTCCCTTATGCTTCTGAGCCTTTCCACCTATTCCTTTAGCTCTGCCACCAGACACAGCAAATCGTTCACCTGCTCACATCGCATGCAGGTGCTTCTCACACTGTCCTCTGGTAGCAGTTCCAGGCTCAAACAGTCTGTGCAGTGAGAGGCCTGAGTGGCTGCATCCTTTTTAGAGGATTCTGTCTGTATTGACACACCTCTACCGGTGACAGGAGCAACAGCTTTCATTTTTTTGGAAGACATGACTGCCTTGAGTTGTAGGGAAAGTTAAAAAAAAAGGCAAAAGGGAAAATAAAAAGGGGGGGGAAAAAAGCCCACAAAAGCACCCAGGCTTGTGCCCTGCCTGCTTACCTGCCTGTGCAAATTGCCTGTGCAACACCCCTGCTCACCACCTCCCCAGAGATGTTTTTAAGGCCTTCTCAACCCCCTGCTAATGAGCAAGCCACACCTCTGAGTCACCTGATGACAGCTGGAGGAGCAGCAAACAAAGCCTGGCAGGAAATGTTGAGTTAGCATTCTTTCATGCTTTAAAGAGCTAAAGGTTATAAATTTAACAATTCAGATTTACAGCACCAATAATCATCCAAGGTCCTGTGAGGTTAAGAATTTTCTAAATATGTGGTCAGTGAAGACATGAGACATCAATGAGACATCACCTTAAAGCAGAAACTGGTAGAGAGCAGTGGAACCTCTTCACCTTCTCCTTGAAGTTGTGCATGTACAATGGTCTTATGTTGAATACAGCCTTCATTAAAGTAAAATCTGACATAGTTGTGGCTATTTGCTACAAAATCATACTTCAAGGTTGCCATAGTAAATTTGCTATAGACCCACATAGAATTGTATTTATGCCACACACCTTGCTTGCAGGAAAATAATAATTATATATATATATATAAAAATATATCTATACTACGACACAGGTATGGCAACAATTAAGGGGAGAAAGAGCTTCAGTGAAAGCATGATGTTTTAAAAAATGTGCCTAAGAAAGGAAAATAAAAATTTGCTCTCTTTCCTGTATTAATGGCAGAAGTCTTAAAAACAGCAGATGTTCAATGTGCAACTATGAATGCAAAAAACAATTTCAAGAAGCTAATATTGGGTCACTTCATGTTATTGTACTGATAGCCAGTCAAAACTGTGCTTACCAAATAATCTGATCAACTGTCTACAAATAAAGGGCTACCAGTTGCAAATTAAGTTTGGAGAATTCAGGCTGACTGCTTTTTTTCAGTTTTTAAAACATTTTCTCATTATACTAATATTTTTTTGTTTCGAAGACAAATCTTAACCTGTGTGTTTGGAGTAAATAAAATCTTCAACATACATAATGGCTCTTGCTTGTAGAGGTGGAGAGATTGAAATTTGCAGCTGGAAATCATCTAGGGATCAAACTATAAAAAAAGGGCTTATGGAGCATATTTGCAGTCAAGGCAGCTGACAGCCTGTGAAGCAAAAAATACTTTGGCTCCCTAAAATAACTTCATAGTATTTAAATAGCTTTGATAGTAAAGATCTGTTTTGTGCAGTAGTGTAGAGAGTAGCAGTTCTTTTATATGAGGTGCTGAAACCAGAATGTGTTTTTTATCGGATCAGACTGTAAGAAAGGGTTGTGCCAGTTGAATGAGACGAAAGGGCACTAGCCTGTATTTAGAGAATCTTCTGAGTGTAGAACCATCCTGTCAACAGCAAGGCTGGCAAGATTTATCTTTCAAGTGAATGATTCACTGATGTAAGTTGTCAGTGGTAATCAGCACAAACAATGTGGCCCGAAGATGCCATTTTCTGTCATGAAACAACTTTCCCAGCTGTGTTTTTTCACAGAGCTGTGCAAAACTTCACTTTGGTAAAGGATATAGTTTTCATTGTTGACACACAATGTCCTTCCTTTCATTTTGTAGTCTTGAAATTAAATTTTAAATTAAAATAGAACCCCATTTAGGCCTGTATTTTCTAAAGAGATCCCCAAAATCTTTCTTTGAGAAGAATATAAATAGTAGGAATTTCTGACTACTGAATATATACCATTTTTCCACTGACCAACCTGCCTAGAAAAGAACTGTAACTGTTGTTATAATTTTAAGATTAGTATAGAAATAAGATAATTCCTAGTGTTAGGAAACACTAACTTTTAGACTGTACCAGATTCCACCATCTTGATTAATTTCTATTAGTCTCTCTGTAAATTGTCTTGTTTACTTGATACAGTCACACAGTGTGAATAAGGCATCAAAAAATATTGCAATGATTAACTTCAGTTTAAGAAACATGGTTCACTTTCATTCATACTTTTATTTATATATTAGCAAGTTATTTTAAAATATTGGCATTCTACCCATCAATTAATTTTAAAAAACACACCCACATTCACATCCTGATAATAGTTCAATCATTTATGAAATAATCTGTGAAATTTAGCACTTGATTTTTAAGTTCTTCATCCAAGAAATGAGACTCTGAAAAAGGGTCACTTTTCTAAGCATTTTTGTTACACAGATATGATTCAGTAATCTACATGGAAAAATATTTTCTGAGAAATCAAATAACCTTAGAGCTAAGACTAATAAAGCTATTAAAATTAGGACCAATTAAGATTTGTGCAAGTGGCCCAGGCATTCTAGCCTGGCATTATTAAATAAATCAGGCTATTAGGATGGGGTTTTTTCCAATATGATTTGCTTGAAATCATATATTGTCAAAATCAGCTAGGGTAATGGCAGTATGATGTATTGTGCTATCTCAAATGTATTTTGTTACTTGCCTGAAAATAATGACAAGATAAATACATTCCTGGAAATTGAGTAGAGTATTGCAATTTCTACTTTGACAGCTTAAAATACATGTAAAATTCTTTTAAATTCCCAAATTTTGTAAATTATACTCATGAATTCTAATTAATAAAGACAGGCTAAAAATAGAAGATTACTGAGACTCCAAATGTCATTTTACTATTTTAAAATATTCTGTATTTAAAATTTGATACAAAAAAAAATCATCATTATAGGTAAAAAAAATTATAAATATGGACTAACCAGTTCTGTTAGTCACTATAGTCTCATAATTCTTTATTTTTTAACTGAAATAATTTTAAACCATATAGTTTGTTTCCAAGGCATCTCTGTTCCATATATTACATTAGCTATGTATGAAAAAGTCGATTTGTAAATGTGTGTTCCAGAAAAAATAAAATTGCTATGATTGATCTGAAATAATTGATGACAGCTTTCTTTTTCTTAATTATAAAATACAATTACATTTTTGTGCTTTCATACCTGAACATTACAAAAGCTGAGAGAACTATTTCTGTTCTACTTCTGATTAGATCAGCAATGCCACTTCTTCAGGTCTTATCATATTGGTTTTGATAATAATTGCTTGGGAAGTGTTTGATCTCAATGATGAATACTTGATTAGTTTTTCATGAAATCATTCAACCACACCACTCAACACTACTCATGTGAGACCTTGTTGATTTAGCTGTTCGAAAGAATACATTCTTTTTCACTGCAGTTATGGGATCTCAGTCTTTGGGGAAAAGAGGGTGGAAAAAGGGCAAGTTTATGGGTAATGATATTGCAGCAGCAGATATTTAAGGTTTGCTAATTCTCTTCTCAATTATGTTCATTCTCTGCCTCGTCACACTGCCTGCTACATGGTGACAGAACCAATCTTAGCAGTGGAATAAATTTTTCCTTTTTTTAAAAAAGGTTTCATGACACCATTGTCATCTTTGAAACCCTTGGAGGGTTTTGCCCTGATGAATAATATTTCATATGTGGAATGTTTATGTGATTTTCACGGAGTGATAACCCCGCTACCACCTAACTTTGATGCATTGAGATTGCTGCTTTTCCCTACTAAAGTGCTTTTACACACCACCTCCTACAAATTGACTTCAGAGTTAGAAATAGAAGATTCAACAAAACTTCAACTCTCCCTGGAAAAAAGGGGTCTTGTAGAGAAATTTTTACTTTGGACACAACCTACTTTAATTATTTAAACAGGAGCTTTTGCTGAATAAGATTTGTAGGTATTTTTCCCTTTTTGCTTTTCTTCTACTTTATGCAGTTTGAATCACTTATCCAAAGCTGACCATAAATCCGTATTTTAAAATTAGTATTATTTAACCAAACTGTTTTTAAGCATTGGTCTGCAGACCCATACTTATTGAAGTCAATAGCATTTTCTGCATAAGTTAAAATTGTTCACTTGAGACACTCAATGTATTGTCTCCAAGTTATAGGGAAAAAAATTGTGTAGCTCAGGTCCTTATGGTTAACTATCGAAGAAGACATTTTCAGAACAATGTGCTTAATTGTCAGTCATAATATAGCAAGGAAAAAAGCCTTTTATCAAAAGAGGAGTTAATGCCACGTTAATTAGGAGAAGGGAAGAAAATTTCCAAAGAGGCAATATTTTCTCTAATGATTTTCTTTTTAAAGTTGCTAATAGAATTATGACAGTTTTAACAATCAGAAAATACAATGCATTCCAAATGTTTCTTTTGTTAATTATAAGATCTCTGGAAATTGCCTAGATCTTTAAAACTTAATGTTTCACTAATAAGCTTAGATCCCTTTAGGTTGTTGTTTTTGGGTTTTACTAATTTTGTTTTCAATATCAACTATTATTTTGGTGGCAATAAATTTCTCTTTGAAGATCTAATTTAAGGAAGCACTTCTCTAGAAGACTCAGACTGCTTAAAAAGAAAATATTGTTCCAGGACTATAATTATTTTGGTTATCGTGTCATTGTGTTAATGTTGTTCTGGAAGAACTGTTATCTGAATGTTTCATTGTTTTGAGTTAAGTCTAAAAAGGAAATGAGAGCAGTCAGCCTGACAGGTGGAAAAACAGAACATCTCTCTTTAAGTGGTGAAGAAAAATTTGAATGCAGTTACCATGAATTCAGCAATTTTTATTTAACTGTTGTGCACTGTCAAAGTACCTGTCATCCTAAGGTATCATCTTTATGTAGTTGTTGGCCAGCATTTCCAAAGAACTCGGCTCCCAGTTGCAAGGTGAAATGAACAGAAATATTTTCACAGAGGCTTATCACTCTGCAACTCCCACTGAAAAGAAAGGAAGCTACTAAGTGCCAGTTCCTTTGACAAGTCTGTCTTTCTTGTTAATCCTTTTAGGAGGAACTGCTATTGAGGTTTTCAAAGGAACCGAAAGGATTTAGGTGTCCAGTTCCCATGCAGAGGCTATAGAAGGAGAAGACGTAACACAGCACCTTTGAGAAGCCCACCTCAGGGCTTTTAAAATTCATGGTACGCTAAACCAGAGCAAATGTCCACACTCAAGAAAAGTCCCAAGACTGAGGGATGTCAGAACTAAGAAGGAGAACATGAATCTTGTACTGCAAACAAAACAGACTATCCAAGAGCAAAAGAAAGAGAACAGAAAGACAATTACCCCTCACATTTTTACTGACATCAATTAATTTTACCACCAGTTACCCACAAAAACTACCAACACTCCCTTTATCTTCAAGTTAGTGTGCATATCAAAAGATGAGGAAAATGAGAAAAGACTCTGCAATAGCATAGGGATTCCTACCACTTTGTTCCCCTTACCAGTAAAATCCTTACTGACCTCTCATTTAATCCTTCTCTCATTATTCCCTTCTAAGGAAGCATGCATTCTGGACAACAATAAAAAAATCTATAGCATACTACCATTTCTGTCATTTGCAGCTAATGAATGCTTTTTAGTATTGACAAGCAACTGGTCTAATAATGACAATGACTCCACTAATTCAGAGCAATAAATCCAAAGACTTGGCAGGCCTCTATTAGTATAATAAGCTCAAACATTCATTTAGTAAGATTAAGAAAATGGACAGTAGACTCTTGCATATTAGAGATTCTCATGTTTCTTTCCTTTTGGTAACATGATCTGGCTAAAAAAACACATTCTTTTGCAGTGTTTAATGTGCAAATTTAAATGACAGCTAAGGTAAGTCTGAGGATTTTTTTCTTTCCCTGCATCTAGGAGAGTGGGTCAATTACAATGAATATTATTACTGCAAGGCTAAGACAGCCCACACTAACAGCATCTATTAGGAAAGGTTTGGGTGGGTTAAATGCCTGTGCTCAACATCTACCGTGGACAATGGCTATTACCAGTGGTTCCAGATATTATCAGAATCGTATGTTTGGTACTTCTCATAACAAACCTCTCAGTGTTTTATCACTAGATGAAAGGCTTAAAAGACTTCAGATAAACAGCAGTGATATGCTTGTCTTCATCGGTGGTACAAGAATAAATATAATCCCTCAGGCATCCTCATCTGATTTATATACGTTTATTTTTCTCATTCAGGGAAGATATAATACTTATTTATTTCCATTATTAATTGTTCTTGAAATAAATAAAATGGTAATTACATAGGGTTCATCAAATCACTGTGCAGATGTTTAAAAATATCTAAATGAAGTAAGTAATCTTGTTAGTTAAAGTGAAACAAACATGCCAGTCAGAAAAAAAATATGAGGAAAACCTTCCAGCTGGTATGTCAGTCCAGTCTGTAAATTCTCCTCGGAAGCAATATTGTGAACCAGCCTTGGCTGGGGTTCCCCTTGTACATCTGTAGGAAATGCCCTTTCTTATTCATCTGAGGTTTTGCATCAAGCTGCAGAAAAACCTTTCCCACCAAGGGAAGATGAAAGCACTGTGAGGCCATGTGGACAGTAAGAGCAAAGGTGGTCCTGGCAGATAAGCTCCACCACACAGGGCAAAGGGACAAGTGACACCTTTCCCTACAGTCCTAGAATCATGGAATTGTTTGTGTTGGAAGGGACCTTAGACATCATCTATTTCAATGCCCCTGTTATGGGTGGGGGCACCTTCCACATCAGGTAAATGTCACATAATCAAAGGAGCATCCAGTAATAACCTGTGACAAACTGCTTGGATGGAGTAGCTTCTGATGAAGCTGTTGACCAAGTCTCCTGTCTTCATTGCTGTGTTTCTTTTGTATAGCTTGCATTTGCAACTGTGTTTTCACAAACAGAGGCTTGCTTAGGGCTGCATGGAAAGGGCAGAGGCCTGAGGCTCAGGCACTGAGACATCTGGGTGGCAGATGCTTCCACAAAATATTTTCCTGCAAGTATTGTATGAAGCAGCTGTAGACCATAACTTATGTGAAGTGCAGGAAAATGTGGCTAATGCCAGTTCCCATGACAGTTTGCATACAAATTTCTGGCTGGAGGTGGATTTATTAATAAAGTCAATACAGAGTTGATGTCAGCTTCCCTACAGCAGATAGCCATAGGAGAATCTATCTAACTTAGTACTTCATCTGATGTATTTAATTTGCTGATTTATTTAGTGTTAATGAGTGGATTTATTGTGTTTTAAAATGGAAAGTGCTCGACACTATGAAACATTGTGTTAGTAGAGATCTGGAAGCATATTGCAAGGATGACGGCAATGATAGAGAAGCAGCAGGAAGTTCATAGGTCACTATATGAGAGAAATAAAAATAAAGAGCTTCTATTCCCTCTTATTATTTTATTATTATTTCTGTGATATTGTTACTATGCTTGATTCTGGAGCAGAGGTGCTTCTTAGAGTGAGTGTAGCCAATTTCAATCACATTGGGTCCTCAATCCGATCAGCAGTTCAGTGAGGAGGGAGGACAAAGTTAGGGTACAGGTTTTATGATTTCCTCTCCCCACACACTCCTCACTTCAGCAAAACGCCCTCGTTGGAGATTCATTTCAGCAAAATATCAAGCATTATTTGTTAAGATGAGTGGATGTTTATGGTCTGAGGTAACAATAAAGAGAGAAATATTAAATGGACAGTATTTAAATTCCTCTAACACCATTGTGAATTGAAAAACAGTGTAAGAAAAGCCAGTTAAGGGTTCAGTCCACCTACAGCCAATAGCAAAACAAGTAGGAGTTTGATGTCCTCAGGGTCCACTATGCAGATGCCTCTCACCCCAAGTCCCCAGTAGAAAAAGATGACATAAAACAGCAACACTCCTGCATATCTCACATGTGATGACTAGCAAAACAAGCTCCATGTTCACAACAATCATCTTTGAATACTGCATATTAAAAGGCACCTAAATGGAGGTTGTGTTTCCATGAGAAATTCAGTGTGAAGCTGGAAATTATTTCAGCCAGCCGTTTTACTGGCAGAGTGCCAGAGGCTTGCAAATGGTACAGTGTTACTCTGTCTTGAGTGGGGAAATCAGGAAAGCTTGAAATGAGAAGCCTTCAAACAGAAGTTGTTTCTGTGACACTTGCAATTGCAATACAGATGATTCAGGGATAAGAGACATCAGGATCCACACATCTGGTCTTCACAAGATGACAGTAACTCCAGAAAGATAAGCATGCTGAAGATAAAAATTAACCAGAAACAGAAGCTTTATGATTCATAGTCCCATTTCCAGATCCAAAGCCATTTTTAGCATTTTGATCACAGTCTGCACCCATTAAAAACAAACAAAAAAGACAGCCTAATTTACTGTTACTTCCTAGAATGAAAATAAAAATACAACCACTTAAAATGGAAAAAAATTCCCTCATTTAAAGAAGAAAAGAAAATAAGAAATTTTCAAGTCTTGAAAAAGAATTATATGGACACACACATCAGACTGAAGGCTAAACAAGACTGCAGTTTGAATTTAAAGAGACGCTTGTCCTGTTTGGAAAAATTGTTTGTTTATCAGACTTACGTCTTGATTCACAGGGTACAAATAAACCCCCCACACTTCTGAATTTATTCTGGCATATGCTTACTGCATTTCTTGGAGGAAAAGATTACTTATATGCTACCTGTGACAAAGGAAGCAATTCTATTTCTGTTGATCAAAACCTTTCTTAGAAATGCGGCTGCAAAGGCTTCTTTGACCACACAAAAGGAGTTTTTAAAAAGAAGGGTGATGCAAAGAAGGAACAAATTACTGAAGTAAATGAGGCAATGACCATCAGGACAAAGGGTTTCACACTTTGTAAAAACTTGGAGGAGACTCAGTAAGCAGATTGCTTAGATAAATGCTATCTCAAGCACACACACCAAGTGCAGGAGTAGCTGTACCAAGGGTAAACAAAGAGCTGTGGAACTACAAATAATAAATACTTATGCAAACAGGAATATGTGTTACAGATGCAGCTGCATACATTGTATTTTAAAACACAGATGGCATCATAGGACAGGAAAATCCTTTGAAGCTGTAACTCTGGGAAAAGGTTGAGATATCAAAGAAAGGGAATCAGTGTTCAATGCTGCTCTTCACCAAAGGGGCAACTGTTGTTGCTTGTATAAAGAGATCTACTTCAAGCAGCAGTTGGAGAGATTAAATGACTTTTGTTTGCACTTGGAAATATTTTTATTGCTGTTGAAATTCTGTATACATATCGCAAAAAAGATTTTAGGGAAATTAAAAAGGCTTTGAAAAGAGCATGAAGAATGGTGTACAGCACCTGCTATAATAAAAGAGTTATGGAGATAAAGTTATTTTAAAAAATGCTTGATCTACTGTGATCTCAGCCAGTAAGAACCTATTTGGAGAATAGAACTCTGAAAATGAAGGCTATTCTGACCTTTAACCAAGGAAAAATAAAATCATATTCATGGAAAAAAAATCATACACAGAATACACAGGTCTTTAACACTGAGCAAACTAACCACTGGACCAGTTTCTGGAGATTGGTACCAACATTTTTCTTTTCATTGTTAGCAATTTTTAAGTAGCATTGTTGGTTTTGTTTTTCTTTCCCCCTGAGATTTTTCTCTATTGCAAAGTGGAATATTTTAAAGGAAATTTACTATGCATGCTAAACACAAGACTGGATGTGATAATCACAATCACTATTTCTTGTATATGCATCCACACATTTATGAGATGAATGAAGAGTGGCACAAATTATGAACTAACAGTACCATAAATATCAGTTCTGGAGCAATACAATGCTTCTGAGGATGGGAATGCAGCTTGGAGCTTTGTGGATATGACACTTCCCCACCCTGGCTGGGTCTGGTCTGAGGATACACAACAAAGACAAGGAAATCACAATCAGACATAGAGGTAGAAGTTCACCAAAGTCAGTAATTCAATAATAGTAATTCAATAATGTTGTGTTTGCTAGTGGTCTATACAACAGTTTGAGAGATGCCAGCCTTTTATGACCTTAAGCCTTGCACAAAAATGTAAACTCAGTAAAAGACAGAATTTGTCAATATAGAATGCAGTAATAATAAAGAGAATAAATATTCTAGAAACCAAGTACTTTAGAACATTATTAACAAGACTTCTCTTTTTTAAGGCCTAACCCACATCTGTTAATGTCAGCCCTATAATAGCTAAAGGTTAGTTCCTTCCCAAGAAGAGTCTTTGATAATAGCCTCCCAAATTTATGAAGCTCTGTTGGTTATCATACCCAGAAGATGGGCAATTGTTTGTGTTTCTGTGTTGTAACACTGAGGTTCACAAGTATCATCAGAAAATCAATAAGCACCATCAGAAAATCAATCAACATTGTTACTCTGGTGGAACAAGACACGTTTATCTATGTTGATGTGACACTTATTCCTTCCTGGAACTCTGGAGATGCTATTGAGAAGCAGCACAGCCAGTCTCACATGTACACCCAGAGCTGCAGTTTATACTGTGCTTGTCCTCCCACTGTGACAACTACTTTTTTCTTGATTTACAGTGGTGTGTCCATCATGGGAATTATGTCATAACCATTTCCTGAAGTACATCTTAACAAATTCCCCACATAATAATTAGATAGCAAGCAACAATAACAGTTGCTTTGTTGTTTTCTACGCTCTTAGGCCATAAAACAAAGAATAAGGTTAAGTGATTTTTAGTAGATTACCGCAAAGACAGTAAGTGGCATGTAATTCATCACAACATCTGATGTACTTTCATTCTGAACAGTTGCTACATCTGTGACTCAGCACTCAACTGCTAACTTTATTTAAGGTTTGAAAAAGTGAAGATATTTTGAGTACTCCTGAAGACAAGAATTTAGCACCTGTAACACTTTCTACAATGACTAACAATGAGTCTGTATTTCTGCAAAATTTCCATTAGAGCCCTGCATTTATCTTACACTTAAGACCAGCTTTTCTTGTAGTTTCTTGACTGAGCCTGTCAGATTATGAGTTTTGACAGCTTTTATCCCTTCTCAGTGAGTCAGTCCCTGGCAGGGCTGGAATCTTGACTCAGTCATATTCTGAGAAGGGATTGCTGTGTTGGTGCTCCTGGGAATTAGGCAACAATGCACCAGAGAATTTTCACTTGTGACTTGAGTGGAAGTTAGATACCAGTTTTAAAAAACAGCTGCATTGAATTAGGTATGCTCAGCTCTATTAAATATTAACTTTCTCGCAGAATCTCTAACAGCTGCTTGGAAGGATCATCTTTTTGTTTCAACTAGTGTGTTTAAGTTAATGTTATTCTTTTTTTTTTCTGGTTAATAGAACTTTAGTCTTTTATTGTATCCTCTAGAAGCCAGAAAAATGGACTTTGTCATCTGTTGTACATATCTGTTTTCAGATTTTCCTGTAGCCTACTACCTGATCAATAGCATGTATTGGGATTTGCTGTATTTCTTTGTCTCCTTTAAAAAGGTGCAGGGAAAAAGTTTTCTTGTAAGCTGAAGTCATCTCGGGCCAAGCTAAAAAAGAGACATAATCATCTCTTCCTGGGCTATCATGTCTGGTAGTTCTTAGTTATGACACCTACAGAGAATATAAATTCACAGATTGATGTACATCTTAATTTGATGCTTCTCAAGAATTTCATACTTCCCTCTTTAAGGTTTGTTTCACACAACAGGAGTGATTTTTGTTTAGCTTTGGAATTTGGTTTATTTTGGTGCTACTATGAGTTATCCATTTCACAGGCAGTGAATGCATGATTCCTAATGTATTACTGATGGAGAGCAAGGGAGGAGTAAAGCTGTATCAAGAACAGAGCAAAATATAGAGAAAATATGTTCTAATGTATGGGCTGGAGTGAGCTACACAGGTTCTTCTGGAAGCCTTCTGGTCCCTCACACACTTGATTCCTATATCCAGGAGCTGCAATAGTGCTGAGCGATGCCCAAAACACACATCTCCCTGCCTGTCATGTGGGGGGGGCAGGTAGGCATGTCCTATCCCACCACCCAACCTGCATTCTTGTGATGCATTCGATATTTTGGGCATGCAAAGATGCAGCAAGAAGAATTTCTAGTGTCTCCAGTAAAATGAAGGCTTGGCTCAGGACATGGCTATACAAATTAGGGAGACAGGCCACTCCAAGTGACTGTATGTTGGGCTTCCTAATCCAGCTGGTTAAAGATAGAAAACACCCTATCTTGTTTCCATCACATACCTGGACTATGAACTTGGGTATGTCACTTTGCCAGTTTGTACCTATGTTTCCTCTCTCTTAGTTTTACAAACTGCAAATTCTTTAAGGCAATCTCTTGCTACAGATTTTCCATAGTGCTTTTTTCTTGACTAGGAACCTCTGGGATAACTGCAGTACAAATAAATAACACAATGCCTATAACAAAGGTATTATGTGAAATGAGCTGAGATTTTGTATATAAGCCATTAGATGTGTGGGATAAGATGAATTCATTAAATTTGAAAACATAAGCATATAAATTATGGGTACTCTTAGTCTATTATATCACACTGAGCATATATAAACTTTAAATACATATATGTATTATATATGCTTAGCCTCTTATATAAAGTGGATCTAAAATGCATTATATTAAATGTGTTCTCTAGTAGTATGCACATTATAGGCACTCAGCAAATAATAAATACAATTGAAATAACATAAAAATTAAAATGGACTATATTCATCACTTGTTAAACACAATCTTTAATGACACTAGGAAAAAAATAAGGGACAAAATATGTCATCCTGGCATTCCTGAGGCACACATGACTGGAGCTCAAGGAGTCGTACCTGAAAAGATTTGAAACCCCTAGAACATTAGTTGTACCGGTACAGCCTTGAGTTCAGGCTGCAAAAGCCTTCTCCTATCCCAATCCCAGGTGAATGCCCAGCAACTGAGTCACTCATCATCTCAGCTATAATACTATTGGTATAACAAAGCATTAACAAGTTTATTTAAAGCTAACATGCACATGTCTGTTTGCAGTGAAGCTGGGCCTCTGGATTACTGTGTAAACAAGATGCAAAATATCACTCCCAATGTTTTTATCACAAAAGGCATATTCAGCCTTTTGACTTTGTGGACTACTGCAGTGCTACATCTGTGACTTGGTTTGCTGCCTCTACAGTTTGTACTTCATGAAAAAAGTGAACTAGAAAAGACTTTGGTCAAGTGCGCTACACAGAACCTTTTATTTTGAGTTGCATCTTTGGATTTGGTACCAGTATTGTCCCTGCCTTGGAGAATTTGTCCCCTTTTGCCTCCCTACCAGCCATGACAAGAGAATGCACAATGAAAATCTGTGTTTACAAATCTTGCATGCAAATGATTATGGAACAGCCATGCTATGCAGCAATTTAAATTTGTTGACAGAGTTGCTGGGAAACAAACCTTTTGATTCTCTGAAACCCTTTTTGATACAGCTCCATTCTCTGACAGTTGAAGTTATTGAACAAGAGTGAGGACTCTTTAAAAGAGGCATTTCTGACATTTGCTATGTTTTCAGAGGCTGTAACATAACATTGAATATTCTTTCAGTGTCAGTTTTATTCAGTAGCACAGTGTCTGATTCTATATGTATTTAAACTATCCTGTATTTCAAAAATTGGCTTCAGCACTTCAGTACTACCTTCTCCCACACTTATGCACAATTGTTCTGCAAAGAAATGTGATCTTTACATGCTCCCCTGCCAAATACCTTGTAAGTTTCTATATTTTTTTCAATCCGTTCTTTAAACATCCTTTCTCCAGGGCATTTTCACAAAGGACCTCATAGAATGTTACTCAGATATCAACAGTAAAATACACCATTATTTTGACATTCCAGTATTATGGAGACAGCTGAGGTTTTAAGAATATATATTCACACTGTAGATACAAAACCATTAAATAGTGCAGCAGATCTTGGGAAAAAAAAAGGCCCCAGATCCATACCAAGTCAGATTACCTGTATCATTTAGCTGATAAAATTAGAAGCACTGTCATGTAAAAGCCTTGTCAGTAAAAGAAGATGATTTAGCCCTTAGGTTGGATGAAACACATTTGGGAGGCATCTAACCTTCACTTTATTACTAAGGCAGCCTAGAGCAATTATAGTCCTAATTTAAACTCCTCAGTTAGGTGTTTAAAGTTAGGTAGAATTAATCCTAGCCTAATTGATCATAACCTTATTTTTCTTAGCAGGCTTAGCAGTTGTAATTGCAACCTGCTTACATCAATACTACGTTTTGTGCATAGCTATCACACTGTTGAATTGAAAGCCCAAAAGGGAAAAGGCAGATGAGCAAAAATTTCAACTTTTTATGGGGATGGGAGATAAGCAAAGACAATTATGGGACAGAAGCAGAAATGAGAGGCTCAAGCATAGAACATGTGGTGTCTTCCCCCTCTGAAGGCATAGGTTGCTTTCCAGGATCAACATATTACTTTTATGGACATTTTGCATTTTTCTGTTGTGAAACCCAGCAGAAAGCAACAGAAACATGTGTGAAACAACAAAAATATAATCTGAAATCTGTACCTGGCAAAATGCTATTTTTAAATCAAATAAAATGATTGCAAACTGAAAATGCAACGGCAGAAGGATGACTCTGTGAGGAAAGAGATGGGTCTACGCTACCCAAAAAAAAACACAGGAAAAGGGAGTGAGGTAAGAAAGAATCAGCCTTTTCAGATTTACTCAGAAGCACTGAAGACTACCTCTGCCTACCATTTTCTCTTCAAATTTTGTTGATAAGGACCACTTTTTTTCCTTGTGAAAAAACATGTCTCCTGAAACTGTGCAAAAGTGTTTTGAAAACCATTTTTAAAAATGTGAAATAAATGTAAAAATAATGAGTCATACTCCATAATGGCCATTGCAGTGTGCATTAGAAGGCAACCAGAGCACTCTCAGCATGCACTAATAGCTTGCTAATGCACAGCCTTCAGTGCCTTATTGCTATAGTCGACATTTACCACAACGAATACTTTGCAGCAAGAAATATTTTGGGATCCATTATGCTTTCAGAACCTTGAGCTGTGCTGGGAAGGGCTGGAAATAGAGTACTGTGAGCAATGGAGGCTGAACGCCTGGAGAAGTCACTCACACTTTTGTCATTTGTTGTGCTCCAGACCCTTCACCAGCTTCATTGCCCTTCTCCGGACACCCTCCATCCCCTCACTGCCTTTCTTGGAGTGAGGGACCCAAAACTGAACACAAGATTCAAGGTGCAACCTCACCAGTGCTGAGTACAAGGGGGTGATCATCATCCTGGTCCTACTGGCCACACTGTTTCTGGCACATGACAGGATACCATTGGCCTTCTTGGCCACCTGGGCACACTGCTGGCTCATGTTTAGCTGGCTGTCAACCAACACTCCCACATGCACCAAGCCTGTAGTGCTGCATTGGATTGTTGTGCCACCCAAGACAGTACTGCAAACCATCTTGTAGGAGGACTTTGGCTTGAATACCTTACTGTGTTTTCACCTTGGACCCACTGCAAGATCCTTTGTTGCTGTCCCTTTGTGTCTGAAGACCACAAATCATGTTTTCATTGCTTGTATTTTAGGGCTTCCTCTTATCCCAAGTTTTGTAACAGCAACCTGTTTCTCTTCCTGTGAGTGCGTTTCTCCATGAATGTGTCTGCCAGGAATCATACATCTGCGGCTGTAGCTACCAAAAGTTCTTTAGTGGGGCTTTTGCAACTCTGTACACAAGCCACAAACAGCCTCATAACCAGCACGGTTTCAATCGATTAATTTTTCTTCATTGGTTTTTTTGTTTTTTAATGTTGCCTTTCTTTGAATTTTGTTCTTGTCAGGTAAATCATTTGCCAGTCACTAGAACAAGCATGAGATACCCCCGGTGGTCACTCTGAGGGGGCTGCCCCAGCCACTGAACAGTGCCTGTGCCATACATGTATGCATGTGAAAGCTCCTTGGCAGGACTGGCAGTTCATATGCCTGTGTTTGGGGTGTTCCTTGGGGACAGAAACAGAAATATTAAAATTATTTTGGGCACAGAAATGGGCTGAGCCCTAATTCCAGCCTGCCTTGGTGGGGCCTTGGCAAGTGTTGGAAGGGGAGGTGGGGAAGGAGGATTTTTTTTTTTGCTTTTGGTTGTTTTTTCCTGACACATAGTTCCTTGGAAGCAAGAAATGTTGCAGATACAAGAGAAGGCAGTTCAAGTATAAAATATCACTTATAAGATTTCAGAGTAAGTACTCATTTCACTAATTGGCTAAAAATATCTAAGAATGGGTAATGTGGCATTTTATTCAGTAAAAACTTCCATCTTTTTTTGTTCCATTTCCAGTATTCTCATACACTAGTACCAATAGGAACTCTTGTTACCTCCAGTGAGTCCCACAGTCCACTATCATCACACATCTCCTGCTGTGCCTAGGGGTTTAGATTACAAACTACAGAAGAAGAGACAAAGTGTGGACTTTATTATAACAACATACAGAGATATTATTACCAAAATGCATCATTTTTGTTGGCCTAAACCTTTGCCTTGGAAATTCTTCATGTGAGTAGTCCATAAAAACAATCCTCCATCCTCCCCTGAGCTTTGATAGAAACCAACTGCAATTCACAAGAGATGGAACTACAACGAAGCAGAAAACCAGATTCAAATGACTTCCCACTGGACTGGAACTGTTTGAAAGTACATTGTTCATGTTAGTAAAGGTGTGGAGGATCATTTCCTTGCTTGAAAACATTTTTAGTGAGAAGAAAGCTAATTTCTATGAAAAGACAAAAATGAGTTAATGTGTATCTCTCAATTTTCTCTGCTGCAGGATTTTTTTGTTGTTGTCCTTTCTTTTTCTTTTTCATAGAACAGAGATTTATTTTCTTTTATATGTGATCTGGATAAACTCTTCCTATCAAACGAAGCATTGCAATGAATTGTATTGAGTTGTGTAAATTCTAGCAGTTGGAAAACCAATGATTTTCATGGCTGGCTATGCTTTGTTTTCCTTTAATGCAGACAATTTAATGTTAGTGATTGAACCAGTGAATTTTCCAGCAAAAATGACGAGGCAGTCAACTTGAAATGTAGTATTATTAGCCGTCATCTCTTCTAGTTTTGTGTGCACACTGAGTGATCTGGGATGAAAAACTAACAAGCACCTGTCAAATCTGAGACATCAGGTTTTTTGACAGAGGGCCCACTGGACATTCCTATCAAGAGAGCCTTTATGAGTAAACCGTGGAAATCTCTCTCAGACAAAAAGGAAACCGAGCTCATCAGATTCTGCAGACCCTTGACTTGGAGGGCATGCTGTCTCCAATGAAAGGCTTTTGATCACAATGCTTTTTTATTCAGATTTGACTTCACATTATGGCTAATCAATACCTTGCAACAGTCTAAGTCTCCAGTTAGATGCACATCTCACAGTCAGGCAGGGAGACCTACTAATTGAGTAAAAGTCAGAGACCCAGGTACCATCGCCCTCGGGCCATAGTCTTGCCTCAGCTCAATCCTTTTTCCTCTCGCTGCCCCTCTTATCACAGTCCCCTAGAAATGGTGGAAATAAAATTTAGAGACATGACAGGCACAGAAAAGCAGGATCAATTCCTGTCACTTGCCACCAGTGTTTACTGCCTTCCCAGGTCTTCAGAGGGTGTTTTGCTTTCATAGCTTAGGGGAACTTAACCTTTTATAAATAGGAAGATGGTACCTTCATGAATTTTAAATTGGTTGATTTTTCTAGGCCTGGTATTACCTCAACTTTCTGAAAATGACACTGTCTTTAAAATCTCATTTGTTTATATAGGGTCAGAAATAGAAACTGGAAGGTATTTCTCATATCTTCAATTTTTGCCATGTGCCCACTTCAAAAATTATCCTCCTCTCCTATCTTCATCATTTTTCACCAATCAGAATTTTCATGTGAACAAAATGAACTCCTGTAGGTAGAAAAACCAATCAAGGTAGCTTCAAAATTAGGACACAGGACATGTCCTCATGCAAGGCAACAGCAAGAGATTTTGGCAGCAGCAGAAGGATGTCAGGCTGGCCTGTCTCTCACAGTACCCAACTGAGGGATTTTGTTCAGTGGAACATCACAAAAGAGGTGCTCATTTCTGGTCCTCTGTGACAACAGATAACAAAAATGAAAGGGTTTGCTTTTATTTGTCTCCTGTCTCCATTTGTCATTTTCCTGGCAACATTGTTTGCCTAGCCTCTGCCATAGCCAACTTCATGGAAAAAGGTTTGTAAACGTCATTTTGTAAACTATGGTAAACCAACCGCTGGAGGGAGTCACAGATTAGAGAGCTGCTGGAACTACCAATTCCAGCTGAAAAAGTGCATTTTACTTTCGAAACCACATTATATTTCTGTCATGTGTGAGATGACTTTTCCAAGGCCTCTCTCTGTAAGCATTTTTACATGAACATTGTCATGGGCTGAACTGGCTTTCCACATGTGCAAACAGTTCCTTTAGCAAGAAGAGAGCTACTGCTCACATTTTCCTCTCTTCCATTACCTCTAGCAAAGTTGTGGCTCTGGACAGATGGTTCAGTGGCAATATATTAAGTGGTGGAGAGAGGAAGAAAGATTAGGTGTAGGTTAAGAACAGGAAGAAGTGCTGGGAGAAGGGTGATAAAGGAAAACACTACGGAAAAGATAAGGAAGAAAAGCAAAAAATGTGGTGAAGAAGAAAAGACTGAAACAAAGAACCTACATGAAAGATAAATACTTAGCTGTAGCTCTGTTCATCATTTTCCCCCAGAATCCTGATCACGAGCTCCTATTCATTGCTTCCTGTTCTTTGTGACATTCTCCACTTACATCCAGCAGCGCCTCTTCCCAGAACAAACATTTAGAAGGTCAGATCAGACAGCTGCTTGCCTTGCAAATAAAACAGTTTTTACAAGCACACACTCCTCTAACTAATAAGTAACCTGCCACTTGAAAGTTCAGTCAAGCTATTATTAAAAATTACTTAGCAAATATACATACATATTGGTAAATCTCTGAAATAACCTTGTTTTGATATAACGCTTTTATTTGCTTGAGCTCACATTCTCATTTCTTTTTTTAGAGTCAAAGTATTTCTTTCTTTGTTTTTAATCATTTTGTGAGGATGGGGGAAATAAATTTGCTTTATTTTGTGAGAATAAAGAATTATTTAAAGTTATTTTAAGAAAATATAAAAGATATTTAGAAATAGATGAAAATTTAAAAAAGTTTTAAGTGAAAAGAAAATAGCTACTGCTTTCAAAAATGAATATTACACTGAACATTTTACATGCAGTGAAGGTTTTTTATATATTTGTCTTTCCAAATGGCTCAGACTGTAAACCTTAGTACCACAAACTGAAGATGTTCTGTGTTCTTCAATAGAGAAATCAGGGTTTGGGATCATAAATTCAACAACAAATGTCCTATTTAGGGCTCCATGTCCTACTGATAGAATAAATCCTGAGAGAGTCCTTGAAATCACTTCAGGCTTAAAATAGGGTTTTCAAAAAAACTGTATTTGTAGAAAGGCCCTTCTAGAAAAAGATAAAATGCAGAATGTGTAAGAAAACACAGAAGGATTAATAGAATTCTTGATGGTATAAGAGAAGGCAAGTGTTTTCCAGCATGGGTGTCTGCTTCCACAGAAGTATTTAAGTTTCTAACTACGCACCCTCATCTGAAAACAATGGTTTGTGTGATTTAACAAACACCAAAATGGGTCAAGTTTGTGAGGCAGGGTTAGTCTCTAATTTAATTACTATATTAGTGTTCCCTCTTTTGCTGCCCAGTTCGTCTCTCCTGCCCCTTGCTTTCCAGCATTTATGCCTGCTCCTATGCAGAAGCACTAGCATTGTCCCAGTAGAGCCAGCAGGGATTGCCGGAGCACTCGGCTCTGAGGGGGCAGCAATCACAGCCATCATCAAACTGATTTGCAGTCCTACCGTCCTTCCTCTCAAAAAAAAAAAAAAAAAGTCTATCTTTAGATGGGAGTCTTTATACAAAAGTGTTTCGGTGGCAAGAAAAAGGCAAAACATAAGTAGGCTGGGGACAACCAGTAATCATAGGAAAAACCTCTAAGGAACTCTTCCTACTGAGGAATATGTTAAATCCCTGTACCTTCTCAGTCACCCACACAAAAAAAAGGGTCTAGAAAGGTCCTTAAAATTATGCTCCTTTATATCTTGAATATTTAGTTTAGTCTGGACTTGTCAGAGACTTTATCAGAAAGAGGAATAAAAACAATAAAATATATAATAATATAATATGCAATAATAAAATATAATATGTAATGATAGAATATGTAATAATATAATATGTTACTATAGTATGTAATTATAATATAATATTATATAACATACAATTAATATAATATAATATAATATAATATAATATAATATAATATGCCTAGAAAAGTCACGTTTCTGTAGGACTAGCATACTTTTAGCTACCAGCCACCCATTTCCCTTAAAGGAAGAAAGTGCAGGTAGCCTGTATTCAAGAGCAGTAGGAGAATGCATTTTCTCTAATTCCCTCTATTATTTTACTGTTAGCTGGGGAAAACTGTTTGTCAGGATGTTAAGTGTCTGGAAGTAGGGTAGCCTGTTTTACAGGCTGAAGTCTGGCCAAAGAGTCCTTTTCTCTTCACTGCTCCCACTTTTTGTTGACTGCCTCATGCATGCTATTTTATACCTGTATCTTCTCTGTATGATCACATTAATTACATTCCATCCATTCCACTTTGATATCTCATTAAAATCTTATAAATGATCATGCAGTGACCTTGAAGGACATGCATAATACATGAAAGTAAACCTGCAGTAAAATGTATTCTTTCACTCCTGACTGGCTACATCCCACATTTCTTTTTCCTATCCCAAATGACCCCAATATGGGGAGTTATGCTAGCTGAGCCAAGGTATGCAGTAGTGTGCAAATCCACTGACTCCATTAGCTTTCCCTACTGATGACAGCTGCAATATGTTAATGGCTTATGTTTGGATGTGATGGCCCAGCTACTACTTAGGGCACTATGCTAATTACCATAAGATGGTGACAACAGGTGCAAGTGTCACTTCATATTAGCATCATGTGTATGAGAAAAATAGCTAGCAGCACCAAAAGCAACTCAAGGAAATGTAAACTTTAGTCAGCAGCCTGTGATTCTCTGAAGAACTATTCTTTAATGCTTATGATTAAAGAATTTGCAGATGCATATTGTTGCTTTTTCTGCAAGTACAGTAATTTTGAATTCATAGAGATGTCTTCATAAGCTATTTA
>JAOXXN010000001.1:49503743-49539930 GCA_026770055.1 Myrmophylax atrothorax | reverse complement strand
GAAAAAGAGGCAATTTCTCTTGCCCATTTCTACAGAAAATATACTGAAAATGGATGAATCATAGTGACATTCATGAAAGAATTAAGCCACTCTCCTGAAATGTAGTCCTAGAAGTTGCCCAAGTTTTGAAGAACTGTCACAATAATTCCCAGAAATACAACTTTCAGCCTTATTCCAGCATTAATTAGTGTTTATTACTGCATGGACATTTGCCCACTGAAAACTAGACCAAAAGACCATCAACCCATTTCACATAGGCCTCTGAACCATAAGTAGATGGTAATGAATTTTGGTTCCTACCAATATGTGCCGGATTTAAAACAATGACCTAGAGGTGATAAATTCTACATCTCATTACCATTCCTCTGAGTAAACCAGTTCTTGAATCATAGGATGAAAAGGAGGGAAAAATCAAGCCTTCCTGGTGTGAGTTAAAGGTCTGCATGAACTTTGAATTTCAAAGCTTTTTCTCCATCATTAATTTACGTCTACTTAAGTAGACTTTCAAGTCTTTAAACTATATGAATGGTAATCTCAATAGCCAAAATAAAGAGATGCAAAAACAATTTCAAAAAGCATGGGAGGGTAGGTGCTTTCTCTTGCTCCCATTCCCCCATCCCCCTTCTGTTTTCCTTTGTCACAACAAGTCCAATGAGGATTAAATGTGATTGTCTACTGTTCTGCCTAGCTGACAGGTCACCTACAGTGTTTTCCAAAATAAATGTTATGGATGGGTTTGTACAAGCTTCAAATGTTTATTTGGCCTTTTAATGTTTTATTTGGTTTTGTTGATTTTTGCTTTAATACTTTAAACTTTTTGTAGCTGAGGAAAATTGCCTGCATAGTGAACTACACAAATGGACCAATTTGCATATGGATGCTTGTAAGACCCTGGGCTTGATCTTCTCTATCAGTAGACTGATGGGAAAGTTATTGATAGATTGTAATGAACAAATGTGCATTTCAGTTGTTACTAAGTGAGCCTTAGGAAAATAAACTGCTAAAACGTTGCAAACTGGTACCACAGAAATGACAGCTAAAGAATAAACATAATGAAATCTAATCCATTCTCACTAAATTTTGCACCTTTTGAGGTAATTCTTTGTACAAAACTCTCTCTTTTTTTTTCTTGACCATTAATACTGATAATTATATCTGTATTTCTTAAGAATATTATGAGTTGCCATTTCTGCATAGTAGCAGATTGAATTTATTCACCTTACGGATATATTATTATCACAGATAATAACTGCAGCATGATAATTATCATTAATTATTCATTTGGATTAAGAGGCAAATAGGCTTGCATTCAAGGGTCTTCCAGAGCAGTGTTCATTGTTCCAGGGCCCTGTGTGCCAGTGTGACTAATTCATACTCCTTTCAATGCTACTGTTGACATCTGACCGGTCCCATATGTATTTATTTCAAAATATTATAAAAGGAATAAGTGCATCATTTCAAGGCATAACCACTAAAATAGACATATGGTTCTTTTCTGCCCTCTGAGTGAGAATACACAATTTTATATTAGACGAGATGCTCACAGAGTATTTCAATAGATCTGTATGTATGCCTTATCTTTGCATTCCTGTGTCATCCTACTTAAGCTTATATAAGCCAATATATTTACATAATAGCTTTTAGCACAAATAATAATGTGTGAAGCTGTACAATTTGTTGTTCACTGAACACAGTATTCAGTAAAACTGATTTTAATTCATTCTGAACCTGAACTAGGTTTAATGTAGAAGGATCTTCTTAGTGCGAGGTTAGAAAAATCCAAGGGGAGGGGAAAAATTAGTAAGAAGAAGGGAATGGCTGATGAAAAAGGGACAGTAAATAATATAAATGCTGATTCCTTTATGTGGCTTTCACCCAATACTTATTAGCAAGCCTCTCTCTCATTGCCTCTCTAATCTTTGCTTCTAAAATAATGTCTTGAAAGTAGTAACACTATCATCTGAGGACCAACATGACAGCTCCAATATGCACAGAGTGATAAATGTCAGTCTGGCTTTTATAGCTCTGAGGCTGCACTTATGTATGCCCTCTGTGACTTACCATCTTTGCTTCCACAGATGATTCCTTTTTACTGTTAATATGTCAGCAAGGGTCTGGTGCTATTCAATATGAATTGCTCTGTAATAGTCTGGAACCGTCCTTCTCTAACCAGTTTTAGCTTGTTCCACTGTTTCCAGGCTTAATTTTAAGGTCACATCAATAGTGTTCTGGAACAAAAGCAGGAGATTCCATGTGGAGCAGTATGTGCTTTATCACACGTAAACACTGGACAAGGAAAGAATAAAACATGCAGAGACAGCAAAAGGAAATAATGGCATCAATGATGCTAAAATATATTATGAAAGTGTCAGTTGAAGACTGTAAATTTCAACAAGGAAAAAGAAACAATCAGGATAGATTTTTATCCTAGTAATAATCTCCTTTTGCACTCACATGCACCACCAATATATTGTTGGCAGGGAGATGTATGTAGGGTGGAGAAATACAAAGGTACTTGTGTCAAAATTGAGGAGAGGGGACAACAGAAAGAATATGTTTGCAGTTGTACCCTTCAAAATGTGCACCAAGAAAGCACTCAGATATGAGAAAGAAGACAGAATTTCCAAGCCTGCCTGTATTAGGTCATCTGGATAGAGACACATCTACAGTAAAACTGACAGTGCGTGAAGTCATCAGCTAGTACTTAAAAAAAGCGGAGGGCCTACAGGATTTTAAAATGGACACAGAGGAAGAGCAGAACTACATGAGGGCTGAGATGGGATGGTTGTGGTTATTACCAGGGGAGGGGGAAAGAACTGCTTGCTTAGACAGAAAGGGACAATGCAAATTGGAGACACAGAGTGAGTAGTCTGCAGAAAATATCATCTACCATTTGTATTATGGAAACATCTAGAGACCAGCAACCACAGTGCAGACATTGCCGCAGTGTTCCATGAGTCTTGGCACTGCAGATAAATTTCTCTTCCAATTAAAAAGTAAAAGAGGTCAAAAGATAGTTGTACATCAGAACAAAACTGACATGTTGAACTGGCAGAAAAAAATTGCATTCATTGAATCAAGGAAATGGGAGCTTGATACTTGCATTTAGCAAAGTTGTGATATTCATGATTTTTTTTCCAAACACCTGTTCATTCTTAGGGTAGAGAACAATGGGAGAGAATTTATCAATTGTTGACAAATTTTTGGGAAGCCAAGGGTAAGATTGGACAAAAAAATTGACACAGAATTATTTAGAATTAATTCTAAAGTGTAATACCATAGAGCAATACACAACAACACTACTTTGGCAGAAATTGTGCTGATGATGCCTGAAGGAATATTCCGGAAGATGTCAGTAGCATCAGGGAAATTATAGCTTTTTTCAGTATAACTTGAGAAGGTTGGTGTTGAGTCCCAGCCAGTGCCAGGAGAAAAAGAATGTTTTTCTTGAAGCCTCTTATTCTGTACAGAAGTTTTAACCCTTAATACCATGAACTTGGAAGAAGCATGATTTTACTTCATTAAGTAACTTCATTCTTATAAATAAAAAACCACCAGTTTTTAGCATCCAAGCTCATCAAGAATACACTGATATGCATGAAACCCTCAGTTGTGTTCTCTCATGTAATTTTTGTTACAGTTCATTGTTTGTTACCAAAATAGCTGTGTCCCTGTAGTTCTCTTTTCTACAAAGATACAAATCTTTATATGTTTCCTTCAGAGGGGTCTATTAGGTCACAATGGTGGCATGCTGATTCCTCATCAGCAAGCTCCAGAAAACAAAAATATTTTGTGAATTAAAAAAGAAAGAATTTTCATCCCATTGATTAAAAACTAGATAATTTAATTCCTTAAAAGAACGAATAGCTAAACTAGAGTTTTTAATGCAAGTAGTTCATAATCTAAATTAGCAAGTTCTGGAATAAGTTTTATATAATCAATTATTTTTTCATCTGTTAAAATGTCAGAGCATTTTACTCTGCATTTATGAGAAGTCTGGTAGTACTACTATGTAACCCTCTTCAAAACAGGAGTGATTTTATTTTAAAGGTTGGCATAAATGTCATAATTACACACAGTATTTGTATGAGAAAACAAAGTAGATCAAAGAGGGTGACAGAGAAGAGACAAACAGCCACAGCAACAGAGTTTTCAAGCTCAGAAAAGGAGCCAAAATAAATTACATTTGATCTCTGTTAACAGTGTTATAATTTCACCACAAATAATCTCTGGGTCTTGTATATTACTTCTAATCCTCCTCAGGTACTGGGCTGTCTGTAAAAACCACTTCTGTCTGATGCTGTCATCACTCTGTTCTGCTGCTGCAGCACTGAACATGTTGCAGACAAATGCACTCTTGATCTCTCTGTGGATAATTTTAGGCATATCTGAGGAACAGAAGAATAACAAACTGGGTGTGACTGGACATAATTGAATATGGAATTTTCTACATCACCAAGCAGAAAACAAAAAAAAAGTAGCCTAAAGATGACTATATCCCAAAGTTACAAATACTGACATTTTGAGAAGCAATCTGCACAGAACTACATTATTGTGTTAGTATATTTTTTTCTCCTTATTTTTGGATCAAACCCATTAGAAGCCACTGCTTGACTGTTGGGTTAGGGGTTTTTTCAATTTATTTATAGAAAGATATTTTTACAGACTAACCCAGTTAAGCTTGACAGCTTGTTTACAATAGGACCCAGAAGACACATTACTCTATGCACAACAATATAAATATACATTTGAGATGCACACTTATGCTCATAACATTTGTTAAACATCTGAAGTGCACAGTGATCAGCTATCTAGAATGATCTAACTCTATTTAAACATTATGAAGGTAGAGAGATTGTTTAGCTTGCTAAGATGAGGATGACACATTATCATAATTAGCATTTAGTGTTTTAGGAAAATTGTGTATCATAGTTATTTTCTTAAAACGTACTAACAGTCTGATACAAGAAGTTTAACCTTCATCAGAAAAGTCAGAACTGTGTTTTATCTCTGTTTGCATATTTTTAATTCGGACATCCAGACTGCCTCAAACTGAAATTAAGTTAGGTAATTGGCCTTTTCCTTAACTGCAGCTGTATCTACCTTATTAGTTAGTGCAGACAAATACAAATGTATTTAGAGATCAAGGCAGTTCTTGCTGAGAACCTGAAGTTCACTTCATATTAACCCTGGGGAAGGGGGTTGCGCTGGACCTGCTACAGCTTGGTCCTGGGATGCAGAAGCCCAGGAGCAATAGAAGAGCTCCTCTGGTTTCCTTCCCTCTGGAAGAATCTCATGTGTGTGCCCCATGACTGCTGTGAGACATGGACCTAACCACTGGGTTATCACTTCAAAAGAGCTCCTGTAAGCATGACAGAAGGGCTGACAGAAACCCGGACTCAGAGTAATTAATGCCATCTTTCAGTAGAATTATACTCCCAAACTGAATAGATAGAGTCAAGAAAGACAAAGACTCGGATGGTCTGCTCTCCATCTGGAAGCTCACGGGAGATCTGAAAGCAGCATTTGGTATTTCCTTGTATCAAATCAAGATCTTGTTTTAAAAAGATCTAGATCTACAGATATCTGTTAATATCTTGTTTTAAATTACTCCGTTTAAAGATTACACAGTGCTGTCACAGGTGAATTATTAATCTGTTGCCCCATACAAGGTATTAGCACTGTGAAGCACTAAGACATCCACTAGCAGCTGCAAAATGCGTTACTCCTCATTCTTGTTTGCAACTGCCTTAGAATACAGCAGTAAAGAAAATATCTCAAAATTTGTTCTGTAATTAAAAAAGCATTGTCCATGGCCACAACACACAGCTATGCTGGAAGTTCATTTTTCTCCATCTGTGCAGCATGAAACTTTAATTGTGAAACAGTTTTAAAAAGTCCTGTGGCATAACCTGAAAGGAAATGAGCTAAAGTGTAGGATAGAGAGCTTTTACACATAACTTTAGAATCTGCCTCTAGCCTCCAAGAGTGATGGCTGCATTAGAGATGATAGGGTAAAGTAAGCTTCTGCCAGGTCCTTCTTGTATTTCCCTCCTTTTCAGAAGACGTAGTCTTCTTTCCAAACTATTAAATAGTGCTTCTGCTATTCCAATTTCTGCTTAGTTCCCTGTTTCCTCAGGGATGACTGATAATTGATACAATGAAGCAGAATGATTCCAAGGGATTTGGTTTGGGTGTCAAGTACTTAATATATGACTGCCACACCTATTTTATCACAGTTTGCAGTCCTCTCTCTTCTGTTCACTTTCTGCCAATATTTATGGTTTAATGTATCCTGGCAAAAATATAAAAAGAATGGACTTGCATGGTACTTACCTGAATACTCATGGAAGAGGAATTTTACAGTGGCACAGCATTTAAATTCAGAGCTTTACATACCCATTCTGCCAGGGGAAACTGTTATCTTGAATCACAATGAATTCAGGCTTTTTTTTTTAAAAAAAAAAAAAAAGAGCAGTACTCAGGTGCATAACCAGGTTGCTTGATGCATACAGGGAATATCTCTAGGTGCTCCTGAGCTGCACACCACTGTAGAGGCACTCCAGAGGGGTTCCTGCATCTCCACAAGACCATGAAGTTCCGTACACCTCCACTTGTCAGCCTTCCCAGCTAACAGCAGTAAGCATTGCAGCATGTTAAAACCCTTTCTACTTAGGGATGGATAGCAGCGTTTGAGTTCCACATTGCCACAGCTCTCCTGCTTTCTGTCCTAAAACTGAGCCTATTCAGAAACTGCTCAGCTATCACTACAAAGCACTGTGCTGTGTAGTAGGCACTTACTGCAAGCCACCGGATTTTCATGGGATAGTGCACGTGCTTTTCCTAGCCACAAGTCCAATTGTCTCTAAGCAATCAGCACCCAAGGAATCTTTGGTTATCTTGTATTATGAGAACACTCTTGGTGATGAGTTCAGAGTGTTTTAAAAGTTCATTAAAAAATTCACTGAATAATTAAGGAAATAGTGATCTCTTTGTGGCTATTTCATGAACAGAAAGAAAGGTTAAATTCATGGGATAAATTATTCATTGTGAGTTATTCACTCAGCTTTAATAGTTTGTAATTCTATAAAGAGCTTTGCTTAAGAAATGCACTATATAAATCAATCAATAGCCCTAATAATATGCAAGAAGGATTTTCTCCTTTGTGATCTGCTTTTCAATAAATTGTACCCTCTTGACACTTCAACTACCATCATATGCCCACTCTTCTCACCCTCACTGCCTCAGCCTGTCTATCACTGGGCCACAGCTGTGGTGTTCAGACACCCAGCCTCATTCCCCCTCACACCAGCTTAACCCATTTCATTTTAAGGGTCCATCGGTGCTTTCATGTACTTTTAGCTTCTCCTCTATATATTTATTTTGTTAAGAATTCAAGCAAACACAGTTACACATACACTCACACGTAGGTGTTTTCTTACAGGACAGTTTAGTTGCAGCATCAGTGGATTGGAAACTGAGCATTGTGGCACAGGCTTCATGCTCTAAAATCTAAACATCAGCTACCTTCTCTGCAGCCATATGGTAGAGATGCTGAAACATCCCTCATTTACAGCCCCGTCCAAATACTCACATCATGCCTGCAGTGGTTTAGAGAATGATGGTTGGAGGAGGTACAGCTATGTCTGAGTAAAACTGCAGCAACAGACGCTTCAGGGGGTGGCAGCTGCTTGAGAAAGTGCCTGGATGTCCTGCTGGCTTGTGCTGTCCACACTGGAGTATATGTTGTCACAACCATAGTCACCCTAGATAGTGTCCATTCAGTCAGGTTTAAAGGTAGTGTGAATATGTATACAAACACCAAATCATAGCACAGTCATACCCTTAGGCAAAAACAGTTTTACTGCTGTGGGCAGCCTATTTATTTCTTCCCTCCCATGCTCCAGCCCTTCTTAATTCACAGACACCTGACACTACAGCTCCTGAAATGAATGTTTAATATCCCATAAACTGGCATGGGCAGAAGTCCACCCCTTTTTACTTTTTATTGAGTTCAATCCCATCAGATACAGATCCTTTATATTTTTCACCTCTTTACCCCCATTGCATCTTCATAGTATCTTCCAGGTGCCTCCTTCATGGCAGCCAGTCAGTCCCTTCTTCCATACAGAGGTCATCCAAAGACAGCAGGACTGAGAAATGTACAGCCTCTCAGGTTGCAGTGTTTGTCTGCGTCTACAAGTGTCTTGCTCATAGAGTGATGTGAGTTGCTGCAAACGATTAGGACTCTGGTAGTCCTACTCAGGTAGTAGTGCTGAATGGGCTGAACTTCTTCTAGCTGGAAAGCAATGTTAGCAATACCTTCATGACTGTTGTCAGCTCCTCTCATATGTCCTTTTGGTCTAATTAGTGCAACCTGACACTCCATGTCATCTTAAATTTGGCTTTGAAATGGGAACATTTTTTTCCTCTGCTGGTGAAGAAACTGAGTGGTGAGGCACTGGAACAGGTTGCCCAGAGAAGTTGTGGATGTCTCATCCCTGGAAATGTTCAAGGCCAAGTAGGATGGAGTCCTGAGCCACTAGGTCTACTGGGCAGCATTCCTGCCTCTGACAGGGTAGGGTGGAATTAGATGATCTTTATGTTTCCCTCCAACCCAAGGCTTTATATTTCTATAATTAATACATATATTGCTAGTGTGATAAGTTGATATATTTATGTTTTCCCAGTTAATTCTTTTTCTGTTTAACTGCCAAAAGAAAAACTTACTTTTTATGAATGGGATCAAACTTCAACAAAACCCTTAAAAATTATGAATACTGACATAATTTAGAATCTTGATAGTGTAATTATAGATTGTATTAATTGTACTGGGAACATCAAAGGTTTATATTCTCTTGAAATATTTATTTGATTATTGGTCATCCAAAAAAATTTCTTTGGGGACATATTTCAACCACTGTATATGATTCTAAACATACTTAGACATTGCAAATACAATTGAAAATGTTTACCTAACTCAGTCTTTCTGTGCCATTATTTCAGTTTGAATTATGAATTTTCTTTATTTTGTATTATTTGACCTACGCTAAGTAATTCAGATGAGAACCTTTTGAAGTTTCCTGTGGTGCCTTTAATAAGTCTCCTGCCCAGTTAAATATATCTTGCTTTTTTCAAGCCTGTTGTCTAATAATCATTCTTTTGTTGAGTAAGAATCTCAAATGGTATGATTTTCAGTGGATTGTGCTCTCATTTTCTGAGCAGTTCTGTTCATTTTGTGTGAGTACAGAGTAACATCCCTGCATACTGCATAATGATCAAGCTCTGAATAAAATATAGATGTTAGCCACCTCTATTTAGACACCAAAACTGTTGAATGAGGGATTAAAGTAGCACAGAAGAAGAAAAGATTAACTTCTTGACCTACGGGGATGCAAAAAAAATTGAAAAAAAATGCTAAAATAGTTAACACCTTTTAGCCCATACACTAAAGGAGGATGGCATCCAGTGGGAAAAGATAGGTTCAAGATCATATTACTAAAGACTGTACCATAAATTGTCTCCACCAGAGGGACAGATTGAGATTTCATGTGTATATGTAACCTTAACTGTGTTTCCCTTTGAAGTTATTCAGTCTTAATACAATTCTTTGTCTATAAAACTTGCATGTTAATACTAGAACTATCATTTATTTATCTATTTATTTATTTGAAGGTAGATCACTCTGTTCAGACCTCCAACAAAGACATAAATAAAATCAACCATTTTCATTCTATCTCAGCAACCGATGAAACAGGCAGTTAGAAAAGATAACAGATTTTTTTCTAAAGTATGCACAGAAAGATTAGTCAGGGTGATAAATGTATTGTTATGAGGGAACAAATCTGACCCCAGAGAGTCTGAGTTTAACCTTTTAAACATTCCTCCTACTGATATTTGTGAACGCTACCATGGAGAGTGGTTCACTGTTTATTTGTTCTATTCCTGTATTATATATAGTTTTAATACCCCACAAAATAGAAGTGCTGAACCATGTCTTGTATTTTATTGCGCTCCTAAACCATTATGAATTAAGTATGACAGATGCCCTCCTCTTCTAACTACAGAAGTTTTTTTCCCAGCTCAATCACAGAGCATTTCCATTAAAAGCTCAAGACCCCATCTCTAACCCTGGCAATACCTTCTCCACATGATTAATTATTTTACACATTCTGTAGTCCATTAGGGAAGTCTCTGATGGCCTCAAGACACAGATATCTGGCCTTTCTATGCATTATTTTGCCAGAATCTTTTTTCTCTGTCCTTTTGTAGCTAAATAGAAAACAACATATTACTTTGTTTTTTCATTTCCATGTTTGTTTCATCTATTTCTAATTAATACTTTTCATAAAATTCATTTCCTTGCACTTTCAAGAATTTTTTTTTTTTTAAGATTCAAATATCTTATCCAAAGACAAATCTTACCAAATATCATCAGGTGGCTCCAGAAATATATGTAAGATCAATGAAGTCTGTAGAAATATGTGTGTCTCTTATTAGAAGACTGGGTCAAATATTAATTTTGTAATGATAGTGTAAATGAAAAAAAGGTGTAGATATTGAGATCAATAGCAGCATAATGGAGAAAAGCACCATGCTCCCACTTTGTGCTGCTGATGTTCAATGGTGCATTGTCTTCAATTTGGGTAGTTCTCATGGGAAAAATGAATGTACCTGAACTTCATCTGTTGTTATAAGAGTAAACTCTGTCCTGCAAAATTCTTCCTTGCCTTCTTGCATTTCAGATACAAAATAAGAAGGTTTTAGTTAAGAGAGGCACGAGGAGAATTCTAACATATTTCCTATACTTTTCAGTATGATGCCGCATTCCAGAACTGAAGAAAACAAAAATAACCCTGACTACAGTGAAAAAACCTGCCAGCACTCCCTTATATTTTCAAAACAATATGTATTCCACCCAAGACACTGACCAGAAGACAGAAGTCACAAAATCTTACTTAACTGGTTTTCATGCATTAGAAGGGAGCACACCTTTCTTTTCTCCAACATTCTGGAAACTGGACCACTGTTTAAATCAATTGATTTAGTTTATGATACCAGAAAGCATTAAAATACATCTTCCATATTGATTTATTGGAGTTTTGATTTTATGATTTTGGTATTGGGGTTTTTTCCATCTGTTGTAAAGTGCCTCATTCGTCAGAATAATTGCAACAGACAGTGAGTATGAAAATTATATAATAAAAATTGCTATGTAGATAGTGACTTAATCATACACTCCCCAAAAAGTTAAATTTAAACTGAGAAGTTTCAGGCAATGTAAGATTTAATTTTTGAGCTTTATATCAGATTACACTTGTCAGATGTCATGATTATCAAACTTCAGAGCTTAGTATATTTCCATTTCCAGAGCAGTTAGCAAGAGCTGAGGTAAATAAACCACATAAGAGGACTGGATAAGAAAATGTTAGTCATCCCCAGATGAAATTATAGTGAATATACAACTCATTTTGGACACCTATCTAGATGTCTAAATTTTGGTGGAATAAACACAGCATTCAACCACATTTCTTAAGTCACCTAACATTATTTTCCACAAGTAGATTTGACTAGATCCCTTTTGCAAGAGATGAAGATCCTGCCTACTGGAAAAATTTGTAGGTTGGAGTTAAAATTCCCCTCAGAAGTCCTTTTCAGTCTTGACCTTAAAAAACACATTCAACAAAATTTCTTGTGGTGAAGTAAATCAAAAGCATGTCTGACCTACACCATCAATTAAAAAAAAACAACTTCAATCTCACATCTTCATCCTCTGACATTCTAAATTAGTTCTATGACCAGATTCCTAATGTTTTGGCCAACTTGTTTTCAAAGGGAGATTTATTGAAGTCTAAATATCTATTAAGTAAACTTCAACATCTGAGTGAGTCACATTTCTTAGTGAAGAGTTGATGAGAAATACATGGCTTTAGACTGAGATTCATCTGGCTTATTCCAGAGATCTACATTAGGATGAGATAAATCATAAGCTGTAAGCGACAGTGTCTCTTTGTTGATCTCTCTGGGAGTTTAACAGCTACTTTAAATGTAAATGTAATAGTCATCTACATTTGGTCAATTATAACACACAAGAGTAGGCAATTCTTTTCTGAATTATGGATGCATCTACAAAATAGCTTCATCTTGGAATATATTTGTATCAAAACTTGAGTTTTCTGGTTTTATATCTACTAGAGCAAATTGGAAATGAAAAAAAATTGCTCCAAAGGCAATTCTGACATACATTCCAGCAAACCAGAATGAAAGGTGAAAGCACTGACTTTCCTTATGGAAAGAAAGTCATTTAATAATAATATGTAGCCCATCACAGTTTTTCTCTAAACAACATAGAATTTTAACATAGTAATTAAAATGTCTTAACAGAACATAAAATTAAAACTTGCCTTCAAAATCAAACAAGGAAATTGGTTCAGAAACCTTAGAGTATACATATGAAGTAGGACAGATCCATCACACCCTAGGGGTGCTGAGTCCTCTCCATGAGGTATAAGTGACAAGTTCCCATTTGGACATGTGGAACAGAGCCAGCTCCCCATGGCTATATCTACTGCTCCTATCCTAGAGCATGCTCTGGAGTTTCACCCTGAGGGCTGTCTCTAGACCACTCATGGCAGGACAGGCAGCATGGAAACCTCTTCCAGCCTGTCCTTGTTCCTCACCAGTCATACAGGCAGGAACTTTGAATATCAAAGCCACTCACTGAAAGCATTGGTGGTTAATGCTGCTGGCTCAGAGAGAGGAGTATTTGAATCTCCCAGGACAGGGATGTGGAGAGAGGCAATAACTGCAGGCCATCCTGCTTACTCTCACAATTGTCCTCTCCAATTTTCTTTTAGGATAAACTTTTCTTTGCTTCCTACTCTATATCTTTTTCCCTTTTTCCTTCACTCTTTTTATTCCTGCCCTCTCCATCATATTACATCAATGCCACAGAAACCTTCTGAGCTGTATGTAAATTAGGATACAGAATTTGCACTTAGCTGAGTAAAAGCAGTAGATGAGATCCAAGATGAGATCTTGCTTAGGTAAGTTTTTTATCCCCAGATACAGTGTGTTCTGGGAAGGCAAACACCATGCCAGCTTGTAAAAAAAAAGTAAAAGGGAAAAGACCTTCCTTCTTTTCTGAAGTGTTTTCTCATTCTGTAGTCATCACTGATGGGCTGTGTACATGACACCTCTGAAAACTGTGGCAGTGCAGTTTAAGTTTCCATTCTGGAGCCAGTCAAGAAGCTAAACGTGTTCCTGACTAGCTCAGAGACACTCCTGGCTCTTTATTATAACATTTAATTTTACATCTGGAGCTGTTAATTAGTACATTTTAAAGACATATTTAGCCTTAGTTATAGCAGATGTGGCATTGCAAATGATCTGCCATTCTACCGCAGCTTCCCTTCACTCTCTGAACACCTACATTACATTCCCGTTTTAACAAGATTTTCATTTTGAGTTCTCAAATATCTGCTTAGGGTTGATTTTTGGGGTTTTTTTCCTTTTTAGTTCTTTTTCCGTCACAGCCAGGTGTATAAATGATTGCTTTAAACAAATTTCACAGGGATTTTTTTTCTTATTTTTTAAGATCATAGACTTATAGGTAATACGTAGCTTTAAAATGCATCACAGATTTACCCTGAAAGATGCTCCGTAAAAGAATGACACTACAAGTTACATCAAACAAGCAAACATTTGTTATGGGACAGTAAAATTTACTTTTCACAAAAGGAGCCTACAGTAATAATGCATTCAATTCTATTTCCCAGAATGCTTCTTAAGTATGTTAATAAAGTCTTTATTGTGTCTGCTTATAAAAGTCGCCACCATTTCCCATTAGAAAGTCTCTGTTTATTCATCAAACATTTACTGACAGTGACTGCTGGGAGCAGGCTCAGATTTCCACTCCATTACACGTTTGTGGCATAAAACACATTAATTATAGATATATTACAATATTCAACTCATTGAGGAAAAATTAGATGATCAAGGCTCATTTTCCTTGACAATAAGCAAGTTAATGAAAATACTAATTACCTGATGATGAAGTGGAGCCTTCAGGATTGAATGCTTAGCATCTGTAGAAGAGCTCTGTGAATCTAGCACAGAATATTAAAGCCAGAAGCACTGGAAGTCTAAAGAGTAGTTCATGAGGTCATCATGTGCCCTTTAATCACAGGACGGAGAATAGTTAGTTCATAATATAAACTTTTACATGCAGCTTTGAAGGATGTCCTGGAAAGCCACATAAGAATAGTGTTTGTTTAAACATAATTATTTTAGTAAAATTATGAGTTTTGAAATAGCAGATACATTGTCTAGCTCAACTTTTTTAAAGGAGCTGTGAAACCTAGTAATGAAGAATTTTGGTACAGTGAGGTATAAAAATGTTGGAATGCAGAAGAATAAGGCACAGCCACATGCCTTCATTTTCTCTGGTTTCAGGAAAAAAAGTCATAACCAAAACTAATGGCATATTAAGTTAAATCATTTCAAATTCAGAAAATTTCTCGTTACTTATTTATCTTTCTTGCAACCACTTCTACTTTTTTGCTTGTTTTTTTACCATTTCCAAATTAGACTCAAATAGGAATCACTAAACTGATGATGTAGTCCTTTGGTTCCTTTCCAAGGTCGATTTTACTTCTCATCTGCTTTAGACATTTTACCAATACATTTGTGAAACTGTTGGGGGAAGGAGATTCCCATCACTCAGGACTGTTTATGCTGTCTGTTAAAGACAGAAGTATCATTTATGCTTTTTCAGTTTAGTTCTTTTTTTCCTCACATACTGTATTTGACAAAAACTTTTTAGCAATTACATATTGCTAAATGGGACTTTCCTGATCTGTTAAATAGTAAATAATAACAAAATGTTCCCAAAATATTGTTTATTTTCTGAAGATATTATTGCTTATGTTTAATTAATAAATTACCTTCTTAAATTTTCTGCAGGCACCAGCCCTGTATCACCTGATAAAATAACATTATTAGCTTCGAACTGCCCCAGAGCCTTGTTATAAGTCATGGATGAAAAGATCTTCAATGTGATTTATTCTAATGGCACCTGCTTTGTGTAATATATTGTTCTTCTTATGAAAATATAAAGCTCTGTAAAGCTCACAATCTCCTTCCTAGAAGCAGGATAGTGAGGCAGTTGTAGAGCACAAATATCCATAGAATCATAGAATCATATAATGGCCTGGATTGGAAGGGACCTTAAAGATCATCCAGTTTCAACTCTACCATCACTGGAAGGGACACCTTTCACTAGACCAGGTTGCTCAGAATCCCGTCCAAACTTCCCTTAAACACCTCCAGGGATGACACACCCAGGGATGATGCTTCTCTGGGCAGCCCGTTCCACTGCCTCACCACCCTCACAGTAAAGAATTTCTTCCTAGTATCAAATCTAAATGTACCCTCTTTCAGTTTGAAACCATTCCTCTTTGTTCTGTCACTACACACTTGGAAAAAAGTCCCTCTCTGTGTTTCTTGTAGGTTCCCTTCAGGTACTGGAAGGCAGCAACTAGATCACACCTAAGCCTTCTTTTCCAGACAGAACAAATCCAGTTTGCTCCAGGCCTCTAATCAACTTGGTGGCCATATTGGTAAAGATCTCTACACTGTAAGAGAAAAGCTTCACAGAAATACCATGAAGGTCTTTAGTTCACTCTTCATCTTCAAACACATTACTTATAGACTTGCAACATGCAGTTTATGTCCTTGGTGTAAACCATTACTACTGCTTTGTAACTGGATGTAGTAGTACAGTATTAAAGCAGACATCCAATATCACTTCCCATAAAATGGGAAAATCTCTATGTAACAATAATCCAACATCTTTCCAAAGCATTTCAGTCAGTTTTGAAATAATTTTGAATAAATTTCTTTAAAATGTTCCATTCCTTCTGTTCCATGGAATATGTTTTCATATCACTTCCTCAGAAATCACTGGCAATGGACTTACACTGAAATGAATAGAATAAGCTTTTAACTTGGTGAAACACAAGACATACAATTCAGACAGCTCCTGTCATTGTTGTTCAACGTGTCTGTATATAGAATTGAATTGAAGATTATATTTTTTATCCTCAAGCTTTTTCTGAAATGAGACTCAAACATCATCAGTACTACAATCACTTTGAAAACCCTCAGGAAAATAACAGCAACAAGTGTTTCCATTGTCTAGGCAGGAGGTAAGATATAGAAGGTTTTCCCCAGAATTGTTGTCATTAGTTATGTTTCTTTATTTTAGTGACTGACTAAACCCACTTCATACACTAAAGAGGGCCAAGGAGAATATTTGGACTGAAAAGACTAAAACTGTACTTCTTACATTGACACTCTCCACCATCTTCTCTTTCACAGACAACATTTATACCCCATAGGTCTTTTATACCAATTTCTTTGGACACATCATATCTTTACAGTTTCACAAGTCTGTTAGGAACATTTGCAATGACTGCTTTACTTCAGACATAATACCCTCCTATTTTGCCTCTGACAGTCGCCAGTAGGGACTTCTCAGGAGAACAAAAGCAAGGATGCACTTCCATGAGCTGCACCTCTCAGCTTTCAGCAGTGTACAGGATGTACACCCGTCATCATCTGACACTTCTCCACACAGTTTTATTTTGTTTACTATAAGGTAGGCAACAAAGAAGGAAACTAAACCCATCATCTAACCTCTTTTTGCAGTCTAAAATTTATGTTCCTCACATTATATGAAATAGTTTGATAGCAAACTTACAGGTTAAAGTCACACAGTATAAGATTAACTTTACAATAATAACTTCCAGCAATCTTGTTGCTTATCCAGTATACAGGAAGAAACAGATACCTAAAAATGTGCACATGAGCAACAGGCCCCTCAGCTAGACCATTGAGTGAGAACTGCCGTAGAGGAGGTAACTTTAAGCTTTGATATTAAGTGCATATGTTCACACTAGAAGGAATACACACATCCATATGGCATTTATATTCCTGAAGTCAGCTATGAGTATACATTTCTAATTAAAGTTAAGTTTTTATTCTGAAGGAAACAGAAGGAGAGATTCTGACTTTTTTTTATGGTGTATAAAGTAATGGTTATTTGGGAAACAAGACATGAGTATTCCAGGCCTTTACCAGGGGATTTAAATCCCATAAACCTATGGGGAGAAGTACTGGCCAGATAATATAGGCAAAAAAACAGAGAGAAGAAAATATAAATTGGTTGGGGTTCAGACATGAAATAGATGTGTTGTACAGTGTTATCAAGACTTGAGTGGTTCTTCCTATCTCCTTTGAAAGAATGTAGACAACATGTGTTATACATTCATTTCTCAGTATAGCTACTCCTAAGAATCATCCTGTCCCTTAGACTATGTGGTACGGAATGGCTTCCATCTGTTCTGCTAAGGAATAACTCCCTTAAGGCAAACTGACCACCTTCACAGTGCATGATATTTGGTCCTTGTTCCATGCCTTCAGACCCTTGAACATAATAATTATGCTTTGGGGCTTTTTCATCTCATAATGCCCTAAACAACATGCCTTAGCCCAGAAAAATCCGGTTTCATAACATGATGTGGAACTGTCTGTTGAATACTTTGGATAAGGCTTGAGCTGCCTGAGGATGCAAAGCCAGTTACACTAGTATTGGAGGACCGTAGGGCAGAGGGAAACAAATCTGCATATAGTGTTAACCATGTTGTCAGCCAAAGTCAACTATTTCTAAAACAACTTTTGAGGTTTATTTCAATGAGATATAATTGGTCACTTTGAAAGAGATGCCTGAAGCAAATGGAGTTGGCACTCAGTTATTTGACAGCATAGAAAGCATTTTAAAACTACCAAGGTAGTTTCTGCCATTTTCTTTCTGATTTGACCTGTTCTCACTTTTTTTTCACATCCTTCCACCACATATTAAAGAGCATCTCTTCAACACCTGTGTGCTTTGACAACCATTTAAATTGGAGTTCTGAGTAGCCAAGCACCTAGTCCCTTAGCTTTTTTTACTTAGGACCATGCTCTTTTACATTCTTTCATATTTATTTCATTTTTCCAATGCTTGCCATTCTTTGTAAATATTGCTGTAGCTTTATTCATGTCTTACTGTTTCACAGAGGAACATATCTGCTGAGAAGAATCTTGTATTGAGAAAAAACATTTTTGTTCTAAGAACTATCACATAGCAAGTTTTGATATAGAGAATGCAGACACATTTTACACATGTACATGCACTGAGTTTGTGATGAAGAAAGCCTTCACGCCAATCCAATAATCTAAATTTTGAACCTGGTGTTCCCACAGACAGTAGTGTGTCAGTAATCATGGGGACAATATCAAGAGTTTCATCTTTGTAAAAGATCCATCCTTGGTGTGGTCATCTGGATCTAACCAGGCAACATATGATCTCCAACAGAGTTGAATAAGAAAAAAAATCTGTTGTGTGAAATTGCACAAAATACTATCAAAAGAAGTTTTGCTAAGCTGTTCCCACTAGTTTTCATACACTTTAAAAAATTGACTATATTTTACTTGATTCAATAATCAGAATTCTCATTTACAGCAAGAGGAATTTTAGCAATTCCATGTCACTGACTCAAGCCAGTACGATGTGATATTTCTTCCTCCATTTCAGGGAAAAAAAAAGTTTAATCATAGTTGAAAAACTGTATTCAAAATGTATAAAGTAGAAAACAGAGACAACTTTGTGTGTGTGTGTGTATGTTAAACACAGTAGCAAAGACTTTAAACAGTTTGTCACAGGGATCCCATGGGATATCATGATGTATGATTTCACTTCTGGCAAAAAATAAGCAAAAAAGGCAGCTTCAAGTAACATGAAGACTGAACTGGCAACTGCCTATTGTCAATGTGGAGTATCATTTTCTGCTCAAGCAGAACTCTCCTGAACTTTGTTTTAGTTATGGTTCAACATCAGCCACTATTACAGTTCGTAGTTTCAATAGGCACCAAATTAGTGCAAAACTCAACCTTTGCAATGTGTGTCACCCAGTCCACCTTTCCAAGGCATCTTTATTCCTCTTGTTTCTCACATTTGACCAGTCTCAGCTGACAGTCTTTGGTCCTGCCAGTGAAGAGATTCAGGTGAGTGCTCAGCCTTGCCTGTGGTAGTTCTCCATGGTTCCTGTTCAATCAGTGGTTCAATCACATTTCCTTGTCAAACTAGGCAAGCAGAAGATGCCACACCACATGGCCACTGCCACCGTCAGCAGCTGAGAAATACTCTCAGATCTGGAAAATGTGAGCAGACCCATACAAATTAAGACCCTCATGCTGAGTATACACATCTGATACCATTTGAAGTAACACATACTCTCTCTTCTACTCTCAACCTGCAGTTCCAGGAGGGCATAAGTTTTTCTGGGTCCTGTATCATATCTGGTAATCCTATTGAGTTGTCCTACATATCCTAAAATATCTCTGAGGACACTACAGTTTTCTGTTTTAAAAAAATTCCTAAATTCCTTACTAGTGTGGAAAATAGACAAGAATCCCAGCCATAGTGTGCAGCCCCTCCACAGCTCATTGTGCATTTTCAGGCTGACTTTCAGCCGTATTTAGGTGTTTACATGGGAGGATGGGATACCAGAATAATTTTTCCGAACAGCTAAGCTGCTTAGGTGCCTATTTTCCATTGAGATCAGGAGAACCTGGGCACCTAACACATTAAGTAGTTTTAAATATTTTATCTGCATCTCTCAATAATTTATATTTTTAGAAATCCTACCTCTTGCAGTAAAAATGTACTGGTATTAAAAGCTTAGGCCTATTCACATTTTCCAGTAAAAGACAAACTAAAAGCAGAAATCATTCTGGTTTCTCCTTTTACACAGCAGCTTTGTCTCCTTTTATATTCCGCTCCACCCCCAAAAATCCTGAATAAAAACTCATTTAGTTTTATAGGGTTCAACTGCCTGTATGAATTTCAATGAAGAGTGGAAACAAATTTCAGTTGTGTGAGTTCTTTGAAAGACTACTCAGCCATCAATGCTTTCATTCCTGGGGGTTGTTATATCATCCTGGATATGACTCTCTTTCCAGTGAGCAGTAATTATTACAGCAGCAATTACCCCTCTTCCATACTTTTAGAAAAGGGTTTTGGTTCCCTGGAAGACATTATTACATTACTTACATTTCCTTTGGTTTGTTTTTTTTTTGATATTTCAATCCCATGTAAATGGAAATTTACTATAAAGACTGAGTGCTAGAAATGTTCAGCTTGGGTATTACTGTTCCCTCTTGTCACACAAGTGCCGTGTTGTTTTCTCTTGATTGCTTCAAACCACAGGCATGGAAGAGTTTTTCTGCAGTCTTTGTTGAGAAATTAACCACATTCACAGTTGCAATCAGAGATTATTTTAATGATTCTAAATCCTGAATCTTACCAGTGGGAAAACAGAGATACTGTTTGACATCCATGACATCATCATTCTACATGCAGTTTGTCTTGAATCAGAAAGTCAGAGTAAAAACTTACATAACTCTTCAATAATACTATCCCAAAAAAACAAGGCATCCTTCTTTCATAGATTTTTAAAAATCATGTATGTGATTCATACAGGGAATATTTTCCTAGTGTTAACATATTATATATTTCAGAGAGAGGCATATTTTTCTTCACTAGTTTAATCTCTAACACTTTCAGAGTCTGCAGAGGCTTAGTGCCTAACTCTAGACATTTGTTAATGTGATTTTTCTGATCTCAACATTTTTCTATAATGTTATCCCTCCAGCATGGCATGTTACATTTGAGTTAAAAAGACTGTGGGGATACAAAGAAAGAATTATTGTACTAGAGTCTGAAGTTAAATCCTAATGTTTACAAAGGACAAGTTGAAAAGAAACCTTTAATGTCCTAGTTCATGAAGATGTTGTTAATTTTGACAGCTAAAATATAATAGTTGCAAAACAATGAAAGGAAAGAAGGAAAATACTCTTCTTTACCTCTAAAATGCTTTCTTCTTTGTATGTAGCAGTTGCCCCAAGACACGTTATACTGCCTGCTTTAATTTGTCTTTAATATCAGATGTGCCTTATTGATTTCTTCTGTGTATGTTTTCATTTTGAATAATTCAGAGGCACAATTTTTTTCCATTATGGTCAATAGCCAGAGAAAATTCTGAAGATAATCAATTGAGCCCTGCCTGATGATTACTAGTGTTGATATCCCCCGAAGTGAGGGAGTCGGAAAGGCCAAGGATAATATGGCACAACAGTCAATCAGTGCAATCAGTGGAAGTATCAACACTGGCTACACAATGAGAGCCAGATCCGTGCTGAGGATCCATAGCACTCCTGAAAGTTCAGATGCTTGACTTCTTGTCATATGCTGCAACAGATGGACTATGTAAGATTAGATTCAAAAAGCTCTTCTTTCTTCTCTCTCCCTCTTTCTCAAGTTTTATAATAGGAACATAAGACTACTGTGTGGTACAATTTGCATAACACTTAATTTCTTCATTTTAATTTTTTCTCTGTTTTTAAGCTTTCCTAATAACAAATACCTTCAAAGAAATGAGCAAGATGAGCACTCGGCCAACAACTTTTCCCAACAATAGGTAGAAATATTATTTTGATTTATACCTAATGCTGATGGATAATGCCTTTAGCTAGAGATAGCATATGACCATCTTACTAATTTCCAACACATCCATCTACATAATCAGGGAATATCACATTCAGTTCATAGGGAAAAAATGTAGCTTTTTCAGTGTAGCAATCTAAGGAAGTTGCCAATGCTTGCTGACAAATGGTAGTCCTAACCAGTGTGTAGCTACAGGCTTAAGGTTTGTTGCAACTTCAGTTTAAGTGAAGGCAATAATCTGGTTGACACTAAGCATGCAATGATACACACAGGTATATTTATTTATTTTTATTTATATGTCTAGATATGTGTAGATATATCTGCTCATGTGCATAGCTCCAGAGAGTCTCCTAAGTACAGCTATTACCATGCAGGCCAGTGAGCAGTAGCTGTGCTGCTCACCACATATATTACCTAAATTCATAAAATGGCAATATATGGAATTAAATACTAAATAGCTTATAACTGAATAGTTTAATGACAATCCAATGTGTACAAAGTAAAGGAGTAAACTGGCAGCACTAGCTCAGTTTCCCATGGATAACTTATTTATAAACCTTTCTATGATTTATTATTAATCTCCTTATGCAATAATCACTTATGCATATAAACATAGCTAAGCTTAAAAATTATATTCTGATTCATGTTTCTTTACAAAAGAAATATTTTGACTATGGAACTCAAATCATCACTATTTTAAAGGTTTTGAAGATATTAAAGTGAAAAATTATGGAAATACAATTTTTGATACTTTCAGGTTTCTTTAATTTTTTGGTTTTCATCAAGATGTTATGGAATAAATTAGATGAGGCTCTTAACCTCCAGTTAAACATATTACAGTTAACTTGAAGCAAATTTTAAAACTCAAAACACTTTAACTAGAATTGACATAATTTATTTTTAAATAAGAGGTGTGGTCTGTGAAAAAATCAAAATATTTCTTAAAATTTATCTCAAAAGTAAAGGTACTTCCTCATCAATATTAATATGCTTTCTATGTTACAAACATATGTGATATGCTCCAATTATTTTCTTAAAACTAGGTCACTATGCATTTTATTCCTGTTTTCCATATTCCCATGATCACAAAACAAGTTATGATTCTTGTTCGACAGTCATGGAAAACACAAGCATGAAAGAAGTTGATGTCTAGAACCAGAATGGCAGACACAGTTGGGCTGAAGTTTTTATATGACAAATTATCCACTCCACAGCAGCAGTATATGAAGCAATAACCATATGCTGCAATTGATTAACACAGGATTGAAAGCTGAGATACTTAATCAATAGCAAAAGCCACTTATTATAAGGCTATCATAAAGCAACATTTTTGAGGCTATTATAAAGCAACAGGGGGGTTTTTTTGTATTATTCTGTAAGATCAAATATGAAACAGAAGGAAATAAAAAAGAGGTAAGGCTATTCTTTTTCATAGAAAAAGGCTAAATGCTTTTTATTGTCCTTTCCAATGACAGACAAGCAAATGTTGTTCCAAAATTCTATGTGTAAAACTAACTAAAATCAAGACATACCCTGGGTTTAGTGCCTGCCTTGGCATGGCACAGTTTGCATTGAAATATCCATTGAAGGTGCCAGGCTGTTTTCAAGAGAGAAGCCCCTGTCCACGGCCCCAGACTATGCCCAGACACTGATAGAGTAGAGCAGGTCAGCAGAGGCAAGTCCCAGGTTGACAGGGACTAACCAGTACCAATCCTCAAGTCTGAGCCTGGGCCCTGTTGGGTTTATAAGACAATGAGAATAAAAACATCTCAGGCAGATCCAGGAATTGGAGAGCAAAGAGAAGAAGTTCAAAGAGGTTGAATATTAATATTTTTAAGATGTGTTTTGTGTCAGACAAAACATGTTTTCAGACTCTGAGGCCAGGATTTCTTACTTCTTATTAAAAGTTAGTTTGTTTAACCTCTCTCCACAGTGACTGAAGGACAATAGGTACTTGCAGAGGGCAATTCATCTTATCTATCTAGACATCTTAGAATGGGATGAATTGCCTTCTGATGGCAATAAAAATATCTGTTTATGCATCGTATCTGTATGCTTTTCTATTGATATCCCTAAAAGCAGGCAGGTGCTCAAAGACCAGTATAGTTCTCATGTCTTCTTTTCTACTGAAGTATTTTATTGCACTCAGCAATGTTTATCTCCCTGCCTAAAGTAATATGGGTGGATGTGAGTATACTTAAGCCTTTCTGGAAGACTGTCTAGTACACACTCTTTTCAAATCGCTCCTCTGTTTTCTCTCTGCAGCATTCACATTCAGCTGTTGGTCTTGATCTGCAGCAGACAGTGAGCCAAATTGCCTCCTCTTGCCCCACAAAAGTGTTAGAAGTGTGGCAAGAAAGTTGTGTTGTCATAACAAGTATTATCTGTGTCATTCTTCCAGTCCTTGTGAAGCAAAACAAACAAATACAAGATCTTCTGAACCACAAATTGTAGAAACCTTTTGAACACTGGTGTGCAGTTGTCACTGCTTTCATGCCCACAAGTAATGCACCAAGAGACATCGCTGTTTGACTTAAAAACTTTCCTTGTAGCATCCTTTAAGATGCTGAATTCTTCCTTTGACCCAAATCACTTCTAGATGTTTTATGAGTCATTTGGCAGACATATCAACAGCCTTAGAAGTCTTTTTTTTACCCTAAACCAGATTTTTTTCAATACAAAGTAGAGCCATATTTGTTTCATACTTAGGTTTTTTTGTCACTTCTCATTTGTTCACAACCCAGATGTTATAAAGACAACACAAAAATTGATTTTTTTTTTTACATAGCAATGTTTCTTTATTTTAGAGGGAAGGAAAAAAAGTAGAAATTTTGGCTCTATGCCTTTGTCAGAAAAGGGCAGCCCAAGGGAGTCATTAACTGTGGGGTAATCTCTTTGCTCATGGATGTAATATTAATGTAGTTTCTATAGTCTACCTATTAAATGAATTGCAATGAAGGATTTTATCAAACCAAGCTTCTGTGAATAAAATAAATCTTATATAAAATTCACTAATTAAGTATATTACCACCAATAATGTTGCAATGAGCACATTAGTGGAAGCTGACTTTCATGATTGATACATTTCATTGAGTTAATGAAACTAGTAGTTTCAATTTGGAGAGCTAGATTTTTTTCTCTCATATGAGTCTTATTTCTGGTAAAACCTGACATAAAATATGTAGAAGTACATTAAGGTAAGCAGCACTAGACTTTCAATTATTGGTATAATTTACTGAAAAGTTGGTAAATTACCAAACTTCTGCTGCTTCTCTGAGAACTATCACATTTTTCTTATGTTAATATTCTCTTTTATTAACACCAAAGGATACTAAGTGAAAACTGTAATTTCACGGACATTTATACTCATCTGAAATAATTGTTAAATGACATTTATGAATAAATTCTTACAATCAATATGCTTGATAATCAAATCAAATATGTCTCATTACTTCCTCCTAAATAATGATTTTCAAAAATATTAATGCACTTTCATAGAGGTTTTTTTGGTACAGTTCTTTAAGAGCCTAATAAAGATGCCTATAAAAAGAAAATATACATGCCCACAATGCTCAGATCCTTGCACTTGTATTTCATACATCAAGAGATTACAGTAGGCATGAGCTAAAGCTTTGTTAGAGGGTGACTAACAATTTTGCAAGTAAAATACATTCTTCTTAAGACCTCACAGGATATGTAGCTTTTCCATATATTGTCTATTTCCCTACTTTTCTTCAGTACATACAAATACTGGCACACAATTTTTTCTGATCGATTTGGTCATGAATCTCTCAATTTCTGAACCCCTCATCTGTCTTATCCATTTGATACTCTATCACATATAAGGATATATACCATATTTATGTTCAGTAACCTTCATATTGCCTGCTTCAGCAACATTTCTTTCACATACCCTCACATTAAAACTTAGTTTTTTGCAGTGGTCTAGGCCAAATCCCTTGTCCCTGGAAAAATGTTGCTATAATGAACCAAGTGGATTTCCTTCTGACATGTTTGAAGATGATGCTGTACAGTAGCAGGAATAAGAAAGTAATGTCTTAAATAATAGTGACTGGACATATGTTGATTGCCTATTCCATGTGTCCATTTGAGATGCATTTCATTCTGCAATCAGATTCATCGCTCTTGCCTAGATACAATAATAATTTTCTCTAATCTGTTTGCTATAACACTTCACATGACAGTAAAACCATAAATTCCAAGGTGTCAGTTCAGATGCCCATAGATGCTAGTGCTAATTGAGGTTCTCAAGAGTATCCCAAGACATTCATATAGTGCTGGCAGATAATTCTAACTTTGTACTTCTATAACCTTTTGTGTTGCTAGAATAAACCTTGTTTTCCTGTTTATTTTCCTTAGCAAAAACCCCTCAAGCTACAACTACTGGTTTCATATCACCAAGTACTTGATTAAAGAGAGACATTCCCAATTACTCCCACTGTCCTGCACTTTTTCTGGGGAGATCACAGTGAAGAGGCCACCTACCCATATTTTCATGCACTTTCTTTGTCTTCTCTTTCTTACTTTTTTTTCAACGAAGCATTATTGAGTCATGAAACCTTTCTCTAGATTTTAAGTTTCTGAAATTTCATATCATTCATGTGCTCAGCTGGACTCTTGCATTTTGTCAACATCTTTGTTTAAGTGTGGAGCTCAAAACTAAGCACAGACTTGCTCAGAGGCCTCACCTGCAAAGAAAAATGGTTATCTCCCTATCTTTTATATGGCACTCCTGGTCACACATCATAGAATGCTATTTCTCATTTTTTCACCAGAGCTGATTTTCACTTCTGCTTTGTTTCTGCAGTGCTGTTAACAGACTAGATATTCCCCCTGTTGTTTGTGCGTCCTTGAACCATTTTTTAGTGGAGATTTTTACTCAAACTCATCATGTTGCTTTAGGGCCAAATATATCTTTAATTTAGCAAAAACATTTTTAATTCCAATCTATTGCATTATGATCCTCTTTTCCTTCTCACTTACAAAAGTCCTAAGTTTGGTGTAATGAACAAAACATCCAAAGGTATTTTCACTTCCATAATCCAAGTCATTAATCCAAATTCTGCCCAGCACAGACTTCTTCAGGAGCCATTTTGAAATGTTCTCCTCACAATGCAGTTCATAATTTATCTTAAACGAAATTTTCCACTTCTCACATACAAATGTAACAGTGATTTTATTCAACTATTTTTCTGATTTTCTCATGAAAGTCCTACACGGCAGTGTTCAGACTGATCCAAAGTTAAATTATGTAGCATACTTACAACCTGCTGTTATATCAAACACTGTTTGGGTTTTTTTCTCTTTTCAATTAAAAAAAGTGGTTAGAATGACTTGCTGTTGAAGACAGGTAGACTTATCTCTATTTCCCATATTTTTCCCCTGTTTAGTTCTAAATGCGTACACCTACATTACCATTTCAAATCAAATCAAATGTATGCCTCTGAAGCAAATCTCCCAATAGTCCTCATATTTTAGTTCACCATGAGCTCCTTCTGGATTAAACTAAACTGGAAGACACCCACCAAGAGCCCACTATATATGCTGCATGAGACAAAGTGAAAGTCAGTTTGAAGAAAGGCACCGTATGGACTTAAGGTCTTCACACTTACTCTGCCTCTCCATAGCCCCTCCTGCTGTGCTGCACTATTTGCTGATTTAGAAATAACCTAAATGCCCTTCTTCCAGTCTTCACTTATCTTCCATTAATTCCCAAGAAGTGAGAGCTCTGCAGCTGTTTCAGCCAATATCTTTTGAACTGAGGATGTGTTTTATCACGCTATTCCAACACCACTTAATTTAGTTTTGTTAATTTAGAAGCAGGAAAATAGAGTATAGTGCCCTTTCTCTGCACCTTCTGTTATTTACTTTCCTTCCCTTCCCTCTTCAGTACTGAACTGATACTTTTTTGTTGCTTTTGCTATATTCCCTCCCTAATGTATTTCTAGAGCCTTGTCTGCTTGCCTTTCATCTCCCTTGCTAGTTGTAAGTCATTTTGCATTTTAGCCTTACTGAGTTCATCCCTACATGCTTGTGCTATTATCCTCCATGCACATTCTTATTCAGCTGTCCTTGTTTCCACTTTTAATATATATCCTTTTCTTCATTCTTTAGTCCTTAAAGAGTTCCTGATTCAGCCGCATTGTCTCTTCCAAGCTCTCCTTCACATCAGAATACTTAGCTTTGCACCTTAAATACAGTCTCTTTTAATAACTGCCAAGTCTCCTGAATTCCTTTATCTTCCCAAGGGACTCTACTTACCAGTTCCCTCAGCTGTTGAAGAGTGCTTTTTCTGAAGTCCATTATGCCTACTCTTCTGTTCTGCCTCCTTCCTGTTCTCAGTATGATCAACTTGTCATCCCTTTCACCCAAACTTGTATTCCCCCATCAGATTTTCAGTGAGCCCTCCCTTGTTATTCAGCTTCTGATCTAATGGTGCCATTCTTTCTACAGCCTTGTCTACCACACCAAATCCTGGGCAGCTAATATGATAATAAAGAGGAGTATGATGATAGACTGTGTACAGCCCAAGCCAATCCATGTTATTTGACATTGGTAGCTCTTTAGCTACACTGTGGTGGTCAGTGCAATTTCAGTGAAAATGCACAACGTCTGGAAGGAGTTCAAAGCACGAAGATGAAGAAAGTGCAAGAAAACAGGGACTACATGAAAAGGTTGATGTAATCAGGTTATTCAGTCTAGATGTGTCCTGAGAGGCGATGGGACGACATTCACAGTATTTTTTAAAAAGGTAAAATTATCTGAAAGAGAACAAATCTTCTGTTCTCCACATCTGTAATGTTCAGTGGAAAAAGGAATAGGTTTAGGTTGTTGCCATAAGTTCAAGTCAGTCATTAGTCACTTTCTAGCAATGAGGATAATAATAAAGAAAATAATGGATAGCCCAGGGAAGAATGAATTTAAGAATGAGCTATGCAAGTAACTGCCAGGATAATATAACCACAATAATCCAGCAAAGTCTCCCACCCCAATCAGATCACCCTCGCAGACACACAAAATTGCAGCAGCAGCAAACCTTGTGCATATATGTAATGCACACAGAACAAGGACTAAAAGGAAGTATACTATGAACATTAAAAAAAATACTGTCTGACATCCTTGGCACGTTTTAAACAGCAAGCAAATAATGAGTTCCAGTTTTATCCATCAAGTGTATTATTTTTTACATTCACCAGTGTCCTACTGTATTATGTAAATGAGACTCCACCTCCCATACAAGCTTTTATTCCCTTAAAAAAAAAAATTAAGTCACCTCTCCATAACATCAAGTATATGAATAATGCCAGCTAATTTCAAGGATGTAGAATGAGACTGTGCATTTGGGCCTGCAAAATAGAAGACCATGAACCTCTCTGCAAACCACTTTTCTAATGAGGAGCAGAGTTCATCACAGTCCTTGTACTCTTCTTGGTGGGTGGTATTTCCATCAGGCTGTGAACTGAAATCCTGGGACACCATGCAGACCAGAATAATTTTAAGACATCATCAAAATTTTCAGGCTGCCTGCAAAGAAGTACCTGTCCTACAATAGGCAGGACAGTTGTCACATGAGGTACAGAGTGGAGAACCTCTCTCAATAGTATACAAGTGTGCTTTTGAGACGCCACTACAATCTGCCAGTTGGATTTCTGAAGAGTTGCCACAAATGGCACTCATGTATGCTAAGTACAGAGGAGAGACATCCATTTGACTTCCTGGTGAGTCCTTCAAAATTGCTGCTAGGACCTTTGCTAGTGCAATTGTTTCATAGAAAGCAAGGCAGGTTCATCCAGCTGAAGGGTCTCAGGTGAGTCTTCTGAGGCCAGGAACACCGCCTGTCTTTGGAGTACATGCTGCAGCCCATGTAAGTGGAGTACATTAGCTGCATTCCCCAGGAGCTGCAGGAGGCAGAGTGCATGCCTGAGGCACAGCTCCTCCTGGAGTTCCTGAGGAGGTGATGTGCCTCTGCATTATCCCCAACGTGGTGATGTGCCTTGAAGGCACAATTGAGTCCTTAGTGTTTTGTCCAAGCTATTGCTCCAGAGCTTGAATTTATGATATGAACAGAGATAGCATAGCTCTTAACCAAAGTTAATCATCAAATATTTATATACATTAAATACTACAGTTACTCACAGTCAGAGATAAAAATACAGCCTTTTAAACAAGGCCACCATTTAATGTATGGGGGTTAGTCTTTGATAAATTCCCAGAATCTTGAGTTCTTACCACAAAAATATTCTCCTATTGCTCTTCTTTTATTAGAAAAGTTATACATAGTTGCATCTCCAGACCTAGGCACTCAGTGTATCTCATCATTTTCCTCTCCGTGGTAGGGACACCAAATGAGTCAGCCTTTTCTCCCAGGTAACAAGAGGAAATGACCCCAAATTTCACAAAGAGAGGTTTGGATTGGATATTAGGAAAAAATTATTCACCAAAAGGGTTGTCAAGCAATGGCTGACAGGAGAAGGTGGAATCAGCATCTCTGGAAGTGTTCAGAAACCATGTAGACATGGTGGTTAGGGACATGGTTTCGTGGTGGACCTGACAGTGTTAGATTAATGGCTGTACTTTATGATCTTAGAGGTCTTTTCCAAACTAAATGATTCAATGATTCTGTGGTGGAAAGCATTTCCCACACAGTAACTGCATATCAGTTGCTCATACAGTATGGAAAATTTTCTCCGTTTATTTAAAAATTTGGGTGGCTTTTAGGCATATTTTATTTTAAATAGATCATGAGACAACATGATTTAATGCACTCATAACTCAGGAGCTATGATTTCCAGAAGGGCTGGTTGAACCTTACTAAGATGAATTTGCCTCTGCCTACCACAAAAGAGAGAAAATAGTAGCATGGGATCATGGCTTTTGCAAATGTAGACTTTACACAGTTATGGAGATTTTTAGTCTGAGATTCACCTAATTTATCTGCTTAGGTCATGGCCTCATCTAACACCTGCCCCTAAAAATGGGGAGATGCTTTCAGTCACCCCTTCCTGTTTCTACCTTTCTCCTTCCCTGGTAACAGCTTCTGGCTCTCTTTCCTTTTCTCTAAGATGGCACTTGTCAGAATGATTCAGTTTAATGACCTATCAGAAGCTAAACACTCGATGTCCTTGCTGTGTTGTGATTGGATAGCTTTCAAAGGATTGATAAGATTAGTCGGATCACTGAAGACACACTGAGCATCTACAGTGGTATAAGGCAAGCAGCAATATCGCACAGGTAGGAGCAGAAAGAACAGGGTTTACTAGCAGCAGGAAGCTTAGCCCAAAACACACTCCAACACTCTGCTGAAATGCAGTCTAAGCAATAAAAACTCAAGTGAAAGGTTATTCCAACAACAGAAGAGACAAAACCAGAGCTGAATCTGACTGGAGATCTCCTTGGATTTAGTACTCTGTACCTTGTTAATAAGTAATAGCCTAGTTATTGACTGCTTATGTTTACAGTATAGAGACCAACACATAATACTTGATAGCCCTATGACATGAAACACTGTGATCACAAGAACACAATGCTGAACTAAACTAATTAGCCCTGCAGAGGAGAAAGATTCCTTGTTTAAAGTGCCATAGTTTTCTAATATGGATATATTGTTTCCAAGCCCAAAGCCTGTATTTGTTCTGCATGGTACTGCCTCACTCACCAGTAACAGCTGCGATTAGTGGCAGTCAGATGAATCTGATTGCCTAATGCAGATATACCTCAAGAAATGGCAAGGTTTATTTGGGGCTTTCTGATATTAGACAGTATCAATAATTATTGTCATAACATTATTTAAAGAAAAATATCAGTCAGTCAATTTTCAAACAAAATAAAATTCTTTGTAATGTGCCTAACATTCAAGCTGGATGTGCTGCAAGAATAGAAAAGCCAATTTTTAAAGCATACTCTTATTTAGTGTTGTCTCTATAGTCACAAATGGTACTGCGTATAGTCCTAAAGCTACACGGCTACCAGAGGAGACATTCTGGTGAATAAACACTCTGAAATAACTTTAGGGTGGGAGGACATCTGCAGTCATCACACACCCACTACTTGGGGGTGTGACTACTTTAGATACCTACAGTAAGATCTTACATTTTACATGAAACTAGATACAAAATTTTAAAGTATTTTGTACAGTTGCCAATATACATTTCCTTTTACGTGTTTGCAGTAGCTATGGAGTTTTATTATCACCTTCCCGTTTCAAACACTGATATACCCTCTTCAAAATTTGGTGCCCTGTGAATGCAGGTTGTGACTTTACGTACAGTCAAGACCTAAGGTAAAAAGATGAATTTAGAAAAGCAAATTCTTCAGTATGACTAAATACAGAGGATGAAAGAGAGAAACAAAACAAAACAAAACAACAACAAAACCCAAGAAACTTTAAAAATACTTGGAAATAAGTTGCCTTTTCTTGAGCAAACTTCGAAGGACAAACTCCATATTCTCCATATTCTTCTGTTTTTTCACCACTGGAGTGTCATAAAAGATGGGAAGTGGAACAGAGCAAAAGCCTGCTTTTTTACAACAAATGGATAGCTTATAGAGCACCAGTGGGACAGAATAAGGCCAAAGAATAAGTGACAGTATTTCACATCAAGAATAGTAAGTAGAAAGCTGAAAAATATAATGAACATACACTTTTTAAAGGGTATGGGGAGGGAAGGGGTGAAATTTGGTTTCTAAAATCACAGGTAAAACATCTGGAATCAAGAATCAACATCACACTGAAATTATTATGTCATCCTGACTATCCTGACCATCCCAAGAGAGATGACCAATGCCCTCACTCTTATTCTGGGAGCATCAGATCTGTTTGGCAAAATCCCCTTAAACAGGAAGATTCATGATAGTGGATATTTAACATTTTTTTGTCTGCAGGCACTCCTTTCAAATGCCTATTTTGGGGATTCTCTCTGCATCTGAATTATTTCATAGCTCAGTGCAGAGGCTTCTAAATGCCACTGACATTAACAAGTTGTACAAAGATGATAATCTCAGTTGGGCGCCACAGATTGAGAACGTGCCGCCTTGTATGAGTTGCAGAGGCTGTCAGGGATAAGAAATGGAAAGTGCATAAAGCCAAGTGTCATTTCCATAAGAACTCTCATTTTTGAGGAAAAATCTATCAGGAAGGTGTGTCAAGACCAATCCTACAAAATGCAAATCATTCCACAAATGACTGGCTTGAAATCTAAAGTGAAGCAAAATAGAACTGGAAAGCTTTGTGAGGGCAAGATAATCTTTTCAGACAAAGCACTATTAACAAAATCCAAATAAAAAATTGTAGATTTCACTGGAGAACTATATTGGGCAGAGAAGCTGACATAGAAAAGGTTATTTACTCTGAAGATGCCTAAGAGATCATATGTTTCCCTACACTGGAAAAAATTTCTATAGCTATTAGAAAGAGAAACTGGAAGCAGTATTCTTATAAAGGGCAACTTTGAGCAGTGACCTGAAGCATGTTCAGATTAAACACACAATTCTGATTGTGCCCGTTGAGGAATGGCTTTACTCAAATCTGAGTATGAAGATTTTCAGTTGTTTTTGTTAAAAACCTGAAGGACTGAAGCCAATCACAAACTCTTGCTAACAATTCCAAGCAACGTCTGCAGCAAGAATAATTTTATTTTCCAGTTTTATCACTAGCACTCAAAATGCATGAGTACATCTGTGAATTCTAGCAAGTATTTTTCTTTTATTTTCCTTTGTCTTCATTTTTCTCTTCAATAGTCAACATACTTGGAAAAGCATGGCAAGGTCAGTATTAAAGTAAATGAAACTGATAGCAGTATTGTCAGTCAGTGTAGTGCGTTTTGCAAGTGTCTGATTTTGCAGGGTGGCATAGTTACAGAAATCTGCAATCCCTTGTCTGTATTACAGCTTTACAATTGGAAAATTTAAGCTGTGAGTGAGCAACACACACATTATGGACAACATACAGCTGTGTCTCCTCAAAAGTGAGCATACTGTGATCTATTTTATAGAGAATAGTGATATTTAAATCTAGTCACAAGAAAACATGTGAACAAAAAAAAGAATGATAGAGGGAGGAGAGAGATCCACAAAGAAATTTAGAAGACACTTCGGGGTTTAACTACAATTTTATGCATTTAAATACAAATGTTATTTCTTTAGGATATCTATTTAAAACCTGATTGATCCTGAAAGGCATTTTCACCCCTCATAGTTCCAGTCACTGGCATTCAAGGTTGCCCAAGAACACTAACTTCCTTCTTTTTCCCATCCCAGAAGTGCCTCACTGCTGTGCAGTATCCATTTCATACCTCTAACGTATTTTAAAGGCTCAAGACAAAATATCAGCAGAAGAACGAATAATGGCGAACCTCAGTGAAGTGGTTACCCATGTTTTACAAGACCAAGGTTAAGTCCCTCTGTCACTTAAAGAAATTTGAATTTACAACTCCAGGAAGGGTACTACAATCCTATGACTACTGGGTATCATGAACCTCTCTTTTCTGAAGCTATGTGATCTTTTATAAAAAAGTCTCAGCTAAAAAGTCACCATCACATGCTATTTCAGCCTCGGAGGGAAATTTTAGAGGCCCTTGGGAAGGTAAAATCTTTGCAGTGAAAATTGTTAAAATATTCTTTCAATTTTTCTTATTGACTGCCAGTAAGGATATCACAACACTGGAAATGTCACAGTCAGCCACTGCATCCCCTAAAGCTTCATCACAATAAGAGTATGGAAATAGCATTCCTTTGCTGTGTTTCATTAACAGCCTGTGCCCTTTTTTTATGTTGGTTGTTTTTTTCCTGAGTGACTGTCAAGTTCCCCATTTAACCTAACATGAGAATTTGAGAAAAACTTTAGGAGGAAATAGAAATGAGATGTGTAAGAGCTCACCATAGGGATTGTTTGTCAATCAGATAGGACTACAGATGTAACAAGCTTTGCTTTCCTCTTGGGAGCATTTAGTGAGATTCCCAACTTAGACCAAACCTGAGCACGTATTAGCTGAATGGTTAACTGGCCTAGTCCATACCAGTAGATAATATGAGAGCTAAGATTGGAGTTTTCTTGTTGCCATAGTCCTCTGAAACAGCCCTTGTGGCTATGGAGAAATGTCATGTCAAACTCAGTAGGCTTCTGCAGCTTGTGTAGAAGCTAATCAGCATTTACTGAACACCCTCCACCTCATAAACCAAGGCTGTGCACATGCTGTTTGCTAAAATTGCAGGATGTTTTTCTATCAAGTTGCCTTTCCATTACATTATGCCCTGTGATTTATATTGCTAGCTCTGCTGGATTGTGAGTATTGCCATGGAGGGATATCTGAAACATGCAATTCATAATTGAAGTTGGGGGTGAGGAAGCACTCTTTCCTCGTTCGATTGCTACATATGCAGTGTCAGTTAAAAGATGTCCTAAACATCTGGAGCATGTTTTTCTGAGTTATTTCATTAGACAATTTCTTTTGTGATCCACTAGATGATTCTGAATAGATCAAAATCAAAATGGAGTTTTGAACATTTTTATACCTATTTCAGATGATAATATTATGCTTTTTATAAATAAAACATTTTGGCTTTATCAAAGTAATTATTTGTAATAAGATTATTTGAAGTTACTGAGTAAAAAATGTTTCAGGTTTTCTATGACAGGAAATAATTTGAGATTTCAGCATTTCACATATTTTAAAGACAAATGCATTCTAAAGTGTGAAAATTCCTGTGAAATGGAAGCTCCATTTTCCAACCAGTTCTAGTAGTTGACTTTTTTTTTTAGTACTACTGATTGCAGTTGTATCTTTTGGTGAACAACCAATGTCTGATCCCAAACATGCATTAACTGTGATTTTTTTTTTAAATACTTGTTTCTATTTTCTTACTCTCTTCTTTCCATGACTTTCCTCTACCAATCTGACCAATGCGGTTATTTGACAGACTATATGTTAGAGCAAATGTTTTAATTCAAGAAAGAAGGTATCTTGGCAGGTCAAGCCAGCACCACCAAGAGTTCCTGGATATTTAACAGGAGAGAACCCCAAGTGAAGATAGAATAAAAGGACAGCACTGCTTATATTCACAGCTACTGCTAGTTATTTTGGAACTCTGAGGACAGCAGGTCCCAACACAGAAGTCACAAATTTATCTGACTTGGCAATAATTATGTAAATACCTTCAAAACAAGTATTGTGTCCTGATATAGGGGTCTGCAAAGATAGCTACCAATCTGCCAGATGAGAAAACCCTTTGGTCATGGTTATAATCTAACATATGTTTTCAAGAAAATTTATTCTGGATAGAGGAGTAGTGTCTTCAGGAGATGTCTCATGAAGATATCCACTTCTACCCCTCCCATATCTGGCTTTGCAGTCTTATTATTCTCACAGCATATGACAGCATCTTGAAAATTTGCCTGGCAAGGGAATGAAGTGAAGAACTTTTCTTTTTTCATCACCTATTTTTGTATCCCTAGTCCCAGTCTTACATTAGATGAACTGATGCACTTTGGTATGTATGGCCAAACTTCGCTAACGAAGATTTGGGAAGGACTCTCCCCCACGTGGGTGTGCCCTTCGAGCCTGC
>JAOXXN010000001.1:49476318-49503643 GCA_026770055.1 Myrmophylax atrothorax | reverse complement strand
CAGCCCCCGGTATTCCCAGGAGGTCTCCCATCCAAGTACTAACCGGGGCTGACCCTGCTGAGCTTCTGAGATCTGACAGGATCGGGTGTCAGGGAGGCATTTAACTGCACTCACTTTGGTATAATGCAAATATAATAGGAGTGTGTGATTAGATAAATGAGATTTTTCATTTCAGTTGATTAGATATTGTGTCTTGCTGCTCTTTATTGTAGATATCTATTCTTTTCTGAGTAGCTAAACAGAGTTTCTCCCAAAGGAAATGAGAAAATATTTCCCCATCTTTCCCCCTAAATACAGGGTTTGAACATTTTTTTCAGATTTTCACAAATAATTATTTATTTGTATTTCATGGACAAACACAGTTCTTACATTCATGATACATAATACTCATGCTGAGCAGACTGAAAAGAAATTATTTTTTCCTTCCAGATGTTTCTCACCTCTAAGAAACTATTAGGATTCACATTAATTGTAGATTTTTTTTTTTGTTTCATTATAGTTATGCATTGGAAAGGTGCAAAATCAATTTTGTGATGTAATGGCATTTAGAGAGAAAAAGAGAACAAAAGAGTCAGGTTACTAATATACAGGAAATACACTTATGTGTATTCCTTCTTACCATAAATACTGACATTTTACTTATTTGTATTAATCAATGCATAGGAAGCCTACCAAGAATCATTAAAGCAATACATAGTAAAGCAAACCAAGAACAGAAGGATTTCTTTATAAAATCAAATATCAAATTAAATACTTGGATAAAGAGCACAGAAATAACCATTCTACTCAGAAAGAAATCAATTTCCAGTTAGCCAGGGGAGAATGAAAAAAAAAAAAAAAGAGGGTTCCTTCAAATAAGCTGCATTCCCTAAAGCCTGGGGATAGGTGCAATCAGAAATATACCATCACTTCAAAATTTTTCAAGGTATGATGTGTAAAACCAGAGGAAATAAGGGGAATAATTTGTGTTCATTTTCTTTCTGCTTTGAGTGTTTTCTTGAAAGAATTGTTTTCTATTGCTCTGTATACAAAAAAACTACAGACTAAATTAAGAGTAATATCAAAACAGCCACAAAAATAATGTACTAAAATCCAAAGGACAATAGGAAAAATAAATTTCTCCTAAAACTTTATTTATTTACTGCTTTGATACACTGTGTTAATTTTTAAAAAATCATATATAATTTTTTTTGTCTACATAAAACAAATACATCAATGTATGGGTCATGTAGTGCTGTCTGAGTAATATACCACTCAACCTTGCAACTGCTGAATATGTCAGAGTGCTCTGAACATCCATGCCACTTGACAACTAACTCCTCTGCTTCATTCTGGACCACTCCAACTATCTCCTTCAAAAAGCAATTTGTTCTAGAGGATCTCAGCAGTGGATGTATAAGGTTAACAAGCTGCGTATGCAAACTTTTTACAAGAAGGTCCAGTTGATGAGAGTGCTGAAGTACTTCCATATCTTTCAGATCTGTATTTAAGTGATTTTCCTTAATCTGCATGTGAAGGAATACAATATAAGTGAGGTTCCCCTCACCCAGCCTGAGATGTTTTATATGTCGACATTTACATATAAATTAATTTCTAGATATTTAGGCAATTGAGTGCACTAGACATTTTTAGAGCTTAATACATATGACATATTTAGACATCTGCTTTCAGAAGAGAAGAATCACTTCCCAGAAGCATGTTTTTGTTGACATTTGTTGCCTGTAAAAGGAGTCTAAGCAATTACCTCTCATAGAAGCATGCAATGCTAATCCCACCCTAACTAACTAAAAATATAAATGTTTTCATTTCCCTTGATCACCATCATTCCCAAATTATTTTAAAAGGAATGAGCTGCCTTTGACCCAACCTATATAAAATTAATATATTTTGCCTGTTACATGCCTACATTCTTGGTATAAACTGGTGAGTATTTGGGGGGGATAGAAACCCACTGCAGGAAATGAAAGTAAGTCAGGGTCTTCCACTCAAGAACTTGCAATTCAAACATGGCTTTACACGCTGGGTATTTTTTGAAACATGTTACATTGACACATCCATGTCAGGACAAGGGTCTCTCTGACATTGGATCCAGTGGATGTGGACTCAATACAAGCTGTGACAGGAGGGTGGGAGTAAAGAGAGTTAGGGAAAGATGTTGTTGGCAGTGAGATGATCATCAATAGAAATAAACTTGCACATGGCTTCTGTTGCAGTTGATAAAAAAAGAAAAGCAGATAGAGGGCTCTGGAGGCTCCTAGGAGGAAAAAAAAAAGGGTAGCAGACAGATGTGCTGAATCTTTAAGTCCGGGACAAATGCATTTAGGTCAGGAAAAGCATAAAGAAAAAGAGAGAAAAAAGTCCTCAGGATCTACATCAGTGGGTTTATATTTTCTTGAGACTGTAGAAAAAAACAGTAGTGTCTAATTTTTCTCTCTTCTTGTGGTATCTAGATGGTCAATGCAGATAACCACATAAGTGTGCACACAAATAACAAGTGTATATAAAAAACACCTCTCTTTTTATTTTACCCTGGATTTTCTTTTTATTTTGTTCATTTAAAAATAGAATAAAGACAAAATATTATTCCAAACTGGACAATGGACAAATACTACCCACATTCTATTATCTGTCTGCTTTATAGTGTCATTTTCTTTGTGATGATGAATTACAGGACTTGGTTTTCATGCTCAAAACTAAGAACTTCACTAATGCAAGCTGCAATTCTTCTCACATCTTAGAAATTAAGTAATAACTGTTAATTTCACTGCTTTTTTCATATTTTTTTTACTACTTGGCAGGGGGAATTATGAAACTGAGTTGTTGAAAGGGAAACCAAACCAGTGACTTTAAAGGTATCTAGAAGAGGTGGCTGACTGGCAGAAGCATGTCCTGTAAACTTAATTTTATTAGAAATGCACTGTCAAACTACAGTTGTCTATACCTTCTCCTTTATATGAACCAGTTTTTTGGTATAAAAGATGTTTGGAATTTTTCAGGCTTTTAGGAGTGTCTCCAGAGTATCAAGAGCTCTGACTAGGCTACAGTGACTAATGCCCGAAAGTGCTATTAAGAAAATTACAAGAAGAAAAATGAATTCCATGCAAACCCAAAGACAGGCATCATAGACTTCAATTTTTTAGGTTTAGATTGTTTAAATTTAACAGCAAATGGTAAATACCATTTTTTTTTAAATGCTTATAAGATAGTACTACTGGCAACATGTATATATTAACTATGCCTGTAAATGTAGGGTATTTAAATGTTCCATCATGATCCTGATTGAATTTGAACCTGACTACATATATGCCATCTACCCAAAACTCTCTTGCAATCTCAGCTTCATGTCCTAATTGATCTATTTACATTTTTGCTCACTGCTTCAAAATTCTTACATCCTGGCTTCTGCTGTTTTCAGCTACAGGGCTGGGGATCATGGAGGTTGCTACTGAGGCTCTGCCTCTTCTGTATTTTATCAAATGTTCCTCCTTTTTGTGTCACTCTAATATTTTAATGCCAAGTTCTCACTTGACTAAATTAGTTTTGAACAGTTTGCAGGCAGTCAGTCATGGAAACAAAAGAGTCAGAAAGTAATTTTTCTTAAGATTTCACTGCCAAGAGTACTAAGTGTAAGTCACATTCGTTATTTGCTTCTGGTTTTTCCTTTTATATTTTAAATGGGGATTATTTTTTTTAGAATGCAGCTTTGTGAGTATCAGCACTTCAGAATGCTAATAGGAGAGAAGTTCCCAGAAGAACCTTATTTGCTAGACCTGTTCATATTATCCTTTATTCATTTGGGCATTTCCCAACTATTACACACTAATCTAGTGGTGAAATCACTTAACCAGGTTACACAATAATTCTGATCTTACACTACACACCCAGTGGTGGAACAGCCAGGTCCTACGTGCACCTCAACCTGTGGTATCACCCTAAGATGATCCTCCGTTCCATAAGTGTATATTCAGTGTGTGTGTTCACATCTTTCCTTCTGAAGTTGGTCCAAAGGGCACAATTAGGGCATGTATACCTATAAATTCATACCCATAGACTGAGAAGACTGTAGAATGCTTGCTTTTCTTCTTCATTAAGAGCTCTAAACACCCAGTTTTGTTGCTAATTGAATACCTGATATAGAAGTACTTAAGAGAAAGCAATTCAGAGATATAATTTCTCGTTGTTTCCCCTTTCCTACTGATTACCACTGATGTCACAGAAATCAGCATGCAGTCTCTCATGAGTCCCTAAATAAGTCTAATTATCTTTTTTGGCCACTGTCCATGCCAGAGCATGACACCTTACCTAGCCCTTTGACGCTCAGGTGACTTTTTGACAGGGAGACTTTATTGACTGTCCTAGCGACTCTGCAGAGGATCCATAGTTCTTCTTTTGCTACTCAGCTGAGTGCCAGAAATTGAAACAGAAATGTAGAAACAGAAGTGGTATCTTTGGTAGTTTAAAGCTCTTGATGGAATTTTATTCCATGCCATTGCATTGGTTACGCACAGGAAGAATGAGTCTGGCATTTCTAGATTAATTTAGAGTCACTGCTTTAAAATGATTGTCAGCATGTCATGTGGCAGGGACCAGGCTTTGCTTTGAGTGGGGAGAGACATCCCTCTGATTTCTTGATTAGAAGAAGAAGGCTTAGGGAATAAAGTGGAATAAGGACAATAGGAAACCAGTTATGATTAAAATTATTTCATGAGCTTACCCATGTGTTCCAAGAATCTCCTGAATTTTAATTAAAATGTGACCTATCAGCAACCCTGAGTACCTCCCAGTTTAGGGGTTAATTGGAACTTGAATCTTAGATGCCAGGGCAGAAGTGAAACACTGCCCCCTCAGTGTGAGCCATCTGCTTCAGTGCTTCTGACCCATGCCAAGGAACCCACTTGCTTGTTAGCTTCTCATTTCTTCACTTCTTTTTTCTTAACATGGCTAAATTTGGAATTATTTAAAATGTCTTCTATACTTTTATTTTTTAGAAAGGCAGGTAGTACAGAAAGCTGTTGGCATATTGAAACTAAAAAAGGTTATTAGCAGCAGACAAGTACAGAGGCTTTAGGGAGAATTTCTGTATCTCTTGCTTCATGCTATCCTCATCTCAGCCTTAATCTTTCTCTCTTTCAGTCTGGAAGAGCACACACAAGCTTAAGTATAGCCTAATAGTTTTCCTTTCTAGTACCCTTTCTTTCTCCTTTGTGCTTTCAGTAGATTCAAGGATCAAGGCCTAGATATTTCTTTTACGTTGTTGAACTTCAGTGAATAAGAACAAAAATGAACAAAGCCAACATATTTTTCTTAAGTGCTAGCCAACAGAAAACTTCCTCTGGCTGAAAAGTTCAAAGACTGTGTTTTCAGAGACAGAGAATCCTGGCTTTCCTATCATGCCTTTCTGGATATATATTTTGTTCTATTGGGACAGAAAGAAGTAGCTGTGAGTGATTTTGCAGCCAAATCCTTCATTTAAGGATGATTTTGATGATTATTGTGTGCAAGTGAGTCTGGAATGTCTGTGGTTGGATAGAGGGATAAGTGTACAGGAAGGAAGCAAAAACAGCAGAAGAGAAAGAGGGAAGGAATCAAAGAGAAAAGGAAACTAAACAACTGATTGTAGGGAGGAAGGAGAGAGAAAGAAAGAGAAAATACAAAACATTAAAAGGGAATATTTAATTTCTGCTTTGATTTGTTTTCATGCAAAAGTCAATCTCATCACCTCTTTTTTTTACTAAACCACTTCTTCCATCTTCTTTCTGAGGCACAGAAAACCCATTGTTCATTTTCCAGGTCAAAAATTACCTCTAGCTCATACTATGATATTGAAAAGATTTGCCTAGTTGTTTTATTAATTCTTTTTCAATATATTCTATAAACAAGTAAACATTTGTTTTGCTTTTCATCCTCTTACTGCTAGGCAAGACATACTAGTGAAGAAAGCACTTCAGGAAATATGGAGACTAACCATGTGCCTTAAACCTCCTTGTTCTGCAATTTCCTTTTGAGTTAGAGGAGTTGTTATCTTCCACTTGGGATTCCATGATTCTAAAGTCCTGAGTTATAGCATTATTACTCCCTAATGAAAGGGATTTCCTCTTCTAGCTTTTGGATAATAAAAGGCCTAAGAAATGCACATTTAGTTTTCTTTGTCACATGGAACGGCAATTTCCCACCTACTAGAGGAGTGCTTGTTCTCCCCAGCCTTAGCTTTCCTGGATAATTAAGTAATCACCACAACAGACAGAAAGTGAGAAGTGCTTGATAGTCAACGCCCCTCCCCACGAGAAAAACGAAGCTGGGTTCCAGTTCGTGAACCAGTGTATGTATTTAATACTAAGTAATCATTACAGCAGTGACTGGAATCCAGATCTCCCTTTTTCCCAGGTGACTGCCTTAAGTACCAGACTCTTTCTGTCCTCTGAGAAGCTTGTTCTTTCACTAGCTTAATGAATATTTAATCACTCTCTGTGAAGTGGAACATCACATCTTGCAAGGGGAGACTGTGAGCAGCAAACCCCAGAAAATCTGCCAGGCTGATGCTTGGAACATTTTGGTGAGAGATGCAGTTTCAAATCTCTAGCAAAATAGAATGAATTGAATTAGAATTTTCTACCTTTAAATGAAAACAAGTTCAGACCAAACTTAAAGTATTGTACTTTTATGCAACAAATCCTGAAGGGCTTGGCATCTTCTATTCATCTACAGGGCCACAGAACTTGCCAAGGTACATCAGGGGTTAAACGTATTCCTATCATATTGAATATACAATAAATGTGTTGGATAAAATAGTGTAAAATCCAAAGACTGCATAAGCATGTGTTACACATCTTGTGGATCAGGATTTAGGCAGTTAGCTTGTCCAGAAGCAGATTTGAGACTCTTGCATAATTTTAATAATGAAATTCTGGCTGCTTGAGCACAGACTCAAAGAGTTATGTCATCTCCTAATTCCGTTTTAGGAGATAGGAAAATTAAGAACATTAATTAGGTAGTCACAGACTGCCCAAATTGGGTGCTTAGGCCTCCTAATTGATTAGTTGAGAGAGCTAGGCACCAAAGAGCAGTCCAGAGAGTTTGCCTCCCGGGAGGAGACTCACGTAAATATATCTGTTATGAAACATTAGCCACAGAATTTGGCTACATCAATGCCTACCTCTGAATTTCAGACACTGGCATTAGGAGATTTATCCAGTTGTCTATATACAGGCATCTAGAGTTGTAAATGTGTAAGGTAGCCCTCCAGCTTCCCTTTAGATGACAAAGTCTCATTAGGTTCTTGAGTCATGTCCACCAGCTCTGCAGATGGATCAACTTAGGATATTTGAAATAACACTAGGGCCTTACTCATGGACAACTGAATCAAACCTCAAGTAAAAGATTCAACCCAGACCATAGCAGAGCAAATTCATGAGTTGTATGTATGTGTATACCAGTTAGGCAGTTGTGTAAGTGAAGGGACATTGTGGGTATGATCTCTACTTGAGACATGGCTGTACCTCTGGATCTATGTCATATTCAGGAGTCCCCATCTTGAATAAACTAGAGTATCACTTTGACCCAATAAGTGGAGAATTGAATCTAGCCTTCAGCCAATACAGACACCAGAGTCCAGAGAACTACCCACGTGACCAAATACCACAAGAATCCAGTGTGCTTAACTGAGGATAACTTCTTGAAAGAGCAGGTTTCATGTGACAGCTGCAATCAGCTACAATGGAATAAAAACTTACAACAAAGATTTGTGGGTTCAGAGGGAAGGCAGACCTAAGGAGTCATGTATAGCTCAAGCCTGATGGGTAGATGTCTTTACTGAAGGAAGGAAACTAAGAAAGTGAGGTAACCAAAATTTTTAGGAAAATATGTATCTATTTCATATTATATAATTATTGAGTACAATTTATGAACACTATCAAAATAAGAGACCAGAGCCTGGACCATTCTCAAAAAGCAACCCACCTAGGCTAGCATCTCTTTGCACTCCTGGTGACAGTGACCAGTGACTGATGAGTGTTAAACATTTGTCCATCTCTACAGGAGACAACACAAGGCCTTTAATCCCTGCTGACTTGACAGTGTAAAAACAGGGTACCCTTGAGATGTAGTAGGTCACATTCAAGTCATCTCAAGCTGCAACAAGTCCTGAACCCAAATCTTGAACAAGTGTCCTAATGATCAGACTTTGTTAGCAAAAACAACAGGATCAACTCCAACTCTGTTTTAATAGACACACTTAACACCTGTAAGCTATTAAGGCACCATGTTTAGAAGGTATGGCATTAATACACTGTTGGCTTTGGAGCTAAAGATCTATCAATGTGTGGTCCTAAATACTAATTTAGTTACCCAGGAGTTATAAACTTAAATATTTTGTGGGCATCCCAGGATGAACTGACAACTGAGCAGAGGATTTGAGCATTAGGTTTTGGTCTTGGGTCTCAAAGTTAAAATTCAGCTCACCCAACCTTAGTTCTACAGCTTAAATGCCTGTAACCTGGTGAACCATTCTACATTCCCTTTATCATTCACAAAGGCAAGATCAAGGGTGCAAGTCATCTGTCCATAAATTCGATGTCTACTTAAGTCAGTGAGGGATTCCTCTTACTAAATAAAGCATCTAGTGCCATTCTAGACAGTGTAAGATATCATGCCTTGCCATGGTAAGTCAAGTTTATAAGTCCTGGTTTGTATCTGCCAGTCCAACACACAATGCAGATATCTTGGTTACCCTACCACCTCTCCAATGGCACTTGGCAGCTCAGTAAGAAACACAACCAAGCTCTTTGAGTCTCCTGATCCAATGAAAGCAATCACATGTCACTATTCTGTCTGAGATTTTCACATAATCACTTATGAAAGGCATTTGAAAATCTGGAATAGAAAGATTTTTAGCAGTAACCTTTAGTGCAACTGAGGAAGGACCATGTCTAGAAAAAGTAAAGCTACCTGTATTTCATTGCAAAGCATTTTACAGTTAAACATCTAAAATATAAAAACTAGTTCTTTAGTAATTTTGAAATATATCATAGAAAGCTCTTTTAAAGTGGAAACAAAAGCATCTGTATACTCATTAAGTATTAATATTGAAATGTAAACTGTAAGAACACATAGTCTTACCTTAAGCCAACAATGTTGTATTTTTTTCACCTTTGTGTTAAATATACAACATTATTATGAATAAACAACTACTATAAATATTTTACCACAAACCAGTTATAAAATAATATCTTCTTAGGTATATAATTTTCTCATGTATTTAAAAATACTCAGAAAAAAATGTGTATTATGCATAAAAGTGATACATAAAGGAAGCTCAAGAATAACTAGCTCAAAATTAAGATTTATATGTTGTATCTTTCTTCTTTAATATGAATGTTCATTATACAGGCAAAGTAAAGTAAAAAGATCCCTTATTACCCTTTTTCTTGGTTTTATGAGCATGATGTTTATGTGTGGGGGGTAGGAACATGCTCTTGTTTTGAAACTTCAATTCCTTTTTAAAGTGTTTTTTTCTGAAGATATTTTCATTGGTTTTGTTACTAAAACTCTTTTTATCCACATATATTAAATATGTTTTACAAATAGTATGATTCAACCAATAGTCATTTTAACTATTGTTTACAATGGCAGTCTGTCAGGGGTTAATAAATACTAATCTAAAACTACCACCCTCTCCAATCTGTTTTTCAGAAGTCTGAAAATGTAGTTTTTCCAGCTTTCAACAAGCCAAATGGAAATCTTCTCTAACAGACAAAGCAGATTTTACCTTTAAGTTTTCTCCACTGAAGCTGTTTTGATACTGTTGCTCTCCCAAACAAACATGTTTGAGACCCTGTACTGCTTCTGGCTCCTGGAGCCATATGAATGCACATGTATGTGTATTGATGTAGGCATGCAACACATCTGTGTTGTACAATATACTCTGGCCTGCATTTCTTATTTTCAGATGACTATTGAAATCACATAAATATTTACAGGAGGAAAAGAATTAATTCTCCCTGGCTGTAACCCTCTAAAAATTAAGAGAAATAGGTACCTCCAAGGAGTGGTTCATCTATCCTACAGGAGATACTTGTTCAAAGGTGGACTGAATTGCCATGAGGTGTTTGTATTTTTACACTGAGTCAAAAGAGACTTTGAACAAACAGTTCAGGTTCATTTTCTGAATGTCTAAAAGCCAGCTGAAAGGAATCTCACTCTAACTAATTGTTCTGTCCCAAAGGAAGAAATCAATACAACTATATCCACACAAAAGCAATTGATGGTATTCATGTAGCTTGCATAGTATAACAGAGGATTAATAATGCTCTTACACCCACTCTCTGTTGTTGCTTCCTCACTACCTCTCTGTGGAAGCTAAGTGACTACGTATCTCAGCTATTTTTCCTTTCCTGTATGTATCTGTGACAGGAAATCCCCTCTAACTCTCAGGCCCAACGGTACAGGACCAATGCCCTCACATTGACAGCATGTGTCTTCAGCTCAGCCCCTGATCTTACCTAGGCCTTCTGCTGGGATCATGCAGTGCAGCCTTAAGTCAAGTTCAGGGTAAGAAGAGAGACATAAATGGAAGGCAGACTGTATTTAAAATATCTGAAATAACATGAGGGATGTTCACTGGAGTAATTTTTAAGAGTAGAAGTAAGTTACAAAAATTAAAAACCAGCTAAAAATACAGCCATACAAAAGACATTTTGCTATTGACTCTAGGGCATAGAGGTCACTTCCTCTTTTTATCCACCTTTTCTCTCCTCTCCTCTTTACTCTCCCCCTTAAAGCAAAGAAATAAAACTACATCTCAGAGAAGGCAATTAAGAATTCTAGCTCAGCCTACCAATCTGCTGTTGTTCCTTCCACATGAATGACTATGAAGTCATTCTTCTGTTCATACATCTGCAGCCAAAACAAATTCCTGAATGAACAGACTCCCTATATTCCCATGCTCTTTAAGACACACCTAAAAGTCATGTAGACCTAGACCACAAAAACTGAGGTGCAGATGAACAGCTCTCTGAGACTGGTTAACCAGCTGAGGCTTTCTGTTTGCACTAATGTTAGTGAAGAGGATAGGCACCTCCAGAGAGCTACTCAGCTCAGCTATCTCAGTCAGTTTTCTTCAGGTGAAATAAATACCCATTCAGAAATACCTGCCTCTCTATTCACGAACAATAGGAGAAGTCTCTTTTATGGCTAAAGGTAGGTGAGATTAACATACAACTCATTGACCACTTACTTTGGTCACAAGGTTCACTCTGCGATGACTGAAAAATACAAAGCTGCCACCCATCATGACAGACATGCATATGAAAGCAGTCAACAGATGAATTTCATCAGATTCACATTTGGACCATTAATTACAGCAGGCACTTTGGGGTCTGCCCCCTGCAGCTGCCTTAGTAGTGGTGGCACTCACATTTATTTGATGGTAATAAACACATACTGAGTCATACAAAAAGCACAGTGTTGAGTAGTGCCAAACCTGAGGGCACATCATAAAGAACAGTAAAAGATATAGATGATATATAGGATGACAGCACATACAATGTTTCTTCTATAAAGAAGCGAGAGGTAGGATAAGAAGATTGAGCTGAAGTAAGTGAAGTACACTATGCAGAAAGAAAAGGTTAGGCAAAGGGACTGAAGGTTAGATGGGGTAGTGGTGTGTTTTCTTTATATTGTGTCTAGACAGTAGCACAGAATCATTAGGATCAGTGGACATTCCAAGTCCATGCACAACTTTTAAACTGAATATGGAAGAAAACTTCTGCTTGGTATTGTTGATTATTGCCCACTGAGATTGTGTGAAGACCATCAAGCTCATTTCACTTCAGATTATGGAAAGAATTAAAATTAAGTTCTTCAAGCTGAAAAGCTTGATTTTCATCCACTGCGCTAAAGAAGTAATACCTTTTTTGTTTTACATTAAGCAACTGTGAAAGGAAAGATTGTACAACAACTAGAAGTACACTGTAAATATCAAGGTTACCAAAAGTCACAGAGCAACCTTTGCAATAATCTGAAGAGGTGATAGAAAGAGTAATACAGTGAATTTGTATTGATGCAGCAGTCATTAACCCTACTATACCTTCACTTTGATTTGCATTAAAGGAGCAGCTGAATGTATTTTTGTATTCATTTTTTAACCCTACCAAAACTGTTTAGCAGGTTGGCAAGTTTACTGTGTGTGAGTATAAATGTGCATATGTGTGTCCACCTATGCGTCTGTGAATGTATGCCTGGAATATAATACTCTAAGTTCCTTAAGTTACAAAATAGTATGCATATATTATTCAAATATTTTAAACATGCACTAATAAAGACCGCTTAAGAGGGCTTAATTATGTGAATCCAGATTCTGCTACTTTAGAAGTTGCTTGGGAACATTATTTTGGGAAGCGCTACCAAAATATGTAAGATTCTTAGGAAATGAGTTAGTTGTGAAGAATTTGACCCAAAGTGTTATTTCCGCATATCACTATGAAGAACTATTTATGTTCCTAGTATTATGCAGTGTCTGTTGTCACTCCTGTCTCTTCTGTATTCTGTGGCTTGTCTTATCCTTTGTAGAGGAGACCCTGTAAAGCTAGAGATCATTGGAGAGCCTGAGTGCCTTATCCACATAAACCAGTGACTACTCACATTATTTTTCAGTGACAATGATTTGAAATCCTACAGTGGGCAGACAATTTTAACTGGAAAACTGGGAAAGATTATTTAATGCTAAAATAAGTAATCAAGGAAGCAAGTATCAGTGAATCATTAGGGTGGTTACGAAAAAATAAACAGAAAACAAGTAACTGAAAAGGCAAGGATAAAATTAAACAGTAATGATGATTTATAGTAAGATACTGTGAGACATGACAGAAGTCTCAGTACACCAAAAGGAAAATCTTGTTTGCTCAAATTATTTGTTTCTTCTGTCTAATGAATGTAATTCTAATATACAAGTGATAACACTGGCATTTCTTTGAAATGTTGATTCAGTTTAATTATGAAAATCACCAAGGTATTTTCTGGCTGCTGCATCACTCCCTGTACTAAGATTAATCACATCAACATCATTCATTTAATCTTCAAAGAGCAAGCAGTTGTCCACAAAAGCCTTCAAATAGCTTCATTAGTGCAATTTTTCAGTCTCAAACACTTATCTGGCAGCATATGATTGAGAGTAAGGAAGGTCATTATATTCATCTGTTTTCTAATCCAATTTATTTTTTTAATGTTTCTACTTTTTTTTTGTGGATAAGTTTAAGCTCCACATTCTTATCCTCTGTTATGGACAACCAAACCATGTGCAGTTCAAATATAGACAAAATACTTGATGGCTATGGTTTTACTCAGTTTGCAATGGGATGAATTCAAACAAGAATGTACTCTTCTCCGCAGCCTGGCCCTGATTTAACATAGATTGTTTTCATCACCAATCATGAGCACAAAAGACTTTAAGGTGTGTTTACTTAAACCTGCAAACAGAGTTGAAAAGGTGAGGCACAGACCAATGTACCTAATGTTTTCAGTGCCAGACTGAGACCTATTAACAAGGTTTCAGAGAATAAAAATAAGTCCAGCTTCTCCCTATTATCAATAATTAATTACATGCTAAGAGCATCATCCTCTTCAGTCTCCCATGGATGCTGAAAAGACCTTCCCTTGTTTCATATGACTTAAAAACTTCTCTAGCACATCCCTCTGCATGTTCAAAGAATCATGGCACCCAAGTGAAATTGTGTCACAGTCTTTGAGAAAATTTTTTAAAAATATAGGTTTGTAACCCAGTATATTCACACTGAGTGTGATAGTCCACTACCAAGATCGTGATGACAACCTCGTCAGACACAATTATCTCACCTGAATAGCATCATAATAGCCACTGTTAAAAATGTGCTTAGTTCTATTATTGAGAACTGAAGCCTCCATGTTCAGTTTTGAAGCTTTAAAAAACAAAGTCTTTATTAAAGTTTCTGCTAACACAGTTGTCTGCAGGTGTCAGTGGATTTTGCAAAAAATTCCATCAATCAGAAAAGGGGAAACCTTGAGATGCCAAGCATTGAACATATTTTTTAAAAATCATAAATTATTTAAATAACTATAAATTATAAAAAGAGCTATTACAATGAATTAAAATTGTCTTTCCTTTTAATTTTAGGTGAGGAAAAAATCAATTTTACATTCAACAGAAAAACTTGGTCATAAATTTGCAAAAAAGTATCCTAAGGCTCTGGTGAATTGCCACAGTTGCAAATGTGCCAATCATTAAGAGGCTTCCCAAAAGGAGACAAAGATGTGTTTAAATGACTCAGGTATTTGTTTTATTAACAACTGGATTTGGTTTAGAGAAAGGAGCACAGGACAGTTCTGTAGCTAGAAATCAATATATATGCTTCAGATGTCCCTGTATCTCACATAGCTATTTTCATTCCTTTCTGTAGCATATAAACAGTTCATAGTGCTATCTAAAATCAATTGCTATATGAAAGAACAGCATAAAACACAGACTCTCAATCTAACCACTCAAACAGTGTATAGGTGAGACTTTATAACCAAGGGTACCCTGGACAAACAAGGGTACTTTGTACTTAAGGGTACTTCTGTATTGAAAAAAAAATAAATAAGAGGAAAATCAATAGTCTCAAAAGCAGATGAATGAGCTAATACCTCACTTGCACCTTTTTGTAGATAAGATTTCCCCAACTTTAGTGCAGAATAGAAAAACATTAGCTGGTGCAATATTTATTCATGGCAGAGGAGATTAAGGTGTATCACAAGATGAGTTTACAACACAGCCTTCAGTCCTTGAGGTGATTTATGAAATCCAGTGGGCTGTTTTTCTCCTGATGAGCTCCTTGGCTACAGAAAAGTCATGCTGGGTGACTCCTCATTCCTGACAAGAGTCTGAGTCATGGAAATCATTTTGTTTAGAGCTGAGTTCAGGATGCAAGAAGTCACAATAGCTGTAATAGCTACCATAGCTGAAGTGACACAGAAGCCACAAGAATGTGTCTCCACCAGTATTTATCAGACATTTGCCACCTGGATATTTCAAGCTCTGTTGATATCCCACCCTTAATTTGATATGTTAGACTCCGTATATGCTCTGTATATATTTATTGCTATTTCAATATATCAGAACTTTTCTTGGAGGAAAAAAGGTCCTCAGTGGAGACTAATTTTTGGGTTTGGTTGGTTGGTTTGGTTTGGTTTGATTCATTAAGAAAAACAGCAAGTTTGAGACTAGAGAACTGTACTTTTTAAAACCTTCCCATGAATTGCTTTCAGATCTTATCCCTGCATCTTGGCAGTGTGAGGCCACATATTTCAAACTGTGTACAACAGAGGGAATGACCAGACTCATCCTGCAGTTTGTCCCACTTCACTGGAATACTTAGAAATTGTTATGCAAAGTAAGCTTATTTCTGCCTCTACCTTCCCTCTGCAGGACATGGTGGAGTGAGGGATAGCTACTCTGCCATGCACTTTTAAACAGGAATCTTTATGAAAAAGAACAGCTGTATATCCCTGGAATCATTCCATTCACAGTCATCTGTATTCATGGTTCACTACTAAAATCAGTGTTTCTAATAACTTAGCCTTAAAGGGCTATACTCCTTGGGTGACAATCAAGCTTTCCTTTTCACTTCCCCCTTTTATTCAGATTGTGCTATCCTCAGGAGTCCCAAAGCTTCTAGGTCTCAATCAGGCCTTAAAAGAAGGAAAATTCTTCAAATAGGTCTTGCTGTGACAAATGTGAGTATTATATGCTACTGTTCTTTACTGTTCTCCTCAAATCTCAGTTTCCCTAATTACACATTACTTCTCTGAAAGCTATGAATTATATAATGAGTCTAACCAAGATGTATGCTACAAGTACCCCTTCAGTTATCAGGCCAAGATAGGAAAATAAAGCAAATCACAGGGAAAGCATTTTCAGTTAATCTGCATCACTGTGTCCATTTACAAGGCATTAATTTATGTTAGTAGCTTTTAATTTTAAAAATAAATGAACTTTTGTTGCTAAAGTAGAAACAGATCCCTGAGAAAGTGACAATAGGCAGGGCAACTAATCAATTAAGAATGTATTTATATCTGAAAAGTAAGACAGAAATAAACTGTAACCCCTGAAGACAACCACGAATACAAATATATTTAGATCAGCCACTAAAAGTGAATTGGGATTCACCTCTCCAATGGTCATGATCTGCCTTTTTTTTTGTATTAAGAAATACAAGTTTTCAATCAAAATTGGTACCAAGTGAGAAACCTTCTTCACGGAGCAAGAAGTAGAGATTCACCTTTCTGACCACCTTCTTTCCTGTCTTCTATATATCCTCATAAAATATTTACTCTGCTTCTGAATGACCACTCTGATTATCCTTAGACTCCTTTTCAGATTCCCTGATGATGTCATGGAAATGTTAAACCCATTATGTTAAGCTAGGACCTCCATCTACTGCGACCTCTTGGCACTACCTTCTGAGGACAGCATGATACTTTTACATAAAAGTTAGTAAAAAAGTTAGTGTTCCTGTGGGTCATCAATAGATGGACTCAGCACTTTAATCAACACCAATAAAATTTAAACAAGGCCATATAAAAAGTCCAAATCTATTCTGCGCTTACAATAAAGTGATAAAAATGTCTATTGAAACATACAACTATTTTCTGTTGGGAAATAAGCGTTTATATTATTTCATAGATCCACCCCACAGGTAATACATGGCATATTCCTTTTCATTAAGCTACTAGGGAAGTGATTACTGACTAGCACCCCACTCTAATTATCTTTAATGTAGTGTTTCAAATTGATCATGCATAATGCAATTAGAAATCATAATTAAATTAATTTATATTGATTTAAGCCTTTATAATTTGGTAATAACCATGACCCATTACATTAATTCCTACAAGCGAACACTAAAACTTCCAATATGCTGAAATATTTCCCTTTTCTCGCCTTCCTTGTGTCGGGCACTCCTGGAGGAACTCACAGGGGATATGACATTTTTCTGGTTTTCCTCAGAAAAATGAGGAAAAAAAATCACCCTGCACAACTATTACTTCTTAAAGCTCCTCCACAAACGGAGTCTGGGACTAACAAGGCAGTGATGCCACAGACCATGAGATTTAAGAATCAAGAGCCAAAAGAATTGCTGGGAGAACAGGAAAAACCAGTGTTTACCCACGTCACCCCTTCTGAAATGAAAAGCCTCTCTGCCACCAGCATCACCAAACAGAATTTCAACAGATGGTTTGGGTGGGAAGGGACCTTACAGGCCATCTCAACCCACCCACTGCCACAGGCAGGGACACTTCCCACTGGAAACCTCCACACCTTTTTGTTTGTAATGATTTTTACAAGTAAAAACTCCTCAAGCTCCTGATGTTCCACAGAAGGTACCTGCTCAAACTCTCTGCCAGCAGCAAGCTGAAGGATGTAAACAATGGAATCTCCTTTCATGGGCTGGAGAGGTTCCCACGTGATTTCATACGTGTTTTCTTCCAGCTGGTTCGCTTTGGGTGCTGGGGGAAAACAAAGGGACTTGTTGGTGTTTCAGAAAGAGAACAGTGGTTTCTACAAATGTAGAACTCTCCTGCTTAGAGGGAACTCATTTCAATAATTTTAAGCAATTAAGATTTGTTTATTTTTTACTTCTCTATGTTTCATGGCTAAGCTTAAAAATGGTCACTGCAGCATTTGGAGGTTACACGTGTCTGTGTTTTCGAGGTGACAGGATGAGCCTCTGATGCCCAAGGCTTGTAAAGAGGAGCAGCACTTTTGTATCACTACAGAAACCAGCATTTCTGCCCATGTCCAGAGCTGAAATTACATGTTATAAACAAGGTTCCTGCAGGCACTCAGCACTCTGATCCTCAGGATGATTTTAACAACCACCTTTGATGTTCACCTTAGAAAGTGAAGATCAGAGGAATTATCTGTGTTCTCATTTGCCACACGCTGTTGTAACTTACACCAAGTGATGGATAACCCTGAAAAATGCCCTTCCAATTGATAGAAGGTCAGAATGCTCAGGTCAAGGCAGGCAGAGCTGCAGTGCAGGAGATGCCACACCAGCAGAGCCCTTCTCATACCCACAGAGTTCCTCACAGCGAGTTCCTGCTCTCTGTGCCACAAAGCCCTGGAAAGATGCCGGGCTGGGCAGTCAGGCTGCAGGAATCTCGCACATCAGTGGCTTCCAGAGGTTCCTGGGGCAGTGTCAGCTCACCTTTAAGAGATGCAGGTGGAGATTTAGTTGTAGTGAAAGCGTAAACTTGGGAAAAGTCTCCCTCTCCAGCGTCGTTGTAGGCCTGGATCCGGAAATAGTACGTAGTGCATTCGCTGAGCCTCTGTACCTTGTAGGTGTGACAGGGACCATTATAGACTGTGACAAACCTGCAAACACACACAACACACCCCCATCAGCTGCTCAGCAATCACACGTGGCTAGGGACAAGTGGAACACTCGGATCCAACCGCAAGACAAAGAGGTGACACCACACTGGGGGTGTCCCGCGTTTCCCTTGCGCACAATGGACACTGGGCATCCCACTGAGGACCCAACTCCTGCTCTGAATCAAGAGAAGAACCCTGGAACATACCAAATAAATTGACATTTCAAGTTAAAGAACAGCTGGTCACCTTGTGTTTCTTTTATGCAAACTGAACTTTGTTTTAAAATTTCCAAAAAATAAAACCCAACACAAGAAAATGTTAAGACATTTATTGTTTAAATAGTAAAGAGCATTTACTGATTACAAGCTAACAGAAGTGCAAGTTATTGACAGCATTTCTGGTTGGGCTGCAAAGCTGCAAACTAAGGGGCAAACTTTGGGATGCCCAAATGAGTCACTGGTGCAAACACAAGGCAGAATACCTAAAATACCTTAAAAACGACATGAAGTAGTAACTGAACAAGATCTTACCTGCCAAACCTGTCCTCCATCTGCAAGTTGAACTGTGTAGGGTTAGTAATTAAAGCTCTGCTGGGCCCTTCTCCCCATTTCAGTTTAAGGCTCTGGTAGCTGAAGACCACACATTCCAGATGAGGAGGGTCGGGAGGTAGTGGTTTGGTTTTGGCTTTCATGGAATGACTGAAAGGACCAACTCCAAGGCTGTTTATGGCCTGTATCCTGATTCTGGGAATGGGAGAGAGCAGCTACATGGTCAGGAAAAATACTGAGTAATAAAGCAACAGTTAAAATGTACAGAACATAACTGCAAACAATAAAGCAATTAAAATGCAGTCAGCAATTAAAACTGAAGTTCTCAAATCTGAACTCAGCTTTATCCAAAACTGAGCACGTGACACAGGAAGTCATTACCTGTCCGTCTGTCCATCCGTCCATCCATCCATCCCATCCATCCATCTATCCATCCATCCATCCATCCCATCCATCCTCTTTTGGACACAACCCTGATAATCCCTTTATATGAAACAATGAAACATTCAAAACCCAGAAACTTTAGAACTAAGCCTTGGCTTTGAGGCAGAATGTGAATTTAACACCATGACTGAGCTCCTGCCAACATCACGCCTTGAGCGTGGATAGGACAATTCTGGGATGTTTTTTTGGAGTCACAGAGTGAATTAGGCAAATAGTCTTTCAGCTGAATGAAAAATTGCTCTAAAATTTACAGCACTGCTCTCAAAGCTGCTGATCTGAAATCCTCCAAACGTGGTTTCAGAATAAAGCAGGTATTACCTGTACAGAGTGTCAGGCAGCAGGTTCTCCAGGACGTGGGTTGTGCTCCTCCCCACAGTGACCAGCTGCTTCTCCCCATACTCTATGTTGTACCCTGTGATCTCTGCCCCATGGCAGCAGGGCTCTTCCCACTGGATTGCAAGGCACGTGGAAAAGGGAGCAGAGATGTCCATCTGCTCCTCCTCCAGCAGGTGCAGCACGGCCACAGCTGCTGGCACCGACGCGGGCGTTGTCACCACGCTCGTGTCCCCAAACAGCCCCACTCCAGCCACGTTCACAGCCTGCAAAACACACCAGGGATGGCTCACCAAAGGTGTTTTCTACCCAGGCAGTCACATCTATCACACCCTTCTGTGTGTTCCTGAAGTAACAGGGAAGAGAATGGAAAATCTCCGGGGTAAAATGTGAACAGAGCAAAGTGTCTGGTACTTCATGGCACTCTGGGTCTGAAGTCTCTTCTAGATACAGGGAATAGGAGGGACTGGGGGAGAAGGGCAAGTATTTTTCCCAATTACCTTGTAGGTGACCTGACTTCATTCCTCCCTAGCTGAAGTTTTTCTCCAAACTGCAAGAACTCACTCGTGTGCTCAGTGACACCAAAAGGCTTTTCCTACCTGTACTCTGCAGTAATAGGTGGTTGCAGGTGTGAGCCCTTTGACTTCATAGCTCTGGCAAGGGCCAGTGTAGATGATGTGCATGGATCCCTCCACCTGGCCCCAGTCCAGCCTGTATTCTGTGATTTCTGCACCGTTGCACGCCGGGCTCTGCAGGGGTAGAGCAGAAACTCAGCTCAGCTGCTGCACTTACACACTGACCACACAGGTGGGATCTCTGCTTCACTGAGCAGAGACACCGGGGGCCAATCACACAATTGTTAAGGTTGGAAAACACCTCCAAGATTGTCTAGTCCAACCTTTGGAAGCACTAGGGTTGACACATGAGGTGTTTTCCAAGAGAGTTTAAATCCAGCTTGCTAAAAGGTGACACGTGGCTGTAACACCACCACAGTTCAGACCAAAACTTTCATTCACTCCCAGTCTCCAACCAATTAGATGAACTAAACTATTACATATTAGTTACCATAACAAGGGGAAGATTAAATGTCACCCAACTCATCAAGATTGAAAGGAGTAACTCAAACGACGTTTACAACCCAACATACACATCTATAAAGGCATGAGCTTAAAACACTCCATCTCTGGATTTATTATTTCTCCCATTTCTGTGTCATACATGTGTCACTACAGTTCTAAGAGCCAGACACTGATTTGGGGGTTAGAGCCATCAACACCTACCTCCCAGGAAACCACAGCACAGGTTGCACTTTTACAGGTTATCAGGGGTTTGCAGCACTGCTCGGGGGGGCCTGGAGCAGTGCAGAGCTCTGCCTTGTCAGAGTGGGGCCCAAACTGCAGGAAAACACAACTGCATGAGCACAGCAGCAGCACCAGAGCAAAAACTGATGTACAGCTGGAAAACAAACTATTTTTAACTTGACAGAGCCCCAGATAGCAGAGTCCAGTGCTCAGTTCCACAGCACCACTGAAGATCCCTTGCAGGTAGTTCCCTCTAGGCTAGTTCCATTCCCACAGGGTATCTGAGATCCTCCCACTCCAGGGCTGGAACTCTGCCCTCCCCCAGCCAGAATCTGGCTTTCAGAAGCAGCTGGGGACTGTTTCACAAAGACTTCCATGGAACCAACATTTATCCCACCCTTTTTTCCAACCTGGCATGACTTGCACACCCCCCTCACCACACAGTGCTGTCCCCACACCACCAGCTGCAGAGTCTGAGCTCACTGGAACACACCAAACACTTTCCTGAGGCATTATTAAGTGGTTCTTCACAGAACACAAGCTACAAAACATGCTGAGACTGGCAGAGCAGCCCCATCACTGCACACTGTGGTGCAGAGCAGATGAGATGTGGCGTGGCAGTGGTTACCCCGACTCTGTTCCCTGCCCGGATCCAGAAGCAGTAGGTCCTCCCTGGGAGCAGGTTGGTCACCACAAACTCAGCTGCTGGGCCCTGATACACAGTCCTGTGTTCATCCTGGTCAGAGTCTGCCATCTCCAGAATATATTCTGTAATGTCAGAGCCTCCATCTACAGCTGGGGGGCCTAGGAAACAAAAACAGATTGGTTTTTCCTCTATTAATTTCTAAATTCTAGAAGTTAGGGCAAGTTTTTATCATGTATCTGAGCAGAAACACTTTCTGAAGCTTGCTTTCCCCCCCCAGATACTGAGAGCATAAGATGGCCTCCATCAGGGTGTTTTTTCAGATATTTTCCCTGTTTTCTTCACAAAACAGTGTATCTTCACTACTTTTTCATTATCTCCTTTACTGAGGTAACAATAAGAAGAGCTGATTTTTAAACTGCCAAACAGGTGCCAGTCATGGGCAGGCAGGAAGATTTCTCACTGGGAAATATTTATGTCTGCCCAGGTCCCACTGTATCATTGCAGATGCTGCATCTCCCAACCAGAGGTGATCAGAACCTTTGGTCTTCTTAAAAACCCCACAAAACAAACCCAAAAACCCCACTCTAAACCCCAAACCACCCGAGGGCACAGACTGCACCTCGTTATTTTTATTGCAGCTTTCTTTTCCCTGACAACCTCTACAGACTGATTTACTTGGGCATTGCAGGCCAGAGCAGCGTTTTGCTCAGACACTGGTGCTCACCCCACTGCAGAGGGATCTCCTTGGGCTTGGCTTTGCCTGCCAGGGCTGGAGCAGGACACGGGCCGGGGGGAACCGCTGGTGTCGTAACCGTCGTGACATCAGAGGGCTGGAGCAGGACAGGACATTTCAGAGCAGGGACACCAACATTTTGCTCAAACATACAAAGAAATGGCTCCCAGAAGCACACTGACTGTCATTGCCCTCACCTGGCTTTCCCCTCCTTTACTGACACAAGAAACTTGGAGTCTGTAGGAGGTGCCAGGCCTGAGGTGGTCACACACGTGCTCTCTCTGGGCCCCGCTGTAGATCATGTCCCATCTCCCTCCTGGGCAAAGAAATCAAACACTTTACACCTCAAAACCCCTGCAAAAACCCACCTGGAAAATTCTCTCACACAACTGTTAAGACACTCAAGCCATGGAATCAGTTTGAAGTGATCAATTACACAGAGAACATGCACAACACGTGTCCCAACAGTGATTGCTCAAGCAGTGAGTAAAGATTCATTCAGGCCGGAAAACACCTCCAAGACCATCAAGTCTAAACCATGTCCTCAAGTCCCACATCCACACGTGATTTAACCACCTCCAGGGCTGGAGAATCATACCCTGAGCACTCAAAGGTGATTCCTTACCAGCTGATGCTTCTGAGATTTCCAGGAAGTATTTAGAGATGTCTGATCCTCCGTTATCTTTGGGGGGTTCTGAAAGAGATGGACATCTCAGACCAGGGGAGATCACAAAACCTGGCACTGTTTTGTTATCAGCTTTCTCAGAGAACATATTCACTGATTGTAGAACACATTCAAGGAGAAAACTCAAAGGGAAACAGAAATCAGTGCTCTTAAACAGTCACATTTTTCAGAGCAATTTTTTTTATTATGGATCATGATTATGCCAGGAAAAAAACAGGAAAATAACTAGGAGAATAGTGCCAATTTCAGGTACCAGCTCTTACTTTTAAGAGCACATAAGAATTATTTAAGCATCACAGTACATCCAGAGATTATCAGGACAGCAGTTGCAGCTTCTCTCAAATGAATGAAGGAAATCACCACTTTTGTACCACAGCCCCCAAACAAACCATTTTCTGGTAAAGTTGAGTACTTCTGCAATAACAGTGTCTGCAGAGACAAATAATCAGCCTGAGTTCCCCTCTAATTTAATGTGCACCCCTGAGTGGCTGCACATACACACCAAAAGGCACCTACCCCATGTAACCTTCACGCTGTGGGAGTGGATCTTGCCCTTTACAACTGGTTTACTTGGGGGTCCAGGTTTGTCAGGATTGGTGCTGTGTTCCACCACCTCACTGGGACTGCTTTTTCCTTCACTGTTGTAGGCAAAGAGCTGTTTCAGGAGGGAAAAGAATAGGTAATAAATGCTTTGTTTAATGACAATAATATCTATTGACAATATAAAATGACAGTAATATTGCTGCTGATTTACAAAATCCTTCTATTAAAAAAACAACCAAAAAATGACAACAATTTAAGAGAAAACAGAATTAGTCAGTGGAAAAAATCTGATCTCTTTCAGGACTTCACCAAAACCTGTTCCAACAACATGTAATTGTCGAGACAACAGGTAATTTCCTGCTGTCTCAATACACTGTCTGAGCTGTACAAAAATGCCAAACCCAGAAAAGCAGAGTCCTCATTAAACCAGGAACAAAATACAGTACAAACCCTGAACTTATAGGATGTGCTCCTCCTAAGGTTTCTTAAAGTGCATGAGAGCTCATCTCCGTTGTACTGGGGCTGGAACCCATAACCCTGGGGAGGAGGGAAACAAGGACAAACACAGTCACTGATTTCTAAGCTAAAACAAAAAACAGGGCAGGTCAATCACAACTTTTTAGCTTGAACTTCATCTGTTTATCACGAATTACACGAAATACTCAGCAATGCAAAGGTAAAACAGAGTTACATCTCTGTTTGAGCACCAGGGAGGGTGAAGCTGTAGAGGTGAACCAAACCCAGCACTTACAGAGCCTTCCTCCTCCATGTCCAGGATGTAGGCGAGGGGGTCCCCGGGGGCGGTGCCGGCGGGTGGGCTCCAGCTCAGGGACATCCAGGTGACACCACAGTCACGGCACGTGGGGGGCGCGGGCACAGGGGGCACTGCCCCAGCCGTGCAGAACCACACCGGCTCGCTGAACCCGCTGCAGAGGGGGCACAGTTACCATGGGGCATAGGGCATGGCGTGGGGGACATGGGGAGCATGGGGGGCACTGCCCCGGCCGTGCAGAACCACACCGGCTCGCTGAACCCGCTGTGGAGGGAGCATGGTCACTGTGGGCACCACGGGCACAGTACAGGGGGCACTGTCCCAGGCGTGCAGAACCACACCAGCTTGCTGAACCCACTGCGGAGGGGGCATGGTCACTGTGGGGCACAGGGCACAGCGTGGGGGGCACAGGGCACCGTGGGGGGCACGGGGGCACTGTCTCAGCCATGCAGAACCACACCAGGTCGCTAAACCCGCTGTGGAGGGGGCATGGGCACCGCGGGCACCGTGGGGCATGGCAGGGGACACGGCAGGGTCCTCACCTCATGCCGATGTCATTCTTGGCAGCCAACCTCAGCGCGTACCGTGTGGAGGGAGACAGCTTGGTGAGCTTGTACTGCTTCAGGTGCCCATAGTAACACTCCTTGAAGGGTCCGCTCTTCCCCTGGAGAAATGAGAACCAGAGTCACTTCTTGCACAGGGTCTGTGTGATCCCTGCCCAGGGTCGGTATAACCCCTGCCCAGGGTCGGTATAACCCCTGCCCAGGGTCTGTGTGATCTCTGCCCAGGGTCTGTGTGATCTCTGCCCAGGGTCTGTGTGATCCCTGCCCAGGGTCTGTGTGATCTCTGCCCAGGGTCTGTGTGATCCCTGCCCAGGGTCTGTGTGATCCCTGCCCAGGGTCTGTGTGATCCCTGCCCAGGGTCTGTGTGATCCCTGCCTAGGGTCTGTGTGATCCCTGCCCAGGGTCTGTAAGATCCTTGCCAAGGTCAGCTTGTTCACTGCACATCTTCCTAAATCAAGAATTCCAGCCTGGTTTGGGTGGGAAGGGATCTTAAGGCCCATCTTGTTCCACCCCCTGCCATGGGCAGGGACATCTTCCACCAGAAGTGTCATTTCATCATTTAGTAATAATTAAGAAGAAATGAATAAAACTAAGGAATGCAAAATCTCCTGTCATCATGGTCATATTGAACATCTGACAGTCACCCTGAGCGTTCTTGGTAAGGCATATTTGGATTATCAGTTTATTTTCAGTGATGTAGATTTGACAAAATGGGAATAAACAACTGCAGTTGAAAACAAAGCATATTTTTGAAGTTTTTAATCCTTCTGAATACATCTCAGGAAGAAAGTTAAAAGCTGAGGGGTATTTGTGACAGTTCCCCAAGATAAAACAAACGCTCATCCATTTAAAGGGGGCCCAGGAATTAATGGTGCTCTGAATGACAGCTGAGCCAGTTTCACATTGTCCCCTCACACTGATCATTTATCCCTTTAAACTGCCTGGGCAGTTGCACTCGAAATAGCTGCTGTACCTAAGCAAAGAGTATTTTTAAGTATAATTGCTCTACAGATGTCATTATGATTTTTTTTGGTACTAGAAAAGGTCTTACCTCATCCCACTCTAAAAGAAAATTAGTTATTTTGGAACCATTGTCATTTGAGGACTGAAAATAAAGAAACAATGAAAAAGAAGTTAAAATCAAATGGTGGTACTTTTATAAATATTTTTACACATTAAAACAACATTTTAACAATTTAATATAATATAATCCAACTGCCTTTTAAAACAAGGCTCTGGGCTGCTGTGCTACTTCTTTTAATTCTGATAGTTTGGAATATTAAACTTATGAATAGCTTTATTTTATGAATAAAGCAAATTATATTCTTAAGAGTTTCTTTCCCTGTGCCTTGCTCTGTGTGCTCACCAACTGTCTGAGCAACGTCAGTGTTCAGATGAACAACATTTGTGCTTCTTATGACATACAAATTGGGAGCTTTTTCATTTTCTAAGTACAGATTATACAAGTTAAGTCATCTATAGCTATAACCATTTTCAGCAAAGTCCTAAGACAAGCATCAAAAGACAAGAACACAGAGATACCAACAAGTGTTCACAGATAGTGTATATACTCAAAAGTCAGATTAAAAAATGTAAATCCACAAAACCAGCCAAAGAAATTTAGTTTGAATGGGCCAGAACTACAGGAATACTAAGTTATATCTATTTATCATGCAGGAACCCAAGCAAAAACGTAATTGCTCCATTCTGGCCCCTCTGCCAGTTCAGAAGAGAACTTTCCCACAGAATAGTTTGTAAGAGACCTGCTACCAACTCTGCCACACTAAAGCTGCAGGCAAGAAACTCAGCAAACACTGCAAGAGGAAGAAAACACTCATTTCATTATCAGTCTTAACTGAGCAACTCAAGAGGCAACACCTACAGCACACATTAAATTACTGCCCAAGCCAACTCAAACACACTGGACGGGAATGCAGCAGGTCCCACTGCACGCCCAGCCCTGGCTCTTACCTTCCACTGCAAGCTCAGGCTGTTCTTGGTTCTGTTCACCAGCTTGGGGGCAGCAGGACAGTCTGGCTCACAGCTCTGGGTGGTGAAGCTCACCGGTTCTGAAACGGCTTCCTTGGTGGAGCTGCTGGTGGCTGAAACTCTGAACAAAGGACAGGTAATGATGGTGCTGCTGCATGAGCACCTGGCTTGGAAACGGGCTGTCTGCTTCACCTGGCCCTGTACTTTACACCACGGAGCTGGGAGAGACAAACCGCAGCAGCGGGAGCTTTGGGGAGAGATGAGCATCCTCCCGGGGAGGCGGCAGCACCGGAGGCACCACTGTGGGAAAAGCCTCTCGTCAGCTACCGCGTCCCCAGTTGATAACGTCTGCTCAGCACAGATCCCCCTCCGACACATGGCAG
>JAOXXN010000001.1:49433116-49444074 GCA_026770055.1 Myrmophylax atrothorax | reverse complement strand
CTGAAGGAAAGCCATACCCTCACACACGGACAAAGACTTTTGAGCGTTAGTGTCTTGTTCTTCAGTCATATCACTGAAAAATGACTTTGGATTTCACTCCTGTGCAGTTCTTACAACATAGTCAAAGCCTTTTCTGTCTCTCAATGCACCAGCAAGGACACTGGCGGTGCACAAGAAGTTGGGAAGGGACACAGCTGGGACAGTTGACCCCAATGGACCAAAGGGATATGTCACACCATAAGGCATTATATTCTGAATATAAAGTCAGGGGAAGAAGAAGGAAAGGTGTGATGGCATTTGTTTTCCAAAGCCACTGTTAGGAGTGATGGAGCCCTGCTTTCTTGGAGACAGCTGATGAATTCCTTGTTTTGGTTTGCTTGTGCAAGGCTTTTGCTTTCCTTATTTAACGGACTTTAACTCAACCCATGCGTTTTCTCTCTTTTACTTGACCACTCCTCTACCCTGGGAGGAGAGTGAGTGAGTGGCTGTGTGGGCCTTAGTTGCTGCCTGGGGTCAAACCATGACAACTTCTGAAGGAGTCCATTCTTCAGTTGTTTCTTCTTGTCTATCAGTTCTGCAAATACAGCTTTAGGGTTTCGTTTTCACACATCAGTGACCACCAGTAGCATGTCTGTCTGGATGAGCCCTTAAGTCATATCAACTCAGTTTAAAACCACACAACCTCATACAAACATTTCTCTTAGTGGATAGTAAGCAGCTGCAACAAACATTTCCTGTCTAACCACTTACTGAAGACTGGGGCTGCAAAAATGCTATGGAAATTGACTCCCCAGATCTAATAATCTGAATGCCCAAGCTGGAGACTCCCCTGCAGCTCAGGATGCATGAGCATGATCCATGCTACTTACCAAACAAAGAGTGAAAAGTGGAAAATGACAATGTACAGTCAGGGCTTGTCACAGTCTTAGATACAGGCAATGCCTGAGTGTACAGCCAAACCCAGTCCCGTCATTTAGATACACATTTTCCCTTGGGTTCTGCAGTTAGGTGGGAAGAAAGAGGCAGGAAATCCAAGAACAAACCAGCTAAAAGCCTTACTAACTTCTACAGCCCTTCTGTGGTAAGATGTACCAGAAGCAGCTGTAAAAGAATGAGTTCTGCAATTCCCCTCTACAACACCTATGGAAGGTGATCTTATGTTTCTGCAGATCAGACAATATCCCAGTTTTTATACAATTGCCTTAAAATTATGTCATATTTGCACAGGCATGTATAAGAAGGAAACAACAGTTACTTTTAGGGGGTTTTTCCTAGTAAGTAAAAAAAAAATGTCAAGACATGATTTGTTGGATGACTGTAGAGCAGCAGGATTTGAACAGAATAGACAAGTCAGGCACATTCTTCCCTTTCACTTAGGGAATTGGGTGAATTTAGACAAATATGAAAAGTCTCTCCAAGCATTTTAATATCTTTCAGTGAAGCAGCACTGGTCTTCCATGTAAGAAAGGCAGATTATAACCAGGGTCATCAAATAGCAAAATCCAGAAAGAATTACTTCAGAATTAAAAAAAAAACAACCCAAAACCCTACTGGAAAACTCACAAAATCAAGAGTGTGATCTGAATGTCCTTACCTGTCTGCTTAAGGTTGAGATCTTCAAGCCTGGAGTGGGTGCTCCCTCAAGATTTAATGCTATGACTATAGAACTCAGAGTTGGTTTGAAGGCTACTATATAGTACTTTCTCATACTTGCTTTTAAGGCCACACTGCAGCTGGTCTGTGAAAACAGTTACTCAACAGAAACAGCAAACTTGCAGAGGGGACAGAACAGAGTCTAGTTTTCTGTCAAGGAAGATAGCCATGTTCCTACCCTTTGCATCCTGGAGACAGGTTACCAGATGACTGTAGGTTCCATGAAATGCAGACTGAATTAAATAGTTTGGCATGAGCAGAAATATTTGAGTTAGATAAAAACAGAATGTTGTAAAGAATGACCTAAAAAGGCAACAGCCTTAGATTTCAATGTGCAAGTACCTGAAGTCACAAATCTAGGCAAGATGGACAGTAAAACTGGAGAAGGAGAAGCACTCCTCCCTCCTCAAACTACAATGAAACAACTCACAAAACCAGAGAAAAGAAATAATGCAACAATTTTATGCACGTTAGAGATAGTTTTTCAGACTGGGATTTTAACTGGCAGAAGGAATTAAATATTTAGGAAAAAGACTCCTAGGAAGCCTAGAAGTCTGGTTCAAGCTAATTTGAATCTAACCATTCATAAAATACACTATACCCTGGAGTAGATGGACTTGCTAGTTATTTTCTTTCAGGTAAAAAGCAAATATCCCTTTGCCAAAAATGCTTTTAGATCCACTGTGCCTTGCCAATAGACCTAACAGTCTTCTATTTTAAGTAGAGGTGGAAGTAATAGGGCTTTATCATCCTGCAAAACTTAAGTTTTAGAAGTTTTCTTGTTCTGTATCAGGAAAATGGAAGTCACTGAAAATTCATCAGAAGAAAGGGTAAACAACGAGCAAACAGCAACAACCAATCAGTCTGATTTGCCTAAGAAATGGGAGACTAGTGCAGGTCTTTGGTAAGAATCAGAGCAAGAAACTTACCTCTATTTGCCTTTCAGACCTGTGTCCCAGCTATATGATGTTAGGGTATTCTGGTGAAGGTCTACCCTCAAAAATGTTTCGAGGTAAAAAAATAAAAAGCTAATCAATCAACATCATCTGTTTAAAAATTGTGTAAAAATCCCTGAGATGGCTGAAATATCAATTTTATTGACATACATGACATTTTTCAGCAGGTTTTAATGGATATGAACAAAGAAAAAACAACTCAAGACTATGATAAAAGGAAAGTTTTTTATTGACCACTGAAGAAGGCTAATTATATTTTTCCTGTGATGTAAGAGGTAGAGTCTGTGTTACAAAGGGATCATTCACCTGCCATTAGTGTTTCCTCTGCTGTAAAGCAAAGTCCACTAAAATAATCTGGGCTGTGCTATTCCGCTTCAGAGTCATTTTGCACAAAATGAATACACTTGGGATATGGGGACTGAATACTGACAAAAACTTTCAAAAATAATTTGATACAAGTTGTATTTAGTTAATTTAGTCAGTTGTTTAAGCATGAATCCATATCTGAGACTGAAGCTAATGACAAATGAAACAATGGTGGTGACAGTGAATTACAAAGATCCAATTCAGTTGCTATTTTAAAGTGCACTAGAGACCCATCCAGAAGCTTTTCCAAAAATTACCTTCTGACAACTTCCGAATAAAGCACACTGGAACAACTGTACTGGCAAATAAGAGTACCTGCACAGAAACTTTTAATTCCATTGACACTGCTGGGCTCTGATGATTATGCCTTTAATTCTGATATGATAAGCAAGGTAAAAAACCAATTTATTGCATGCCCAGTTCAGTGTGTGAAGCCTAGCTGAAAGTCCTGTTAGATATTATCCAAGTTTGCCATCAGAGCTGAAAGAACATTAAAAAAATGTCTTCTTGTTAGGTCTGGTCTGGATATTGACCAGACTAATGACACAAGGATGAAAGTTAATTTAAAAATTCTGCTAACAACACTAAGATGGGAGAGACTTCCCACCACTGGAAGGATGTGTCTAGAATTTGAAAGAATGAAGTTTGACACACTTCAAGCCATCAACTTGAAAAAAGCCAATAAATGGGTTAATTCCCACACTTTGAGAGGAGCCATTAGCAGCACAAACACAAAATGAGGTAGGAAGGTAACTTTCTAAGTAGCTATTTGGCAGAACTGGTACTGGCCATTTGTGCTAGAAGTGTCAGGTAAAGGGAAACAAGAAAAAAGGTATTGCAAGGTATCAATATAAGATGTTGCAGCAGACAGAAGACAGTTTTTCTGTTCTAGTTAATGCTACTGAGACTTGTAATTTAGTACCCAATTCTAAGCTCAGAAAACCATAGACACTGGAGATCCCTGAGTGCAGTAAAACCAAAATACCCAGAAGTTTACTTTTTCTCTTAAGTTACACTTATCTAGAAGAACTGGACAAATTTAGTCTATAAGACATTACTAGGAATGAATGTGTACAGGTAGGGTGAATAAAAATTGCTAAACTTAAGGTGCTGAAAAGTTTCTTCCAGGACACATTTTTTATTGCATATACTTAAATTCCTGTAGCACAGCACTGTGCCCAATGTAAAGTCAAAACTGAATACAGCAGAATCAGAGTACAGACATACAAACTCCTGAAGTGTTTGAACTGTTCCTAGCCCAGTTTAAGACTGATTTATTCATGTCCTAAATGCTATGCACAGTTCTAGAGTTAGCATGGGCCAAAGATAATAGGCAGGCAGGATGTGATACTTATTCTGGAGACTAAAAAAAATAATAGCAGAGACACAGACAGGCCAATCTAGCTGGCATCTGGGTTGCAAGACGGACCTTGAAACTGTCCAATTTCTAATAAAGTTTGGCTATATCTGTGCTTCTAAAGAAGAAAGTGACAGGCTATTGTTTTAGGCAATATTGGAAAAGTTGAAAAAACAACTAGCTTGTAACAAAGACTAATTCTTCACACTCTTGCCTCTCCAGTATCTAATTTTTTCTGACCATGGTAAGGTATAGACAAACTAGAAGAAAGGGAAATTCTCTCCACTGGGGAGTCTACCTGATATCAATAAAGTAAAAATAAATTTCAATTATCTGGTCTCTTCTAGCTCTTCTTTTCTAGGATTTATTTAGTTACATCTATTTACTTTTCGAGTTTGCCATACTTGCCAACTCGCTCTTGAATCTTATGGGAAAAGATATTCCATGCCATAAAAGACCTAGCCAAGACCTTAAACAGGGTTCTATCTTATTAGGGGACTTCAGGGCAGAATGTTCTTTTAGGTATTCACAGCCCAAGGATCAGGCATCTTCTCTCCTGTTGTCTCGAATAACAAGCAGCCTGGCAAGTAAGCTCTTCTATAAGAATGAATTTTATCTTCCAGCAGGGGAGTTGTGAACTAGATCAAAATACAGAAAGCTCTCATATTATGCAGGTGCTTCCCAACTCCCTTCCTCAAAAGTTCTGTGTAAACCTTTGGCCAATATTGATATTAGTTTTTTAATTTCTAAACCAATGAGAAAAAAAAGGTAGAAAACTAATTAAAGAAAGGAACACAACTTTAAAAATATCAATACATTGCTTCACAAACTACTCCTGAGGAGGGGTACCTTAGAACAAAGCTCTAAGCAATATGATGAAGTTTCAGCTCTTTGAGGGCACTGTCATCAGTGTTTTAACTGTTTAAGACAGAGTATTAAACACAGCTGTCAGTTCTGGGAACAATGTTCTCCTGCTGCAGAACCTCGATTCTATATATGTTGCCCAGACTCAAAGCTATCAGGAACTTTCCTTGAGTAGGGAGCCTAGCTCCACAATACAAACCTTGAAAGTAGCAAAGGAAGAACAAAACAAATCCAAACACAAGCAAACAGAACAACTTACTTAGTAAGAGACCTACTTTAACCATATACCAGATTTAGAAATTTCATAATAACAAATTAACTGTAGACTTCAACTAATGAATCCAGTCCTTCAATATTGGCCTGGTGACACAAGGAATTGCAGCTGTAGTCAAGTCATATTCCTTCACTGTAGACTTACTGCTATTGTCTAAGTTGCACTTCTCACCCACTTGCTACATTTTTCACCCAAGTCTATGAGGACAAAAATTCCAAAGTCTACCTGGAGACACATACAACACCACGTATACCACCCCAATTTTAGGTTAAAGTCCTACAACAGTTAAACAGTCTATAAATAAAATATGGTAGCTTTTAAAATATTCACATACTTTTGGGGTGATCTACTATCAACTTCAGCTTTTAGTCGCAAATTCTCTCTTAAAAGGTTATTGTTTTCCATGCTCAGTTTCTTATTTGCCTAAGGAAAAGAAAAGGAAAAAATAAGTATACAGTAAAACAGAAATGACTTCTAATATTTATAGGACAAGCTGTTTCTCCTTTTTAAAGAGACAGAACTAGAAATGTGAAGGCAGGAAACAGCCTTCAGACAGGGACACCACTTAAAAATCACCATGGGAAATGGTTTGCAAAACTGAATAGTGAACAGACATTTTTTATTTATATTCCCAAAATACATTGCAAGTGTCCTATCTAGGGAAATAAACACAGCAATGTTAGTTAGCACAGAAAGTCATTAAGGAGATGTACTAATGGCAATTCCATGTTTTTTTTTCCACATGACTAAATACGTTAAGTACATTAACATTACAATGTGCAGGTATCAGCAAAACTAATGTTGAACAGCTTCCCCCATTCCAAATTAGAGCACGATTACTTTGTGGGTTTTTGGCTTGTTTTTAAAGCATAGTTATCCTGTGGATGTAAATCCATTACGACAAGCTATTTGCAGTCTTTCTTCACTTTCTTCCAGGACGTTGTGATTAAGATTTCTGATTCACAACCCTTCTTACTCCTTGAATTGAGGTCAATTCCTTCTTCTCAGTTCAGCAGACACCCTTGTTAACAAGACACTTCATATAAAGAGAAGTTTTCCTGCCATCCTGTTTCAGAACAATGAATGCCACTATCCTAACAAGCAGAATATACTCTTTGCACTTCATAGGCTGCTCAATCTCTGTGTGCTAAAAACCACATCACCAGTTCAGGACTCGTAATTCATAACCTCAATTGGATAATGTTTCCACTGCATAATAAAAGTACAATCTAGAGTTAGATCTGAAGGAGATATGCAACTGGGCTCAGGAGTGAATACACTTTTACAGAAGCATCAAACTGTGCAAGAATTGAGGCAGCAAACTTTAAATGCCCAGACAAATATTCCTAGCAATCTTTCCAGGTGAGAGGTAGAGAGAATGGAGCATGAAAAAACAACCTAACACCCCCTTCCTCAACACCCAATATTCCTAAGGGCAGAAATAATAACTGGAGAGTTTTGGTAAAGAAGACAAGGGAAGGGTGAGCCCAGGGCTTAGGTGACTGGGTGTCAACTACTTGGTATTCAAAAAATAAAAGCACAAGAAACTATCCTGAAGGCAATGAGTAAGAACTCAGGAAACCTCAGTTCCAAAGAAACATCAAGCTATTTGACAACACAGCCAAGACCTTTCTCTCTTTCCAGAGACACAGCTCCCCTGGCCACATAAGGAAGTAAAAAATTTGATGACTTGCCTCACATTGGTAGGCGGGGCATCCACCTGGCACATGGCAAGACAGAACTGAACCTCGTTGGTGTCCTTCCTCCGAAGAGTGTTCTACCCTTCAAGCCAATAATCTGCGAGGGATCCCCACTTGCAGCATGACATCTAGATTAATGAGCTCATGCATTTTTAATGAGTGTACTTTGTCTAGTATTTCTGATTTAGGTTTGTTTCACCACTCCTACACTTGTTTATGACTCCACTCAAAGTAATAATGCCTACTTTGGGCATTCCTAAATTTGCCTGTTCTAGGACATTAAGTGATAAAGGTGGTTGCTATTTCCTGACTCAGTCTGGTTTTGAAAAACAGTGATGACAACCATATTTGCTCAGGGATCTTGTCTCACTAGGAAGTGATGTATGGTTGAAACTCCTGGGTCAGGTAAGTACTTTCATGGATAAGAAGGCTTCCAGTTCCAGATCGTGTGTGTGGGAAAGAAGTCTTGCTGTTCTGACTCGACTGTTCAGTGCATGCTTACAAGTGAGACAAGGTCTAAAAGAAGAGCTTATGGAATTGAGCAGCTGTTGAACAGGGAAAAGATGGGAAGAGAGCATTGGACTCAATGACTTTAAGGGTCTTTTCCAACCAAAATCATTCTAGGACAACAGGTTAAGACCTGTGCCCTTAAAACGCATCTAAACCTCTAGTTGTTTCTAGCCCCTAACCAAATTCAGAGATTCCATAAACTTAAATTTCTTTTTGGGCTAAGGCTGAAGTTATAGTGAAAAAAATACCCAAACAAACCCTTCCCTCAGTTCCTGCTATTTTTCCTTTTTCCTTACCTAGGGAAAAAGTTAAAAAACTTAAGTCATCACAAAAAAAAAGAGGCAGTATAGTTTAACTTTATAAAAAAAATACAAAAATTTAGGCAGATAAAAACTTGCTGTGAATCCCCTTTTGCCATCTACTAGTAATTTTGAAGTTCCTGGGGTCCTAGAAGTGTCCCATTAACAACAGAATGGCATAACAGTATAATGTGTACCTCTAAGACTCTAGCACAGAAAAAGTGTGAACACTATTATTAAAACCTTTAAGATAAAAGAGTCCTAAATGCATCATGCTTCAGTTTTGCAGGAGGCAAGTCAGGATTGTTAATAGAAAAAAAAAAGACAGCATTTTGAATAAATACAAGTCCAGTTCTTTGCACCTTGATTTCAAATGAATTTTGAAATTTCACTCTTCAGTGTTTGAGATGATCCTTCTTATGCCTGCACATATATTTTCCAAGATATTTTTATTTAGACATACTTTTCACACGTCCATCTCCTGCATCCCTGCTTCTGCAGTATCAGATTTTCTTTTGTATTACATCAAGATGTATAAAAAGGCTGCAAGTTTCCAGTAAAGGATCTTCTGGTCATAAAATGCTGAAGCTTGCCTATTTTCAGTCAAAGGGTCAAGTTACTCTGTCTCAGCAAATTGCACCAAAAATATCGGCGAGCAGGGAGGGCAATAGTGCAAAATCTGCCTCAGCCAACTGTACTGTGTTTGCCCACTGAATGTAGTAAAATAGATATATTATATAGATTATTGCAAGCGTGAAAAATCTGGTCATCAATACTGTTGACAAGTGCTACTATAATCCAATTACCCCAGTCAGAGAGTGACGGAGGAGTTGAAGAAGAGTCACATACAGGACTCACTGGAACAAGCAATAACATCAGACACTTGTAAGGGCTATATGGAAATACTATGATACACCAACAGTCACTGGAATTCAATTTTTTTCCTTTTTCTTCTGGATCTATGAAGTACCCAGAGGTCACGTTAGCTCTTGTTCCCATTTAACTAACACAAAACAGTTACACTACAAGAAAGCTGAAAAAATGTGTTTATTGCATTTATTACCTCCTTTAGCTTTTCCACATTATCCATCAGTTTTTCATACATATCATTGGCAGCTTTCAGCTTTTTGCTCCAGTCCTCTGGTGTTTCTGGGCCACTGGTGCTTGCTTTATTTGCTGACTGGCTAGTTTCCTCATTTTGGCAAGACAGAGCTGATGTTGTAGGATCCAGAAGAGATTTCAGCTGTGACTGTAAACTGAGATTTTTACCTCTCAGATCTTCTACTTCTTTTTGCAGGGATTCTATTTCATCCTAAAGGTGTCAGAAATTCACAGGAATTAAAATAATTCATGAGATTATTTAATAATACTGGCAAGTTCTCACAGCACTTTAGAAACATGGGTTCTGGCAAGCCCAGATGCATGCCTTCACTTACACATATATCTAAATATGCTTATGTATTGTGCTTTAGGCACGATTTTAATCAACCTGCACACTCAAGCATAGTGAAGATTTTAGTGAAGGGAATCCCTTGACTACACAAAGGACCCTGAACAAATGGGCGGGCAGACCAAAAGCTTCAAAGCATTCAGCAACATGAATCTATTATTAGGGCATTCTGTGGGAGGATTTCCTGTATCAAGAGTGTTCTCTAAGGCTGTCCTCTGCTGACTCATTTGCTGTTTTTCAAGTGTTTCTCCCATATCATTCGTAAACATCACATGTTCAGATGCTCAGAGTCTCAAGATCCAAAATGGACAGAGCTCTGCCTGAAAAGGGGTGCTCTGGCTACACCAAAGCAGCAATATCTTAGGAAAGACTCTCAAAATGCAAGGAATAAAGTTCAGCTATAGCAGTCTGAAGCTACAAAGAAGCAAAAACCTTCAAAAGCTTGTTGTTAAAAGGGATAAAAGAAATAATTTATCCTGAAAACATGTGTTCTATAGTGTTCACTGACTTAAATACTTGAGTAGTTCACCGTCAGACTACTAAAGGGGGCCATATATAGCACTTAGATAAATCCAAGGCATATTTTCACAAATAATCAAGTTTGCCTCTGGCCCCAGCATGGAAACAGCCATTTTAAATTTAGGGGTTTTTAAAAAGAGATCTATGTTAACCTATGCCTAGCTGTGTGAATTTGGAGTTGATTCAACAGAAAGGAAGGAAACCTCTATTTCCTGACTCCTCTCATACAGGATGAAAGAACTTGAGCTAGAGGCAAGTTTATCCCCAGTGTTAAGGATATACACAGAGTCCATTTCCCTTTCCTCATTCTCCTCCCCAAGACATGTTTCTTTCAAAAATATATGAGGTCTTCACACTGCTGCTACTAAGGGAACAACTACTGAGAAAATAAACTAAACATATTCCTTATTAACAGCTTTTCATCTTCTTCCCATGAGACTATTTTTCCAGCAGGAGCGTGGAGCATTCAAGCTTCACCTTGATGCATTCACTCACTTTCAGAAAACAATAAAACAGTAATGCTAAAAATTAACCCATGCCAGAAGGTTACAGTGGGCAATAGTCTTTAAGAAGGAACTTAATCTTCCTGAGCAAGAGGGAAATACTTCAAAAATGTTTGGATTTGTACTGAAGACAAAACAAAAAACTCCCTACACCCAAAATGCATAAAGAAAATGCTTCCTTACCACCTGGGGGTAGAATTCCCACAAAACTAAGGAATTGCCTGTACTTGACTACCTGTAGTTTAGAAAGAATACTACCACTACTGCACTTCAAGCACCAGTAAATGCTCTCTTGCAACCCGAGTCAAAAGGTTTAATGTAGCTGAGTTTCATGTAGATACAGTATAAACCTTTACTCAAATTAAAAATAGCAGGGCTCAAAGCAAAAGGACCATTTGTATGCAGTAATGTAACAGTTGCAGTTTTATAAAAAAAATCCGTCTTCTTCTCTTCATCTCCTGCGTATGTGTTGATTTCGAGTTGTTATGAATGTGTGTGTGTAGAGAG
>JAOXXN010000001.1:49394292-49408815 GCA_026770055.1 Myrmophylax atrothorax | reverse complement strand
GTAGATCCAGAGAAGGGCCACAAAGATGATCAGAGGGATGGAACACCTTTCCTACAAAGACAGGCTGATAGAGATGGGGTTGTTCAGCCTGGAGAAGAGAAGGCTCTGGGGAGACCTCATTGTGACCCAGTACCTACCTCATGGGTGGCTTCCCAGCCCATGGCAGGGGACTTGGAAATAGAGGATCTCTCCCAAATCAAGCCTTTCTATGATTTCATGATTCTATGAAATTATAGAGTTTTTAACTCTCAGAGAAGTAAGAAGACATCTGCAGGGCAGACTTCATCTTGTTTAGGACCCTGGTTGACAAGAGTCCCTTGGGAAACAGTCCTGATGTGCAAAGGAGTCACATATGTTGGGCGCAGTTCAAGAAGGAAAACTTAAAGGCACAGAAGGAAACTGTCCCTGTGTGCTGAAATAGCCATCAGGGAGGACTGGCCTGGGTGAAGAGAGAGAGTTTTGGCTGGAACTCAGGTTAAAAAAAAGAGTTTATGACCTTTGGAAGAAGGGATAGGCAACTCAGAAGGACACAAGGATGTCCTGAGATTATGATGGGGAAAAAATCAGAAGGACCAAAGCCTAACAAGAACTTAATATGCCCTCTGATATACAAGACAATAAAAAATGTTTCTATAAATGCATCAGCAACAAAAGGAGAGCTAAGGAGAATCTTTGTCTTTTATTGGATGTGCGGGGAAACGTAACAATAAATGATGAGGAAAAGACTGAGGTACCCAATGCCTTCTTTGCCTCAGTCTTTAATAGTTAGACCAGTTGTTCTATGAGTGTTCAGCTACCTGAACTGGAAGACAGGGACAAGGAGCAGAATAAAACCCCCATAACCCAAGGAAAATGTTATACCACTTAGCCACACACAGGTCTATGTGGCCTGATGGGGTCCACCCAGGAGTACTGTGGGAGCTGGTGGAAGTGCTCATCAAGCCACTGAATGATTTACCAGCAGTCCTGGCTAACCAGGGAGGTTCCACTTAACTGAAGTGAGCATATATGATGTCCATATACAAGAAGGGCCAAAAGGACGGGAACTACAGGCTTGTCAGCCTGACCTTAGTAACAGGTAAGGTCATGGAGTAGATCATCCTGGTATGGGAAAACCCTGGATGTACGTACAGACTGGGGAATGAGATGCCAGAAAGCAGTGCCACAGAAAGGTACCTGGCTCTCCTGGTCAATGGCAAATTGAATATGAGTCAGCAGTGCCCTGGCAGCCAGGAGAGTCAACCGTGTCCTGGGGGGCATCAGTCAAAGCATCACCAGCCAGTCAAGGGAGGGGATTGTCCTCCTCTGCTCTGCACTGAGATGGCCTCACCTTGAATATTGTGGGCAATGAAGACAGTGAAGGGCTTTGAGGGGAAGCCCCATGAGGAGTGGCTGAGGTCACTTGGTCTGTTCAGCCTGGAGAGGAGGAGACTGAGTGGAGACCTCATTGCAATTACAACTTTCTCATGAGGGGAAGAGGAGGGGCAGGCACTGATCTCTTCTCTGTGGTAACCAGTGACAGGACACGAGGTAATGGCCCTAAGTTGCGTCAGGGGAGGTTTAGGTTGGATAGTAGAAAGAAGTTCTTCACCTAGAGATTGTTTGGACACTGGAACAGGCTCTGCAGGGAAATGGTCATAGCACCAAGCCTGCCAGAGTTCAAGAAGCATTTGGAAAATACTTTTGGACACATACTGTGACCCTTGGAGATGGTTCTGTGCAGGGCTAAGGCTTGGACTTGATGATCCTTGTGGGTCACTTTCAACCCAGAATATTCTGTTATTCTGTGATCTTGAGTACCACCATGCAGGACAACAGGTGATCACAACCAGACAGCATGACTTTGTGAAAGACAGGTCCTGCTTGACCAGCTTGATCTCATTCTGTGTCAAGGTGATCCACTTAGTGGATGAGGGAAAGGATGTAGATGTTGTCTGCCTGGACTTTAATAAAGCCTTTGACGTTGTTTTCCACAGCATTCTCCCAGAGAAACTGGCTGCTCATGGTAGCGATGGGCATGCTCTTTGCTGGGTAAAGCTGACTGGATGGACATGCCCAGAAAGTTGTGGTGAATGCAGTTAAATCCAGCTCATGGCCCACCTCTAGGGATGTTCCCCAAGGGCTCAGTGTTGGGGACAAAACTTTTTAATATCTTTATAGATGACTTGGGCTAGGGGATTGAGTGCACTCTCAGTAAGTTTGCAGATAACACTAACCTGGGTGGGAGTGTTGATTTGTAGGAGCGTAGAAAGGCTCTGCTGAGGGATCTGGACAAGCTGGATTGATGACTCTTGGCCTGCGCCTAGATCACAGAAACTCCATGCAAAACTGCAGGCTTGGGGCACAGCAGCTGAAAAACTGCCTAGAGGAAAAGGACCAGGGGATGCTGATGGACAGCTGGCTGAACATGAGCCATCAGTGTGCTCAGGTGGCCGAGAAGGCCAATGGCATCCTGGTTTATATAAGCAATAGTGTGGCCAGCAGGACTTGGGCAGTGATTGCCCCCCTTTGCTCATCTCTGGTAGGGCCACACCTTAAGTCTTATGTTCAGTTTTGGACCCCTCACTACAAACATTGGGGTGATGGAGAGTGTCCAGAGAAGGACAGTGGAGCACAAGTCCTATGAGGAGTGGCTGAGGGAGCTGGAGATGTTTAACCTGGAGAAAAGGAGGTTCCTCTCTACAACTATGTTTTGGAGGCTGTAGTGAGGTGGTGGTCAGTCTCTTTTTCCAGGTAACAAGGGACAGGTCAAAAGAAAATGGCCTCAACTTGTTCCAGGGAAGGTTTGGATTGAACATTTCTTAACTGAAAAGGTTGTCAGGCATTGGAACAGGCTGCCCAGGGAAGTGGGTGAGCCACCATCCCTGAAAGTATTTAAAAGATGTATACATGTGGCATGTAGGGGCATGATTTAATGATGGTAGACTTGGCAACACTAGGTTAATGGTCAGACTGGGTGGTATTTAAGGTCTTTTCCAGCAAAAAGGATGCTGTGATTCTATGATCTTTGCCCCTGGTGTCTGTACATACTGTCTTTCAAACTACATCAACTTCAGGGACAAAGCACCTAAAGGCTAAATCCATACTAAGGACATGGTCTCATCAGTGCCAGTTACTGGTTGAACTTGAAGATCTTAAAGGTGTTTGTGAACATAAATGATTCTATGATTCTATGATTATAGTTTGTATCCACCTACATCCTGCCGAGGCAGCAATCTGGGATTCCTTATATTGAACTTGAAGTAATAATAGCAGCATAAAATTGTGTGAGACTGCTGCATGCAGTGGCCTAGTGCTCCCAGTGTGTAGTAGAGACACAGGCAGAACATGTCCCTGGACTTTAATAATAGACAAGACTATTATCAATAGTGATTTCTTACTGTGAGTTCTGGCTTAAGCATTGTGAGGCAAACAACCTGAGCATGCTTTTTTCACTGATGTCAACTCCCTTATGCTACTTGCTGTCTTTGCATACTGCTTTGTAAGGGTTTCTAACACATGGAAATTGAAAACCACATAGCCCTTACACTTTCTTATGGACATCAGGAATCCCAGTGACCCTCTTTCAGTTCTGGCATTTCCCTGGTAGCAAAACTTCACAGATATTTTGAACTTGATGTTTCAGTCTTTGAATTTGAAACTTCTGGATTAATGATCTTTGTATGACAGGTTTTAATTCTGTGGAGGTTGTCACATGGCTGCTGAAGTTCCTTTATGGATGTGATTGCAGCCATGGTTTCCTAACTGTTCCATACTCTGAAATTACAGCCCTGGTTTGAATTCATGGATTCTGAAAACTCAGGTATTTGGATCAGCCTTTTGTGCCACTAGAAATTATTTTTTAATGATTTACCATAGGACCTGCCACTGTTTTAGTTGTATCTCTCAGATAAGTATGGAAGTTGCCCTCACATTTTTCCCCTTCAAAATCTGTCATTTTTTCTTTTTTCTTTTTTTTTTTTGAATTATAGTTGTATGAGTTTTATTCTTATGTTTCCTGAGTGGACAGACTTATGCTTTTATTCCTTTGGAATGTTATTAGTTTCGGCCCTCCAGTGAATGACATTTCTGTCACTAGCTTCTCTTCTCCCTTTGACTCTACAGAAGCAAATTAGACTTGCCCCCAAGAGTTTTCTGAGATGGAGGTAATCTTCCAGTGTATTTCAAAGTGAGGTTTTTATATCTGATGGAAGGCTTTAGTTGTGACAGCAAAACAAATAGTGAATAGATATGCTTTTAGGTTTGTAAGTGGATGTCAAAGAAAACAACTTAGAAACAAAATCACCTATGCTGGCACTGGCCTTTTCATTTTCACTGGAAGCCAGGGAATTAGAGAAGGGAAGAGTCTGGAAGCAAAAAGAAGAGCTGAGCATCTGTAAGGACCTGCATCTGTGTTAACAGCTTGCCAAGGAAACTGATGCCCGTACATTAATCTGAATTATCACAGTCAGTTTTTTGTTTGTAACCAGCTCAGACACAACATCATGATCTCATTCTTGAACTGGAGGTAAACTGAACACAGCATGGTGACAGCATTAGGATACCTAGAGAAGCAGAGAATAAAATTTACTAATATTAGACAATTAAGAAACAGAAAAGACTCCAAGACCTGACATGATGTTCTTTTCACCTAGTTATTAATATAATAATCCTACTTTCTTTAATTGTCTGAATTTTCTTTTTTTCCCAAACAAAACTCTCTGAGTCTTTGGAGTGTCTCTGTTATGTCAGCTTTTTCTGGCAATTTATACTTATTTTCTTCTTTATGTGTGGGGTTCTTTTAAAGTCCTGTCACTAACTTTCTAACTTTAAAATAATTACCTTATTTTTAAGCCCATTTATTAATTTTAAAAGCTCAATCTATTGCTTGTTATGTTTCATAATGCTCCCAATAAACCACTGGTTTGACCATCTGTGGACATTTCCTCACAGCATTTTCTTCCAAAACTCTTGTTCCCATACAGAAATAAACTTGTCAGGACTGAATCAAAACTCATTAAAATCCAATTATTCTGTTGGGTTTTGGATTGGACTTTCAGTGAACTGTAGTCTGCAAGTTTTCACTCTTCCCTGCCTCTCTCTTTATTACATACCCTTGACAGAAGTGCAACATACCATGACAAGGGATCCATGCAGTTAATGCTCCATTCAGTATTTCAGGTATTGCTCAACAATGTTATTATATAAGATCTTCTTTCCTCTTTTTCTTTTATTTGAAAATCTCTATATCATAGGGAAATGTTTTACTGTCTTTTTGCAGTCAGGGTTTCAGGGCAGCAAATCACAAATCCTCTTTTCCTAGTCATTTCTCTGAATGGTCTGTTGTGTTCAGCAAATATTCCCTAGATGGGTTAGCAATTCTCAGAATACGGGATAAGCATCATAACAGAGATCTAGAGCATTTTCAGCATTACCTAGAAGCTTTTGAGATGACAGAGGAATATTTGACTCCGCAAATAGTGAAGATATTAATTGTACTTTTTTCTTCTTTTTAACCTGCCAAGAACCCAGTTATTAGTCCCAAGCTATATCCAAAATAATGTAGGAAACACAGCTTTTATGTTTCCAGGAATGAATATGTAGTTGTCTACTACTTTCTTTGTAAGGAAAAGTGGGGAGCAAGATATGCCCAGAGTGGCAACTGGATTTGTTGGACAGCTGTGTTCCATGGCTGAGCTTAGGTGCTGAAGGTCTGTTGCAATGGGAAAAGTAACAGATTCCAGATTCTTTCTCGCTCAGTGCAGGGTAGAAATACTTATTCCCACTTTCAGAAATGCTTGTTTTCTCTTTGTATTTCTGTTCAGGTCTGCAATTCTTTCCTTAGGCGGACATCTGGACAAGTTTGAGAAGTAAGCCCATGAGAATCTCATGAGGTTTGATAAGACCAAGTGCAAGGTGCTGCACCTGGACTGAGGCAACCCCTGGTATCAATACAGGCTAAGAATTTAACAGATGGAGAGCAGATCTGCCAAGAAGGACTTGGCGTTGCTGGTAGATGAGTCAGCAATGTGCACTTGCAGCCCAGAAAGCCAATTGCATCCTGGGCTGCACCAAAAGTAGCATGGCCAGCAGTGGAGGGAAGTGATTCCGCCCCTCTACTCTGCCTCTGATGAGACCCCACCTGCAGTGCTGCATCCAGCTCTGAGGTCCCCAGCACAGGAAGGATATCGACTTGTTGGAGTGCAGTCCAAAGGAGAATCATTAAGTTGATTAGAGTGATGGAGCACCTCCCCTATGAGGAAAAGCTGAGAGAATTGGGCTTGTTCAGCCTGGAAAAGAAAAGGCTTTGGGATGACCTAATTATAGGCTTCCAGTACCTGAAAGGAGCCTACAAGAAACAGAGAGAGAGGCTTTTTGTAAGAGCATGTAGTGACAGGAGAAGGGAGAATTCAAACTGAAAGAGAGAAGGTCTGGATTAGATATTGGGGAAAAAAAATCTTTTCTGTGGGTGTAGGGAGGAACTCAAACAGGTTTTCCAAAGAAGTTGTGGATGCCCTGTCTTTGGAGGTGCTCAAGGCCATGCTGGATTGGGCTCTGAGCAACCTTCTCTAGTGGACGGTGTCCCTGCAAATGGCAAGGGTCTTGTAAGTAGATGATCTTTAAGGTCCCTTCCAAACCAGGCCATTCTATGATTCTATGACACTCATCATAAAGTTCTTCAGCATCAGGTTTGTGGTAGCCACTGAGGTTTACCCAATCTCATGTGTGTGGGAGGCTTGAGTGATGTGTCCCCTTCATGTTGGGTAATTCTTGCCTGCATGTGTAAATGTTCTCACTTTGATGATTTTTTTTTGTCAGAGTCCTATGGTATTGTAGTACTGTGCCAACTCCCGACCTCCTCCTGCAGGGGTGAGCCAGCTTCTCAGCAGCATCTGCAGTTTGAACTATTTGGGTTGGCGGCAAATATTTTCTGCTGACATGAGTCAAGGGACTTTGGAAAGCACAGAAAACTACTTGCAAACTGAGCTCATAACACAGGTGGTTGGGATTTTGCAGAGATTTGGAGCTTGATTTTTAAAGGCACTTGGCACATCTCATGCCTAGAGGGATTTCCCAAATCAACTTGAAGTAACAGAAACATGCCATTGTTTTACCTAACTTTGGCTGTCTAATCAGCTAGCTAGACTTTCTCTGCTGAGACATGTAAAGACTTAAAAAGCACTGTTGCCTGTCTCAAACACTGTTAAGGTCACAGAAAGACTTTGCTATGAGATAAACACAAAATGGAGGGACAGAACAATGCTAACTCCACACTTGGTGGGAGGCAAGATCTAGTTACCACATTCTGGTTGACTCATCCAGACAAAAATTCCCACTATGGCAAACCGAGTAAAGAAGTAACTACTTGTATGCATATCATTGGTCAAACAAAGATTGTCCCAGGTTCTGCAACAGGTGACATCTGTGACCACCAAAACATGCTCCCCCCTGAATATGCCTCCATGGATATCTGAAACTTGGACTGTAAGTTAAGTCACCACAGGTAAGATAAAGGTGGTACTAATGTCTGAGTGTTATCTGAGACCAAAGGGGAGGTTATCATAACTGGGGGAGAAGAATGTATCACACAATGAACACAAAGAATGCAGAATTTATGAGCCACAAGGAAAGCCAACTCAGCAACTATGCTGAATCAGCTCAGACTGGGTAAAAGATAGTTCTGACAGGGGGATGTTGTGACCACCACCTCAGAACCCATTGACCCAAGAAACCCACTAATTCAAAAAAAGTGAAAGCCAGAGCACACAGAATAATCAGCAGTAGAGGCTAAGGAATCATTTGACCAATAACATAAGAGAACTGTGTAGCCAATGAGCATTAATTGCTTTGTTTGCAAAAATGTGTAAATGGTGAAAAATTTTGAATTACCTTGAGACTCTCAGCACCAAGAAGCCCAGGGTGAAGGAGGACCAATGGGATGCTACTGGTGACGACTATCTCCTGCTTAGCCTGGCTCTCTAACTCCCTCTCCCCCCTTCTCTCTCCCTCTCTCTCCTTCCCTCCCTCCCTCCCTCTCTCCCTCTCCTCTTTTTTTTTCTATTTCTTTCTATCTCTCTACCTCAAATTCATTGTTAAATAAAATTCATACTCTTGATTTTTGCATATGGTCTTGTTTGCACTTCAATTTGGGCAGAGGTATCTCTCAGTAATCAGATCTTAACAAGAGACAAGAACTTCCAGATTTCATCCCATATAAAAATAAGTGCCTAAGGTAAATGGTTTAGACCAGTCTTTCACATCACATTGAGGGCAGGAAGAAAGCGAATATTAATTTGCAAAAACTGCACTTGTATTCCCACCACAAAGACAAACCCACACAATTCTTTAATTGTGCCATTTGGAGATTATGGGTGGGCTAGGCTTATTGAGATACATTTTCTGCTAGATAGTGTTTTTTTGTTGCTGTTGCCTCTGGCCTCCTGTCCTGATGATTTTGCTTATTAACCAAAACACCTACTACTGTGCCTAATATCAGTGAATACATCTAGTTGAAGGAAAATCCAAATACATGTCATAATCATCTTGGCTATGCTTCATGAATGAAGATTTGGGAAGGGCTCTCCCCACGTGGGTGTGTCCTTTGAGCCTGCACAGTGGATGTTTTAGGTGAGGCACATCATGCGCAGAACTGACCCCACCCTTTAACTCCTGAGGTTCATCTGCCACAGCCAAGGGAGCTTGAATGGTGACAGTGAAGTCCTCAGGACTAGAACCTACAGCCCCTGGTATTCCCAGGAGGTCTCCCATCCAAGTACTAACCAGGGCTGACCCTGCTTAGCTTCCCAGATCTGATGGGATTGGGCATCAGGGTGGCATTTAACTGCCTTAAGACTAACAGGAAATGCAATATAAATACATGTGGCAGAATGGAGCTAGCATCTTCTACCTCAGTAAATATTTAGACTTATGAAGCCAAAGGAAATGTGATTGATGATTTCAAAAAACTTTGAATCAAGACCTTCAGAAGTTACCAAGACTATTCAATAGTATAATATTACAGTCCAGTCCTATCCTTACCTGCCTTGTTAAGACATAGTACCATTCTGAGACTGATTTTAAATCATAAACCTGCTTATTTCAGAGTGATCATCAGCCCATAACTCCTTAGTGCACTCTTTAACTGGGATAAAAAATGCTTTATCTTTCCTTTTTTAATTCCTCTGTTCATCTCTGTCTTTCAGGCATCCAATTATGGTATTTTCATCTGAGTTTACATAAATTATACAATTTCTTTTTCTTTGAGTATCTGTCACAACTGTTTTCTTCCTATATGCAAATATAACTCTGTAATTAGTACAGGAATGTGAGTCTGAAAGTTCTTCTGCCCGTCTCAAAAGCTTTTCATTCCAAGAAGCTGATAATGTTTTCAGATTGACATGCTTAAGATAAATGAGATTTTTATTACGATCAATGAAGATGGTTGAGTTCTTTTCCTCCCAGCCCCTCAGTGAGTAAATTAGGACTGTGCAAAGCCCACTTTTATCATACTAATAATTAAAATTCCATTATCACCTTCCTCAGGTTTTCTACCCAAGTGAATATCAGAGGAATCTAAAACATAGATAAAAGGTAAAAGGCAAAAATGAAGAAGGTGCCAAAGAACAGCGTTTCCTGAAACATCAAAAAAAAAATCATTATGGATCTTTAGGTACAGGAGGGTTGCTCTGAGGCCACCTCAGAGCCTTCTCTTATCCAGGCTGAACAATCCCAGCTCTCTCATCCTCTCTCCATAGCAGAGGTGCTCCAGCTTTCCAACCATCTTTGTGCCACCCCCCTGGACTTGCTGCAGCAGGTCCATGTCCTTCTTATGCTGTGGCTCCCAGAGCTGGATGCAGCGCTCCAGGTAGGTCCATGCACCCAGCAAGGACAGCAGCTGCTCTGCTGGCTCATGTGTTATTTAGTTTGCGTTTTGGGTAGTGCCAAATACCAGCACTTTAGATGAAGGCTTTTGGTTTAGCTATGTGATTACATGAAATAGCTAATGTTTTGTTTCATTTACTGTAATGAAAGCTGTTCTGTTCACAGTGTGAGCAAGTTTTGACTCAACACTAAAACTTATAAAATTCATGCAAGTAGAAGAGCTAAATGGTTTTAAATTGCTCTGGCTGCCTGCTTTGGCTGCCAGTGGTGGTGGTAGAGCTTAACCCACTTAAGCATGGATTATGTCATTGTCTGCATTTCAGGCATAATATAGGTAACTAGGTGATTGTTGGGGTAGTGCAGGTGATTTTAGACTTTTGAGGTTTTACTGAGTACACTTATTATTTTTAGGATTTTGGAGAGTATACAATGATTTTTAAAATAAACTAAAGACTTAATTCACTTTCTTAGACTTTGAGCAACACAGTGCTAAACTTTGAATTGCAGAAATAATTTTTACCTTTTAGTTATTCAAACTGACAATTTATCTAGACATCTTCTTCTATCAAAGAAAATACTTTATTATATATCAATTTTTTGTAACTCCCTTTTGTCAAATGTATTGCATATATGACATTATTTTCTTTTTTTTTTTAAGAGCTTTTGACTTCATATATTGTTCTCTTTAATGAAATATAAAGATGGTGGAAACAATTGCGGGAAGGGAGTGTGAGACAAAATAGGCTTTTGGTTATGGATATTTTTGTAGCATTGCTATATGATTTTTTGACCTACTATCAACACGTGGTAATTCAGGGTGAACAAAGCAGGAAGAAATGGCTGTTAGTTTCTTGGTGCTTTGTTTCAATGAATGAATTTGTTTCATGCAAGCAGATTACTGAAGAAAAGTCAAGATACAAAAATGGATCTGGATTTTGTTTCTGAAAGTGGTTAAACTTTCTGAAAGTCATGAAACAGAAAAGTTCACTTATCTTTTTAAAATGTTCATACTTTTTGGTTCGTGATTTTACTGCTATCAAGTGTATGGAAAGTCAGCTCACATTTACTTAGTGCCTTCACTGTCAGAAGTACAGGAGCTCAGTGGCCCTAAGGGAATTTTATTCTGATGCACTGTTGCAGTCTAATGCTTTATAATAACAATGAGCAAACTATGGCCAAAGAAGATGGTTTAAAAAAAAAAGCAACAATGGAATGAGGTAATTATTTTAATTGATGGATATCCAATTATGCTGACAAAGCATAACTTAGACCTTCCATAGCCATAAGCATTAAATCTACATTCAAAACAATACTCTACCCTCAAACACAGCAGCTTCTAAAGAGCAGATTCTCCAACAATTGCACATGCTCCAGCTATGAATTCTCCTCCTGGGATTGCGATATGCATAAAAGATAGGAGACCAAATCATGGCCTGATTTACAACGAAACTAAGCAAAGGCAGATACTGTAGCCAGACAAATCTGATGCCATCACAACTTTGAAGGAATGACAATCATTCTTCTGCTGCTCATCACTTTCTTGAAAATCCATTAATTAGTAAATTAGATTAACTATTTTGTTATGTAATGTGACAAGCTTGGCATTGACCTTAAAGTAGTTGTGGATATTTATTTAGGAACTATAGCACAGAAGAACACATTTTCCCACTTCTCTATAGGAAACAAAATTTCTGTTTTACTTCCATCCCAGTAAGTAGGTAGATTTGCAGAACTTGCAGCACTGAAAGAAGACGACCTTAACATCGTCATGCACTAGCTTAACTATTAAAGCAACTATAATCATCAGAGCAACACTGCAGAGGGCCTTGATAATGTTTGACTCAACAAGCAGCCAGAAAATAATTAGGAGTATCATTGAGACTTTAACTATTTCACTTTTCCAATTAAAAATATATTTGCTGACTTTGTCTCTACAACAATCAATTATGGAAGCATTTACCAATAGTCCATAGCACACAAATACTATATGACACTAAAACCATTAAAGTTCTTCTGGGGAACTGATTGCTGCTTTTATTGCTATACTTTGGTAGATAGCCAATATTGTTGGAAGTGCATTTCTTTGTTGTTATAATTTTTTATATCAGAATACCAACAAAATCTGTGAAAGAGAAAACTTCTTGTCATGGCTATGTCCAAATAAAACAGCTTATTTCTTAGGTTGTAGTGTGTGCATATAGTCTTAGTGAAAGGTACATAAGCCATAAGGCACAGAACAAATTTCAAATAATCATCAAATGTTATGTATGTATAATTTTGAGGGGGTTTATGCAGTGGAACTCTACTCAAGGAAACTATGAAGAAATTAAAATTTCTTTTATTAGCAAAGAAAATATTACTGGCATTATGTTTCATTGTTCAACCCTAGAAAGTAGGTTTGTATTTAAATGTCTGATGAAGATTTTTTTGCATGCATGTAAAGTAATTAATTAAAAGCACAAACCAAAGCACTTGCAATAATTTAACTAAGATCCAATGAAAACTAGATATTTCTGTTTAACTTTTGATTATGGTCCATTCATTCTTCATGGGATAATGCTCCTCTCCCCTTGTGTTAAATTACCACGCTCAAAATGATAGGGTCTTTAAAGATGAGGCCATCTGTACTAGCTTGAATTCAGTATGTTAAGTTCATGAACTGTATGGTGTGGAAAAGACTCCAAATGAAGTATTGAAAACCATAAATATATCTCATCAGCAAGTCAGACTTGGATGTGGAAGTAATTAGCTGTGTCAGAAGAATGAGCATTCTGCCTTCAAGAAAATAACAAAAGTTGCATAGAATTTGCATACAGTATATGAAATATGGTAATTTCTCTGTAAACAGATGTGTTTTCAGCTTTGATTTACTGTCATCACTAAATGATGAGGATGTGCACGAATACTAATATGATGGTATTACATAATTCATTTACTAGAGAAAGAAAAGAGAAAGAGAGGAAATGGTCTTACATTCATAGAAAGAACTCATCTATTTGGTGAGGGCTTAAGTAAGTAGATAGCTAAACAACTTAGTCAACCTGATGCTGAAAAAGAAGGTAGGAAGTTTTTACAGAAAATTTTTAAATTATGTGGACCTGAGAGCTTGAAACAAAGAAGGGATAACATCAAGTGAAAACCAAGGAGAAAGTTTCTCGTCATTCCAGAAGTAACGTACATGGAAATCACCTTCTTTTTGCAGCTTTATTTAATATGCTCTTTATTGTTAACAAATTTGTAAAAACTCATATCTAAGAATGTTATTACATGACTGAGTAATAGTATTATACATTCCTTATATCTTAAGCTCAAAGATGTTTAAGAAAGAATTTTATATCTGAGCAAACCTTTGTATATATATCAATGGAAAGATGTAAGTCAAAGGAGACTGTTTTTCATTAATGCCAATGAAATAATGTAATATTCATTACATGGTCAGTTTAGAACTTTTGATACCAAATTATTTGTATTTCTGTATATAAATGCAGAATATATGTCTTATATATAAGATACTGAAGTTAATAAATTCCTTGTGATGCAAAACATGGGCAAATAAATGAATTTGAAGCGGTCAAGTTGAGCATACTGGTCTGGAAGTCCTTAAAAAATTTCCATCCTTTCTATTCTTTAGTAACTTTGTGCAATATAAGGACTATGTTTACAGAACCCAGAGGCTCTCACTTGTAATGTCCTCCATGAAAATTTTTCAAATTATATTTGCAGTGGAACATTCTGACTCCACTGAAGTTGAAGACAAATTTCCCATAGAGTTCACCAAAGTATAAATTTCATCCATTTCATTAAAAATCTTTTTCTGGAAGGAAAGAGGGAATCAACAGAGATTTTAAAATTACTCACTTAGAAAAGTGAGTGAGTTTAAAGTTCTAATACGAACGATATAATTTTTCTCTTGACTCTTGAAAACTATTTTTTATTCCTAGAAATAGGCTCCTGTAGTCAACTTTGGACATAAAAAACTTACCAAGTTAAAAAAAAAAAGAAAGAAGGAAAGAAAGAAAGAAAAGAAAACTAAGCTTGAATATTTAAAATGATAAAAAAATATAATTAATTTCAAGAAAGGTTAAGGAAAAACTTCAGAGGAAAAATGGCACTGTTCTTCACCTTTGACTTTTTGTGTAAAGCCATAGCATGGAAACATGAAGGTTCTTGCTGTACATCAACATAAATTTCGGTATTGGATTAGTAATCATGTTAACTGAATTTTCATATTGAAGCTTTTATGGACTCTTTCTACAAAATGTATTTTTTCTTTATGGCTAAAATTTGAGGAACACAAAGCTATGTAAGCATTAAAAACACGGGTCAATTCTAATTCTTTGACAGAAGTTTTTCTGTGTTCTGATCAAATCTCAAGAATTGGCAGTGGGAAACAATATGAACTATCCGAGCTTAATTTTATCCAGCCCAGTGACCAGTTTGAATATCAAGAGACATTTGAATGTCTACCTTTGCCTTTAGCCTATGAAATTAGATGTCAAGTTCCTACTTAAATAAACTGTGAAACTAAGCAGTGTTGATAATGTCAGGCAGAGCAATTGCAAGAAGCACTGAGAAAATAAAATACATTTTACCACTTAGATAACAAGAGGGACAGGCTGGGCAGTCCTGGCTACACCTGGCCCAGGCAGATGCCATTGGCAG
>JAOXXN010000001.1:49354088-49378250 GCA_026770055.1 Myrmophylax atrothorax | reverse complement strand
AGAAAAAATAATTGTTTCTGTAAACTACATAAATCTGTTCTTGTGCCAAAGCTATAGAAGACAAATCTTTATTCAAATATGTAATGAAGTAATAAAACTGTTTAAGAGATAAATGTAATGTTTTTTGTAACTATATATTTGCAATAATTTTTTATATTTTTATTTTAATAGCAGTTTTATAAGAAAAAAATTTGTTCCTTAAAAAAATCTTGTTAATTCCAACAACAGAGTAAAGAATTACAGTAGCATTCCTTGTGGAACAGTTCTTCATGGATTTGTTTTTGTTTTAGAATGTAGAATGAAATAGCAAGAAATTATGTAGGAAGGAGTACAAGCAGCAAAAGAGAGAGAAAAACTATTTAATTTGATCCAGGCTTAAATTTCTAGAAGTACTGGTGAGAGTCACACTATTTCCTGGCAGTTTCAAAAAGAGAATCAGGGCTATCCTATTATGTTATCTTTGTACTGCATTGAGCATAATAACAGCTTGATTAATAGCTAGATATTGTAGGCACAGTCACAATGCAATTAAGCATGAAACATCTCATTATTAAGTTTCAAAATAATTAGCCACCTTAGTCCTAGTTTGAAAAAAATTATTTTGGTGGTTGGGCGGTAAAACATTAATTCTATAACTTGTGTTCTATGAAACATCACACTCTCTGTGCCTGGAAAATTATCACAAGCTGTTAATTCTAGGTGTTCACCATCCCATCTGGTTACATGTTTCATGGACTGAAAACTGCATTTCTTCAGGAGCCTTGGTGGACACTTAGGGTAGAAACATCATTCTTTGCTTCCTCTGTAGACATCAGGAATGAGTAGGAGCCAAGAACAGCTAGGCTTTTAGATAATGAAGGGTGTACATGGTCATTTGAAGGTAAGTATAAACATGTTCTTCCTGTATTCCATGCCAAACTGAAATCCGTTAATCAAAAGAATCTGTTAGCTCATGGCCTCCCTTCTTCTAGAGCAAGATCCTATCAAACCATGTTATAAATCACTGAACTTATACATTTTTATCTTATCACCAAACCTGTCACTAAATGTCATATTGGTGTATTTGAAAATTTCAGTATTCAAGTATTGTAGCTTGAATTATGGTAAGGTAGTGATGTCAAGCTCCTTCAAGCATCTAGTTATATAGCAGTTTTTATGACATTATGGCTTATGCTATAATAAAAAAAGCCCAAAACCCCTTAGTAAAAAGGGTCTCCTGACAGGCATAACTCAGCTCCACTTCTGTTTCACCAGCTTAGTTAAAGAAAACAACCTTTTAAATTTTTTTTAATATTGTTTTACACCGAAACAATATTTGATCAAATACAAACTTACATCTCTGGACCTGAGCAATCACTCAGAGAAAAGAGGAAAATACTTCCATGGAGCAGTTTGGTTAGCCAAATACATATCTCCTTTAGGAGAAGGCGAACAATGCCTCTTTCTCTCTCTTTATTAAACAAGCACTTCAGCAAGTGCGTTTTCTGTCAGATGCTTGTATTGTATCTGAAGAATACTGTGTTAGCTATGTGAAAATTGGGTAATGAGAAGAGACAGTCACCTTCAAATGTAGTGCTCATCTTCCTCATCTCAAAGAAAAGCAGAAATAAGAGAAAAAAATAAGAGAAAGCAAGGGAGAGAGAAAGAAAGCAAAAAAGCAAGCAAGAAAGAGTTGAGTCTGACCACCCTGTTGTTCCCTAAATCATCCTTCTTGAGATTAGAAGAAACATTGTCTTTCTCCCAGGTGCCAAGATGCTCCAGACTTTCCCACTGGCCTCACGGACCTGAGATTTCTAAAGGCAAGTGAAGAGCGAAGAAAAGAAGGTATTTTATACCTCACCCTTTTCCACTTCAGGTCTTCTGCCCCATTCAGCAGTAGGCCCTCATTTTTACTGGTCTTTCTTTGGCAATAATTTACCTGAAGAACTCCATCTTGCTCCCTTCATATCACTGCCATATTCAGTTTCTGGTAGGCTTTTGCTTTCCTTGTTTCATTCCTCTTTGCCACACTGGCTTGCCATTCCTAAAGAACTTTTATCCATCCACTACAGCACTCAGCTAGGTGTGCTGTCCCACTGTATCTATATTTCAATAAGATTGTGACCCTATAACTGTGCACATACCTCTTGTTCCTCTAGTTTGTTCCCCAAGAGAACTTCTTCCATGATGCTGTCCTGCAGTCACTCCCATATTTATCTACATGAGATTGAGGTGGTCGTCCTAAAGCCCGGTTTTGATGACTGAGGTCTCTTCTGCCCACCCTTTGCTTGCCATCCTCCTCACTTGATTGTTAGTTGTCATCTCTCAGCTGCATTGTTCCCAGTTTAAAGATCTCAGCAGGCTGGCCTGCATACTGGAAAAAAGACGCTTTTGTTCTGCTTGCTCAGGTGGATTTCCTCCCTTACTAGAGATCCTCAGACTGGGTTCCTTGGTCCTCAGAGAAGGTCTCATGGCATTAAAGCAGAATCTTCTGTTGTCAATACCAGTTGTGCAACAGGTAGTTAATACACAAAATCCATTCTCTCCTCCAGAGAGAATTCACCCTCTCTGGCAAGAAGGAGGAGAAAAACTATCCGAGTTCCCATGCTTTTGGACTGTAATAGTCCAAGGTTCAGGTAAGTCTGAGGTTTCTCTACAGTGTCCCAGATCTGGGACTTCCTGGAAGATGCAGACTCCTATCGTTATTATTCTCAGGGTGAAGAACCAGCACCCTGATGCTCCTTGGAGGGTTCCCCTGAATCCCACAGTGATCCCAGTATGTTTTCAGAAGATCTAGAAGATCTTGAAACAGAGTCTAGAAGCTTCTGCCACTCTTTGCTGTGCTCTTGGACCTGAGTTCCAGGCCAGCTCCTTCATTTTGAGAATAATTCATCACTCCTTGTCCGACTAGCTTTTAGAAAAGAAGATCTCACATGAAAGATTGGCTTGTGGTTTTTTAATATGACAAAAATTCAAGATAATTTCATATTTTTTCATTGGGCAATGAATCAAAAAATCATTTCAACAGCATCAGAAGCAAAGAAAAGAAAATACAAACTCTGTACTTACCTATATGACATCATCTGGAAATTATGGTTTGGTGACTCCCTTTCCCCTGACTCGCTTTTCTTCCTGTTGCTATCCTTTCCTCCCATTTCATTCCCTTCCCCCTTTCCTTTTTCCTCTTCCTTTATCATAGATGAACTTTGCCTTCAAGTATTAGAACTAATTTGCATTTGCGCAATATGCAGTCTGAATATATATTTTTCTTTCTGTCCTGGAGTGAAAATTATCAAACCAATGCTTCTCTGGCTAACATGGAAAAATACTAGAGATAATCATGCTAGTATGCATGGGCAGAACAGCAACATTAGGAACTGAAATGTCCAGGGCACCAACAAACTCTCAGTTCTCCAAATATTTAGTGCGTTGAGCTCCCCTAATGTCAATCGGTGCTCCATAGGCAGGGAAGCAAAATGCTTGTTCCTTGAAATTACAAGTGCAGTTGATTTAATGCCATTGATTTTTGATTTAAACTAATTCAGTAACCTGTGAGGAAAAGGAATTGCTTCCTTGGTGTTGGCTTCATGCATAAAGCTGTAGATAGTGCGATATCTGAGTAATAGGCATCAGAAACAGATATCACTGATGGCATAATTATGCATTTACTGTAGTTTCAGATTTATCAGCCCATAAAGTACATGGATTACTGCATGTTTCACAGTGTTAACACAGTTAGGGCAATTTGATTTCATCTAAACATATTAAAATCAATGCTTAGTGTTTGGTTTAATTTCAAGCATAAATACTACCCAGGGTTCTCAAGATGTGGAAAGTAGTTTCTTAGTGAAATGCATATTTCATAGTGTGTGTCTCTTATCCATTATTTGACTGCAAAGAGATATATCATTTGAGAAAGCTGGTAACGAACCACAAGTCACTCAATGAAGCATCAAATAACAATAAATGAGAATGTTTTGCTGTCAATTCAAATTCAATCAAAAGCAGCTCACTCTATTATTGTGCTGAAAGTTATGAAACAAGATTTGGAATTTATTCTCTTCCCTATGACCTTTTGTGACTTTTTTTTCTTTTAAAATGTAAAGTACTGTAAATGTAGCTTCCAGTTTCAGGAATAAACTGAAGACTATTATTCTAGCTACATCAGAAGATTTTTTTTATGCAAATGCTTAATACTTTCTGTGATTACGGCATGATATCAGCTTCTATTTATTGCAGATATTTTCTGCTCTGATTTTTGTTATTTCCACAACTACATTTTTCTCTCTTTAGTGTTTCTAATTACCCTCTGATAATATCCATGCCTTTCATCTATTTTTATCTTCTTCAAACCTTGTGTGCTTTTTCTCACTGTTGACTAATCTTACCTTCTGTATTTTGTGTCACTATCAATGTATGTACTTACTGATCTACTCCTTGAAACAGTAGCAATGACATACATGCTTGCCTGCTTAAATATTCCCTGTACATAAAAAGCATTCTTTTACAAGTTCCTCATCTATTATGTCCCTCTGGCTCAAGTATGTGCAACTTATCTGCATACTTTTTGTCATTATTTCACATCTCTAAATGATTAGTATGACTGGATTTCCACTGTATGTAATGTGAAAAAGCAAAGTACGTGATGTTCCTACTGTTAGTAGAACCAGAGACAGCTCTGATATCTAAAAAGAGTTGAAACTTGGAGAAGAAACAAATGGTGAGAGGTAGGATACAAATACTTGGGATAACATCACATATTTATGAGATTTAACCCATTATAAAATAACTATTGTGTAAAGAGGATCCTCTTCAAGATATTTTCCCTTTCAGAAGCCTTTGATGGCTATAGCTGCTGTGACTTGGAAACCATTGATCATTTTTTTGTAGTCAAAATTCTTCAAGCGAATGACTTTTGAGTAGGTCAGAGCAAGTAGAACAAAACTACTGTATATAGCAGTTTAATGTCTTATATTGTAATGATTCATTTAGCATTCATTAAGTCTGTTTAGACAGAAAGGAAATTTAACTGTTGCTTTGAAGCTTTGATGTAATTTACATTGTCTAACTGAAGTTTAAATTGATTAATGAAAAAACGTTGGTGGTACAAGTTACATGGACAGAAGTACTATAAGGAACTGATGACACAACTCACCACCTCTCAAGTTTAGAAAGTGGGAAACATGGAACTGTAGTGGTCATGCTTTGAGGTCTTTCTGAATGTACTATGGCCTTATGTCTGGAATATGTCATATTCTTTTAATTTCTTTCTTTACTGAATTAAGCTCCTTTCAGTAGCCTGTTGAGATCCCTCTGAATGCCTGCCCTCAAGAGTATTGACTGAGCTTCCTGTTTGGAGGTCATTCATGAACTTGCTGAGGATGTCTTGCACCTCATTGGGATGACAATCAAGGTGTTATTCGATCTAGCATGAAGCCTTAAGGAATACTACCTGTAACCAGATACCTCTTGGATATTGTACTATTGGTCACTACTCTTTGCATCTGGTCATGTCATGTCCATGACATGAGCCATATCCAGTCATAATTTCATAACCTAGGTGAGTACCATATCCACTATACTTCACAATTCTGCTTTGAAAATCTTGGCACATAGCATCAGGAATGTGTAGGCTTTAGGCTGAGATTCTTTGAAGCTCTCACATAAAACTGGGAAAGAAAGCATATGGGAATAGCATCCCCAAATCAGAATAAAGCAAATTCACTTTCTGGTGCTGGAAATGTGGTGTAATTCCAATGAATGGCCATGCTGTGGGGAATTAAAGAGGAAAAAGTATTTTCTCTTCATTTCTGCCATAGTATGCTATGCATCACAACATTTTCTGTACATTAGCAATGATAAAGTTTTCACTGCTTTTATTACACTGAATGTTAGTGTCTGATTTTCCTTTATTTGTATAAAGCTTTTCTGAAAATCTTGCTAATGTTAGCAGAAACACTTCTTATAAGACTAAAAATCTGAGCTGTTTTCTGCGTAGAAACTGTTTTCAGCATTTGAACCTTTTTGTTTACTTTTCATATGATAAGCAGCAGTATTTGCTCTGTTTGTGCCAATGATGGGTGAATATTTTTTTTTTACTTTGCAGTTTGACCATATACATATTCTGTAGCATTTCAGTCTATGTGGTTTTAAATGGATTTGCTAAAATCAGATGCCAAAAAAGTTACCACAAGAAAAAAAGCTAAAGGATTTATACATCATTGTCAGGCCAGGATAGCCATTTGAGCTCCCTCTCAAGTCATGTTTGCAGGACATTCATGTAATCAATCTGGGGGCACGATGCTGAAACCCAGGTGCAAAGCAGGGAATGCTCCTGCCTATGCAAGTGCAGCAGCTTGGGAAGGGGTGAGTCACAAGCTTTGACTGCTGCTCTGCCTGCTGAGGGGTTCTGGGGAGCACCCTGTCCATTGCTGTGCTTGAGGGCCCCTGTGTATGGCCCTATAATGAAGGTCCAAAGAAGAAATTGCAGTGGTCTCACAGTTGTTCCTGGAAGATGGTAGAGTTTGTCTTCTACCTTTAATATGCAATATATAGAATAGAAAGTGGTGTGATATATTTTCAGTTTCAGAGCTTGATACTCTGCTTTTTTCTTATTCTTCAGTGTACAGCTGTTCACACCCTGCCAGAGATGTGTTCACTAAACACTTAATTTAAAACTAACTGATTTTGTAGATATTTTTCCTTTCATGTTAATGAGGAAAATGACAAGGAGATATGGATTCTACCACTGTTTTTTTCTATTACTTAGAGGAGGCATTACATCTGTGTTGTTTCATTTATTAAATTATATTTTATGATTCTTTTGTGTGCACAAATCAAAATTGACTGTTTTGCCAATATTAATTCCCCACTGGTGCATCTCATAGTACAGTCTTCCAGGGACAGGTCCAGTTCCTCAGGGAAGTAAATAACTCAATGATTTACTGATAAAGCCACCCAGTATATATATCACCTATGTCTCATACATCACTGTCACAGGCAACAGCTTGCCTTGCTAAGTGATCCTGTGTTGCTCTTTTTGGACTTCTTTCTCGTGTAATCAGGTCATCTTACAAACACCACATAATTCTGCCCATGCTTATATTAGTGGATTTAGTTTTAACCTGCAATTCTATAAAGTTGACTATAATGTTTTTTGTCATGAATTTATAGGTAGCTTGTCTTGGAAAAAATGTTGTTAATTATCAGTAACTGTGCCATGGATTCTCTTCATGAATTTCATGATGGTCCCCTGAATCCCTTAGAACCTTTTAAAATTTCTGCTCTAATGAGACATTTTCAAAATCAAGTAGTGGCACTTACATTTTAAAGATTAGGAGTAAAGCATTGATGATCTAAGACTAGATACAAACTCAGATAAAAAAAATTTATCAGGTATTTCAAACACATTAGCTGCTTCAGTTTTGAGACTATCCTCTTGAAAAACTTCATGGGCCACCTAAAGATGCTTACTATCCTGTAAATAGCTCTTACAGCAAGAGTTATAATCAAGTTCAGAGAGATTTCCATATTATTTATAGTTCAGAATTGCTTCAAAGAAATGTTGCCCTAAATTTGAGAGGGATTACAATTTCTGATCTCAGCAATAATTCTTGGATTCATAACACCTGAAGGCACTACATTGACCTACAGCAAGAGCAACCTAATCAAAATCCAGGATCTGAGCCTACTTTTCTTGAATTCTGCCCTCTGAAAACAGCAAGAATGAAGGGAGAGTGTTTTCTACTTAACTGAATGCACTCAGTATTCTTAATTCATTACATCTAGCAATGGTATCTCACCTAACTCCAGGTTTTCTCTTAAAATGCCTCAATTGAGAGTGTAGTCAGATACTTTTTATGCTGTGATTGGGTAAATGACCCCTCCATGAGGCAATTCAGACACTGGGACAAGTGCCTCTTCAAGACTTGCACACTCTTGTCTCCACTGGGAATATGAGTATCTGGATTACCTAAGTCAATTTGGATTTGTTTTGATAGCCTCAAGAGACAGTGCTGGTAATCTGTGAGAGACACTACATAGTGTGGTTCAGGCCCTGTCTTTTTAGTTAAATACGTCAAGCATACTAAATAATCCATGCTGTGTTTACCTGAGTTTGCCTCTTGTTATCCTCATATAGCATTGCTTGCAACTTGAAGAGGAAAAATTTTACTTTTACACTATAGTAGATCCTACATGCTGACTCCCCTGTACCTTGAGGAATTCCCTAACAAAACAAAACAAAACAAAACAAAACTGCTCAATAGTTCTCCTGAGCTGCTTAAGTCCTAGGGTTGCTCTAGATCTTTGATACCAGAGTTTTTGGCACCTTTGGGCATCAGGGGCACAAAAGAAAAGTGAATTCTGGGTGATCAGTCTAAATAGAGGGCCCTACTTGTCCACCCCTTTGACTTGTTAGCATGTTCCATAGCTATATTTTGAGCTCCTTGGGTGAGGCGTCCCCAGCCACCTCTATTTGAAGGCACTATCTATGCGCAATATGGGCTGCAGTCTGTTGGTGCCATTTAACCTTGGCCCAGGGATTGCTCCTTGACCTCTTTTTTTTTTTTTTTAGCAGTAGAAACTATGTATGTGTAGTTACTTATGACTCCAAAACATTACACATACATGAAATTCAGACCTTTTTCCTTCCCTAGCCCTCATAGATATTCTCAGAATGGAAACCCTTTATTTGTTCATGCATTCTTTCCTTACTATGGAACATGTGCATGCCACTGACCTCTCATATGCTGTGCTGGCTAACAGCCACCTCTGGGGCTGGTTGAACCATGTAGACCTTCAGTAAAGTAGCATTCCCATGAAGCCAGTGTCAACAGAATGGACAGTGAGAACATTTGGTGTAGAATATATTCATCCTTAAGTTGATATTTAACCTGCTTTTAAGGAGGAAATGCCTGGTTTTATTATTTTTAAAAGGTAATCAGCTAAAATGGAGTGTTTCCTACAGGGTGGTAGACATTTCCTGAATGTAAGTTGTGTTCTGAAGGCAGTTATTAGACTGTTTGGAACCCATTTATGGTGCTTTCTCTTGCACAGGGCCACATATTCCTTGATGGTTTCATTCATGGCAGAATGAAATAAGGTCCAAGTGAGACTAAATAACACACCAGTATTTGTTACTGGTCAGAAAATTTTACTTCTACAGACTCTGCTGTCTAACTCTAATGACACCTGTAAACCAACAACAACAAAAAACAGAGCAAAACAGATTTGTTGCTCTATTGAAAATTACATAGAAAAAATAGTAAACTCTAAAGGGATGCTTCCCCTTTGACTGACTGTTAGATAAAGGGAGAGCATTCAGTCTTCATTAAAAAACCCCAAACAACTTCCTCAAAAAACAACCCTCCCCCTGAAAATCCCTAAAACAACAACAACAAAAAAGACAATATAAAAAGCCCTAGACTGTTTGAACTGAGTGGGTGAGTACAGCTGGTGTTAGATGTAAGCTGATACTGGGAATGTGTTTGGAAGGACAAACAGAAGGGCACATCTCTCCACATAGAAAAAGGAGCTGAAGTTAGGTTTTCCTTTAAATGATAATTTTTTAGAAAAGTAGGTATCTGGAGATGCTTAAAAATATATATTTTTAGTTTGAGTTCATGTAAAATCCATTCTTAAATATATCTGAAAATAGATTTTTTTCTAGGTACCTATCTTTCAGGAAGGAATTCTATTTGCAGCATATTTTTCTTTAAAGGGTTTTGCATTTCTGCATAAAAAGCTTATTAATTATTTGTAACTGCTTGTCATCATATTCTGATAATAGAGGCCTGGCTATGGATATAACTACCACATCCCTATTTTGAGTCATATAGATTATATGCGTGTATATATATATATACATATACATACACAATTCCTGGTGCAATATTACCCAAAGCATCTCCTTTCTCCCTGTACACAGGACCAAAAGTGCAGGCACATCATTTATTGATAAGACAAAAAGAATGTAATGAAATTATCAATGTTCTTGAATTAATTATGAACATGATTAAGAAAGCTAAAATCTCAGGAGCCAGGATCTCATTACCCATTCAGTCTTAGGGATTGCTTTCATTCAGCAAGGCAAAAAGGCTTTGAGCAGTCCCACAATTGCCTTAGTCTCATTTATTTGTGGTAGTATTAAGGTTTATTTGTTTTCTGGTTTGCACTTCTTTTCAAATTATTTCTCTCAGTTTATTCATTTAACAAAATGTTCCTTCCTGTGATAGAGAAGAAAGTGTCTATAAGGCCTACATAGGTTCTTCAGTCTGCAAACCTCCCTTTGAGAACATTTCTTTCAACTCGCATTGCTGGAGCTCCTAAATATCTTTCAAGGTAAGTCTGAGAATGTAGCCAAAAAAGTTCTTTCAGATTTATGTCTGCAGCTGTACTACGGTACTGTCTGATTCCCATTCAGCTCGGAGCCTTAATGACATCATTATTACGCTGTCTGAACCAGATTTAACTTGGAGCCTGCACTATATTGTTACTTACCTTCCTTCCTATGTGGGAGATTCAGTATTACTTTGTTTAAAAAACAATAATGAGCAGGCGATGGTGTTGCAGTGTTTCAGATACCAAACTTTTAAAAACTGGGGAGACTGAATCAGTGTTGCATACATGCAAGCATGTCTATTTTAAATTAATTTTTCAGTCTAAACAATTACAGTCAGGTAATGCTTTTCTTGCACAATTGTCTGAATGAGAGGCATCATGTGCAGCTGACTTATACAGAGTTATAATGCACTATATTATTTAAAAAAAATGACTTTTCCTCTTTACAAGGCCTTTCTGAATTTCTTGTTACTGCAGGATTTGTCCACAAATAAATGTCTGGGCATTTATTGATGGGACATAGTGATCAAGTCCTGGAAGTAGCCTTGCAGAAATAATGCACTTAGAATTTTTCAAAACAGAAATAAAATCTAGTTAGCTAAGAAGCAGATATCTAACAAACTACAGGGTTTGGGTGTTTTTTGTTGGGTGGGTTTTGTTGTGTTCTATTATTAGAAGTTTGCTAAGTCTGTCTTTTTTTTATTGTTTCTGGTTTTTCTGCTCAAAAAGAAGAGAGGAATCTGTAGCCCTCTATTTGGTGCAAGCTATTATCTACCAGAATAGACCAAGGACAGCAAAGAACATATTTTAGATTTAAATAAGCAGCGTCTGTGACAAACGAGAAAGATTGATTCTGGTTGTTTTCACCATTATGCTGTGATATAGTGTTTTACTGCCTTTCCTAATCTCAGTTAATAAATATAAGCAAAATGCAAAGCAATTAATTTGCTCAGAGTATGTACATCACTGAAATGGGACAATAAGGCTGAAAAAACAATGATATTGCTTTCCTTTCTCTTGGTAACCTTGAAATGTAGGATTACATTTACAGCCTGGGAAAAAAGCATATATAAATACTCTGTTCATCTGTTCCTGTAGGTCGGCAGACCAACCAAATGGCACTGTGTTTAAAGAAATAAATGTAGAGGAACTTGTGTTAAAACTGACACCTGGAAGTCATTCATACTACTGGCATATTCATCCTATAACAACTAGAAAAAAATATTCCCATGGTTTTTTTAAGATTCAGGGTTGTGCATTCTTTATATCTAAATGAAAGATTTTACCATCAATACAATTCTTTGTTGTCTGCTTCAAGATTTCATAATATATTTTAAAAAAGGCTATTGAAGATAATTTGACGTACTCCTAAAAACTATACTCCATTGCTCTGGGCCTGTTTTTAGCTTTCATTTTGCTAGTATTAACCATATATGATATAAAGAGCAGAAATTTTATTCTGGAATCAGAAAGAAGAAAAAATATTTTTTTCCTCTTTAAATTTTTTTTGAAAATGTACTGAAGGTAGAGCTTTTAATTTAATCTCTTTCTGAAGAATTGAAAATATCTCTGCCAGTTTTGATATTTCTCTCCTATACCAGCCTTAAAAAGCAATATTGGGTAGATGTAAGAAATTGATCAAGTTAGAGAGCAGCTTCCACTTTTATCAAGAGAGAGAACTTCAGTAGCATATTTTTAGGTGCCATCTCTCCCTTTAGTACTTAGATATTTTCTGATGCTCAAGCAAAATAGTTTGGAGGATCAAATATATTATCTAATAGGAAATATACAGCTACCAATAAAGGCAAGAGTAAATAAATAGTTTGTCACCTGTATGGTATGAACCTTGAAAATAAATGGATTTCTTTCAACTATATTATCATAAGAAAATACACTGTTTTGTTTTATTAATGTTGCAATATATTTCTAATACAAAATTCATGCTGATTTTGTTATCTCAAAGAATTCACGTTTGCATAAAGTACTGCAAAAGCACTTACTGAACTAAAATTACACAGTTTAATGGGAAATGTTTAAATCAAAGAATAAGTAAGAGTATAACCTTTTGCATTTGTGGAGAATAGTAAATTACACTAATTAAAATAGTTCATATGTGCAAGGTTTTTCATTTGGTCTGTGAACCTTTGTAATGTACACAGAAACAGAAATGCTGCCTTTTTACATGTGTTTACACTATCCAAGATTTATTTTTTTTCTATTTCTGGTAGGCAAATGGTTTTAGACTAAAGGTAGGAATGTGCATAGTTTGTATCACTGGGAAGGGTTATGGGAGGATTACAATGTCAATCTTTAAACAAGCTATGAGAAAATTAGGATGAGAAACAAGCAGCATGTTTATTAGATTCTGAATTTCTTTTTTTTTTTTGTCCTTATTGTTATTCAGAAGAATAGTTCAGAAATAAAGGCAACATCTCCAAAATAAGTCACAAGGGAATCCAAGAAGTTCGGGCTTCTCCGATTACGCATGCTGATTATATGTCACTTCGATCCCATTAACTCCTAAGACACGAGGGACTGACTGTGGCAATCAATAATTTAGCTCAGTCTGACTTTGGAAAGAGCAGGATCAGGCCCAGGATAATTATGAAGGTGACCATTTAGTACGTGCAACTGCTTGAGCTGAAGTTAGTAGTGAGAGGGTGTCGACAATGTATGCTGTCTATGTGCTCTTCCAATCTCTGGAAGTGCCGTGTTTGCCTGGTGAGTCTCTCCTGGCTGGGAGCCGGTTGACATTTCCCAGCTGTGTCAAAGTGAGTGCAGTAGGTTTTTTGTCATTCTAAACACTAATCAAAAAGTAATGCTTAGAGACCTCTGTTATCTGATTACTGGCCAAATTAGTAAATCACCATTTCAACGAATTACATTTGGAATGTTTAAAAACTGTAACTAGCTGCCTTATTTCCTATTGCATGTGAAAAAATATAATCAATGCTTTTAATGATTTTTAACTGAAACTTGAGAGAGAATGTCCATTGATATAAAGTGAAAATACTAAGAATTAAAATAGCTGTGTCTTGCTAAACTGCTGACTGATAACTATTTTCATTTTACTTTTAGAAGTTCAAGAAAAGTTACAATTACATTTTCCATTGCAGAGAGTAAAAATATCTTCATAGACAAATAAAATCTGAAGACTGTGTTTCAATAAGTGTTTTGCCAGAAACTTGCAATGAATAATATTTAGATGTTGACTTTTATAAAAAATTGATTTCAGACAAATTGACAGCAAGACAGGCTCAGTTAAATTCCTTCTGCATACACTGTCCTAGTTTAGTTCATCAGATTTTTCAAGAATATTAAATATTACTACTGAAAAGTATTATATCTCTGTAGAGTAACAAGCTTTTAATACAAGGATCTTCTTTTTTAATTTTTTTTTTTTATTTCTGAGTGGCTTACAGCATTGTTGTTTCCTCCACATTTCTGTTGCTGCTGCTACTTAGATTCAGCATGAGTCATATCTGGTAGCACAGAAACAGTTTGCATTACTTTCAGAAGAAATAATTTTGCGAGGAGGTCAGCTTTGTTCTGAATGGGTTAATCAGAACTACCTGCTTTAGATTGATTTAAATCAGTAATGGATCTGCTCATAAAGCTGCTGTTACTAGATATTACACTGCTGTCTTAGTCCTTTGATAGCCTTGATAAGAAGTGCTTACCACAGAGGATGCTCCTAAAGGACAGATATTGTTTCCTGTACCTCAGGGAGTAAAATGCCATACTGCTGGATCAGGAACTTTTACTAACAGCAAGTAAATTCAGGCCTTATCAAGTTACAGCACAAACTGCACTCATGTTTTATTATTCTCATTAGAGATTTAAGGACTAATTCCAGTTGTTAGCACTTAGCAGTTTAATGTTTTCCATAGATAAGAATTAAGATTCTTCTGGGGGATTTTTTTTGTTGTTTGCTAAAGCTTGCAAAATATAATGTGGGAATGAACTTACTTTTATGTAATACAACTGGATTTCCTAAAGGTTTTTAATGGACAAGGTTTTAAAAAATTAATTAATAACTGAATTAACTGAATTTTTCACCTCCAGAATACATTCCTTTTCAATCAAATAGGGATTTTAAAGCTAAAAGAAGAGTTTGCTTTGAAAAAAATATGGTGCTAATATTCTCAGTAATTCAGCTTTTCTGTGTATTTCTAATCTTTTCAGAAAGATGCAGATCAACAGATATGTTAAGAATTTCAGCATACAGAAAATTATTAACTGAACCAACATGTTACAAACCCTTCTTTACAAGCAATGAAGTCGTTGTATTTTTGAGTCAGAAAAAGAAGAGATGTGGGTTAACTATGTTCCTACCGAAATGACAGATTCAGAGATAGTAAATCTTAAATTTTCCATCCATTAATTTCTCAAGAGATTAATGAAGACATGAAACTGAATTATGTGAAACAAATAGTGATATACTTGCAATAGGTCCATGAAGGTAATGATGTCCTAGGAATGAATCTGTGTTTTTGCATGATAAGGCGACTTGAAACTGAAGTTGGGGCTTCATTACCTCAGCTGTCTAAGTGTAACTTGATTTGAGACACTAAGATTTGGGAGCTTGCAGGTGGGTTTCAGAGTTGCACAGTGCCACCAACCCCAGCCATAGTCATGGCACACACTTTTGCTCACAAAACTGATACGTCAGATCAGCTTTTGGAAATTAAGCATTGGCTTCCCCATGGCTTATAAGTCTCCATGTCTCCCAGTCATTCTCTCAGGTCACAGGCATTGCAGAGACTGCAGGCTTAGTTAAAATGACCTGGCATCTTAGGGAGTTCAGTTTGGGTAATTAAGTCTACTTATCTAAATAATTAATATCATTTACTATAATCCTTCTGGATCCAACAATCATAATTTCCAGTCCTCCTATGTTATGAAATTTGTATGTGTTCTTACATTTGTTGTATTCCATTTTGGCATATTTCTCTTTGATTTCTATATATATTTTCTCTTTAACTCATTGGACACATCCTATTTAAAATATTTTCTTTGGGTAATATTACCTCATAAAGGCATGGCCTGTAAGAACGTTGCAGCTAATCAATAATAATTGTTGTTAGTAATTGATTAGCTATGACATTGCATTTGGAAGATATTTTTCATGAAGTAGCGATATCAGGAATAATAGAATAAATCCCACTGACTCCGAGACATGTTTCTAGAAAAGCTTCTAAATAGGTGTATTTCTGTATTGTTTTTAGCTGGGCTACGCAATAGCTAATTTCTTGGATAGTTTATTCTGTATAACAAGGTGAAGCTTGCTATTGCACACATTGCTGTCATGCAAGGTTGTTTTCCTCTGGTAGTTTCCTTTTGAAGTTTAAGGTTATACTTCTTGAAGTCATGTTATTGGGTGTAATCCACCTCCATATAAAAAATAAATTTATTATGAGGTTTTCCCACTAGATATCTTGGAAAACTTACATATAGCTGTTCTGTGTCCAAAATGCTGTTCAGTAGATTTTCCAAAGCACCCAGGTAACAGCTGGTGCAGGCCATGTGCCAGCCTTGACAGCCCATATGCTCTCTTTAGTGCTGTAATTATCTCAACACAAAACTCTGATAACCCAGTCTACAGGGTCCAGTTTCACTACGTTAAATTGACTCAGTGGCTTTGTTAGTAAGTTCCTTTGGCACAGTAAGAACTTCATCAAGACTTTAAGTATTGTGGCAGGCTTGGAAAACCAATATGACTGCTAGTTTCAAGACAGGTGTCTTATTAACCCTAGGAGATTTTAGGTTTCAGTTCATTATAGTGGCACCCAGCAGCACTGCTACAGTTAAAGGTCTGTTGTTGTCTCCATTATACGCCTTCCTTTTCCAGGAGACTTTCTGATTCCTTTGGCTTAACCTGCTTTGGGCTGTACTTTGTCGTATGACTCCTCAGTCTAAGGGCATTTTTCAACAAAATTTTACCAAAATAGGATTATTTAATTTGTGGTTTGGTTTTAGGAAGGGTTTCTGTCTTTTTTTTTTTTATCAGAATAACAGGAAAAATAATGTTTTGCTTAGTTTTTAAACTGCTTCCAACTTGACAAGATCATGAATATTTTTCTTTCTAAAATAGACATTCTGAGTTTTATAGTTTTGTGCAATTTTTTTTGGTCAATAAAGAACTTCAATAGAATAAATGAGGATCTACTGTATTCCACATTGTGAGCAGTAGGAAGAAAATTGAGTGAATGTCAATATCACAACTGGTTTTTTTCTTCAATTAGTCTATATGGACCAGAAGACAATATGTTCAGTGGAGTGAGTTTATCCAAAGTTTCTTCCAATATCTTTGCAATGCCAAAGCCAAAGTTCAGGGAAGAGGAAATAATAAACCTATGATTTTTGTCTGATTTGTGTGCTACTCTTATTGGTTCAATTCCTTATGGACTGGTACTAATGTTGCTACTGGATGCTCAGATAGTCCCCTCATAGTGGCAGATGCATATGGATCTCATCCAAAGCCAAAAGAAGCCAATGAAATATATCCATTTGGCTTTTGGTCTGGCATTTAGTGCAAGTGAATTAACTAGGGATGGTCTCTGTGATTCGAACAGATGATGGGTGAGCATGAAGGAAGCTAAACTATTGCTTGCATAGTGCAAGGGTAGGTCAAAAGCTACTTGTCTTGTGTATTCAGAGCCCTTATTGATTCTTCCAGAATGAAGAATCTACTTCTTCTTTACGCAGGTGAGGTAAATAACAGCTCACTGCTTGTTAGATGATAGCTGTCTGCAGTCCTCTGCTTGGCAAGCTGACCTTTTTCATTAGTGCAGGATGTAAGGACAACTTTTAAAGCTCTATGAATTGTTTGCTACCAGTTGCTGAAATGAGATAGTTGCAGTTTGGAAGTGAGCAGACTCCAGCTTCATTCTGCTGGAAAAGAAACAAAAGGACTCTCCTTGTCTAGCTGTCTTCCACAGGTAGTCAGGCAACTAAAGTAATCATTTATATGTTGTCAGGAGTACTCACCAAATTTATTGACTTGCACATTATTCTCTGCAAATAAGTTCTAGCTGCTCTCTTCATATTATAATTAAAACGGCAAGGACTTTAATCATTTATGAAATTTTAAACTACATACTGAATATAAATGTATCATTCAATGTGATAGAATGAATTAAATTCATCTTTGTCAAATAAATGCATGAAAGATGAAATATCTCTCATTCCCCATCATTATCCAATAAAAAAGTCTGTTTTGCAGGAGTGTAGTATAGCATATGGTTTGTATCATCTTAAGTGCATTTCCAGCAAATGAAAGACTTTCAAAATACTTTTAAAAAGTAAGTTTTTCAGGCACTGTGTTTTTAATAACAGTTAGCTTAGACCTAAGCCTTATATGTTAAAATCTGACCATAAGGAAGCACTTGATCTTCATTAGTATTAAGAGTGGTGTCAACTTTTGTGCAAGTTGGGTAGAGCCTTTCTTTCATTACCTAATGAAGACGTTTCTGACAGTCCCATGTCTTTCATGTACAAAAGAGGTGGGCTGCTCTTCGCCCTTTGCTCTGCTGTCACATTGGAACTATGTCCTACTGCAGAAACTAGGAAGCTGTTGGAAGTAGAGGGACAGGTTTGGTTTGAGGGGGGCTCCAACATCAGTGATAGAAAAGAGGACCTGGCAACAGCTTCCATGCAATCACAGAGCTGGGATAGTGGGCAAAACATCTTTTTCTGAGGGAAGTCTCTTGCTTTCTGTTGATTTTTTGTGGTCGTAAGATTTGGAAGTGAGTCTAGACATCATTCCATGAGGTAATGCTTTCTTCAGAAAGAATCAATATGGGGAATAAAATATGGCAAAATATCTCATTTGTCTCATGAAGTTGTCCCTGAAAAAGATCTCATCCAGCTTCTATTTTCCCTTCCAAATTTTCCCTAAAACAGCTGAAGACCAAACACAGGAAAACTCTAAAGATGTGACTGATACCTATGCTTTTTGAAACTGTTATCCTCTGCTGAAACTCTGCCTTTCTCAACACCTCAAGTCTGTAATTTTTCTTGGAATCAGTTTATTGTTCTGCATCTGACTCAATAAACCACTGTGAATGCCTTCTGTCTTCTCTGTTTTCCCAGTAACTCCAGCAAATCATCTTATCATTACAGATAAACAAGTGGTGAGTTTCATTCTTGAAAACTGAAGCAGCAATTCTGGAGTCTTGCACTCAGAAATCTTATAAAGTGCCAAAATCAGAAAGCCCTTCCCTACAACAGCATCCTTTGGTGGGTGGGCAGTTCTCTTGGGTAAATGGACTGTGACAGATTCATCTTTTCAGTCAATTACTTACAGATTAAAGCTTTTGCATGCTGGACACCTATCTATATAGAGATGCTCATGCTGTATAGATCACTGAACAGTCATCAGACGGTGTATTCTGGACTTCCACTTGAAACCCTAAATTGTCAAAATGATTCTGCAGAGAGGGCTGGATCCAGTCTCAGTTCATTACAGATGTAGATTGTATTCAAATCACTGACCTACACTTTATTCTGAGTTGACAAATACTTATATTAATGAAGCAATCCTTGTCTTGAAAGACTCCAACAACGTATTTTGAATTCATAGTTAGTATGCCAGTAGAAAGAAATTAAGAAAATAGAATTTATTAAGAAAATAGAATGTTTCTCATTTGTGTTAGAGGCATCACCCTCATTTTTCACAAGTGGTGTAAATTAGTGTAAATTAGATGCTTTATCACTGTATGTATTAGTTGTACAGCATTTGGCCATATATCATGATGAAATACAGTTCTCTAATTAGCTCCTTCCAAGTACTTACAGTTACCCCAGGCTGATGATCACCCATATGAAAGCAAATGTGGCCCTGGCAATTGTTTATACATGCAATTGGATAGCTATGGTAAAAATCTTTCTAAAGCTTTCCTGTGGCTCCCAACCACAGTGTGAGCAGTAATCGTCAGAGACAATTCACAAGGATAAGGCAGTTTCCTTGTTTTGATGAAGCATACATCACGAAAAAAGACATTTGAGGTGTAATAATGTCTTTCTATTAGCTTTATGACAGGTTTCCTTTATATTGAAAGATTTTATTAGGCCAGAGATATAATTTTCATGAAGTCTCAAAATAAAGAGTAGAAATAAAGTACCTTTGCTAAACCCTTAAAATTCTTTTCCTCTTGCTTCCTAGCATCGTTTCAGAGACTAGAAGGTGATGTTGTATTCCTTCGTGTGCTGTTTAAAGTCAGGAGCGGCAATATTTAGCACATGCTTGGGCAGCCGTGTTTGAAATCCATGTTTCCTCTCTCTGGTGTTCTGATGTGCCTTTAGGGGATGCTTGCCTGTTTGTAGTTTGTTTTCTTTTGTTTAAGGTTTCAGCTACTGCATTGACTAATGATTATATAGCAGTAAACTCTCGTCCCTGCTAAATTCAGAGGTAATGCCTCAAAAGCATTTTTCCCCTGTGTGACATAAAACAATAAAAGAACTAGACAATCCCCTTTTGAGGAAGAATAATCCTTTGTTTAAAGAAAAAAAAAAGAAACAAGCAGCTTCTCAATGCCAGAGGGTGTAAAATTAAAACCAAAGATTAAGCTAATTGATAAAAATAAAACAAATGTCTCACAGTATAATCCTCTTTAGACAGAGCCAACATTTTTTGCATTAACAAGTTTTCAATATTAATCATCTATGCTCTTTGGTATTATATTACAATTGGTTTTGAACTGTGCAATATCTATTTGACACAGAAATAGCATGGGATATACTGAATATGAATTTCATCTCACTTGTAACTCTAAAGTAAATTTCTGTCCTTCAGTAATGTCACCTCAGAAGAGAACTGACGGGACTTTGGAATTCAGATATGAAAATCAACTAATTGCTAATATAATTTACCTGCATGTGTTTCCTATATTTAATATCATAAATTAGAAATGCATAATTTTAAGAGGATTTTGGGAAAAAACCTTACATGTTGCCACTGAAGCATTAATTTCTACATTCAGCTGATCTATTGAAGAATTTACAGGAAAAAAATTCTATTTTTTTCTAATTAGCCAGTCACTTTAAGAGAAAAAAAAAAAGGAAAGAAAGAAGTCTAGGTACTGTTTAGTTACATACTGCCAGGACCTTCTGAGCCTTTCTATAATGTGTGATAAATTCAGCACTGCCAATTTAGCTCAGTTTTTTGCCTAAAATATTAGCAGTTAACTATAAATGAAAAGTTAGTTCAATATGGAAGAAAAGCTTACAGCTGAGAGGAGAAAGTGAAACGTGGTTAAACTACCATTTCAGCCACAGTCTGCAATTGTTGAATATGTTTGTGTTGCACATTTTTCTTTCATTAGTAGAAGTTTGAGAGCAATAATTATTCTTAGCTTCCTTTTTAACTAAGTAATACCACAGGTAATAGAGATCAGTTTTGTATTTAGCTTTCAGTAGACTTTTTTTTTTCTATCTGTTTCTATTTTTTTCTTACTGCCTGCACTTCTGGGCTTGCAGTCAATTATCAGCATAAAACCGAAGGGGCAATTAACCCCTGATGCAAATGCTATTGCTGACATGTCTAAATAAATATAGAGTAATTAAATAAATATAGAGTAATTATAGACTAGATATCCAGGATTTGAGTCTGTCACACCTTTCTTATTCAGCTTGGTTTGTGGAAGTGGCATCACTGCCACTCTGGTAAACATGCTCCCTAATAAGAACTAGACAGTTTTTGTTTGCAGGCTGGAGCCTAGTCTGCTCTTTTGCAATTGATTATGTCCTGAGTTGGCAAGGAACACAAATACAATGCCTGGGTTGAGCCTCATGATAATTTGAGCCTAATCCAACAGACAGGCCAGAAACCAGTCAAAACTGGGCACTAAAAGCAGATATTCCCACTTTGAGCATAACCTTTACCCTTGTTCACAGTGAAATAAATGAACTCCTTCAGACACAGGTGCAAAATTACAGCACTGCTAAGGGCAAAAGCAGTGTGTGCAGCCTAAAACCACGGCTTCCCTGACCGCTTTCAGCACATAAACCCTGCTCTCAATGGGAGCACCTGTGTCAGGAGCAATGAGGAAAATTGATGCATGTTGCAAACACCCTCTGCTGCTTGTTGCTCACTAGAAGCATCACCCAGATTGACCCAAACATGCAAGAATGACTGACCATAAAGTTACTTATGAAGAATTGCCTTATGTCCATTAGGCTAATGTTTTGTGGGGAGACTGAAGTCTATAAAAATGTTCATATTCATAGAAATTAGGCATCAACGCTGCTGCTACATTTTCTCTGCAACAAGTTTTTAACGTTTTGGAGGTTTGTTCTTTGGCAAAACCACTTACTCCACAAAGGTATAAAATACAGCACTTAATGGCAATAGTACATTTAGTCAAGTGCATTAGACAGTTTTTCCTTGTCCTTCTCTTCCTGCTTGATTGGCAGCCAGAGATCCTAGCTGCAGCACTATAGGAGATATTGTTTATAACCAAAGCAGCAGGATTTGGCACCAGAGAGGGCTCCACAGGCATTTGTATTGATGGTGGCTTTGCAGTTGCCTCTGGGTCTTTCATGTGGCTGGGCTGATGAGAGCTATCTGGGCAGTTATATGCTCTTGGAAACCATTTCTTTTTCCACTGACATTTTAAATGGTTGTGGTGATTAACTGTTTGTATGCAGAGAATTTTAAATCCTGCACCACAGTAAGTCACTGCAGAGGCCACTGGCACAAGGTGTATATCTGTATTTCTCTTTTCTGCCTAAAATCCCTTTCCTGTACTGGTTGAAACATTTGTTTAACTTCATTTGGGCATGTTTGTGGTACAACTCCAAGGAAGGAAATCTGAGGCTCTATGTACAGAGTGATGTGAGGTTTTAGTCCTGGCTTTGAGGTCTTCTCCCCTGAAATAGCCTGGGGGGCTCCATTCTGCACATCTCAAGATCCAGGAAGCTGGTTGTAGATAAGTTGTGGATAGGTGCTGGGCTTTTTTTTTCTCAGCCTCTACTTATATCTTGTTACACAGCGAGCTGAGTAAGGGGAAAAAAGGGTAGCTCATGGGCCCACAATGGTGTTCCATTGGGGAGTCCATCCAAGTGGCTGGCAACATGCTGCTTCGTGTTGTTACATGTCATGCATTGTCTTAGGTAAAAAGCACAAGGGACTTACACATTTTGAAGTAAAAAAACCCAGACTCAGAGCTTTTATTACTCTTCAAAGGGGCAGAAGGTCCAGCATGTGTTGTACCCTTGATCTCAATGGATTTATTTCTCTGCATTAGTGCTAACATAGGTGTAGGTTTGCGTAGGATTGAAGAATGTATCTGTTAAATGAAGTGGTCAGCCAGTAAATCAATGTCATATAAAGCAAATGTTTTGCTCTTCATTAGACATAAATTTGTTTCCCATGTGATTGTATTTTCAAAAATTAAGTCAATAATTTACATATTCCAGGACTATTACAGAAGAAATTACCAAAACTCTACTCCACAGATTTTCTTCAGATAAATGTTTTGTCTGATGTGCATTGTCTTTTACAGTCATGTGAGCTGAACTTAAGAGCAATTCTTAGCCGTATTTTCTGGTTTTGCCCACGTAGCATTCAAACTATCAAAGGCAAGTATTTAGTCTTCAAGAGTCTAGAGATTTCTTACACAAGTGTAATTTTTGTTTTGAAAGTATGTATTTTACATGTTAATGTTAACTTACGTAACACTAAAATTAAATTGTTTAATGTTATTATTTCTCTTTTTTCCTTTATAGTTAAAAAAGTATTTTTATAAAGCATAAAATATTTCAGTTCCCAAACCAACAAATAAAACCAGTGCATTTCACTCAACTTTGGACAAATATATGTAAATTTTGAGGTTGTGCTTTTGAAACAAATCATACAAGATATGCATTGTGGTTCTGCTAGGAACATGTTGTAGACTTAAATCATGTGAAAAATTATCATAAAACGGAATCTGTACTTGTTAGTTATGAAGGTACTTTTAAAGAGATAGCCTGAAATTTTTTTAAAGATCCTGTAGCAAAACTGAGGGACTTCCACATACTTGTGAACAACTGTTCCTCCATTAATATCACCATAGGGTGTTCAAGACAAACGTTTCACTGTATGTTGCAGGCTTCCATTGGCTCTGAATAATCCTGGAAAAAATTCTGTCTTGCTGTATGTGGTAGATGGTTTATGGCAAGCATCTTCAATTTTTCCTGGGGACCCGCTGCTATCCTTCTATTACACCGGAAACCAAGGCTGCTTCATTTCCTTTACAACAGTTATAATGGAGGAAAAGGGAGAGTGAAACATTGGCAGACAAACACATTGAGAAGAAAGTAGAAGAAAATCACAGTTAATTATGTCATTATTTCTCCACACAGAATCACATTTTTGCTAAGGCGGGTCTCTCTGAACTTCCATGAGCAGAATCAAATGAAATTACAGAGTATGCTGCATACTGATCTAAAGAAGGAAGTTTGGAGATTTGCAAGGGACAGATTTATTTTACAAATATAGTAGTCGTTTAGCTTGCTGGCATTTTGCTAAGTCCCCTCACAATTTTTCTTTTCTAAAAGTGATTTTTTTCAAACTAGCAGTTTCTTCACCTCTTCAGTATTATGGTGATATTTAACAACAACAAACCAACTAACAAATTCTTTTTTGTTAGGTTTTATCAGGACCTTTTTGCACATTCCATTGAATCACCAAAACTTCAATATGTTGGATCAGATTTCTCATCTCAATTTGAACAGAACTCCTGCTATCTTCAGTGGGGATTCTGCCTGAGAAAAGTCTCACACTTTGGCTTAATTACTGACTCAAACTCAATCAATACTTTATAAATTAGTCTGATACCAAAATATCAACAGTATGAC
>JAOXXN010000001.1:49342295-49353988 GCA_026770055.1 Myrmophylax atrothorax | reverse complement strand
AGTATGACTCCCATGAAAGAGCTGTAGGAGACAAAAAGCTTTCTGAAACAAACCTGGATTCATCAAGCTTTCTGTAGAAGTGTATTGGTTCCAGTGATATGTTGCTTTGAAAAACAGTAAGAATTATTTAATTTTAAAAAATCAGCAAAGTCTATTTAGGTTTTATCTGAAAAATATAGTCTTTATTTTTTGTTTGTTTCCATACTTTGTTTCATAAGATGTTGCATTTTATATTTTACCATTAATTTCTATTTTGTTGTATTGTCTGAAGATTTTTATATTTTATCTTGCTATTCCAATTATTCTTAAATAATATGAACTATATAAAATTATGTTTTTGAAAACATAAGCTCACAAAACTCACTGTGGAAATTCCTGGGAAAATCAAAGCAACAAAACTTTATTTTTAAGCTGGTAATTTTAAGTTTAGTTTAGTTTAGTTTAAGGTAAGTGTAAACTTTTAAATTGAAAGTTCAGAGTTTCAGTGAGGTATATTTTTGTCTGAGATATGATGTCAATCCACCTAGACAGTGTAATCTATCATGGAAGAGAAGACACACAGAAAAAGCACTAAGACTTCTGAGCATTTCTTGAGCTGTCTGAGACATAATAAATAGCTCTTCTTATTGATATACACTTTTGACTTTGGCTTCACTTTTCCTTTGATGGTAACAGAGTCTAACTCCAAGGAAACTTTCACCATCCATCCAAATTATCATTTCTTGCTTTTAAGTGGAACCCTTTGACCTGAGAAAATTCAGGTGACTTTTTTTTTCTGTACTACTTAATATTTTGTTGATGTAACTTCATTTAAAAGTGGTGGAGATCCGAAATGTTTTGTATATTTATACTGAATTAAGTGTAAGAATGTCTCCTCATTTGCAAATATGTGCCAGAATTGGCTTTTCATGCTTCATGCTAATTTGAACATGTCTTTGAAGTTCTGTGTTCCATCAAATACAGTGATTCTGTATATACATTTACTCTATCTCCAGAAATACAGTGATCTCTGAGAGGCTTGGATCCAGACAGGACAGAGATGTAACTAAGTAATTCTTTATGGGAACTTATGTGCTCTTTTAATATATATCTAATTTTTATAAATTTCAAATTCTAGCATCAGATGTCCAAAACCTATCTAGAATTTGACAAACTCTACTTTTTGTAAGTCAATGGAATGTGGTCAAAGATTGCACATAGCCTTAGTTTAAGTGCTTCCTACTGTCATGGAAATTACAACTGTATTACAAGCTGTGTAATACGTATTGTGTGAGTACTTCTGGAGGAAGCACGTTTTGGGTATACACATTATGCTAACTCTTTTCAATACAAAAATCACAGAATTACAGAATGAAATAATGGCTGAGGTTGGAAGGGACCTCTGGAGGTCACCTGATCCTAACACCCTGCTCAAGTCTGGTGCCTGGGACCGTGTTCAGACAGTCCTTGAATATCTCCAAGGATGGAGATCACTCCACAGCCTCTCTGAACAACCTGTGCCACTGCTCTGTCATCCTTACAAAAAGTATTTCTTGATGTTCAGAGAGAACCTCCTGTGTTCCAGTTTGTATCCATTGTCTCTGGCTCTGTTACTGGGCACCACTAAGAAGAGTCTGGCTCCATCCTCTTTGTACCCCTCCTTCAGGTGTCTCTGTACATTGGAAAGATCCCCCCCAAGCCTTTCCTTCTCCAGTTCCAGCTCTCCCAGCCTGTTCTCATATGAAAGATGGTCCAGTTCCTTCATCATCCCTATGGCTCCTCATTAAACTCTCTCCCATATGTCCATGTCTCTCCTCTGCTGAGGAATCCAGAACTAAACACAGCACTCAGGTATTAGTACTGAATTAAGGGGAAGGACCTGCTGGTAACACTTTTTCTAATCCAGTTAAGGATACCATTTACCTTCTTTGCAGCTGGTACATATTGCTTCCTCATGTCTGTGAGGACCTCCAGGTAATTTTTTTTGCCAAACAGCTTTCCAACAGCTATGTCCAATGTGGTATAGATATATAGGTAATGTCTTTTTTTTTTTTTAATGGTAATACATTGCTTCCGAACACACTCTGTATTATAAAATATTAGCCTCGCACTTTGTTCTTAGTGAGTTCTTTACAAAATAAAGGACATTCTTGTTTCTTTCACTTGAAGTTTTGTTACTCAGCTGTGATTCAGTTCAGTTCTCCTGATCTTGCAAATGAAGGGGATTGTAAGAAAAAGAGGGAGTCACCTCGAAATCCTAAAAAGAAAATAGAGATAAACTGTCATACTCTGGTACATTATAGAAAGCTCAGGTATCACTACAGCTAATGTCGTTAAAAAGGCTATTGGTCTGTAGCTAACGAGGCTTTTGTTACAGACATGTTACTTCAAAGCAGTCCATTTGGAATGTACATACAAGGCACTATCCAGGTCTACTTTAGAAAGTTCCTCTTTTATTAGTGATGACTAGCAAACCATTTTATTTCAGAGTTACAAAGAGCATGATTTCATTAATTGTTGATGAAAAAAGGCACAAGCTCAGTGTTAGAACCAGCAATAAGCCATCTCAGAGCAGGCATTTTCTTTTTCACTGGTGTAATATTGCTGCTTAGAACTGAACTGCTGAACTGGGTAGATCTTTGTACATTCATGAGCTGGTCATAGGTAGTGACTAGGTGATCAAAATAGGGTAAAAAACAATGTAAATTTATTGCATACTGGTTTAAAATACTTATGATATATTCAATTAAAAAGCAGGGTGAGCTGACTGGGTCTAACCACATGGGGCTGAACTTGTTTGCCTCATCTCTAAGCTGAGGCTCATATGCTTATGTAATGAAACCTACAGATGACCTAAAAATGATGTTAAAGGTGTTATTGCAGATTCATCCCTTGTTTTGAGGGCTGAAAACTAATTCACAAAAGTGTACTATTTGAAGCCTACTAAGCTACATATTTTGAAGCACTCTTGTCTAGATAGCAGCAAATGAATGAATGGACATATTTAAAATAAATTTGTGAATATTGTTCCCAGATGTCCCTGAATCGTAGTTATTCTTCCACCATGTTGTCTTTGCTTTCAGTGTTTTCTGATGTTCTCTCACAAACATTTCTTGGACTTGCTGCATTCAGATCAGCGTAAGTTGGGAAAAAGGAACTTGGTTTGTGCCTGTTGAACCAAATTTCAGTGTTAGGGAGAATGAAGTGGGATGCCAATGTGTGAGAAAATGAGAAGACCAGAGATCTGTTTCTAATTCACACACTTGATGCTGCAGGGTCCAAATGGCCAAAGAGTCACAGAAGTAGAACTCATTTTGCCTAGCATTAGCCATGTAAAATTGATAAAGCTTGGCTGATCTCATCATTCTGAGCTTTATGGATGACAAATAAGGTGAAACAACACCTTTAGAGAATAATTAACCTAGTTCTAAGTGGCAAAACTGAGCTGTCTGGATGTGCTTTTGGAAGTAAATTAATTTTTCCCTGATGAATCTAACATACCATATATCACTGGCTCAGAATTAAGACTTCAACTTCTAGACATCTAAATGGGGGCAGATGAATCCTGCCTGAAAAGTTTATCAGAAGCAGTTTTATTGTACATGACATGCTGACAACAACATATATATATATATATTTTCAAAGTGGCATATCATCCAGGTTTGGGTACTTTGCTGCAAAAAAGACATTGAGGTGCTGGAGCAGATCCAGAGAAGGGCAACCAAGCTGGTGAAGCGTCTGGGGGGTAATTCCTACGAGGAACAGCTGAAGCAGCTGGGGTTGTTTAACCTGGAAAAAAGGAGGCTCAGGAGAGACCTTGTCATTCTCTAGAACTTCCTGAAGTGATGCTATAGCAGAGAGGGTCTTGGTCTCTTCTCCCAGATAACAAGCAAAAGGGTGGAGGAAATGGCATCAAGGTGCTCTAGGAAAGGTTTAGATTGGATATTAGGAAAAAACCCTTCATGGAAAGGCTTGTCAATCATTGGAATACGCTGCTCAGGGAAGTAGGTGACCAACCCTGGACTGTGTTTAAAAGATGTGTAAATGTGGCACTTAGGTACATGGTTTAGTGGTGGTGGACTTGGCAGCATTATGTTTACGATTGGACTCGATATTTAAGGCTTTTTTCCAGCATTTTGAAGGCCTAAGCATTTCACAAGAGAGATTTGAGCAGAAGGGTCCTTAATCTGTCACAAGGCTGAGGTTTAACACTTCTGTATTCTCCAGTCGCAGATAAAAGTTCCCAGACCTTCAGCCAAGCTGTAGCTGTTTTAGCTATGCTCCTTCCTGATGCTCTAATGTGGTTTGATTTGTCAGCTGAGAACAGGAGTGGTTGATTGCATTCATCTGTGTTACTTCTTTAATCAGTATAAACTGCTGAAACTCTCTCCTGGTTCTTCAAACAGTCAGAGTCATAGAGTGGTTGATATGGCCCTTTCAGAGAGGAAGTGAACACTGTGGTTACTGGTCACCTGGCAGTTCTTGCTGCTCTTTTCTTTTAGTATCATGGTGCTTTGGCTTTTCAAGCCTGTGCAAAATAGCCCAGCTGTAGCAGTGTTCACTCAACAACTATGTGATCACCTCTCCCATTTCTTTTCTTTTGCAAAGCTTCCCTTTGTTCATACCAATCCTAATTTTCAACACACAGAGTTCTTGTTTCACTCTGCTTATTTCTGGTTTAAAATCTGTATATCTCTTTCTTTTTGTCTCTCACTTTCTCAAAGATTTATTCCACCTGTCCTGAGTATTTCTCTAAGACTTGCTTCTCCTGATTTTATTCTTCTGGTGCAGTATATCTTTTTCTTTGGCTAATTTTATTCTAGGGTTGCAAAGTAGAAAGTTCTTTACTGCTGTCTCTATTCTCATCCTACCTTTACAGGGCTTTTGATGCTGTTGAATAATTAATACTTGCTAAAGTCCACATTGGTAATGTTGAAAAAAGGTTAAAATATGTTAATAAACCTGGGAAAAGTATAGAGGAAAGCATATTGAAATGAGATATGCTAAAATGCTATTCATATATCATGGAGTACTCTCCTAAAGAAAGTAGATATAAAAAGAGAGAGATAGATAAAACTGATTGTCAGTTTTATGCTAAATATTCTGTGATTGAACCTTCTCATTCATTCAAGTTTAAAAATATGCTGTAAGTTTTCTTAAAAGATGTACAAAAGATTACAGATTATTTTTGAATGCGGTTTTTATTAGATCTAATGATTTAGAGATAGGTGAACAGGATTATACTCTTCTGTAGGAATAAAATTAAATTCTTATACTGTATTAGGGTAATGCAGATGATGATATCATCTACCAGTAATTTGGTAATTAAGAGTTTTATACTGTTAACCCAGCACATTCTGTCCTTGATAAAACCATTTTTTAAACTATTTTTTTCCATTTCCAGTTCAGGCACAGTTTGCTAAAATACTTCCAGAATCTGTGGTCTGTATGGCTGATTAAACGAGCTTCCTAAATATAATTTAAGTCATTAAAGATAAATGAGTACTATTTCTATCTGCTCTTTCAGAAGTTTAAGTTGTTTTAAACAATTAAGGTGCCCAAAAAGTCCACCTGGATCCTCCTCGGATCAAGATATTGAGAAAAGGCTCTAAATCATCAAGTGAATTTTTCATTTCTTACATTACACATATCCTAGTGACCTTTCCTGAGTTTTTGTACTAATTTCTCTCTAAAAGACAGACTCTTTCTCAGAACATTTCAATATGAATAGACAACCATCAAACAACATCTGTGCTTTATCAAAAGATATGTCCCTTGTAATTTTTCAAGGGCTATGGTTTTTATGCTGTCCATAATCACAGATTTTCACCTGGATTGATAGGCATTATGGCTTGGATTTGGGATTGTGTTGATTTGGTCCCTTGTATTAAGTTTCACCGTGAAATGACAATAGGGAGAATTGTATAATTTTCTACAACTATATGATTTAAGGAAATTGTTTCCGAGCTCCTTCTGTGATAAAACCCTTTAGCTTTTGCCTCCCATCTACCAAAAGCATCTTCTCAGCCAGTAACAATTTGAATAACATCTACTTTTTAATTAAATGTTGCAGCATTTAGGAAGATGCATACTAATCTGGGCACCAGATCTGCAGCCCTCAGCTTTACAAGATGCTGCTCCAGCAGGGGCCATAAAGCTCTCGATAAGAGGGGTAAGGAGCAAGGTGCAGGTCCCACAGCGATAACCTCCTGACTCCAACATTATAGGTCTTTCTGCCAGAATTGAGTTCTACATCTTCCTCGATTGGTTATTGTCACAAATGAGTAATGGATGCACCCTGCCTGCGTCCCCAGGTACATGAGCCAGTCCATCAGGCCATCGAGAAGCACAGCTGCCGGCCACGGGGGCAGGCAGATAACAGGCAAACCCTGGGAGAGATGTTAAAGGCGCCGCGACCACCGGGATTGCAGCCGAGTACCTGCCGCTCTGCTGAGTAACTACCCGCCTGTGACTGCCCCTTCCACAGCTGCTTTGCATGGGCATTAATCAAGCCGTTCCCTGGGATCGTGTAGGAGACCAGATAAAGCAGAGCAAACAAATCAAACTCGGGGAAGTGGTTGGATAATGCACAGCATTCCGACCGTGCTCAGGTTATTTTATTTTGGTCTGGTATTCAGAGGGGAAAAATGTTCAGGGTGCCTTATTCACACTGGGAGTTACTGTTAGAAATATATATATACATGCTTGCATACATGCACACACACACACATACATACATATATACTCACTATAATATATAGTGTATAACATGCAATATAATTTTATTATATATTATTATATAAGTTATATTACTATAGATACAATATATAATACACATAAAATAGATCTTTTATATATATATACACATACCAAATTAAGCCTTACAAAATTGTCTAGCAACCTGCTGAGCTGCAAAATACACTTGTCTTTTTTTTTTTTTTTGCTGTCAATGATCATAGCAAAAAAAGTAAGTGGTATTTTAGTAAACCTGTCAGGGAATCAACTCATGCTGACTAAGAAGTGAGTAAGTAGGTAAATAAGACTTGTGTTTTAATTTATTAAGCATGCTGCTTTGAAAATGGTGTGATTTGCATTACTATTGCTAGTATGAAGGCATGACTAGAGGTTTTCTAAAGCATACATGATAAAGTGAGTTTTGGTCTAACCTAGTGGGTAAATTTGAAGGTCAGCTCAGTTTCTAAATGTATCTAACTTAGACAAATGGTCCATGTGTCCCTCCAGAGGAGGACATTTGTAATATTACATTGCTTAATATAGTAGGTAATATTATCTGTAATTCAGGAAAGTCTATTTTGTTATCATGTTAATTGATGGAATAATAATGATTTGTAATGAAAAGTTCAAGAAATATCCTCTCAAGACTGTATAATTAGAATCCACATTGAGGCCAGATTTTCTAAAGAACATGATTTCTGATTAATGAACTCAATAGATGTTGGTCAAGTTTCCAAAACTGATCAGAAGTCAGTGTCTCAGAGAAAAGCATTAGGCCCTGTGATGTACCAAGCTCCTTCAATATCTAGTCATAACTATTACTGTGTCTGTTAATATAAATCTATCTGCAAAATTATCTTCCTATAGGATTTGATTCATCCCATTTGGCAATGCCCAAACCTCATAGAAAAGTGTTATACAAACCTTTGTCACACGAAAGAAAACAGATACATTATATTGCAGAAAACACATCTGGTATTCCTTTGGATGAAAATGGCAAAGGGATTTTTGGAATACAAGGAGGAAACTCCCAAATTGTTGGGGTTTAGTACACATCAAAAATTTAGCAGTTATACCTTCTGTGGGAGAGAAGAGGTCATGAGAGAGCAGATGAAAAAGCAACCAGAAAAAATTAAAAGTTCCATACTATTAGAACGTTGTTACTAGAAGTTTCAGAATTACAAAATAGCGTATTTATGTCCTTTTTCTTTTTGTGGTGATTCACAGCTATTATGGACTTAGATATTTCCTTGAAGCCTTGTTTCAGAATAGCCAAGTGAAGAGAAAGTAATAATTTTCAAAGCTCTGTAGTTCTTTCAAAGCAGAATATTTGCAATAGTTAAAGGTGGGCCTCTCATGAACATATAGGTTATGTTTTGTGCTATTTACCCTTGTATGAGTCTTTTTTTCAGTTGGTTTTAAGTCTGCTGCTCTTTGACTATTAGGACTATAATTTTCTATGCTATATTTTTGCCTGAAACAAAGTCGGTTTAACAAAAAAAAAATTGTCAAAGATTGTTCAGCATTTTTGGGACTAGGTCTGCTGATAAAAAATAGTATTTTTCTAGAAATTATATTTGTTCAACCTTTTATGTAAAAGATCAAGCATCTCAGAAAAGAGGGATGCTGCTGAAACAATAGATAATGCTTTCTAACCATCCCTATTCAAACCACCCCAATCTAAGCCAAATTATACATCCATGGCTTTCTTCATTTTCACTTGCATAGTAAAGTTTCCTTGAACCTAACAGAATTTTTGGGAAAGCAGACTAATGTTTAAGTCAGCACTAAGGGCTCTAGGTCCTCCTCCTCACTGAGAGGACCTGTAACAGGCACACAGACAAGCTTTGCCTCCACGGAATTCTCTGAGCCTGTTAACAAAGCTTTTCCATTTTATTAGCCAAGGAAACATGGAGAATCTTGCTCACATTTGTTCACATCCTTTTCCCTAGTGATGCCAAGATTTTAAGAAAAGAAGGAGCAGTTTATCTCAGAACATGTATGAGGAGGAGGTAGTAGTCCAGAAAGCCAGGTGGAATTTTAGAAGAGAGGCTGGCTATAGGCTGTAAGGGGGCAGAAACACGAAGGGAATATAGAGGAAGAGAAACTGTTGCAACATACTCAAGGACAAGTATACAAGTTCTCATTAACTTGAGCTGCCACCTAGGAGTGTCAAGTGCAAACCTGAATTCATACACTGTGGTGGATGGAGAACACAACAGCGTAATTAATCAAAGGACTGTTCATCAAGACTGTTAAAGATGAAGGCTGGAAACTGGTCACAGCACATACCAGGAGGAAGGTTCCTCCTCTTTCTCAGAAATTGATAGGTGGGACTGGTGCCTTCTACAACAGATATGAGACTGGCACTAAAAGGCCAGACAACTGATGAGGAGGGTGAAGGTCCTTCTGGGGTAGTGGAGCCTCCTAAAACAACATCACCTGTACCCGGCATCAAGACCTCCTCTGTTAACAGGAAAAGAAGGGTAGTTGTAATAGGAGACTCCCTTCTAAGGGGAAGGGAGGCCCTGACATGCAGACTGGACCCAACTCACAGGGAAGTTTGCTGTCCCCCAGGGGCTCAGGTAAGGGTCAGTACTGGAAAACTCTCCAGTCTAATAAGGCCCTCTGATTACTATCTGCCATTGGTTGTTCAAACTGGCAGTGATCAAATAACAAAGAGAAGTCTGAGGGCAATCAAAAGTGGCTTCAGGGCCCTGGGAGGATTGGTAGAGGAATCAGAAGCACGGGTAGTAATTTCCTCAGTCCTTCTGGTAACAAGGAATAATATTGATAGGAATGGGATCCATTGGGTCAGTGAATGATGTAATAGGAAAAAAAATTGGGTTGTTTGACCATGGGATGGTCTACTCTACACCTGGTCTACTGACACCTGATGGGATGAACCTGTCTCAGACAGGAAAAAGTTCTAGCACAGGAGCTAGCAGGGCTTATTGACAGAGTTTGAAACTAGCTTGGGAGAGGGAAAGAGACAAAGCCAGGCTCGCCAGTGCTGAATGATGGCACAGTGAGCCAAAACCTGAGAAAAGGAGCACTCATGGGATCTCTGAATCTGCTTCACAAGGTATTGGCTACAATGTACCCAATATGAAATGCTTCTACACCAATGCACACAGCATGAGGAGTAAACAAGAGGAGCTTGAGGCTTTGGCCCAGTCACAGAGATTTGACACCATTGGCATAAGTGAAACCTGGTGGGATGAGACCTGTGACTGGAGTGCCCTGTGGATGGTTCCAGGTTCTTCAGAAGGGATAGGAATGGCAGAAGAGGTGAAGGGGTAGCATTGTATATAATGAAAAGGTTAGAATGTATGGAGCTCACAGTTAGCAATGGCACAATTGAGAACCTTTGGGTGAGAATCAAGGGCAAATAAATAATGTGGATGTCATTGTGGGAGTCTGCTATAGACCTCCCAGCCAGGATGATGACACCAACGAATTAGGCTTTGAGGAACTAAGGGACGCTTCCAAGTCAACTGCCCTTGTCCTTATACGGAACTTTAACTTGCCAGAATTTAACTGGGAGGATCACACAGCTAGTTCAACCTAAAAAACCTGGATGACAACTCTATCGAATAGGTCCTAAGGGAGCTGACTTAGAAAGATGCCCTCCTTGATCTGCTGCTTGTCAACAGAGTGGATCTTGTGATTGGAGATTGGTGGCCGTCCTAGCCACAGTGACCATGAGGCAATCAAGTTTAAAATCTCTGTTGACAGGAGGCAAAGTGCCAGCAAAACTTCAACTCTGGGCATGGAGACAGCAGACTTGAGATTGCTCAGGAAATTAGTAAGTGAAGTCCCCCGAAAAAATGCTTTGGCAGGTCCATCAGTGGGATCCATCAATTTTGATAACTTTTCAAACATTAGCTCCAACAACATAGGAGCAGGCAATTCCCAAATGCCAAAATCAAACAGGCAAGGCAGAAGGCCTTGGTTAAGCAGGGGTCTTGGAAATAAAGCAAAAGAGGAAGATGTGTATACCCAGTGGAAGCAAGGGCAAGTGACATGTGAAGAATTTAGAGATGCTGCTTGCTGCTATAGGGAGAAAATTCATGTGGCCAAAGCTCAACTGGAATTTAAGCTGGCCAGAAACATGGGGAAAAGCAAGAGTTTTTTCAAATAGATTGATCGCAATAGGCAGTATAGAAATATCGTTGGCCCATTACAGGATGGCAATGGTCACCTCACAAACAGAGACAGAGGCGAGGCAGAGGTGTTTAATGATTTCTTGGCCTCTGTCTTTGACATGGATGATGAACCAAGGGGGACTCAGTGCCGTAAGCTGGAGGACCATGACTGTGAGAGTGATCAAATCCCAACAGACCCTGAAATTGTGCAGGATCTGCTGTTCCAGCTGGATCCCTACAAATCTCCGGGACCTGATGAGATTCACCTCAGAATCCTCAAAGGGATGGCTGATGTCATTGCAAAAACACTCTCAATGATTCTAGAGCAGTTTTGTGAATCTGGAGAGGTCCCAGCTGACTGGAAGCTGGCAAACCTTGTCCCAGTTTTCAAGAAGGGCAAGAAGAAGGACCCTGGATGCTACAGGCCTGTCAGTCTCATCTCATGGCCCGGTAAAGTTGTAGAGAAGATTATTCTAAGAGGTTTTGAAAAAAACCTGAAAGACAATGCTGTCTCCAGTCACAGCCAGCACTGCTTCATGAGAGGAAAGTCTTACTCATCAAGCTTAATTTCCTTTTATGACAAGGTAGCCCACCTAGCTGATTAAGGAAAGGCAGTTGATGTAGTCTTTTTGGATTTTAGTAAAGCTTTGGACACTCTCACAGGACCCTTCTGGACAAAATGTCCAGCATGCAGCTGGATAAACACATCGAGTGGTGAGTGAGCAAGGAGTTATATGATCATACTGATATTGATCTGATTTTTTTTTTGTTTTTCCCTTAATTCAGCTATTTTTTAATCTGTGCTTTAAACAAAGAAAAAAACAACCCCCT
>JAOXXN010000001.1:49300189-49342195 GCA_026770055.1 Myrmophylax atrothorax | reverse complement strand
CTAAAATCATTTCAGTGCATTGAGTCTTGGAATAGAAACCCCATGAAACCAGCAGCAGGCCTTACAAAACTTTGAGCACTTTTCATCATTTCCAAATAGTGGAAACTGTGAACTGGACCTAAGAGGCTTAGATCCTTTGGAAAATGTTACCTTTCAAACTGAAGGAAATACAAGGTGAAAACACAGAATGCACCCTGTTTTGTGAGAATTTTTGCTGATCACACTGCCTTCCTCACTGGAAAGTTATTAACAGCTGAAATGTTTTCTGCAGAAGGCTGTAGAAATTGTTTTTATGAGTATACAGAATTTCGTTCTGTGTATTGTCTCTGCAAAGTGTGTTTGTTTTAATGTTTGACATATGTGATATTCAGCTTTAGTGGTTATATTACAATCTTAAAATAATAATAATGTTTACTCCTACCATGAATTCACTTTTTAGAGTTTGCAAATGCCTGAGTACTAACCTCTCTGCTGTGCTCTCTCTGCTGCTTCTTTGCAGCCGCAAAGAAAGTTCTTGTTAGAATTTAAGATGTGAAGATCCATTTCTGCCTAACAATCTCCTATTCCTGCATTCCCTGAAGTGTATCCCATCTGCTTTTGGGAGCTCTCATTGCAATATGCAGTGATTGCAGGATAAGCACACCATTTTCCTGTCAATACTTTCCTATTAGCCTCCTGGATCCATACATCATCGTCTTGCTGGCCTGCAGTTTGCTTATCTTTGTCTCTGAGGCTGCCTTTGATTTATCTAACACCCAGGTTAATGAGGCATGGAGCCCAGGGTGGCTCCAAGGATAATGCACTCCTGTATAAAATGCTTAAGGAAGGATCAAGTGATAATCCATTCTAGACTAAAAGGCCCAGCTCTTCAACCAATGTTATATTTCTTAATCACTAAGCTAAGACTATAATAGCTCCCTGTTAAGCTACTGCCATCAGTAAAACTAAACCCGCTAACTGTATGAATTTACAAAAGAACTGAAAATTAGATTTTAATTTGTGTTCCAAAAAATGCAAAAAAAAAAAGTTCATTTCTTAGGAACAGTTATCACCATTATTTGACAGCATTCTTATGCAAAAATAAGTTAGCTTTAATATTTAATTTACAGTAATAGTTTTATATTCCCTCACTGGGACCTATGTTTTTCTAAAGACAAAAATAACAGAAGCTAGAATGTTACTGTGGTAAGGATAAATCAAACTAGCTATTTCAATAATGGAGGTAATTACAAAGTGTATATATCTGAGATGTACTGAGTGGTTAGGGGTTGTTTAATTAACATAAAAATTTCAATATCATCAGCAAGTGTGTTGGTATCACAAAAGCATTGTTAAAAATGCATCTTAAAATAGTTATGCCTTTCTCTCTTCCTAGATAGTACATAAGACTAATATACATTTACTTCGCATTTCTGCTAATTACCATCTTACACAGAAACATTTTAATGAAAGCAAGGTGAAGGTCCAAGTAAGCTTTCAAAGCCTTATTTATCTGTTTGTTTTAAAGCACTCTACCCTATATAACTTTGTCGTCTGTTTTGGCTGCTTCTTTTGGTCGTTGTTTTGTTTTGTTATGGCTGGTTGACCTTCATATTAAAAATCTGCTGCAAGCTCCTGAAATACATGTAATGTATAACCATTCAGAAAATGACATAGCACCAAATAATGGGATCACTCCTATGGGATGCCATGCTCATGTTTTGAAGTAAAAGCCACACACAAGCAAAGCATTCACCAATTGGCTCACCATAGCCCCCAGGGACCTGACCCAGGTAATAAGTCCTTTACTGGTCACTAACCTACATTATTGAGATTTAGTTTGGATTTTGATGACATGACACTGTTAAGGGTTGTTATTGAGATGTAAATGATCTTCTGTTGGGTTATTTAAGACACATGAAGAATGTAGTTTAGAATGAAAATTAGTTATTGATTATTCTAGCAATTAACAAAATAAATTTTAGCACCTTTATTAACATTTTCAGAAGTCTTAAATTATTTTTAGCTCAAACTAATCCAAGCAGCTAGATTGATTCCTTAGCAATCTTTAAGATGTTCTGAAAAAGGAAAACAAAGGTAAACAAACATTGCTGTGATCTTTGTGGTCTTCTGTTTCAAAAGTAATTTTTTTCTCTTATATCTACTATAGATAACAGTGGTATGTGATGCAGTTGTCTATACAGTTGAACAGTGTGTTCCATAGATTCTTTAGTATTAAAAACAACTTTGGAGCACATATAAAAGTAAAATCTCCATCCTGTTTGCTCCATCTTCTTGTTTCTGTCATTAGATTAACATAATTTGCCAGTTACGGAGTTAATTTCCTCTACTTGAAATCCTTTCTTAAGTACTTCAAGTTTCCTGTCTTAAAACATCCTGAGATAGGAGGCAGCCTTTTCAGACGCCCATTGTTATATACAAGCCCCTTGTAGCGGTATTGATAGGACAAATATCAACAAAATACTTTTCCCTGTCTTGCCTAGAAGTGGAGAGTGTATTACTTAATCACTTGCTATTTTAACTAGAAGATGGATTTCTTGCAATTTTCACATGAAGTAGTGCTAAGAAAGGTTTAGAAGCTGTTAAACTCACCTGAAAAGTCACACGGCGTATGCCGCTACATATTCAGTTTGGGGCACTAAAAGAGTTGCATGCTTTCTTGTTATAATTTCATTGTTTCGGTCCCAGTGATACATTTATATATAAAATATTTAGGCCAGAAAATGGCACAAGCAGCGCAACTGGACTGCTAGAACTCATTACTTAATGTACTGTCTTGTAGCTGGTACCACTGAACTCACTGAAACTAATACTGTGGTCATGTGCTGTCTTTTGTGTTACTGTATCGTCTCAGCATCCTCCACACCTCAGATAATATTACATGGAAAATTAGCTGCCTACCCAGAGCAGTTTGAACAAGGCTTTCAGAAAACTCTTCAATACAGTGATACTTCAGTTTAAAAGTACCTTTTAAAATTATCAGCTAATAGCAGAGATTCAGTATTTTCTAACACTGACTTTCCTGAACCTTTCCCTCTGTCTTATTGCATACTTTTTTCCTGCTCTCCCAATTCTGCTGTTCAGTACAGGTAAAGTACTCAATGATTTGAAAGAGTTTTATATCCTCTTCTTATGAATCCCTGTCATCAGTTCAATATCTGAATCATCAGGAATGATACTTAACCACTCTTTCAAGACATGACAGCTGCATTACCTCTGATCTTTGCAGCGAATTTAATGAATGCTATTTACAGTGGCTTTCAGATCAGTCTCTACACCCATTAAATATATAATGCCAGCTTGGGCATTTTTTTGTTGGTTTGGTTTTTTGTTTGCTGATCAGTTGAGTAAGAGATAAGCAACAACTTCTGGCGTATGATTTTTTTTTTAGGTTTTCTAACAGAGGGATTAAATGTTAGCTCCCATCATTAGTATTTTGAAACAGAGAAAATCTAATGACATCAATAGATGTTAAGACACAACAACAAAATAATCAAAATACAGACATAGAAGGTTTGCCTTTATTGGTCTTAAAGAATATTTGTTTTTTACAATAATAAAGGAAGACATATCTGCCAAAACACTAATAGATATTCACCATTAAAAAATCTTTACAAAATTAGAGACAATATACAACTATAACTCCTATGAATAACCAGGCAATAAAAAGAAAACAAATATCTTCCTTTTTTCTGTACATCACCCAGTAACTATTGATTTCTTCAGATTTTGTCTTTCATACCGAGCTCTTCTAGTACATCTAATGAACAGCAACAGAACTGGTTTTGGATTTGGGTTCCACCTAACTACCTGTGAATTTTCCAGTAGTTACCTGAGTGAGGAGTAATCACCTGTATGGTGAGTGCAGAGCCATGCATCTTCAAACGTGAATGATCCTCTGGAAGTGACTATTTTTGTCCCTTAATTTATAGGACTGCTTACTCCTAAGTACTGATGTACAGGTGAGGTTTCTGGCCTTTTCAGTTGATCTTCCCAGCAAGCTCTTTCCTGCTTTAGCTGTAGAGGTCCCAGAACAAACACCTGTGCCACGTGCAACTAGATCAGTATCCTGAAGAAAGAAAACCCTCAAACCAAATGCAATTAACCAAAAAAGAACATAAAAGTTGTCCCAAACCCTTTCATATACATCCAGCAATATAGAGGTAGTTCAAATTCGCTGGCCTCTTTTTTCCCAAGTCACTGTAGCTGGTCCACATTTCCAAAGTGCATATCACTTTAAGGGCAGAGTTTTTTCAGTGGAGGTTTTCTCCTGTTTTAGGACTTATATTTCTCTAGACAGATTTCCTAAAAAGGTCAACACTTTGCTATTCCACAGGCAGCACAGTACCTGAGCTCTACCAGGTTCCCTTTCTTTCCAGATGTTCTACACCAGCACCAACAGTGCATATATACAGTCTTCAAAAGCACACTATGGTGTGTTTATTGACCTCTGATTGCAATTAAAGATTATTCCCCTCAGACATTCCCATCATGGAGATGTGTATAATGTGCTGTTTGCATATAGAAAAGCATGAAGCTGGAGATAGGAATATGTGAGTGAATGCAGTTTTGTGGCACTGCAGGCAGGGCACCGTGGAACAAAGTCTATAGTTGAGCATATATTATGAAATATAGGTATGTGTCCAGCTCCCTGTTGAGACACCAATCAGTGGACTGTGAGGGAAGCATTACCTCTCTCCTTTTCTTGAAATAGCATGTGCTAAACAAAACAATTGGACCTGCAAATACCACCTGATACAACAGTTTTAAGAGGGATTGGTGTATCTTGCATTAATAATAAATGTGAAGTAAAGACTGATATTTTATTTTATAAAGATAAAACACACCACTGTATACTCAAGAAACATTCATAATAAATGTCAGTTTTAGGGAAAAAAAAATCCCTAACATTGCCTAAAGTATTAAAGAAGTGTTTTGCTTTGGTAACAGCTGAAAAAAAAATAGAAAATCAAACTATTTTCAATTCACAGTTCCTCCTGTGGGCATTCTTAGCTTAAACTTGAGCAATTCTACAGAATTTACTCTGTGCTTTACTATTTACTAATATGGTTGATAGGATTTGGACAACTGGCTGCCATGACTGAAGACATTCAGGAAACTGTCTAAGGAGAAAAGTGATGGAATAGATCTGAGTGGCTCGGTTGCCTCAGGCCATTTGGGTGCCTTCTGCTTGTGATGCCACAGAAGAGCTGGATGCAGAAACCATTGCTTCTTGTAGGCAGTGACTCAGATGGCTACACAGGCAGGTAATTAATATACATGTAATATACACCTTTCCTATCTCATGGATCCTTAAGCAACAGGAGGTGCCATTGTCATTGGTTACATTGCTCTGTTCTGTTGTGGGTTTTGTATAGCATGATCACAAAATCTCACTAGTTTTCATTTTTAGTTATAACTGTGCAGATTTATATAAAATATTGTTAGTGAGTAATTGCACATTTGTATATCTATTCCACACAGTGGGCAAGTAGATGAGATTCTTCATGCAAAGCAGTGAAATGCAATGCACAATCAGGTAGTTAATTAAAATTTGGCATAAATTAAATACACGGAGAATAACAGACTTAAATCCTTACGAGAAGAGAGACTATCTAATGGTAATCTAATACAACTTCTTGTAGCTCTTATTGCTCCATCTATAAAGGAGTTTGGAAGCAAGGGCACCACTTGGAAAAGGAGAAAGTAATTTAAGAAGTCCAGATCTTTAGTAGGCCATTTGGAAGAGATATTGCTTGGTTCTTTAGGCAGCTCAAGTCCTGCTTTTAGGGAACAGTGCCGAACTCCAATTTGCCAACTGTCACACACTGGATTACCCTCTGATACTCTATTCCAGCCACCCCCTGGTTTAGCGACTTCCTAGGGAGACACAGTTAAATGCAGTGTCAATCATGCAGAAACAAAGCCTGAAGAACTTGCCTTTCTCTCACTAGCAAGTAAAGCCCATGTGATCATGACAGAGGAAGAGGAGTGCAACTGTGCACCCTAGGTACTTGGGTCTGTATTTGCCTTTTTTTTACAACGCAGCAAGCAGTACCGTAGTGAGGAAAGGGCTAAGGAGATACTTTTGTTAATGTGAACTAACACATTTGTCAGCAATGCTGACACATAGAGCTGAGGTCTCCAAAGGGAAGTGTTAGTCTAAATGATGGGATCTGAATGTGCACACAGATTTTGTAGTAACATGACCAGTTCTGAAGTGAGAATAAGTTTTGTTTGTGAGTTCTTCCTTGGAAAATGCAATAACTTTCTGATATGTGGCTCTTCTTTTCTCAACTTTTCTGTTTTCCACCTGTCTGGTTTAGATCTTCTTTTGCCATAGTTACCAGTACCTGAAGGACAGAAGAGTGGAAGGCACTGTGTTAGAGCCTGAGCTATCCACCCACACAGAAGGATACAGAAATACACATTACTGAAAAATACACTTTAGCCAAGAAGATAAAATCACATAATAGATGAAATCCTGAAAACTTAATTCAGTTCTTTTTCAAAAACAACCAGCATGCAAGGCATCAAGAGATTTCACTGTGTTATGACTGACATTTGGTTGTTTGGTTTGAGCAAGATGAGAAAGAAGAAATAGTGGAAAGGGAAAAGCTAGATCACTTTTCTCATTCCCCTTTAATCAGTTAAAACTGACATAGAGCAGTTGAACTGCATGAGTTCCAAATTTCTTTCATGGTAATGGAAACAGCTGGGTTTCACAAGCAATGATGTTTGAAATAATTTCTGGTTTTCTGACTGAAACAAAAAATGAACATAGGCATTTTTGTTAAAAGGAAGTTATATACAAGAGCTTCTGGTGTTTGGTCATAAAATACGCTTTGTGCTTTTATATAATTTTCTCTTTCTCCCCTTTCTTCTTTGACAAAATCAAAAGCAAGAAAGAGTGATGAGCTTGCAAGGATGAGGAGAAAATGACAAAAAAACCCCCAAAATCTTTTACAGTTAGTTTGCTCATCAAAAATATTCTCTCAAAATTTTCAGTTGAAAACTCTTTGGTTGCATCTTTATTTCTAGCTGAAAATTTTGCATATGCAAGATGAAGTCCCTTCCCAAAGTCCTTAAGACTGAAATGGAACATGCATAGAAGCACTAGGGAACCATTTTTTTCCTGCTGAATACCCTATACCCCTGTGTGCTAATGACAGAACCAGTGTATATATGAGAAAGGGCTTTCTAAGCCCACACTGAAGTGACTTACTGCTACTGTGGTTCTGAATCTTTTCAGATACTAGGCAGCTTCTCAGCATTTCTTGCCATCAGCTCTGTAATAATATGGATTTGTACTAATGCAGTTGCTGTGAGCCAGAGGACTAAGCCTCTGATGTGAAAACAGAGTTTGTGAGTTCAAATCCTGAGTGTACCACAGAGGGGGATGTCGGGCAACTGTGCTAGCCCTGTGGCCAGGGGTCTAAGCAGTCAGGTGAAAATATTGTTTCAAAAAACATTGGGCTCAGCTGCCATAAGTGAATATTATGATGTGAAAGCAAAACGTTTCCCTGAATCTGACATAGGTGGTCTCTTCTTCACCAGTGTCAGAAGAAAAAAAAAATCAATTTTTCCTCAGTTTAAAAGTGCCTGGCTTCTTGAAACAACTTGCAGACAGAGCATTTGATAAACACACATTTGAAATGTAGTGCTGCTAAACCTTTCCTTTTTTATTTATTTTCCTTTTTAAATTGTGGAGCATCAGTAAATGGGTGTGCTCTTCCTTTTTCTGTTCTGGTCCTTTTCTCTACTTTCTTTGTAAACCTTTATAGAAATTTAGAACAGGTATGATTTTAAAGGTGATATTATTCTGACTTTAGTTATTAAAAACAACAATGATTGGGCATATTTAATTTATGTTTTGGGGTTTTTTTTAGACTCTTCTAACTGATTTATGTATTGTTTCTTTTAAATAAAGGTAGATCTACACAGCAAAATTTTCACTCAGACAGAGTTGGTGTTTTTTTCTAGGAGCTATTTGGACTCAAAATGCTGAGATTCACAGAAGGCATAATTTGAAATAACAAAATGTGTGTCTAGACTAAATGGGCGGCATCCTGACGAATTTTGTGGTAGGAACAGGTTAGGAGCTGGAGCCATTATGCAGAAATGCAAACTAACATAATGCAGTTGATGTTATCTGTAGCACTGTATTATCTTAATACTCCCACCAGTTAAGATATCCGCCTGATTAGTCTGAAGTTGTCACATTATCTAGTAATGCCAAATATACATCAAAATGAGGGAAGCTATGGGCGTGATTGAACTGTGAGAGCATATGGTTTGTACAGTCATTGGGCTCTTAAGAACTTAACTTCCAGCTGGGATCTATGTAACATAAGAAACAAGGATATCACATTTCCCCCTCTCTGCTTCTGGCAGGTGTGTGCTAGAGACTGACTGCTAAATACTTTGTAATTAGTATGCCTTGGAGCAGTCACTGTCATCTTACATCTGTAACTGGAGTGAGGGCACTGTTAGCATGACTGTGTTCATTTCTTTAGTGTCCCAAGCCTATAGACCTATACAAGGCAGCCTGAAGGATCAGTGTTTGATGCATGAACCATAGGCAGACCTCAGAAATGTATCTAATTATACCAGTATCTGACTGCACTATTGTAGCAAGATGTATTATTCATAGACAAAGATGAACTGCTATTCAAGGATAGAAAAATCTTGTATATTTTTCCCAGTTCTAAAGTTCAATGCTTAATTGAAAATTAAATAGTTTGAGACAATCAACATCTGTATTTTATATTTTCAAAACTATTCCTGCACAACACAAACTATTGTCATATTTCCCACTGTAGAATAAAATGTTGGTATCATCTTTCTATGTGGGTGAGAGAGACAGAAAGGTAAATTTACTGCTTAGATAAGTTAAACAATTTTCTGGAAAATTGTAGGATTACCAGTAACCTCCACAATCTTTACTGGATCCCTGGCTTTTTTAGAATCATTATGTGGGTGTTGCTTATAATGTTTTAATTTATTAGAAAAGATACTTCTCCCTTGTGGTGGGAGTACAACTGAAAACTACAATAATTCTTTTGATAAATTGGTAGGCTTTATTTTCTCTTGGTTTAATCCACAGTACCTATTTTAAAACTGTCTGTACCAATCAGAAGTTATATGCCATAAATGTACGACCATTTAGGCAGCCAACCCTCATGCAAAATCCAGAGGAAGAGTCCCCACCTGCAACTGCAGGAACTCTGATCATGAGGGAACTTAGGTGCCATTTGGAGATCATGGTGACTACAGGTAATTTTTTGTAAAACAGAGATGATTTTGTTTCTGTTTCAGAGTCAGTCACGTAGAAAGAGGATCTCAGAATCAAATGGGTTCAATTGAGTGCTTCTATTATACCTTAAAATTGTACTCTAAAATCTATTGGCAGCACCTAACTTAAGCACTGCTTAACTTGACAAGATACACATCTTAGCAGGTAGATCACCAATTTCTTTGCTCTTTTTCATAGATGTTTACATGCGGATGAAGATGCATCTTGTGTTATCTCTTAATCTTAATCACCACCAGACATGGACTTGCACCCTGGGGTCCTTCCACCACACCTGATAGCTGAGGTTCTGCCTCTTAGGGAAACACTTATAGCCATAGAATGCCATTCTAGTTCACTTTTCCAATGTCTAATGAAAATGGTAACTAGCTTTCATCCAGGAGGTAATCCAACAGATAGAAATAAATGTTTTGGGAGAGATCTCGTCTACCTAATTTTTCCTTAAATGTTTTGGTGTTTAATATAGCACTGTTCTTAAATTAAATTCTTATGTAGGTACTAAAAAACAAAACAAAACAAAAACAACAGATACTTCTTAGAATATCTGAAGTAATCTCCAAATGGTTCCTCAAAAGTAATCACTTTGTTTACACTTGAAAACACCTCAATTTTGTATCTGTTAGATCAATAGGATTTTTTTTTTAAGCAGAATCTATGAGGTAGGATAAGTTTCCATTAGTAATATCAATTTGATAGATATCTCAAATATTATCACTGGAATACCTGCAATTCCTCAACTTCAGTTAGTCGAATAGACCTGATCCTGCTTTTGTTGCTGAACATAGCTTAATTCTAGCTCTAGGAAACTGGTACATTTTCGTTTATATATAAAGAACATGTTATCAGAAATCTTTTCCTATGGTTGCATTTTTATACTTGTCAAATAACTTCTTAATCTTCATCTTGATAAACTAAATAGAAGGAGTATCTTTGGTCTCTAGGATAGGTGTTCCAGGCCCTGGATGTCTGCTGCCAAGACAAGCGTTTTAACATTGGGAGTTGGAAATTCTCACCATCTCTCCAGTGTTTATCAAAAAGACTCCTTTAATGATCCTAAAGTGTTTCAGAACTCAGAGTTCATTAATCTTCTTAAGACGAGTGGGCATATGTGTCTGTATCTTTAAGAAACGTTTTGCATTAAATAGTCACTATTTATGTAAATGTCTGAGATAATATCTGGCAGCAACTTGACTGTTCTTAGGCAGATAAAATTGAGATGGATGCCAGACTATTTTTGAAGTTCCAAAAGAAACATCTAGTAAACACAATAAATGAGAAAATAATTCAAAGAAATATCTGAATCTCATGTGTAATGTCTTTCAAATTATTGCAGATCATGGCATGTGGGATAGGGAAAGATAAAAGCAAACAGGGTTTTAGCCACCACTTTTTTAGCCACAACTTTTACAGTACAGTGGCTTGGAGGCATTTTCAGAATAGGAAAGACAATGTTTCTCCTTCAGTCTCAACTGAATTTGCTATTTAAAGGTCTGGTTTAGGGAAATATTCACATAAATTTCTGGGAGAAGTGTAAGAGTTAGAGGACGAACCTGACCCAAGATACTTTGCATTGTCCTCTCAGGAACCTTGGCTTTCTGCACTGATTATAGAAATAAGTTACGGAGATGGGTCTACTCGGAATAATCACCGAAAAAGAATATTCTTTTTATTCATTGTTCAATAGGCTGGTGGCTGACCATCAGTCTATGTAAAGGACATCACAAAGTCGCACTGCCTGAGGCTACATTGTAAAAGTCATTGCATTCAGTAGGCTGAATCCCTCTCAGCTTTACTTCGTAGCTGTGTGATCAAGGTGCTGTCTCAGCTTGGATTCATCCCAGGTGTTTTAGAGGTGCAGCAATGTTCACCTGCAGTCATCCCTCTGTACTTCATAGGAGACATCACTGAAGGTGATGCAAAGAATGGGATGACTTGATTCTAGTTCATCCGACTTGGTGAGGTTAGGGTCCTGCTCTGAAACACCTCCTCAAGGAGATCAGTTTGGCAAAGTAGCATCAAAGAAGTTGATAGAACACAAAATAGCAAACACCAAAGTTTAAAGGCAATAATAGCAAATTTTCAGAGGCACATTTCCATTCAGGTACTGATGCTTTCACTGTTTGCATGTCTGATCCCCAAACCAACCCTGTTGCGTAGCTGGGAAAAAGGTCTTCTCTAGTGCATGGGATACACAAATCCTTAAAGAAAAGATTTTATGTAGTAAGAAAGGTTTATTGATAGTATCTTGGGTATGCTCCCCAGGTGACATTTTCATCCGGGAGATAAATGATAATATAATACCTAGACAGGTTCATATTAGTTATTTTTTCATTTCTTCTTTCTCTCATTTCTTGCTGTCACTTTCTTCTTTCCTTGCTTGTAGCTCCTGCTTTTATACTGTCTTTAATTCCTGACACTTTGTGCTCATGGGAGTCCCTGCACTTTGAGAATACTTGACATTCAGGAAAATACAGTTTATATGTTAAAAATCAATGGTGACACAATATTTACAGCCCAAAGGCCAAACATTTGTGTTTCTTTATAGAGAGTAAGTGCTTGGAGACCAGCTTTGTGCTGCTAAGCTATAGACATCAAAGAATAATAATACGATAGTTTTAAACTCAATGGCTTGAGTGAGTTCCAGCACATTTAAGTGAGGGACTATCTGATTTTATAGCTACTCCTAATAGAGAGATGAATTTTTACGATTATTATTATTTTTTCCCTGAACTGTGAACCAAATCTCTTCATCTAAGAGAAGGTCATTTCTTCCATGCTAAAATATTCATATGAAGTCTGAAATTAGAGGAAAATCCTTTCTCCTCAAAAAAAAAAAAAAGACAGATTCTCAAAAAAATTGTATTTTTTTTGAAGTCGTGTTTAATTCCTTGAAAAAAAAATTCTCTTGCAAAAAAGGGGCAACAATGAGATACTGCTTTCTCTCTTTCTTATTCTTTACATAATAAATATACAATATTTCTGAAGCCTTGATGTTTTAATTGAGAAATGAAATAAAATCTATTTTATATATTCAGCTTCTCTAATGCAAGAGGTAGTTTTTCACTTTAGCACTATTTATGAAGATTTGTTTTATATTCCAGGCAATATTTGTAATGTTTTCAACTGGCATATTTTATTCTAATAGGCTTAATTTTGGTGTGTGGGAAAAAACCACTGCAAGGCATTTATTACATCACTAGAAACTGCACTATGTACCTAGGGAATACAGTGTCATTTGGTTTGTACATTTGACCCCTCTTTGTTATTAGGTGTACTTTACTAAATCAGCAGAAGGAGATAGGTCACTAATGACTATTACCAAGCTAATAATAATTATAAGGGGAAAACCGTGTTATGGATGCTTTGGACACTGTTTCATATATGCTGTTCCTGAGACACTGATTTGTTATTTGCATAGTTAGGAATGAACTTTGTTTGACCTAACATGTGACATAAGTTAGACTGGTCTGATAGTTACATACTATCCTTTCTATTGATTAAATTATTGCATTTAACTGTTTCATTAGATTTTTGTACTATTTTGGTTTCATGGTAGCTCTAGAATAAATTAAAAAAGAGTGAAGATAAATTAGAAATAGTGCATTTGAGAAGAAAATCTTGAGAGGTAATAGTGAGACCAACAGAGTTTAGACCATACTTTGGACCTTTCTAAACTTATGTTACTTCTGAGCAATATACATCACAGGAGTTTATTAGAATCTCCCTCTCACTCTGAACATAACCCATGTGTATAAGCATATGAAGAAATGTAATGACCTGAGCAGGGCTTGTACTTTGCTCACTAGAAAATAGCAGCTTTAAAACAGAGAAAAGGTGCCTGTTTGATGTGGAACTAGTCAGTGAATGTTGCATGTTCTTAAGATGTCATTTGTTTAAAAGAAATTCATGAAAGAATGAGAGAAAAATCTACCCTGGACTATCAGATAGACCTCCATTCAGGAAATTAATAGTAACTGAGAGACTGTTCAGGAGAAGTTTTTCTGCTGTTGATCTGTTATAACATGGTTATACATTTCTTAGAGCACCACTATCGGCCATTTTAGGAGGCAAGATACTGGGCTAAATGGGATTTTGTTCCAGTAGATGCTGCAGTTCTCTTGTTCTTACTATGATTTGTGTCATAAAATAAAACCTTACAAATCCATTTATTTCTATAAATTTTCAAATTTCCATTCTGTTCTTTTTTCCCTTTCACTTTGCTGTCCTCCCTCCTCACCCTCCCCAGTTTCTTGAAAGTGTGTCTGTGCCTTTCATTCTAGTATGACAAGTGTATATTTCTGAATATATCACTCTGGTTTCTCATGGTTTGTCTTCTGTAGGAAAAAAGCAGACAATCAGGTGTTTTACCCCCACGTTTATCATTGTGAAAGTCCAACAACAATGAATGGGATTTCAGGGAGCAGCAGTGTTTCTGTTGCCATTCCAAGAAAAAAAGATGTATTCTCAGCAAGTTAGTGAATACCCGATTAAATCCTAGGGAGACGAAGGCAAATCTCAGCAGAACTGAAGTAACAATTGTGTTCCTGTTTCATACTTGACATGCTAACACATTTTCAACCCAGAGATGATGGTGGAGTTCACAACATTTCAATAGGTATATGATAAGAAGATGGAGGAATACAGTCCTGGTCTAAAGATAAGGTGTCTCAGCAAAACTGTGTCTGGTTATAAAGAGATATCCATACAGGATATAAAAGACAATGCAGATAAAAAATCAATGCACAACATGGGCTGATGGTGACTAGGGAGTGGAGAAAAGAAATGCCAGCACTGACTGAAATTTCACTTCATTTACACAGCAAAACCTCCACAGATAGGCATAATTCTTTGCTTGTTTTGAATCATCATCCTAGACTTGATATTGCTCTCCATGACAGGTTGCATCATTATAGTGTACCTTTAAGGCTCACGTCAGAGGGAGCAAGCAAAAGTGAAGTGCTATCTGCTTTTCACATACATAGCAGATTTTTTTCATTCCGATGTGGGAAAAACATATCTCTCCGTCGAGAGGAGAGAAAAAGAAGCATGATTTACTTAATTATGTTAATGTATTTTATTTTCAGGAGAATAAGAGTTTTCCTGGAAAGGAAAGAGTTTGCAAAGGTTCAAAGGACACTGGACAAATACTTTGAAAAAGAAATTAACTGATGTTCACTAGAGACATAGAATCCCAGGCTATTTCAGGAAGACCCCTGTCTGGAAGCAGTTGGAAACAGGAGAGGACTATGGAAAGGACCCTGTATGTTCCTATACTTTCTCTTTACTATCTTAGTAATGCATTTTTGAACACTACTAGAGTCCAAAAATGTGCTGCCCACAAGCTACAGGATGCAGCCCAGCATTGGTCCATTTGGGCCTTTCTCGTGAGGTTCTTACCTCAGCATGGGAGACTTTAGGAATTGTGGAAGAGAGCAAGAAACTTTAAATAATAGAATCATGAGGGGAAGACCAAAGCAGTTTTAAGAACTGGGTCACCTGTGGAATGGTGTCCGAGAAGCAGAATTTGCATGGCTGACTTCAGCATATCAGCTCTGAACCCAGTGAATGGAGGAAGAGTTCAGGTAGATGCTTATGTGGATTGACTACATAAAGATCCACTAGAGATGGAACAGGCAATAGTGTGAGGTACACATGCCAGACCCCATCTGTCTGCTGTGTCACACTTCTGTGAAACTGGGATTTGAAACTTGAAACAGGTTCATGAAATGAAGTGACTAGGCAGGCAGGGAGTCCTACAGGGGTTACTTGCAAGGCATCATGTGAAATATCTACCCATTCCTCTGGGCATAGACCAGCATTTCAGCTCTGCTTGGTCTCAGGTGGACTTTGTGCCACCAAGCCCTCCATGCTCAACCACTTTTCTGTCCACCTTTGTGCTATTTCCATGCAGTGACCTTCCCTCCTCCCTGCCTGTGGTTCATTAAGGAGCAGAAAATACTCTCCCTAGAAATATGCTGGTGTTCTTTTCCTATGGGACTCCTTTGCAGCGGGATGGTACAGGATTGCAGCCGCCTGACGCTACACCCTGGGTGTCCTCTTTCCGGCAGGAGATCTCTAACCACTAGGCTATTATACAAAACAGGTGCTAAACCACAGTAATGTTACTGTGTGAGTTAAAAATGGTTGATGCAAGCAAAGCAAGTGAGATTTCCCCAGAGGTGTGGGTGCAGCAGTGCCTACTTTCTGGTACTGAAGGAGGCATGGACACGTCATAGATAGGCACCTCCCTTAGTCATCCTAGATGAAAGGACACTTGAAGAAACAGGTGCCCAGGGTATCTTAGGTGAGGCAAGAATTACACAAATGCCTCTCCTCTGTTTAAACATTATGAAACAATTAGTTGTTTGTTTCCAGAATCAATTAAGATTTTACATAGAGTTTGCACATTTTGACAATTTTTTTTTTTCTTTATTTTACCTTCCCTTTATTCTCCTTTCTGGGGCACATTGATGTTCTCTCCCTTCTTTCAGTCAATGTGAAGCCCAGCACACTCATTTCTGAATCCCGGCTCCTCTTTCCTTACTGCAGTAAGTGTGCAGGAGCTAGCTGGGGCCTCAAGTATAACAGAACTGAAACTTGGCTGATGAGCAATTAATGCTGGGAGCCTGATTAAAATTCACAAGAGCCAGGGGCACAAAAGGCCAACTTTTCAACTGCGTCTAAGCTTGCTTCTGAATTCAACCTATTTTAACTTCCTATTTACAAGGTGAAAATGATTATTTTTTACAACAGAGAGACAGATGCAGCATTAAGAAATTTCTTACTGAGTATATAGTTAATATATTCCTTTACCGAAGTTGTTATGGATATTGTTGATCACAGGCTAATTCTGCTCCAGGTTATACATAAAACCTCTCTCTCAAACACACAGACACACACACACACACTTACATATGAGTATTTTTTGTAATAGAAGACTTAGCACTCTGCTTCTTAATGAGTGGTGCTGATGGGAAATGACCCCTGCTTTCCTAAACACACAGCAATCTAATTTGAACCTGTGTGCCAATTACTGGCCTCTGTGGAGCACTTTGCTATGAAACAATCAAGTCACAATAGGATCAGAAAGCGTTGCAGGGAGACCACAAGGGAAAGCAAACACAGGCATAACTGCAGGTTTATTCCTTTAAATTGCCAGTAAATAGCGCTGATAGCTTCCTCAGTGCCACCTAGGTATTGTTTCTATAAATCCTCTGTAGGTACAATCTAAAATGAATATAGACAAGAGTCTTTTATCGCATACCAACCTTACTCACCGAGATGGTCTGTCTGTCAGAAAACTGTGGTTGTTTACCTAAGCATCATAAGAAGACAAAAGTAGAAAAAGCAGGACAGACACCTTGGCTGCCCTAAAGATTTTTTTTTAATACAGGCAATACATTTTCATGTTTTGTTGCTAAATGACAACTGTCAGTCCTGTGAGAGCAAATGTACTTCTTTCTGGATGTGCATTCATAGATCTGGCAAATACACAAGACACCTTCAGTTTGACTAAATTAATACTTTTGTTCCAATCATGAACCCCCAGTTTAATAAGTGGCCAATCCCGTGTAGTTCAGGGGAAGCAATGCCCTGCCCAGTATCATGACTTCGTGAACTTACATTGCTAAAACAGGATCTTAATCTATAATTATGTCCTTCAAGTTATCTCCTTATCATCCTTTCAATTCTGCCTTATTCTGGTTGCTCATTCCAAAATAGAAAATGTTTTGCTGTTTGTTTTGTACAAGATATTACTGTCAGTGATGGATTTTTTTCTTTTAATTTGAAAATAATGGCATCATATCAAGTAAGAAATCAGAAATGGTGCTTCTTAAATAGGCTAAATCGGCTGTTAAACCACCTAACCTCTGGGCTCTTGACTTCATGGTAGGAGGCTTCTTGTGTCTGGAACCAGACACCACATTCCTGAGTTTGCTTACTTCCCCAGCTCTTCCATGTACCAGGTGATATTTGCAAGTCATATATAGGTAGCTGACTCCAGCACTAGTCAAAATTAAATCCAGCTATTTCTGTGAAAGCAACATATTGAAGGAGATTTTGAGGGGCAAAGGGAAAGCAGAAAGGTGACAGAATCCTCTCTTAACCCAAGTTACATGCATTTTCCACGGGCATTAACACGGCGTCCATTCAGGCTGCATTAAAGATACTAGTCCATCATGTATTAGGACTTTTCCCACCAGATTTATAAAGCTCATTACACACATCTGTACCTGTGCCGTGGGCCCCAGCCTGAAAAGCCTTTTGACACTTAGCTTTTTGTTCAGGTTGAGACATAAGCAGACATATGTTTCCCACTGTGGCAGGCAACATATTCACTGCTGCAGATAGGAATTAAAATCACAGAATGTTCAAGCCCCTTCAATGGTCTAAGAGCAGAATTGGAAAAAGGACACTCAAATTCAGACAGAAAGAGCTGAGTAGCAGCATCCATCTACACAAGTTGCATCTCTGACAACAGATGGCAAGTTTGAAAATTGGAGGCTGAGTACAGGCACAGAAAGTTTAGGTCCTTGAGGTAGAAAAGAGGTAAACCTGTGAGATTAAATGTTTGCAAGGGATGGAACAGAAGGAAGAAACTTCTGAGAATAAGGAAAAACATTCCAGTCCGAGATAATCCCTTTGAGTACAGACAGTTCTACCACCATTTTATTCCTCTTCTGTCTGTGAAACTGTAGGAAACTACATATACAGCATCACTCTCTTCTTAAGCCTGCCTGAGGAGGATTGCTATGGACTTCATTATATATAAACTGTATCGAATCCTTACACTTTCTGGGTTTTGGAATGCTTGACTTTGCAATCCTAAGAACAACCATTCCCTAGATTCTCAGTACAGTGTGCAAAACATCAGCTAGCTGTGGCACAACTCCTATACTGTGAACTCTCTGTGTAAAAGATTCAAAAGTCAAAATATGACCAGACAGCGAAGATACATCCCCTCTCTTGTGATGTGCCTGTGCTCCTGGTTGCTTCTTCTCTTGTGCAGTGGCCTCGAACTTATTTTGTGTACAGAACTTTTCTCTTAAATATTTTGGGTCACAAATTGGAATGTACCTACATAACATGACTTACAGTTATTTCTAAATAGCCCCTGTAGGTAAGGACACTTGATATGAGGTTATGAGGCCATCTAAATTAACTGTACAGACTGTTACGCCCCTGTTTCAGGTATCACTCATAGAATAAGATCAAGAAGACTGTAGTTGCTAATTTTGTCAATGAGTAATAATCACTATGTAGGTGGCATGAGCTGTGACTGTCTGTCTTCTCTGGGGAAGTTTCTTCAGTCCAGATATGCATAATCAACTGTGTTACACTATGTCATGGTTGGAGTACCCATACTTTCTGATTTGATATGTGCAAAAATAGTGATAAAGTGGCCCCAGAACTTATCTTTCCCCATCCTTCTACGACTGCACCTTAGGTGTTGCACTAAACCTTCTACTGTGCATCCATGGCAGCCACCTTTTGAGCTCTCATAGCTCTTCTGCTTTCAGTCAGAAGCATATGCTGTAGCCCTGGTTGAATCCTGTGAAGAAGATTTCCAGTGCCAGGTGAGTCAGGGAAGGGAGCTCTGACAGACCTAGCCACTAATTGTTGTGTGTTGACTTCCAAAGCTTACAAGGATGCCATCAAGAATGCAGAATAAAGGTCTTCATGGTGTTTCATGATGAAAGGACAAAATGCAATGGGCATAAGCTGAAGAAAAAGGGCTGCTCAGACTTCATTTAAGGAAAGACTTTTTTCCCAGGAGGACATTCAGGCAGTGGAGCAGGTTTCCCAGAGAGGCTGTGTTGTTGTTGTCCTTGGAGGTTTTCAAGACCTACCTGGACACAGCCCTGAGCAATTTAGTGTGACCTCAGAGCTGCTTCTGCGTTGAGCAGGAGTTTGGAATAAAAAGCCTCCAAGATCCCTTCCAATATGAGTAGGTCTGTGATTCTGTGACTGGTACTTTGATTGCAAAGTAGTGATTCTAGGTTACTTTGTGATTCCATATGGTTTATAATATGTATATATCAATACCAGACTGAACCTCAATTAACCTTTCTGTTCAGAATAGTATGTACTAATTTCCTGTCTATCTTTGCAAATCATAACATTATTGAAATAAAGACAGTTCAGTTTGGAAAAAAATCACCCCAAAATTGATCATACACAAAAAGTGGTCTTGCTGGGTTGAGTCTTCTAAAACTATGAATATTTGATCTCTTAATTGTATCTGTGCCTTGAATGACATTTAAAACCCTCTGATTTTATTAAGTTTCATCTTAATAATTTAATTAGATAAAACCAAGATAAGAGGTTTAGTAACATACATTCTGAAATTAATGAGCTGAGTGCTAGAGGATGAACTATATTACCCACTTCAAGTGCACATACAACATTAATTAATGTAGTCTAGCTTTGTTTTAAGAGCATTTGATAATCTGCTATCCAGTTTAAAAAGAGGAGCCAGCAAAAGAAATAAAGAAGTCAAGTTCATGCAGTCAGCGTAGGAAAGAAATATATACTTTTCTTTTCCATGAACATTTCAAGAACAGAAGGAATATAAGCCTCAGAAGTTTAGAAGCAATTTTAATTTTACCAGAGAGGTAAGCTAAGGTTAAGACTTTCCTTTGTAATATTACCCTTCTTTGAGGGGAGACACAGTAGAGAATCTGAAAGAAGGGCATTTTTGTGATTGGCAAGAAAAAAATATTTCAAACTGTAAGAAAATAAAGTGCCTAACCTTTTTAGAAACACTAATGTCAATATCTGTATTTCTTCAATGTTTTGTACTGTGCATAATTAGTTACATCTTTATGATAGCTATTTTTTTTGCCTAAAAAACCTTTTCAGAAGCCTCTCTGGTACTCTGATTTTCATTGAAATCTACCAAATGAAAATTTTTAGGTTTATCCCTGGAATCAGTAACAGCTATGTTAGTAGGAACTGTTACACTACTGTTTAAATCAAGTAGTGTAAATAGAGGGTGATAGAAAGTGTAAGGCCTGTAATTTTGTTGTGCAGTTCAGGAGATGTTGTGAGTACTGGAGAAAGGATTGTGGCTTTAGTGTAATGCTGAGATGGAGTGAAGGTCTGAATAGTGAACCTTTATCTCTAACATAGGGATCTTTTAAAAACACACCCTTATTTATACATATATATATATTTATGTATGTATAGGTATATACACAGACAAATACTTCCCTTAAGACTGTTTCACAGTGGACTTCCAGATCCTACAAGTGTCAATGATTATATAGTGAAAACATAATTCTTAACTCAGCTGAGAAACTTGGTTGGAAAGAGTATAATTGGGATCTTTTCCTCAGAACTATGAAAACAGTGGTAACAATAAGGCTCTGTTCAATTGAAAATGGGGTAATCTTTTCCACCAAACAAACAAGGAACCAGGAAGTCAGAGTGAGGATACAGTTAATGAGGAATCTGTGAACACTTACACAGAGCCTGTCTGAACCCTCCTTGTCTTTCTCAGTTTGTATTCAAGTAATTCAGGTTTTACTGTTCTTCTCATAATCTTTTTCCCACAAATGAACAAAATAGAATGAGCTTTCATAAGAGATCAAAACCACTTGAGTGCTCAAAATTACTGCCAGGATTATGTGAACTATGGTCTTGTTCCTGTCCTTTTTTTAGTATAGTTATATCTGACTTGTCAATCAAAGCCATCTGGCAACATGCCGCCACTGTTCAGTGAGCTGACCCCAGAAGAGGAAGCAGTGTAGATGTATCAATGCAGTGAAGGGTCCAAACTCATTAAGAGGCCACGGTTGCTTAGTCTAAGCTCCCAAATGTGTGGAGATGTGGCTACACATCTTGTAGGCCCTGGCATGTCTTCACAAGGGCACACTGTACCTAGACATCTATCTGGAATCACTAGCTTGGCATCTCATTGTGTCATGTGTATACAGATTTTGATTTTATACTCCACAGAGTACAGATGTCTCTTTTTTGTGCTTTCAGTGAAAGACTAAAAGTGTTTGTGGGTGCCTTGAAATCAATAGTTATGATGGTAATATAGTATGAAATCCACAAGTTTGAAAATTGAACCCTGGATTGCATGAGTAATACATCAATTTATAACAACAGAACTGAACTGGAGATGATAGAACAGCCAAATGTTAAAAATTTTAGATGAATATCCAACATGATGCGAATGTTTGTAAACTGCAGGGAAGGAGTAAGGAAACCAGAGGGAAGACATGAGATGTTCTGAAGTGTTATCTCACCCAGATATTATGGGTGTGCAGGAAGAGGAGAAATGAAAATAAGAAACTGATCTGTGTGGTATGAACCTCCTGAGATCATACAGAAGCATCTCATCTTCTGATAGAAGAGTGTCTCTGGAAACCATGTAGTGACAGTCCCTTTTTGCCTCCCACACTCCCTGCATTATGGCCAGGAACTCAAAGGGGTTACTAAATTTTAATAGAATCATGGAATCAGAGAATGCTCTGGGTTGAAAGGGACCTTAAAGATCATCAAGTTCCAACCACCCTGCCATGGGCAGGGACACTTTCCACTAGGTCAGGTTGCTCAGAACCCAATCCAACTGGGCCCTGAACACCTCCATAGACAGGGTATCCACAGCTTCTCTGGAAAACCTGTTCGAGTGCCTCCCCACACTCATAGTAACGATTTTTTCCCTTACATCTAACCAAACTAAATTCTCTCAGCCTTTCCTCGTAGAAAAGGTGGTTCATTCCCCTAATTATCCTGGTGGCACTCCTCTAGACTTGCTCCAACAGGCCAATGTCCTTCTTATGCTGGGGACCCCAGAGATTGATGCAGTACTCCAGCTAACATCCCCCAAGAAGGGAGTAGAGGGGCTGAATCAACTTCCTCGACCCACTGGCCACACTGCTTTGAAAGCAGCCCAGGATACAAAATGGATCAAAACCATCACAATTGGCTTTCTGGGCTGCAGGTGCACATTTCTGGATCATGTCCAGCTTCTCATCCACCAGCAACCACAAGTCCTTCTCCTCAGGGCTGCTCTCCATCTGTTCATCCCCCAGCCTGCATTAATACTGGGGCTTGGCCTGACACAGGAGAAGCTCCTTACACTTGGTCTTATTAAAACATGACATTCCCATGGGTCCACTTCTTGAGCTTGTCCAGGTCCCTCTGGATGGTGTTGTGTCCCTCCGGTGTGCCAACTACACCACTCCATCACAGAAGGCCATTAAATTGGTCAAGCAGGATTTCCCCTGGTGAAGATATGCTGACTGTCTTGAATCCCTTCCCTGTCCTCCATGTGCCTTAGCACAGCTTCCAGGAGGATCTGTTCCACAGAGGCACAGAGGTGAGGCTGACAGGTCAATAGTTCCCAGTGTCCTCCTTTCTATCCTTTTTAAAGATGGGTACAAAGTTTCCCTTTTTCCAGTCATCAGGAACTTCACTTGACTGCATGACTTCTCAAATACTGTGAGAGGGTCTTGGCAACTACACAGCCAATTTCTTCAGGACTCTGGGATGCATCTTAGTGGGTACCACAGACTTATATTCAAGTTCCTCAGGTGATCATGGACTTGATCTTCTATTACAGTGGGAGGGACATTGCTTCCCCAGTCCCTGTCTTGTAGTTCATCCACCCAAGGGGTGTGAGAAGACAAATTGCATTGAAGACTGAGGTGAAAAAGTTCATGAGTAACTCAGCCTTCTTCTTATCTATTGTTACCATTTTTCCATCACTGTTTATCAGGGCAAGGGTACCTGTATTTTCACCACTCCTAGCAGGATCTGAAAAATATACCAGGCCTCTGATTCTTATGTGTACTTTTCCACAATAAAGCAATACCCAATAGGTAGGGACAGGCTGTTATTTGCTTACAAGCAGCTCCCATGGCATGGTATTCCAGTAGTCAATCTGTTTACTTTTTATTGCTTTACATACTTCCGAGAGACGCCTTTAATTTCACAGTTTGGCACATAGTCTTCAAACCCTCCAGTATATATATACATGAGTTTTTCTCTCTGGTCCACTACCACAGGAACAAGGGATGCAAACTTCTATTTCCCGCCCCCCCCCCAGCTGTCTGAACAATACTGAACAATATGAACATTCCTCAGTAATGTGAATTTCAAGATGAGGGAAAAACTCCTTGTTAAAGGTTGTTAATATGAAATTACTGTTCATTGTTCTGAGTTAGCAACATGCTACCACTTTTCTAATCTGGTTTTGGATGGAAAAGCTGAAATGAGCTATGAAACTTATGACTTAGTTCAAATATGAGGAATGCCAGTTTTCAGTTTGACTACAAGACAGCATTTGCTCCTCTGCAAGTAATGAGGTATTTAAAATAGTACAATAAACTTCTACAGAAATAGTAGTAATAACAATAATAATAGCAGTAGTAGTAATAATAATAATAGCATCATCACACCAACAACAAAACCAATAAAAAACCCAACAGTAATAATAATACATCAGAAACAATAATGCATAATAATAATAATAAAAAAAAACCCAAAAACTAAGCTGAAAGAATGCATATTATGTTTTATAAATTTTCACAACAGTTTTGAAACCCCAAAAAGCTGGGCTTATAATGGAAGTGCTGGCAAACCTGTAACTGTACTGGTGTGAATGAAGCTGCTGTAATGAGAGAAACTATTGCTTGGAACGAGGACAAGTATATTCTTCTCTGAGCTTCTACAGTCCCTACACCCCTGGAGTACCATTCAAGACAATGATGAACCGTGGTCTCAATTCCCTTATTAGCTGTAAGACCTAAAAATTATATGTGCAATTAAAAGGCAAAATGCTGATATTACTCATAAGAAGCACTTTGTACATTAGCAAGGTACAAAAGTCTGCTGACACTTTGCAACACAGAGAGTCAGCAGGGCAGAAGATTAATAGAGCCTCATAAATTTGCAGGGTGAAAACAGTGGATGGGGCAGAATAAGCATGTTGCGTTAGAGATAAATAAAGGGCATGGTCATCATGACAAAACATTTAACAAGGAATACATACCCTTCTTTTAGACAATTTGCTGGCCTTGCATTAGGTTGCTTTATGTAACTACATATAATTACCTCACAGCAGTTCCAGCTAGTATCACAAAGACCTTCTAGCATTTCAGGCAGCATACTATGGGGAAGAAACCCTTTAAAGTGAAATGCACTGCCTTGTTTCTTCTTTTTCTTTTCTACAAAGCATTCCTGCCATCTCTTTCTGGTCACAGGCTTATCCAAGGAAATACCATTTCTTCCAGACCTTTCTCACTGTTTGGAGCTAATAATCTTTTCTTAGCTTCGAATCTGCGAAATGAGAAAACAAGCAACTTATAATAATTCATGTGTAGACTGCATATTTCCTTGAGTCTAAGAAAGTGTCTTCATTTTATTTGTAAAGAAACACTGGACTGAGAAATCTGGGACACTATTTTGTTTCAGGTTATCCTGCTTTCCTTCCCAAGAATGGAGGGACAGTGTTCCTTACAGGAAAATGTAAACATTCTTAAATGAGCACAATAGGAACTTAGAAACAAACTATGAACCAAATGTGAAACTTTTTTTTTGTCAAAAATATGTTCTGTGTTTTGATGGAAACTCAATCTGAAAATGTTCAAAATTATGTGAAATATCTGAAACATGGTATTTCCACTGCTTTTTGCTTTCCGACTGACTGAAGTGCAGAGTTCAGTGTATGTAAAGGAATGGGGAAATAACAAGGGAGAAGTGTTAAACAAAACAGGTTAAATATAAAAACATAAGCAAATATAATTATAAATAAAGATTATGTTGTAGTAACAGATGCATCCCCAAAGCAATGGAGAGCTAGTATTTGGAAGAGTACCTGACCTGCAGCTGGTGTGGCTGTAAACATGTGTCAGTTTTTCTGCACCAGAAATTCAAATGGGGAAAGAGAGTAAGTGCCCCTTGTGCTTTTAGTAGATTGTTGTAAGTACGATAACCCACATGGAGAGATTTTTTTCCTTATTTTTCTTTCTTTTATATATATATATAATTAAGTAATTAACTAATTAATTGATTGATTGATTAATTAATTATGAACATGGATTCAGTTTCCCCATTCCTTATGTACTGCTAGAAATCTGGAACTAAAATGGAAAAGGCAAAATGAAAATGAGGGACAATCTGATTTTTCTCATATTTCCATATATGTAGTTTATATATTCTAGTGCACACACGCACACAATTGTATAATGGCTGCTTCATTCAGGCCAATGCTGCCCTTGATAACAAGAGGTTTCACACCCAAACCTGATATACATGATGGTGCGAGCTACGGTATTTATGGTATCAAGAAGTGATAGAAGACTTACATGTCCCAAATGCTATGATTTTTCCACACTTTAGATGTTAAAGGGGTGCTTCATAATACTGTAATTCTGGTGTAATCCAAATAAAATTTTAATGTTCTATTTCACCTGCCTACTTCCTTGTCATGTACCTTGTTAGTAACTGAATGAGAAAGAGAAGGTCACACATGGGATAGGAAGTCATCCATGGGACTGTGTGATCACCAGCTGAACTCACTTCCCTGCTTGTTTCCATGTTCAGGGCAAACTTGATGAATTGTGTGGCTAACCTGTCTTATGGCGGGGGGAGAGAAAAATCATAACTGCTTGAATTTCACAGGAAAATTGAAGGCAGTATACTGAATTCTCTATCATTGTCACCTGCTGAATATATATGGATAGGAAAGGTTCTGTGACAGGACAAGATCTGTCTGGTCTCAGGTCTTTGATATGATTTCTTTAAAAGAAGGAAAACTAACAAATTAACAAGAAATTCTGCAAACACTAAGAAAAAATAATCCCTAATCAAGCCAGGAAAAACTCCCTGTTCTGTAAATTTGCTCTGTACCTGTATTTACCATTATTTGTAAAGAGTAAACATCTTTTAAAGACCTTTTTTATATTTTTTAATTTATGCACTAAATAATGCACCCTTACTTGGGGAATTAATGCTGAGTAGATTTATTGCAAATAACATTAAAGAATAACTATAACCATTTACATTTTAAATAAGGCTGTTATGCTAAATATAATTAGAGCATGTGTTGATCTACTTTTTCTAAATACTGCCAGCCAAAAGCCTCCCTGAAAAGTAATTTGACATTCCATTTTAGACAACTGCCTGCTTTTCCTTCAGAGAGAGGGTGCTATTCAGGCAAAAAGGTCAGCACTAGGTCTCCTGAGATGCTTCAACATCAATTGTTTTGATAAAACACTTGAATAACACTGGTGATGTTATTTAGTAGTATTCAACGAGGATTCTAGGAAATATCACTAGAAAACCTCCCAGTCTGGTACAGCCCTCAGACTATTATCCATTACTGCTCTTCCATGTGGTTGACAATGAATCCACAATGCACTACACAAACTTTCAGTTGTACAAGGAATTAGTCAATGGGGCCCCATGGGAAACTGCCCTCAGGGACAAGGGAGCAGAACAGAGCAGGTAGATCTAAGAGAATGCTTTCCATAGAGTGCCAGAGCTCTTGATCCCTAGATGTAAGAAATTAGAAAAGACAGGCAAGAGACTGGCATGGTTCAGTTGAGACCTGTTGTCAAACTAAAAGGAAAGAAGGAGATGTACAGGCAGTGGAAGCAGGAACAGGTATCCTGGGAAGAATATAGCGATGTTGTTTTGTTCTGTAAGGATGGGATCAAGAAGGCCAAGGTGGAGCTGGAGCTGAACTTGGCAAGGGACACAAAGAGGAACTAGAAGGTATATCAGACAGAAAAGGAAGGTCAAAGAAAGTCTACCCCACTCCCCATGAACAAGCCTGGCAAACTGATAACAGACAAGAAGGCTGAGGTACTCATTTCTGTTCCCACACTCCTTGGGTGGATGGACTTCAAGACAGGGACTGGGGAAGCAAAGTCCCTCTCACTGTAAGAGAAGATCAGGTTCATGACCATCAAAGAAACCTGGACATGCATGTCTATAGGACCGGGCAAGATACATCCCAAAAGTCCTGAGAAAATTGGCTGATGTATCTGCCAAGCCAAAAAAAGGGAAACATTGTAGCCATCTTTAAAAAGGATAGAAAGGAGGACACTGGGAAGTATCGACCAGTCAGCCTTGCCTCTGTGCCTGATCCTCCTAGAAGCTGTGCTAAGGCACATGGAGGACAGGGAGGTGATTCAAGACAGTCAGCATATCTTCACCAGGGGAAGTCCTGCTTGACCAGCTTAGTGGTCTTCTGTGATGGAGTGACTGCTTCAGTGCACAAGGGAAGGGCTAGAGATGCCATCTACCTGGGTGTCTGTAAGGCCTGTGACAAAATCCCACCTCCTCTCCCCCTACCCCACCCCAGCCCACCCCCCCTCAGCATCCTTCTCTCTGAATTGGAGAGAGATGGATTTGATGGGTGGCCTGTAAAGTGAATAACGAACTGGTTGGGTAGTGGTCAATGGCTCAGAGTCCTGATGGGCAACAGTAACAAGTGCTGTCCCTCAGGGGCCTGTATTTGGACCACTGTTATTTAATATCATTGTTAATGACATAGATGAAGAGATCGAGAGCACCCTCAGCAAATTTGCCGATGACACCAAACAGAGTGGTGTAGTGTAGGAAACAGACCAGACTATGAGATATGGAAAGAGCAAGCTCTGATTGTTGACCTTGGAGGAGGACAGCATTGGGAAACACCCTGAATTTTACTAGCCACATACATGAGAGACTTGTTGCTGAAGTTAGAAATTTATGGTTTTCTGTGGCCAAATCCTTGAAAACTGATTCCCTATGTCTTGTGGTTACAGATCCCTCTAACCCATTCAAAACATGCTTAGTTGCAATCTAATTGGTTCTCTCAAGAATGGTCTGCATTCCAAGAGCAATATTTCCCTGGGTGTAATGACCCAGACAAAGACAATAACTCAATTGTTTCCCGTGCCCATTAACCCCAAAATTCCAAAAAAAGCTTAATTCCCTTAAATACGAATCAGGTTATCCAGAGAATTTGAAATTTCAGGTACCCTCCCCTCAGCCCACTGTTTCTACTTTAATTCATAAAATGAGAGGGAGAGCAATTGGCAGCTCAATGTGACATCATATGGATCCTACTCAAATTTTGAATTCTGGTGCAAAGAAAAACTAACTTAGAAGATCCAATCTCCGCCACTGTCTGTTGTCCTTCTCCAGAGAGTGTTTCTTATCTGTGGTTTTTGGATATGGAAATCAATCCCTAAAGGGGCAGTTGGAGGAACCACAGCCAATAGAAAACCAGAGATTGGTGATAGATAGGTGAGATAACCAACAGGGTTGGGACAGTAGTGGAAGCCGGCAGCATTGAGCAGCCATGCCGCCGCAGGTTGCACTGGGGAGATGAGGCAGGGGGTCCTGGGGAAGGTGTAGCCCCAGGTCGGACCAGCGGGCTCAGCCCCAGTCCTTTCCGGGTCAGAGGAGGCATGCCCTGGTGTGTTCTGGTGCCAGCCCGGTGAGAGACAATGCCTGTGGTTAAAGAACATGATGACTCATTTTGAGAACAAAAGCCTCCGGGGAACACAGAGGAGGACAGGGGAAGAGTGGTTGACCACACTGCAGGAAGGTGATAACCATGCAGGGACAGGGGATATAGAAAACTTTCTGAAATAAAAACTGTACAGAGAAAACACATAACTTTAAAACTTCAACAACAAGCATCTCATATATGTGGCTAGTAAAATTCAGAGTGTTTCCCAGCGCTGTCATCCTCCAAGGTCCACAGTCAGAGTTTGCTCTTTCCATATCTCATAGTCTGATCTGTTTCCCACAGTGTAGTTGACACACTTGAGAGACACAATGCCATCCAGAGGGACCTGGACAAGCTCAAGAAGTGGACCCATGGGAATGTCATGAGTTTTAATAAGACCAAGTACAAGGAGCTGCGTCTGAGTCGGACCAAGCCCCAGTATAAATACAGGCTGGGGGATGAACCAGATGAAGAGCAGCCCTGAGGAGGACTTGGGGGTGCTGTTGGATGACAGGCCGGACGTGATCCAGCAATGTGCACCTGCAGCCCAGAAAGCCAATTGAATGCTGGGCTGCACCCAAAGCAGTGTTGCCAGTGGGTCAAAGAAGTTGATTCTGCCCCTCTACTCCTTTCTGGGGAGACCCCACCTGCAGGGCTGAATTCAGCTCTAGGGTTCCCAATACAGGAAAGACATCGACCCGTTGCAGTGGATCCAGAGGAGGGCCAGGATGATTAGAGGGAAGGAATACTTCTCCTACGAAGACAGTCTGAGAGAGTTGGAATTGTTCAGCCTGGAGAACGGAAAGCTCTGACAAAACCTAATAGCTGCTTTTCAGTACTGAAAGTGACTCTATAAGAAAGCTGGTCCTGTAGTGATAGGAGAAGCGATAATGTTTTTAAACTGAGATTTAGACCAGACATGAGGAAGAAATTTTTTACAATGAGGGTGGTGAGGAACTGAAACAGATTTCCCAGAGCAGTTGCGGAGGTCTCATCCCTGGAAGTGTTTGACACCACATTGGAAAGAGCACTGAGAAGCTTAGTGTAGTGGAAGGAGTCCTTGTCCATGGCAAGGGGTTGGACTACACAACCTTTAAATGTTCCTTTTAAGCCAAACTATTCTATGATTCTAACTGAAGGTCAAAGTTAAGTGTCAACTTCACTTTGGTGGTTTCCAGTATTGTGGAATTAAAGAACATGTCAATGCTGGATGAGTTATCACAAAAAACAATGGATTCTCAGGTTTTCAAGTGTTTGGAAATGCTTTTAGAGTTTAAATATCCTGAATTCTGAATTGTAGATTCAAATTCCCAAACTTAATGAATTATGTAAAATCTAATCTAGACTAATCTAATCTAAAATGCTTCTTGTTAGATCCTCAACCAAACTGCAATTGCCCTTGAAGCAAAAGCATGAGGTTTAGGTATCACACATAAGAAATTCAAACTAATAACTTAAGTAAATAAGTCTCATTGCTAAAAGGACTATAAAGAAATAAAACAGATAATTTTTCAATCTAACAGAGAAAAAGAATCTGTATCACACACTCAGCTCTGCAATAAGCATTCCTTCTGATGCTAGAGAGAATTAACTTTGCATTCTTATTACTGTTTTCTGAAGTTGCTGTGGTGATCTCAATTCAAGACACCATATCTTTTTGGTGAAGCACAAACTTAGATGTGGTGAAACTTAATCGCAGGACAAAGTTCAGACCTAAGTGGCAGGACTTCAGGGTTTTCTGGATTTTCACTTGGCTTTGGAAGAAATCAAAACTATTCTATAAAGCAGTGTATACGCTTTGTCAGCATTGATGAATAGTAGAAGCAAACACAAGAACAACCTCTGCTGGACATAACTTCCTGATCTTTCCTGCAGACCAATTTTACATTTGAATGAAACAGGGGTAACTGCTATTAATTTTAGTGGAAACTATTCCAGGTTATACCAGGGTTGTAACTTGATCCCTGCCATGAGCTGAAGTACTGAGACAAAATTTACTTCTCCAGTTTACACTCAGTGCGAAATCAATAGAAGTTATAGTATTTGTATGATTCAACAGAAGTTATACTATTTGTATGTGCCTCTGATCAGCTACCAACAGCATTTACACAACTGCTATACTTGCAACAATGACCTATAAACATTCCCTTCTGTGTCAGTCTTCATTCCTCTGCATTTACTGAACAAGTCAAAAATAGTAGTTACGTCACTATTTATTTGCACATAGATTTATTTATTGATTTACCAGAGGTAGCTGACAGGAAGAAATCTCACTGAGAGATAAATTGAATTAGTCCTCTGTAGCTCAAACATAAAAACTTTGTTTAGTACGTGTAGTCACTTTAAACAGTTAGAGTTTTTATTGTCTTTTCCCATAATTTGCAGATTTCTTATATTCCCACATTTTATCCTTTATTGCATGAACAAAGCCTTCACTGTATATCAAAGTATTTTAAGGTAATACAAAAGCATGATAAGGGACAAGAAAAAAAAAAGAAATATAAAACAGACTGCTTAGCAGAACCTTATTATTAAAATTAATTATACAATATCTCCTGTACAATAACTGGGCCAAATTTCAATATTTGCATCCTTTTCTAGGCTCAGTTCAAATTGAATGAAGTACGTTTTCCTTGAAAAAGTCTTAATAAGAATGCTGTGTTATGATCCCTTATGGCTAATTGAATCAGTGCTTTCCAGTAAGTAATCAGGGGATGACAAATTGGTTCCAAAGAAATGGATGTCTTATCTTCATAGGAAAAGAAATCTCTCTCATAGTCTGTATTGAATGTTAAAGTTTAAGGTAAAAAACATGGAAAAGAATTTGTTGCACTTGTATTTAATTTTTTATCCTTTATCATTTACTTGGTAATTTTTTCAGCCATTCAGTGTGAAGAATTTTCACAGGGGCAAAACAGACAGGGAAGAAGTCGGGGTGTGGAGATGCACTTGGAGCTGATTTCTGTGGGATAGGAGTAACAAAACTGCATCAGGGTTTCATGACACTACTGGCTTTGAAGAATGTGCCAAAAGTCAGCTAATCTCAGGGACTGCTCAGGGATGCATTTGTCTCAATGTTTCATCAAGGTGAACTGAGGCAGCAGATAGGGAGTCAACATCAATTTTCAAAAAACAAAGTTTGACATAACTTCTCATGACTGTATGTGTTGTTTAAGATGTCAAAGCTTATATGGGAATGACAGTTTTTATTTTTCTGTAGGCTGCATGTCTTGTTCATCTAAAATATCCCTGGTTTTATTGTTTAACTGACAGACAGTGTATTGGAGTTGGCTTAAAACTTAGCAAAAGAAAGGGAACCCTCCTCCTGCTCAAACCTTTGGGCCTGATGGTACCAGCCATGTCTTGCAATTACTGGGTACCACTTTGCTTCTTTTCTGGGCACATGGTAGATACTACTGAAGCTGTAAAATAAACATGATAAAAATGAGGCTTGTACATCTACAAAAGTCAGAAGGTGGCTCCAGGCATCAATATAAAAAATAGAAAAATTCCAGGATCAGTGAGAGAAGGAAGTGCACATTGTCCAGTTTCTGGTTCCAAATTATAATACTTAGGGCAGAGCATACAAACAGCATGAGCAAGTACCTACACTTTATGCAGAATGTGGCCTCAGCCTTCGGACAACTGCAATTCAGGTTCTTCATGAAAACTACACCTGAAAGTACTTTCCTTAAATTATTTTTTTGCAAGAGAAGCCACTGACCTAACTAACTTGTTCTGTATCAAAGTTCAAGAGAGTGTTCACTGCCAGAGACTACACTGTCTGTTTAAACTAAGAGAGATAGGTGCTTTGTGTTGAAACTGGAGGTTCTCATTCACTATTTGTCAAAGTTAGGTTGCTGTTTGGAACATACTGGAGCATACCTATGCAGAGTTAATCCCCTGGGAGATGTTGTCAGGACCATTACACTGGATTTGGTCACAGACATTGCCATCTTCATCCTCCTGTTTTGAAAAAAAAAAAGATCTTATGTCTTTCAGCGTCTTCTTTAGTCAACACCAATGAGGTGATCCAAAGCTTAGTGAAGCTAATAAAAATAATAACTTTATCCAGCTTTGTGTTATATCTTTAAAGCTGACATCTCTTCATGGCTCTTTTTCATGGTGAGACACAGCTGTGACCATGTGTTTGAAGGCAGAGATAGATTGGTTTGAATTTACTAGAGCTAGAAATTACTGAAAAGAACCAGAAGCAAAATCTAGAAAGTTCTGAATCAATTCAAAAAATGAGCAGCTTTCATAGTTTTTAAAAGAGATTTTAAAAAGCCGTAGATACCTGTTTTCAATGGCCCAATGAATTTTGAATAGGAACTAGTTATTTCTTTAGGGAGAAGTGCCCACAAAGTGCGTGATTCAGAATGGTTTGGAAGTATTCAAAACACCTTCCAACTTTGTGAAGAGGACATGAATCCCACATCCCAAGGAATAAACCCAAGGAATCCTCATCGCCAGGATTTTGGCTCTTCTAAAGTAGCATTCACTTATCTCTTTCGATAAAGTTTTTCTACTTTGTAAAACTAATGAACTGTTTGCTAAAGCAGAGGCTTCAATGTTGGTCTCCCATATCCCTGATGAGTTCTGTAAATGCTGGGTTATAGAGTCAATTTCTCCCATGTGCTTTGGCTCAATTAACTTTTAATTATTTTTTGAAAAAAACCCAAACCATTTTACAACTAATGATCAAACTGACTCTTTGCAACACTTTCATAAATATTTTCATATTACTTTTGTTGATCTGTCAGGTAGAGAACAAGCTGTAATTTTTGGTAGTTTTGTGGAGGATTTTAAGCAAAGAGGCTCAAGTTTTTAATCAACATCTTTTACAATGGAATTTATACCTAGTGAAATGCTGCTAATAATGTTTAGGCTTCACTCCTGCAAAGACCTGGCTCTTTGCCAAGTCCCGAAGACATGAAACGGGGCTTCTATGCAAGTAAGTCTGTCTGTTTTTTCCAATTATATCTGCAGTTCTAATGAAAGATATGAGTTCTCATTACAAACTTTTCCTTGTTTAACTCTAGGCTTTGAAAGTAGTCTCCTTGGGTTTAATTACAGCATGTAAATTTGAGCACAGATATCGCTATTCACAGGATCAGGGCCTCAGCAGTTATCAGGGCAGACCAGGTATTAAAAATTGTCATAATTCCTTAGCGCTGCTCTGAAAATGCATTGATGTGCCCTGTCGTATTTTCACATGCAGGTATCCAACATCTTGCAATAAAAAGAATTATTCTACTTAGATGGATTAATGGAGAAGCAGGAAAATTAATCCCGCGATGTCACAGTAGGTGGAGTACAGATCCTGGACTGCCAGTCTGAGCACCCCATGCTGTGGATGGACAGTGTTTTTTCAGACTCATTCTCTGCTCTTCCAGTCTTCTTTCACAAACACTGGCAGTCCTCAGCCTCAGCCTTAAAGTAGGCTTTCAATAGCTGGCCCTTCTCCAATTTAGCACTCTTTTTCACACAACAACTCTTATTTTTGAGTATTGATGTGCAGAGTTAGCCTCTCTGGTGCCAGTTCGATTCCTACTCAATTCCTGCTATTGTATTTTAAAGTTTTGATTATAGTCAAGTGCTATTGAGGGTTTCTGGTGAAACTGTAAAAGTCCTCTTAATCAATCTGATCTGGCTGTACATTGTTCACAGCTCTGATTAAAAGCAGTGATATGTGTACCGTATGAGTATGTAACTGCCAATCCACACATACATACATGGGCACATGCAACACACAAAGCATATGAAGGCATAATTATGACCTCAAAGAACATCACCTTATTGCAAAAGAAGCAACAGTGTGTAGCTCATTCTGTTAAAACAGACGAACCCACAGTGTTTGGTCATCAGAATTAATTTGATAGTTCCATTCTATTTCTGTAGAATAATTGTCTAATAATAGGATTTATCCAAATTATTTATCAGACTACTGGCACAATTCCAGTGCTACTAGCAGTCATAATTCTGTGTTAGGACACATTTGAATTAGTTTGCAGACAGTCAATACTTACTTTATATGATTTTAAATTGTGATAATTTCATTTTGGACTTGCCTGCAGATCTTGCAGTACAGATCAATATATTTGACCATTATTTCTCATCAAAGCACTCTAATTCCTTTCTACTTGGAGAGACTAAAACAAACTATTAGCAAAAGAGAGTTCAGCTTGTATTATATATACTGTTTTGAGATCCAAATTGTTTCATATTGAAAACTTCAGATGTTTTAGGCCAGGGAAAGCACACAGAAATTGAAATTAGATCTTCCAGTTTCTCAGTTGTTACATCTCAGGTAAATACATTTGTACAAGTCTTTCTCTCATATTGTGGACTTTTCTTTCACAGAAAGATAGGGAGGACAATAACATGTTTTATACTGGCACGTATTAGTATAATGGGGCAGAATTTAAATACCTTGAACCCACAAAAGAAAGATTTCAGCTAGACTTCTCCATTGGGGATGTGTCTATTTTTTCCTTCATGTCTCCTTGTCTCAGTACTCTGGGTGGGAATGAAGTACAGACTGTTAGACTGAGACCTGTTGAGAGAGATTGCCAGTAAAACTGCTATTACTTTCAGCTGTGTGAGGTTGATTGTAACAATATACTCTTAAAACTGATAATATTTTATGAAGCTCTCTGATAATCTGATTTATGGTGTCTCTCATGGTTATTCCTAGACAGTCATTTAACAATATGCTGAAAACACCCTGGTTCAAAAATGCCTTTTGGTATCCAAGTGAAGTTGTTTTAAAGAATAATTTTAAAATGTATTGCTCCTGTAATGTTTAGAGATGTATAAAATGCTAGATTTATAGTTGATATTAAAATTTAAATATTACATATATATTCTTATCATATTACTATTATATTTAGTATATAAACCACATAAATTAAAATATATATGATTCATATTACAGACAATGTGCATTGTCCAATACATTATAATGAAGAATAGTTTAAAAGCAGATTATGGAACCCTTATTTGAGATTTCAAAGCCAGTTGGTCGCTTTCTAGTAAATGCTGAACTTTGTACAAGGCAGACATTTACTGAGAGTTTATGAGCTGAAGATTTTAAGCAGTTTCTAATTATTGATCCTTACAGATAACTAGACTCAGGAGAATTTTCCTCTGAAAAAGAGCATAGGGTAGGGACTTTACTCCAACAATGCAGGTGGACAACTCATAGGTTGCAAACGCAGAAAATCTGCACCAAATTAACCAACTATGTAAAGTGCCACATTTTGAAGGCACAGCAGTGGGAAAACAACATCTCTGCTGAAGAGTCTGTTGTTCATTATTTGTATGATCATTTTGGAGTGATGAAAAGTATCTCAGTTTCACATTAGGTTGCTTTATTGGACCATTTTTTGTCATGATGTTAATAGCTTCCATTTTCTTAATAGCTTTTAGTAATCTAGTAAGCTCTTAGCAGCAGTACTTTGTCCTTCAGTTTGCAGCCTTATGCTTTTTTCTGTCATTGTGTAAAAACATGAAAAATTCTTGCTCTTTTAAATGCCTGCTTCTTCCCTACAGCTTACAAAGGGGTGTGTTCAGTACGTCAGGGCAAGCTACCGCCATGCAGCGGTGGGATCAGCTGTAAGGCAACACTGTACCCTTCACCTTCAAACTCAAAAATCTTGCATTGTCTTTACACCATAGGTCTCTCTGTAGCCAATGACACACATTTCAACTGTCTTGCTGGCTCATTTAATGATCAGATATATTGTTCCTTGGAAGACCTTGAACCACTGCACTGGCTAGGACAACAAGCTTGACTTTGACAATGACCCAGATTAAGTTAGACAAATTCTACTATTAGCACTTCAAAGCTTCACTGGAATTACCACTCAAATATAATCCAGTTCCTCTTCAATGCTGCTTTAAAATTCAGGGGAGCATAGGAAAAATTTTACAAATATTATTAAGACAAGTTAGGTCTGATAAAACATTCTAACAATAATTTCTGGCCTAAAATTTAGTGTAAATCCAATTATAAAATTAGAAATTTCCTATTCAATCACAATATTATTTATGACTCTCATTGTGCCTACAGGTAAGGGGTATGTCCCTCTGTAGATGTTAGTGGTATACCAGAGAGACTCCAGTGAAAATTTTCAATAAGGGTTAAGATGAGACAGAAAAAACTGCAGTAAAAAGACTATTTTTGTTCCACAACCCATTAGCATAGGTGTATTTACAAGTTATCTATTTGTTGTTACCTGTTCTTCCATCAAACACTTGTTGTTCATGTATATGTGCAGCAAATGGCCTTTGCATCTTGGCAAATTAAGAAATTTTTTAATATGCTGTGTGAGCAATTGGCTCATGAGTCGAGCACAAAGGTAATAGTGAATGGGGTAACATCAGATTGGTGACCTGTCCTTAGTGGGGTTCCACAGGGCACCATCTTATGTCCTGTGCTCTTCAACATCTTCATAAATGACTTGGACACAGAACTTGAAGGGATGCTAAGCAAGTTTGCAGATGACACAAAACTGGCAGGAGCTGTTGACTCCCTCAAAGGCAGGGAGGCCCAACAGAGAGACCTCAGCAAATTAGTGGTCTGGGCAATCACCAACCATATGAAGTGGAACAAGGCAAAGTGCCAGATTCTGTGTCTGGCAACCCTGCAGAGATTCTCAAGGGGAAACCCTGGATGTATGTACAGACTGGCGAATGAGATGGTGGAAAGCAGTGCCATGGAAAGGGACCTGGGGGTCCTGGTCAGTGGCAAGTTGAATCTGAGTCATCAGTGCACTGGCAGCCAGGAAGGCCAACTGTGTCCTGGGGGGCATCAGGCAAAGCATCCCCAGCTGCTCGAGGGAGGGGATTGTCCCACTCTGCTCTGCACTGGGGCGGCCTCACCTTGAATATTATGTGCAGTTTTGGGCACTGCAATATAAGAAAGATATTAAACTCTTAGTGTCCAAAAGAGGGCAACAAAGATGGTGAAGGGCCTTGAGGGGAAGTTGTATGAAGAGTGGCTGAGGGCACTTGGTGTGTTTCAGCCTGGAGAAGAGGAGACTGAGGGGAGACCTCAATGCAGTCTACAACTTCCTTGTGAGAGGAAGAGGAGGGGCAGGCCCTGATCTCTTCTCTGTTGTGACCAGTGACAGGACCTCAGGGAATGAGCTGAAGTTGTGTCAGGGGAGGTTTAGATTGGGCACTGGAACAGGCTCCCCAGGGAAGTGGTCAAAGCACCAAGTCTGACAGAGTTCAAGAAGCATTTGAATGACATTCTCAGGCAGATGGTATTACTCTTGGGGATGGTCCTGTGCAGGGCTGAGTTTGATTCTATGATCCTTGTGGGTCCCTTCCAACTCAGCATTTTCTATGAGATTTAGTTCCATCATTATTTTTTATTTTAACTATTACCAGAATTCATATTCTGGGTAAAAAGTATGGAATTTAGTGGATTAAATTCAAGTGAAAATGCAATGAGTTTCACTTTGATTAATTATTTTAGGAAGGAAACAGTTGCACAGGAATACTGGACTTAATTTGACAGGGAAGACCTTGGAATCAGATAGTGTGTGTGTGTATGTGTTCATTTTTCACTGTTCTATATTTCAACAAATCATAAATCAGGAGCAGAGACAGGCACAGAACATCCTCAGGTGAATTTCAAAGGTTGGAGGCATGTTGAGAATATTAAGATTTTTTAATATTTGTTACAGTTCTTGAAATTGCCTGTACAGACATAGCATTTTCTCAGCAGAGTCTTGCAATATGTGTAGTCTCTGAGATGTATTTGTTTAATTCATTGAATAAAAATAGTTTAAACAGCTATCCTCCTTTTCTATTAGCAATTCAGATCCAAAATTCCAGGGATCACAGTTTAACTTGAGACTCTGGATTAAATGTATGTTTGGCTGCCTCAAAATGTTAAAGGAACAAAATATATCTGTCTGGGATCACCAGAACTTAGTGCTCACTATCTCTTTTGATTTACCTTTCAACTTGTCATGGATTTGATACAGTTGTAGGATATGATATTCAGCATAATATTCTAGTTTCTGTTATTTTCATTGTTAAGATTATCCATTATTGTCCTTTGAAGTCAAAACATGAACTTTAATACTTTGATTTTGTTTTCAACTTTAAGATAAAGATAGTTAATACTGGAATTCGTAGGGTTTCTGCAGTTGCATTTCTCAAGCTGGGTAAGGACAGTATCTGAGCATGAATTTCTTTTAAAACTAAGAAATGTTTTTATTCTCCACATTTGTAGCTGTTGATTTTTTTTTTCTTTTCAGTCAAAGTATCAGTGGGATGTAATTTCAGAAGTGCTACAGTGGAAGTGCATGTTGCACTTCTCTGACATTTCTCCTTGTGCTAAAAAAAAATAGTAATTTTAGAAAACTGTGGTTAGAAAGATTGATCTTATTTCTCTTGCAAAGAATAATTCCAGTACATTGGCTTCCCTGCTAGACATCTTGGGGCTCATTCAGTTGAACTTCTGCGGAACCTCAAAATCCAGTATGAAAAGTCAAAGGGCAATGCTCATCTCTGTCATTTTTGAAGAGAGTTGTATACTATGGCTAACAGCAACTTGCCATAGCTAGCTTTTTAACTCCTTAGAACTGATGTGTAGGAGAAAAGCAAATTGTTGTGGTAAGAACAATTCATATGTCTGTGCCAACTAAGTCAACAGCAAGGATGAGGCTAGTCTCTCTCACTTTGTGAAAACTTGAAAGGGTAGTGGAGTTGGCTGTCCAAGACTCCTTCTCTTCTGCTGTGCTGTGAAGTTCAAGAGCACAGCTACCACACAACTGGATGACAAAAACCAGGCAGAAATGACATGTGGACAGACTGGCCAATTGTAATATATGAAGGTGTTACCTGAGTCATGTCAGTTGATGGACTCTCTGTACCCATGAATGGGAAAAGTCACTTCGCAGTGTTCATGGGGTCCTTGCACACTCTGAACTCAGTCTAACCATGAGGTTGAGTCCATAGGTGCAGAGGATAGGATTTTCACAACATTGCTTTGGGTTTTTTGTTTGTTTGTGTGTTTAAAGTGTGTCTGAACAGTTAAAATGGTTAAAACAATCTGTGTCTTGAAGAAGTTTCTGCAGGTGTTGACCACAATAATGCATTTCCTTAGAGATACAGAACCCTTACTAAAATAATGAGCAAGTTCTGCTGACATATGCTATGCTTGCCCTTCTGAAGAGTAATGTTTACATTCACGCTTTTGTTTCACATTTTTCAGGTTTGTAATGCTCTGAATGCAAGTGTTTCACACCTGAACCACAGTAAGAAGCTTCTATTTCACTGCTCGGCAATTGGGATTGTCTACAAACTTCTGTGTAAAAGTCTATTTTTTTTTCCATTTTTACCTTTCTGTTCCAAATACGACTTTAAAAAACAATCTTTCTTTCTAAAATAAATGCATACAGCATATCATATTTACCTAGGAATATGATATATCCTCCAATGCAGTCTTGAAAGCAAGAGTAGATGTCTTGCTAAAAAATAAACTACAGCTTAGCTAGCTGGGTTTACTGAAGAAATCACTGTGTTGTTCAGGAAGTCACATTAGATGATTACAATAATCCTTTGCCTAGTTAAATATCTATGAATCTAAAAATATGCAAATATAAACTATATACACACATATGTAGGTAAATAATTTGGAAAATCTTCTCCATTGAGGAAAGAAATTAGGAAATAATTAGACATAAGAAGGATACTTGTGATGTTGTGTAACAGATCACCACAATACTGTGATATTCATAAACTGTGGTGAGGATTGTGGCATGTGTACTCAGGATGACAGAGCAATAAATGACTATTGTAATTATAAAACAGATAAAATTGAGAGAAAAAAATCAAAAGGTTTTCAAAATAAGTAGTGTTTCTTACCCGTGTTAAAAGACAAATTTTGTCTGAGGAAACCATACAGATATTTTTTTAAGTTAACCAGCATTGTGTAATGAACTTGGTGCTTCTTACAGAAATTTTTATTTCTTGTAACAACATCACTGTGGGAAGACTAGAGGATATACCTATGGACTAATTTAGTGTTGCAAATCCTAGGTTCCTGAAGAGATAAAAATGCCAGTTGTTTAAAGAGGAATTAGAAAACTAATCAGAAAAAACCACTGAAATGTAGTTTCTCATGCCCATTTATGTGTATTTGAAAATTTGAATCATCAGCATTTTCACAGGGGGTGTATTAGTAACAAAAATTATCTTCTGCATTCATTTTTTCTTCTTTTCATGCATGAACACATTATAGCTGACAAAGATCATTCTTGTAAATACAACTAATTTAGTATTTTTACATTGTCCATGGAGTTAATGGAATACAAGTTACTGATTTCCACCCAAGTATTTCTGAGGAAGATTTTGCCTTATAAATTTCTGAGGCAGGAAGTTGCTGTTATTAGTGTATGGTGACCTTGTGCAGCAGTGTCTCTGTTTTTGTAGAGTGAAATAGATTTTCCTAATTGAGGCATACAGAGCTCTGGAGTGTGCCCCTTGACACGTCTTCTGCTAACTTGATACTGTGTAGAGGCACTGGAGATTGATGAAACAGCAACAACATCAGGAGCACCAGAATAAGCCAGTTGTAGGATGCAGAGGTGACAATTCATCCTATGTAACAAAATGTTTCTCCTTTGCTATTCACAGGTGTGGCCAGACTGTGAGATTCAAACCAGAGAAAGGGCCAGTGTAAAATCTTAACAGGTCTTTTATTTCTTTTTGTTTCAATTGGAAGTTTGCCAATGTCTTTAGCTCTCTGTTGTAGCTGAAATCAGACACTGCTATTACTACAACCATCTACATTATATTTATTGATACTATTACTCATTACCAGAAAAGTTGTTTTGTTTAAAATAAATAATTTTATCCTCTGATAAAACTTCTCAAGACAAAATGCACTGGCAAAAATAAACTGAAAAGAATGCCTTGAAAGAAATTTATGATCATAATCAATGGGATTTCTAAAACTGAAGTAATAATTTTTTCTAAAGTCCCTCAGTGATTATGATCTTGGATGGTGTCTACAACAGTGAGTTAGGAAGGGTAGTTCCTATGCTTGAAGGTGCTCAGAAGCTTATCACATGTAACAGGAGTCAATCAGTTAATCATGTGGGGTTTAGACTGTGATGGTGCACCACCTCTCTCAGGCTGCACTATGATCTCAGTTTTTGTTTTAGTTGGTTCTTTTAAGAGACCTAAATTACTCATTCACAACAGA
>JAOXXN010000001.1:49277686-49290558 GCA_026770055.1 Myrmophylax atrothorax | reverse complement strand
CTTCTTTAGAAAAAGTTAACCGGTTTTCAATTACATATTCTGTAGACCATTATGTCAAAATACATTTTTAAAAAACAGCACAATGATCAGACTGTTGGGTATTTTACTGTATTGATCCTTCATACAATTCTGTCCCTTCCCTGCACACAACTTCCAGTTTAAAAAAATTATGATGTTTTATTTAAGGGTCCTACTCTGTGGGCAGTCCTGCGGAATCACTCAGGATCTACTGCAAGGTATCAGGAAACAAAAAATTAAAGGATATGTGCCTGACAGTTCCTTTACTGTATTTTCCTTTGAGACTAGTTTGAGTCACCAAGAAAGTATTTAATTATAGCTTTATTTAACCAGAAGAGAGTTAGTGGGTTTTGCTTCAGCCTTTGAGATTAGCAGTGCAGTAAAAATAGCAGAAAAGTATTGTTTCCAGTTACAATCAATTGAAAATATGTGTAACAGTGTCAAAATTAATCTCAGCAATATGCGAATCAAAAAAGACTCTTTTTTTTCTGCAAACCAACAAAAATTCAATGCTTTAGGTGTTAGCCTTCTTAACATGTGTTTGGGTGCATAAAGAAAATTGTCTTCCCTGGACCTTGTTTTTATGAGAGGAAAAAAAGCCATTTATTGTACATTCTTTATTATTTAGAAATAGCAAAATTTAGTCTGTGTTTTCAAAGCCAACTTTTATATTCATTATAAAAGGAGTTCTGAGCAACCTGGTCTAGTGGAAGATGTCCCTATTCATGGCAGAGATCTTGGAACTAGATGATCTTTAATGTCCCTTCCAGCCCAAGCCATTCTATTATTCTACAATTCCATGATTAAGGAAACTCAAGCTAGAAGTAAGACTATATGAAACAACAACTAAAATACAAATACTGTCTGTAGCAATATTGCAATAGAAAATATATTTTTCTGTGTAAAAGTCTAGACAAGAACTGAAGGGTTGGCTTTCTGAAACACTTGAAGTAATTCATTTATTGGCACCTGAATGGGAATAGTGATCATATAAGGATTCAATCTGATCAGCTGACTACTCTTGTTTGATACCAAAAACACAGCATGAATTCAGATCCCAGTTCTCAAATATTTTTCCATTAGTGAAAACCTTACTCTTTTTTCCTTACAGTTTGCTTCCTTTCCTCTTTACACCTATTGTGCCACGTAGTTATACAGTGAAACATAGCATAGGGAGCCTGGGAGGATGGGACAGAATAGAAGATAGTTGTGGGGAGAGAAATCTAGAAGATATTTTATTGTTTCCATGTGGAACACATCCAATATGGATACAGCATAAAGCAGAGATTGCCCACGAAGGCAATGGCAGCAGGAAGATAGATAGACTGTTAACATCATCTGCAACAGGCAGATTTTAGGCCCAAGGTCACAATTTCATTAATTCAAAGTTCATACCCACGCCTCTCATTTCAAGCATTTCAAAAATCCAGTGTGAGTTAACTCTGCCATTTGGGCAGACAGTCTTTTTTTCATTGCTGATCACTTGAGTGGCAGTCATTTAGAGTTACAAAACATAGATGCTTGAAGGAGAGGATCCAGCACACAGATTAAGTCACCTAAATTAAGGTTTATAATGTAGGTGTCTGTATCTGGCTGTCTAGGTGTCTAAGTTCCCACTATACTCAATAGCAATTTAGTCAATGCAGCCAATGGAGCTGGAGAAATTTTTCAGCTCATCCAAAGTAAACTTATGTAAAGTCAGTAGAACAACCCACTAAGGCTATTAAATTGCCAAAATGCACGCATCTACTGCTTTACAGGTGCTCTACTATTTCTGTTGGTCACCAGATGACTTCCCAGACTATGTTTTTCTCCTCTAAGTCCTGTTCAGCATCTGTCAACTTCACATAGTTGTTTCAGATACTCACGTATATCTGAAATAATGTTGCATTTGTGTTTGTGCAGCTGAATAGAAATCTCTGTACACATGAATACCTAAATGTGAGCATTTTAATTTTGAGTCTAATTTTGTAAGGTACATTCAGCCCTGCGTATCCTTTTTCCAAAATTCCCTTCACCTTCTTCTGGAAATTAGCCCTTTCAGTCTTTCACAGCCTGCATACAGCTAAAAATTAATATTTTAAGGGATCTAATATTAATCTAGGAAAAAGTTATTACCATTGTCTGGATTCCACCTTCCTGAAGTCATAACAAATGTGAGAAACTAGTGAAGTTTATCAACTTACATATTGACAGTGTATCCCTGTGTGACAGCCCTTTGCTTCTGGGTGTCTCCCCTCTGCTCAGCTGCCCAACCTTAAATAAATTTGAGACCTCTATCCTGCTGCCAAAGTGATTAAATTTGGCCCAAAATTATCAAAGCCAGAGATAGGACAAATGCAAGCACACAGTGCATGCACACAGGTTTCATTGCCCGATTCCTAGCTAATTTAACTCAATAGGAAAAATTCCTTCTTAATTTGTAATGAAATGTCAATGAGATCCATAGTACCATGCTGGATACTGTTTCCTGGCATAACTGGTTAGGCATAAGAAGCTTCTAAAAGCCCTGTTCAGGACATCCGAATATTCATGTTGTCTGGAAATTAAGAAATCATGTCACTGTTGTATATATTCCACTGCTTTCTCCAGAATTTAGGTACTACCTTGATTTTTAATCTTTTCCTGCATAGATATCTGTCCTCCACCCCATATGAAATCACAAACCAGGCACTTAGTAGTTAGGGTTGTGCTTTTTACTTCTGCCTAGATCTCTTTGGACAGTCAATGTGATGTAAATGACAATCAAACCTATAGTAAAGAATAATCAACTTATTGGAAGTAAGGCAGCAAATTAAATTATGCTTTTATGTCTAAGTGACCATAGGACCAGTTAAATAAAAGATGACGTTCTCCACATTGCTCATTAACTCCTACTTAATATACATTCTGTTACTAAATTTTTGTGGCTTTTATTGGGATAAGCAACTATATTTAACACATTTGATAAATGACTGCAAATGATAGTGCATAAGGAACAGTAAACTGTGGCAACAAAGTGAAAAATCTTTCTCTACCTTAAAATTATACTATTACTAACCATTAACTGGGCAGAGAATTATAATATTTGGAATTTGAGTTACATTCATCCTGAGAGTATTGGTTTGCAGAGCTGAAGAAGGGATTTTATAGAAGAAAGGTTTCAGGAAAAGACACTTTTTTACAATCACTATTTGCTTCTTTGAAGGTGGTTTCCTGAACCACCTCTCAAGCCTCTTAGTTCCAAACCTAAACAAGGTTGTTTGGCTCCAAGTAAAAGTGCACAGTGCTATAAAGAACAGATTCTATCTCATTTGCTTTTCCCTTCTGAGTTGTCTTTTTCAAGTACAGCCTTCAGCATGAGTAGGCTGGAAGGGATTCAATAATCTATAATAATCAGGAAATCATTCAGATTCTTTGATTCTCTCTGAGTGGCATAACAAGGCTCTGTAGCTGGCAGAGATCCAAACTTAATGGGGATAAGAACAGATCATAGACAAGGCTGTGGTCATCCATAGGCATACCTGATGGATAACAAATAGTGCAGCATTTTCAGTTATCAATCTTTAGCAGAAAAAGGCTGTGATAGCTGGATAACACATCTTGCATCAGCAAAACTGACCACATGGTAAGGAAGAAAAGAATGGTTCAGTCTGTAATCTAAGAGCTTTTTTCTGATGTCCCATTATCATTACCTTAATGTTAAATTCAGTTCAGTACATAAATAATAACATTAATAAAACTGTAAAGAATTCTTTTATGGAGATACTATGTGAAGGGACACCCCCCCCCCCAACCTTCCATTTACTAAAAATGATACATGGCAAAGAGAACTTAATGATAAACTTTAAATCTATTTCAGAAAGACTATCCAAATATTATTAGACTTTTTAATAAAATATCTCACAAAAGAGATTTCTGATTATTTTTACCTGTGGTCCTCATTATTACTTCAATATGTGTGATTATTTGGACTGAAACACAAAAGAATTTTTTTTCTCTCTAAAGAGGGTTTTTAAACCCCTTCCATTTCCATCTGTCAAAAAACACTGCACAATTAACACGTTCTGTGTTTGACTTTGGAGACACAAAGTAGGCATCTCAAATTTCAGTGCTTTATTACTGAGGATTGACTGCTTTAAGTTATAAGGAACAACCTCATATTTTTAAATAGACATATCCTAATACACTATTTTGTTCATTTGTGCACAACCAGAATTTACATTAAAGTCTGGTTTTCAATACAAAAGAAATGTAACTGTTTACTGTTTCAGGAGAGTCATTCAGCTAATTTTCACTCCTCCAGTACACAAACATACACACACAATGGTGATCTAAGTGGTTTTCCTTTATTAGATCATCGTTAATACTATTATTCATCAGTGAACTGACAACATCTCTTGGGAAATGTTCTAGTATGCTTGTCAAGAAGTGGCAGGAGATGAAGATAATTTTCATGTTATTACTGTCATGAGATGCCAAAACTGAGAAAGACATATAACAGAAAAGATCAGCTAGGGAGCTTTTTGTTTATGTTAGGGTCAGAGTCGCTTTTACTCTGCCAATACAAAAGGTTTGGGGTAACAAATAGTAAAATCTTGCATGGGTGTTATGGCATTTTTGACATTAGAAGTGGTTTTCTAAGACAGGCATCTGTAACTCCTCCATCAAACATAATTGGTTTTTTAACTTATATATACAGGGACCTCATTCTTCACTACTCCTAAGAGGAGGACTACTATTCAAATAAATGGTGTAAACTCTAAACAGTGTATACAGAACAGTCATGATTTTACAGAATAAAATTTTTCCAGAGCTGAAACATACAGTTTTCAATAGCTTACCTGATCCTTATTTGTGCAGTGATTTCTACTAAAACCTAAAATACATGTCCAAATCTTGTAACATGATCACATTCATGAGGCCATATTATCATAAGAGTTACTCCTAAATCCCTGTCACTGTGATTATGTTCCACATGTAAGAACTTCCGAAAACCTTCAGAGCATGCTGTTCAGCTCAGATCTGGTGTACAGTTAAAGAAGGGTTTGATCTGATAGTTGAACTGATTAAATGACTTGCTGCTAAGAAAGAAAAGCCTGCTTTATTCCATCCTCTGTCATCAGCCATAGGTTCTTCTCCTTTCTTTGGTATTGGGTGTAGTGAACATGTGGTGTGCCAGTTCAGGACACTGACCCACTCTGCTGATCTTAAGGAAGAATACTTAATATCTTCAGCATAAACTCATTCCTCTAGAAATCATTCCCTATGCTTTGATCAGAAAAGGAATTGAAGGTAAGGAGATGAAATGATCATATAACTTCTACAATATATGTTCAAAGATGAATTATTTTAATTCTGCCCTGTTATGACCAACTGGAGAATTATTGCAAATTATTGTGATTACATAGCTATCTCAGCAAATTTTTGCTCTGACAAATTTGGTGAATTTTAATCAAAGTTTAAATTGAAAAGTACTTTTGTAAATACCTGTCTCTCAGGCTCAAGACTCAAATTCCTAAGAAACTTGTCTTCCTTCAATTTGGGGCTTACACAGCTTCTAGTTCTTAGAGTGGAGCTTAGGAGATACTTACGACAGAATAAGATCCACTTCAAACAATTAGTTTAGAAGATGAAACTGAAAAGAAAATGAAGAGTAGCTTTAAAAATATATAGAAGTTAAAAGAAGAAAGAAAGCAGGAAAAAATTTGCTTAGACAGTTTTGTAAAGTTAAGGTGACCTTTGAGAAACATATGGCACAGGCCAAGGAGGATGGGGAAATAATATGACCTGCTTTGAAAGATGGTGAATAAGAAAAAGAAAAAAAAAGAAGAAACCAAACCCCATAATTATACATGACAGTACATGGTAATGTGTTTTTTTTCACAGCAGTGCAGGAGTAGGACCACAGGAATTTCCCCTATGAAAATAAAAGCATTTCTATTTCTTTCTTGACACAGATAGTAGAATTTCATAGAAAATTTTATTCCTGCTACTTTTTTTGGTGGAAGTTTCATATGGGATATAAAAGCTTATTATTTGTTATTAGTGTTCTTACTATGTAAGAGTGTCTGTAGAATCGATTTAGCTTAATCTCAAATTTCATAGAATTTTTCCTTGAAAGATCACTAAAATATTTTCAGTAAAGAGACACATGCAAACGCTGCATTTCCTGCTCTCCTGCCCTCAGCAGGGCTACTCTCTTAGGTCTGTTACTTAAAATAATATTTTGTGTGACACTTATCTGTAATATTTAGTGCATGATCTCTTACCTGCTTCCATGAAAGGTAGCCTAATTGCATGAACTTGCCAAATGCCAGCTGAAAAAAAAAAGTATTATTTACTCCATTCAGAAATGGATTTAAAATGGAGGAGTCAGGGGTAAAATAAAATAAATGGCAGAAAGAAATGTATCCTATTTAATTGAGAATTGACAGCCAACTGCTTCTTGGGTACTTTTGTCAAAATAACAATTTTTTTTCTCCTCTTCTCTAATCAGTGTCTCTGATACATAATAAGATGTAAGTGGGGTTTATTCTATTGACTTTTTAAAACAATTCTTAATATTGCTTATAAAATTCTGCCAGAAAGTACTCATTTTAATCATCAGTCAGCATTTTTATTATATTATAATCCTTAATTGATTGACGTTTAATCACAGTCTTTGTATTTTACTATCCCTTGTCTCTTAAGAGGCAATTTTCTCTTTACTGTAGTTTAACAGCTGATGAAAAAGATTTAAGGAAACCTATAAACTTAAGATTGGTTAATGGTCCCTTATAAAAGAATATTACACTTCTAGGATCCATTGCACAGATGTGATACTCAATTGTAGAAATGTGCATGGGGTTTATTAAATTACAGCACAAATCTTCAGTCTTCTGAATTATTGTTCATGTTGGTATTGTTAGGCAAATGGGGAGACACATTATTGCTTCCAGTTGTTCACATTACTGTGGTGTAATACAGTCAGAGACAGCTGGCACATTGCTCTAGGCAAATGCAGAGCTAGAGCAGCTGCAGAGTTCTGGGCCCCAAGTGAAGGTCCAGCACCGCTGAGTCAGTACTGGGTGGCTCATCAAAAGACGGCCAAAAATTAAAGAAAAAGTTTCCTTTTTCTCTGAACTAGTGCACTGAATTTTGCACAGCTAATTAACAGGGCCTTTTTCTGTATGGAAACCAGTGCAAAAGCAAAAGTAATAGTAAATCTTTTGTCCTAGTTATGTTGCAGAGGGTGGGCAGCAGATATTATTGGCTTTTCTAATGAAGGCATGGAATAAAAAGGGTTTTCAGATGTGGCATGAAGGGTTAATTTTTTCACAGTTTTGGAGTTCTGCTAATGGTGTTTAAAAAGGAATATACAGATATAGGTTACGTTGGGTGATGTGACAAATCTGTGTTAAAATCAAAGATTTTATGACTTAAGTCATAGAGACTAGATTGTTAGATAATACATACCCATTCTTCATGGGTTTAAAGATCACAAGAAATCATTCAAATAACTAAAATATTCTACTTTGAATTCTTGCATGTCTCAGCCTGCCCTATTTTATTCAGTGCCTCCAAATTCCATTGATCAAACTTATTTTCCAGGAAGGCAATGAAGATTTCCATTGTTCCAAAATTACACAGTCCCTTAGTAATTTGTTAAAATAGCTACTACTGAAAGTATTAATCTTTTTCAACTTTGAAATACTGTCAACTCTAATGTTTCTTTGTGGAATGACAGAAGCCATAGGGAGTTCTGAGAGTTTTTCTCCTTTTTAGGCAACTAACGGGAGTGTATTTGTCTTCTGAGTGGAATCTGAAACTTCAGCTTTAAAGATAACACTCTGGAACTACTGCAGACAGGGAGAAAACTGCCATCAGAGCCATTCAGGGTGCTGGGCCAGAGGCAGCACCTTGAAGACTTTCATTTCCAACCTGGAATTCCTTCTGCTGTACCACACGTTAGAGTTCAAAGAGGCCTAAACTCACATGAACTTCCTAAAACAGTATGGACTTGCTTTAATTAATGCAGCGTATGCTCTATTTTTAACCCAGATCTGTTATCATGAAACAATTATCATCAAAAGACCACAGAAATGTGAATGTTCTTAATTAGTTTTAAGCTGGTGTGTATCTCATAAGCCATTTGGCTATTTTGCTATACTCCATAATTTTTTTTAGAAACTCATGATATTTGGCTGTTTCTTGTCGTAACTCGCGTTACATGAGCAAACATCTAGAATGGTGGCTTGGAAAAAACGGAGCTACCACCAAAATCTTGCCTAGTCAGAGAAGATGTAAATAATGACTGTTAACTCAAAAGAAGCAAGGAACAGTTAGAATCCCCACAAGAACTTGATGTGCCCTCCCTTCCATTCAGGATCCAAATTGCGGTGATTGGTTGGATCCCTCACCAATTTTTGACAATAGCTGTGTACAGCAAATTTGCCAATTCTTTTTGTCAGCTGCATCTAGCTAAGGGATTGCAACTTTTGAGTGACACTCAGACTATTATCTGAGCTTTGGATGGTCTGAGAGGCTTTTTCTGCAGTCTGGTTTACACTGTGTTACTCCAAAGTTACGCAAAGGCTAAATTTAGGATAGCTTTGGAGATAAAATGTCGCAGCTAGTTTTTGCATCAGAACTTCTCAGCCAAAAACTTGTATCAGCACCCTGGAGTTTCACAGTCCTTCACAGACCTCTGTAGCATGACATGTTTGTTAAAATTGCCAAGCCTCTAGAACAGGAAACTACACTGAATGTGGGGGGTTTTTTTGTTTGTTTTAATGCGTACCAGCGTTGTTACCTCTGGTCAGCATTTGATGCCCGAACTGAATTCTCACTTATTCCACTCTGGAAGGGTAATGGAGTACTTTCTGGGGCTCCCTGAGATTCTAATGTTTCATCCTGCTTTTTGGCACAAAATAACTCTCTGCAGTTGTCTCCAAATGACACCTGTTTAATAGCATTCTTTAACAGGGCTGAAGGTATGTTTCCCACAACGATAAAAGACTGAAAAGGAGTCTCTGTAGGATGCTGCTTGGCTGAGTTCCTACTAGTATGATTATTTTCATTCTTCTGGGATTTTATTGTATTACTAATGATATGTGAGGGAGTTTAGATCCTTAGACAGGCATCTTTTTAATTATTTTAGTCTAAATAAATTAATTGTGTTTCTCCTTAGAAAATCATGTCACCTCACTACAAACTTCTGTGTTGCAAAAGCTTTTTTTCTGGTTCTCACTCAAATTCTTTCCGAACTTTGTGTTTTTCTGCATTGTCCACTTGAAATCCAGAATTATAAGAAGAAAATAAAATGGGCTAGGGTGTCTGAGGGGCCCTCTTCTCTATATTTCAAACTGTAACATCAAGGCAGGAACTGTCTCTTTTGGTGTCTTTTTAGGTCAATATGTCAGATTATCACCACTTGGGACAATAAGGTATTGCCCGGTTGTTAGTATAAGTGTTATATACTCAGGTCATGCTCTTGGTGAATATCTATATCCTTTTGCTGCAGAACAAACGAGAGCAACTCTGAAATATTGCTGAGGCAAATCTGCAGATTTTGTTCTCACAAATGTTCACAAATACCCCTTGCTCCTATGCTTTGCTTCCTACCCTGCAACAAAACATTCAACTCTCTGTGAACAAAGAGTCAGAGCAGTGCTGTTGGTATTTGGCATGCAAGTTATTCAGCAGGTGCGTGCTAAATTGCATTAGACTTAACACCAGGAATCAGATCACTAATTGGGCACCAATGTGAAGATTTTTTCTCATTTGGGACCTGAATGGCAACACTTATATCCCTTTAGGCAAGAAATCACTACCTTCCTATCCCAAAGCAACAGCGCTACCGCTTGAGCTAAAGCAGAATCTCCATTAGCTAACAGTATACAGCACTTACTGTATATCCTGTTTCTAGGTTGCAAGGAACAATAGGGGAAAATCACTGTAATCCCTTAGTAATTTATAATCATTGGGATTTTAGGGCTCTGCCTTGTCTCTAACTTTTCATTTATTTTTAATTCTGTGTGAGATCATTCAGAAGAAATAAGCATAGAGTACACTGGTTCTCAAAACTCAGACAAAAGGGGTTTTCACTTTTTAGGGAGGCTGGAGAAATTAAGCATGTTCGATATTTTTGTGTCTTTCCTCATTTCTTAGCAACCTCATACTTGCTGTTTCAAAACTTTGAAATGTTTTCTCAGAGTTCCTTTACCACATGACACTAAAAGTTGTAAAAAGAACCTAGTGTTACATTTATACAAACTGAAAAATCACAGTCTTCCCTTTGTGAATAACAGTGCCTGGAGGTGCAGCTCTTTTTCAAGCTTGTCCATGATGGATCATAGGCATAGTTCCTAGATTCAAGTTGAGGTATTCAGCTCCTTATGAAATCAAACCATGTAGCTCTCCACCTCTGAAAGACTGCCTGACACGAAGTACACGGAGCTGAAGGATTTCATCTGTTGCACCTCAGCTGTGAGTGGTTATAGACCTTTCCTCTCTGCTGAGATTTAAGTTTCCTGAGCCTCAGATAACACATGGTTCTCAAGTACTTCATGATCTCTGCACAACGATACAATGAGATTAAATACAATGCATAACATTAAAATCACTCATATTTCTGTTAAAATCACACAATGTTTCCCTTTTCACATAGGCTGTTGATACTGTTACGGAAAACTCCATTTAGTGTTCAGATTTTAATTTCTAAAGGCAGCTTGTCACATGGGACTGTTTCCATAACTTTACACCTTTGTCTAAAATTGCTTCATTCCTAATAATTTTTGTTTTGCTAGGTTAGTTGTTTTCTTTCCTTAGTTACTTCTACAAAAATGCAATGATACTATATTTATGTTATCCAAACCATAGGAAAATACTTCAGATAGGAGGAACTTTTTTCAGTTGAAGTATTGTGCAGTCTTAATTTAAAATGCTCCAAGAGATCCCAAGCATGAACACAAGTGCTCTGCCAAAACAAGATCATAAAAAGCAGCAGAGACAAATAATCTTATGATGACTATTTCCCCATCAATTTAAATTTCCGTTCAAAATAAATGTTATTATTACTAGATCTTTCCCTCACTAGAAATAGATCTTGCTCTTAAAACACCTTCTCATCTAACTACTAAGCAGAAGTCATGTCAGTAATTAATAATAGTTGAGATTACAGAATTATCCTGTAAGGAATTATATTTCAGTTTCCTTCTCTTTCCAATACTAATCAAAAGATGGAATTTAAATAATTTCCTGTGAAATCAGACAGTCAGGAAAATGTCATCTGAAATTCTATGGAAACATATAATTTGAAAGTCATAATTATAGAGATAAATGAAGTGATTTTGCTCTGTTGAAGCAAGTTCTTTAATTAGCTTCCTTCCAGGAAAGGTTTTGGGGCTTGGGAGGGATGGTTGAGGGTTTTCTTGTCTCAGCCAACAAGTTCTTTATGATAGAAAACTCTTCTATCAGGGATGATTTTTCTCATTAGTACTTCTAACTCTATTGACCAGGAAAGGGAAGAAATAAATACACAGAACATGCTTCTTTCAAAGCTGAACACATTTTCACCTCCCCCAGAGAACACTCCTATGCTGCTCCAATTCTGCAGTTTCTGATAATTTCACTGGGGTTTATTTCTCATTCACTGACAGACAAAACATGACACTTAATATAGAGAAGAAAACCAGGAGAGATTCAGTTAGAAAAATGTGTAGGATGGCATTATTCCCTCCCGGTGACCACAAAGTCCTTCACAGAAGCTTCCCTAGCTCTGAATGCCAAGACATTCCTTCTTGCAACACATTCATCATCAAATGCTGTTGCATAGAAGACCTTCTCTGAATACATAATTTCTCACACTTATTATTGATGAGTTAAAGGTTATCAATAACACAAAGAAATACAATAAATCACCTGTCTTTTGTCGGACTGTTAGATATCCTTTACAAGTCCTGTAGTTGCAACTAATTTCTGAGGCTCACTTGCTGTGATTTTGACTTTTGTTATGACTGTTACAGACAGTGAATTGAAACAAAAGACTGCAAATAGCCCAACTTAGTAATGCATTTCAATAAGAATTAGCTAACCCCACAATGACTTTTAATTTAAACCCAGTAATTCTGAACTCTCATTTTTGCCACATTGGTAAACTATGGATACCAAATACATTTAATATGGAGATGTCTATAGTGGATGCCTACCTGTAAGCACATCAATGGAAGGAATATGCACTCCTGAACTGCAGTTCATTTGTGCTGCTGCTAATGTTTGTATAAGGAAAAATATCATCACTGAAAGAGTGTTGGAGTGGGCTGCCTGGGGATGTGTTGGAGTCACCATACCTGGAAGTGTTCAGATAGGGACTGAAAGTGCCACTTAGTGCTATGGTTTAGTTGGCATGGTGTTGTTCAGTCAAAGGTTGGACTCAATGATCTTGGAGGTCTTTTCCAACCTTAATGATTCTATGATTAGGAGGAGAGGAGCCACAGGTCCGACTCACCCTGTGCTCCACAGGTTTACCCCAGGGTCACTGTCATGGGAAGTTTTGCTAGTGGTAGTCCATGTCTGGTGAGACAAATCCCAAACCAGTAGTCAGTGCAAGCAGTAGGTGGAAAGGAAGAAAATCTTCTGTTACAGAACCCATGTCTTTCAGTTAGTATAACTTTTGCTACATCATATACATTTAGCAAAATAAAGTCTGATGTGTTTTGAAAAGCTGCTTGGTGTTTATTTTCTATTGCTCCTCTTCTGTGATATTAGGTGAAATAAGTTCTTCCCAGAGATACGCATCTCATTTCTGTTTAGCAAAATGATTTCTAGATATTGGCTTTGCTTTATGTTCTAATTATGAGGCTTTACTTTTGCAAGGGAAAAAGTCTTCCTTT
>JAOXXN010000001.1:49245944-49265386 GCA_026770055.1 Myrmophylax atrothorax | reverse complement strand
TTTCACTTCTATCGGTACATCTCTCCTTGTACATGGGATTGGCTTTCTTCTCTTTACGTACTTTGAAGTCCAAGTGTCCCTGAATGAAACTTCAAAGCCTTACTGTGCCAAGGGAGTTAGGCTGGGGTGCATGGATACTGGAACTGATGGAATACTACCCAGTGATGTTCATGGGAGAAGGCCTTCATCAATTGCCCTAGAGAGAAGCTGCAGGATATATCTTCAAATATCATGCAGGACTTCTCATGCGGTAAAGGACAAAGTTTTTCAGGAGGAAAAGGGGAAATCGGCTCGTGAATCTTGGGCCATTGAGGATGCCACCGCAAGTGACAAAAGAACTCAGCTCTCTAGAATTAGTCAGTCTTGTATTTGTTAAATACACAGTGGAAAACAAGTATAAAATCCCCAGCATGACAACATACTTCATTATGAGTTTCCCATCAGAACACAGTGCAATGTTATACAAAGCTAAAGCATGCCTACATGGATTATCTTTATCTCATTTTTTTCCTTAAAACTGAAACAGTTCACTTTTTTTTTCCCACATTAAAGAAAAAAAGTACTCTGTCATGCTTGTTAGATTTCCAGGTGATCCATGACATTTGACAGAGCACCATAAGGAAAGGCCAGAAACTAGGCAGGGATTAATGACACTTTTGCCAAGTGATGAATTCTGTGGGCCTGGAAACCTGGCATTTTGCATTCTGTCAAGATCAGAGCCGTTTTTAAGCTGTTTAAGTTGTGATTATTTTCTCACATCTGTTTTCTTGAAAACTAATTGTACATCTGAAGTTGCCTTTTTTAAATAATTCATAAAAACATAAATCCAAAGGAAAGTGGCAAAGGTATACAGAAACCCAGTCAAGTACAAAGAAAAGGGTCAAGTCAGCTGTAGTTATCTGAGCACTTCTCCTACTCCTGAAGTACTTAATTAGGCCCGTCTGACTGTTTGGCCCTGGGTTGATTTTTTCTTTCAAGAGAGCTGTTGACCTGATGGTATATTAAAACACACTCAGCTGTAGCTTCAAAATGGTTTCAGAAAACATTTGTAAATGCTGCTGTTTTGGCAATAGGGAAAAAAATGTAGGCTAGCTAGTGAAACTCATGCATTTATAATTTTTTTTCATGTTACTGAATAGCCTTTTAGCTCTACCAATTACACAGATCAGCTAGACAACATCATTTAATGTAGGCAACAAAATGCCCAGAAGATCCTTATCTATGAAAACAAGAGCTTCCCCAAGTTTTGCAGGGTCTCCCAACTAGGCAATTAATTGAACTAATTCAAACAAGCCTGTATAAAGTTTATAGCTTCTGGAATTATTGCTGAGCTTACAGAAGCATTTTAAAGATTACATCCTCAAAACTTTTAGATCAATTATTTTACAGTAGGGGTAGATCTCTTGTTTTAAAATGCCTCTTTGTGCTGATCCATCATTTTTCTTAATATAGGCTATTTTTGCAGAACTAATTAGTAACATGCCCTGGAGAAAATTCTGTCTGTTGATTTGTCCTCTTAGAAAAGAGAATTTTTACACTTTTATTCATAGGAAGAAACTCATCTTCTGTGAAGACAGAAGGCAGGAGGAAGATATTAGAAAGAAGAATTAAAAGAAGAGAAAAAAAAAAACAAACTAAAAAACAACTCAGATTCAACAGAGCCACAGCCACAGCTGTTTTGAGAGGGAAAAGGATTTTATCTTTTTCTTGTTGGCTAGTTCAAGGCTTTCCCACTAAGAGCTGTTCAAATGAGCAATCCTATGATTACTAGCGCTGCCCTCCTCTTAATAATTTGGATGTGACTTCTCCCCCTCAGCATGGTACCAAGCAGGCTCCCGTTTTATATTTTGTTGTTGAAAGGGAGGCTGTCAGGGTTGACGTTCTGAAATATCCATCTGGCTCCTTAAATGCTATCATGTCTCTTTTGTTTTCCCAAGTCTCCGATGAGAAGATGTTTGTCACTTAATTGCTGCTGAGGATCACAGATGATGGTTTATAGGTTTAGGCAAATTGCAGGCAGCACTTTGTTAACAAACGGTAGAGCACAATGGTACTTCATAATTATCCTATAGAGCTCAATTGGCCCTTAACGGCACCTGCATGTACAGCATCAGGGAGCCTTGTTTCAACACAAAAGCTCCTTCTTGTTAATTAACCTGTGTGCACTTGTTACAAATGAAACCTATTTGTTTCCACTTAATATATTTGCAGCTAGTTTAAATATTCATTTATTATTATGCTTGTTAAGTGAGGAGTGGAGAAGAATAGTTTGAATCACTTTCATTAGTATGCATTGAGCTTAAAAGAGGTAGCAAATAGACCAATATGTCAAGTTTGTTCCTTTGTGCTTTCCTTCTTCCTGCTCTGTAGGCCCCCAAATTAGGCTAACAAAGATGTATATCCATTGCTGATTGAAATAATACAAAAGAAATGAGAAGGATAAGAGTTTCTGGGAAAAAAATCAACAATTTTTCTGAAAGGGGCTTTGTACCAAATGACAAATACAACTCATTCACGATGAAAAATGCCTTTTATTGCACTTTTAAAATTTGTATGTACACACATGTAGGTTTTATTTGCATGTAAAAAACCAAATCCAGTGTATTTACCTGTTATTACTTTATTCATGCTGTTCTAGCACGGGAACCCTTTAATCTTTAACCAAAGAATTTACTTCTATTTTATCCTTATAAGCACAGCAACGTTTGCTTTTCAACTGATAGAAATTAGATAGAAACTGACAGAAATTTATGTGTGTTTATTAGAGACTGTAAGTACATATAAACCCGTTAATTCAGCTACATAAAGAGATTAATAAACAGTGATTGATTTTGTTACCTTCCATTTTTATAAAGAATATGTCAAATGTTTTTATTCCTGACACTGGGAAAACAAACTCTCTCTCAAATATTGATTCTGATTATTTGTTTCTCTTTGAGTAGCCTTGTGGTCTGAAGATTCTCAATGACTTTTTTTTAATGTGAGTAGTCACACAAATAATTTAGATTGCAGATCAGATGTAGCTGAGCAATCAGTAAAAGCTCATTTCCTCCTTCTTTTTCCTTGACTTTTTGAAGTTATTTCTAAATAATATCACTGAAAGGGAGTCTTATCCAAAACAGAAGAGTTCCTTCCAAAAGGATGCGCAAAGGACAGTTGTCATTTCTTGGTTGGCCAGTGTGAATCCTGAATAATCCTCTTTCCTTCTGAGTGATTTAGATTCTAAGTGATATCAGAAACACTGACAGTAGAATCTAGCCCAGAGAATTTTTGCCTTTGCCCCTTGTTATTAGCAGATAAACATATTAAAACTAGATGGAGGAGGGAGGAGCAAAATTTTGGCTGCAGCTGAACTCTTGTAAAAGCACACTGAAAAATGCCAAAAATACACTTACGCATTTATTTAAGATGCATTCCAACAGCTGCTGATCAATTGCTGTGATACTTCTGCTTAAAATTGCTCCAATAATGCATTTTAGAATAGGTCAGTATTGCCTCCTACATAAATATATCTAGTTTGTTGCAATTCATCATGATCATATATTCTGGCCATTTTATTTAGAATTTCAACTTGCCAAGGGGAATTAATAACACAGAGAAAATTGTAAGTTACTTGTATGATGTATGCTTAGAAGAGATATAAGTCAATATGGCTCAATAATGTAACAATTAAATGGAGAAAGGAAAACTATACATTGTGTATGTGTATGCATCTATGAGTGCACAGTCATTTTACATGTAGATTTTTTTTTAGAAGGGAATGCAGTGGTTATATGACAGGTTGAGGATCAAAGTTGCATAAATATTATCTAGTCACAGAGCAAGTGGGATGGATTTGTAGCAGAGGAAGTTTTAGCATCTCATTGTTCTGAAAAACATTGCTTTTTCCATAGTGAGAATATCTTTAGGAATCATATGTTACTATTCTTCTCTTTTAATCATGGGTTCAGTGCTGAGGCTTCCAATATGTAAGTTTAGGAAAGGATCCTGTGTTGCATGTGTATCTTCCAGGCTATAGATGGCACTAAGTCAGCAGACACTTTTGGTTATTACTGATTTGCCCGGGATTTCATTAGTTATTTAGAAGTGAAAGTGCTTATCAGGTCAATGAGCATTCAAAGCCCTAATGAACTCTCATTAAAACATCTTTCATCTTCCAGGGCCCCAAAATCATTGCAAGTTTCCAGCATGAGTTCTTCAGTTATTTCTAAAGCAGGTGGGAAACCAAGCCATTACTTTTGTTGCTTCTGTGGTTTTTGTGATACTCTCATGCCTCCTGGCAATTTGTATAGTTATAAAAGCATAGAAGATGCCACTACAACTGGCATAGATGGCATTTGATTCTCTCAGGTTCACAAGAGAACCAGAGAGAAGGAAAAGAGTACAGCTTTCAGCAGTTAAAGTGTGTGTATCACTATTTAGAGAGCTGTATTTTACACCCTTTTCATCTCTCCTAAATGCATCCAGCTAGTAAGAAGTTTCACAGCCCCTCTTTAGATACACTTCTGCACAGTCCTAAGACTAGACCACTGGGCTACAACCCTCTGTTTTTCACCTGTGGAAAAGCACCAAATCCAGCCGTATTTGGTGCCTGCAAGGTCGCTTCCTCAAAAGAAGGCATTATTTATTAATGGCAAAGTACACAGCATCCTGAGAAGAGAGATAAAGCTGTGGAAGACCTATTTCTGAATCTTGCTTATTCCTGTGAATTTTGTTAACTTTTTTTCAATGTGGACACCCTTTTCCACTCCTGGGAGATACAGGCAGTTGCAGCTTCCTTTACCTTCACTGCCTCCCTGAAGTATTTTCTTATAACTAAACACTTCTCACACCAGCCTTCTTTAGCCAGGGATTTATTTTCTAAACAATTTGGTTTTCTTTTTTCTCTGAGGCTTTGGTCAGAGAAAATATACCTGTTAGCCTGGCTGATGACAAGAAATTGTGTGTCTCACAGTTAATAGATCCCTGAATTCTTCCTTGTCACTTGGCTTTTTCTGAAGATAGCTCAACTCTGTTGTTGTTTTGTTCCTAGCGTGGATTTACTCTAGTAGTCTCTGATTTAATTCTCTGTAGTTGAGTGAAATAATATCAAGTTAGAAGATGTAGGTATATACCACATTAAGAGAAAATAATGCCTCTATCTCCCTCATTAGCCTCAGAGGAGTTTATGACTCAAAAGATAAAAGAAGTGGAAAGCACTTACAATAAAGACTGAGTTCTAGAAGGGGATTGTAAGGCAGGATTTTTGTTAAGATGAGGACCTGTTATCCCCTACATACACTCGCTAGCATGTGTTCCACTACTAATGGAGCAGGTGGGTCTTATTTTTCATCTCTCTCTTGCTTCAGATTCTGCACTCCTTGACTTCTCCTCAAATGTCCATATCTAGTTGTTTTCTGCAGTGATGAGTAACAGTTTGCTCACCATCAAGTTGATGTTTCATACCTCCAGCATGTGAAGCTGTTTACATCATGTTCACTGTTATAAACAGTGATAAAACTTGTCTAGGTGTCTATTCTGCCACAGCCAGTCCCACCATGTCCACAGTCTCACCTGTGTGCTTCCTCTGTCCATCAGCCTTGCTTTCTTGTCAGGAATGATAAACATTGCCCTGTGTCTCTTTTAAGCATTTTCCAGCCTGTAAGGGGTGTCCAGTTGACACTAAGGAAGGACCACATGACAGGTGGCAATGTTAAGGCAGTGTGAGTCGTTGAGAGGCTGGGAGAAAGCTAAAATGCTGCATGTCTTGTTATGTGCCAGCTTTTTTATGACATGCACAACCCCTACTCTCATTTGCTACTGCAGGTGCTCAGGAATCAAGTCTGTATTGTAACAGCATATTGCCATCCCTGAAGTGTGCAGTCACTGAGGTTAGGATTTGCCTGGGCAGTGGGAAGGGTGCTCCATCTTGCAGAACTACTTGGCATCACTAGACACTGAGTGGGAAAAGAACACCTTAGTTTTCCTCTGACTACGGAATGAAAATAAACACAGTCTTATTATTAAAACTGACATCTCTCTTTGCTCCAGATGGATCTTTGAAGATAAATACTTCCTTCACTACCCTACTGTAACATAGGTCTTCATCCTTGAAATCTCTATATATTCTGCTGGAATAGGGCTGCCCATATCAACACAATATATACAGATAAAAATGAGTGCTTTCACAGTTGAATTCAATGGTGGTGATCTTTCTCATAGTAGATAACTAATTTTGAAAATGTGAAATTCAGATATATAAGAGCTTGGACTGAAATCCACATAGCCATGTTCTGGATTTAAACCCCTTTGAAAGTACCTGAACAATGTTAGATACCCCATATCAACAGTGAGATCAGAACAACAGCCAGAGCCAGTTTACTGGGGGTCATACTGCCCTGGTTGGATAAACTGAAATGCATAGAAGAGGAATGTGTTTCACATTGCAGAAGCTCAGGGTCCTGCTCAGTGAAGGGCCAACATCAGCCTGAACTCACAATTTTGAAATGATCTTTCCATATTCAGAGAACCGCATTATATACCTTTCAAAAATCAGTCTTTCTTGCAAAACATTTTCACAGTGCAGCTTTCCTGTTCAGTGGCTAGGAGACACACTTTAAAGACGACTTGAATTTAATTCCCCTTTCACTGGCTGAGGTCCAAACCCACTGTCCCAGCCTCTCAAGGGATGCCCTAAACAATGAGCAACCATCTGTTTGGGGCAAGAGGGGAGGGCTTGCTCCACTTCCCATGCTGGAGTCCTCCCACTACACTGGAAGAAGATGTCATGACTAATTGGGCTCAGTAGTTAAATCACTTACCTGAGAATGTGGCAGATTCCGGTTCCTACTCCTGATTCAAAGGCTGTTTCTGCAGTAAGATGCACTTCAAGTGAGTCACTTTTCACACGTTTAGGTGCATTAAGAGCACGGGGAACTCTGGGTGAACACCCACAGATCCATATTAATACATACAAGTGCTTGTGTGTGCATGTATATTGCATGCATATTAAATAAACACCTTTGAATCCTTTTATTATATCTACAATAGAACCAGTAGAAAATAATCCAGTTAAAAATCCTAGTAACAAATATTTGTGACAAAAACCAGCTATTAGTTTTTTTTTAAATCATGTTTGAAGAGACAAAAAATACTCAGAAAATAAAATGTTAGGGTCTGATTAATAAAAACTGAAACAAGATACTGTTTTACAATTGATAAGACAAAAAAAGACTGAAATATTCTGCAAAAAAGTAAATAAAATTATTTTTTAGGGGAAAATTGTGTATGGATGCAGACTATATTTTCAGTTAGAATTGGCATTAGTTACTCAAAGTAATGTCAGGAAATTAACTGTGGTGTATCTTACAGAAACATAAGAAATGTGTCATGCAAAGAGCCAGTACACATTTTTCTCTGCAAGAGACAACTGCTGAGTTGATGTTTTGCTTATAAAATCCCATAGATAAAACACTGAAAGTTGGGCAGAATAGGCTTTAAGCCATGATATGTGACTCACTGTTATATAATTTTGTAATTTCTCCCCACAAATACACTGGAGTTGAAATCCTTTTGAAAGAATTTTCAAATATATTGTAACTGTAGGAAATGGGTCTAACTTTTCCAGTATCTCTTGGCGATCACATACCTCATTTCTGTGTATTAACCTACCATCATGGGGTTTTGTTAACCCTTTGAACAACTGAGCAACACGAGTTTTCAGGTATCAGCATGGACTGTCACATGCCTGACTTAGTACCAGTAAGCACTTCATAACCACAGATTCATTTTCCTCAATTTGTTAAGTGGCTAATTATAAAGGTTCACAAAAGAATTGACACAGGGGAAGGAGACAGCCACGCTTCTGTCAGCAGCCCCATGAGGCCTGTACAAGTGTCGCTTGTAAAACGGAGCACAAATTAAACAATGGCTATAATAAGATCTAGGGGCTGCTGGATAATGAAAGAAAACTTCCTGTGTAGATGCAAAACAGGCACTAAATGGTTTTTTTTTGTGTATGACAACAGGGCCCTTATTTATCTCGTCATGAATTCTGAGTCTGCCACTAAGGTAATGTTCTTGGACTAGACTAGAGGGTAACAAGCAAAATAAAATGAGTACTATTTATTTTGTGTTCATGACTGTGATTTTCAATATCATTTCCATACTGTAGTATATCAATAAGATTTTTTAAAGCAGAGTACAGTGCATGCACTCTTTTCAAATTAAGTGGATAGTAAGGAATTTGCTAGTAGATATAACTGGAAAATGAACAGTGTTTTGTTTTAAGAACAAATGCAATCAACATGATAACAAATCATTTGCTCTATCTACCGTCATCAGCACTATATTACAAATAGCTGAATTTAAGCTAAAAATAAATTTAAGCAGCAGCTTTCTTCTTGACTGCAAGATTTATATACAGCAAATTGAACTTTATTTTGTTGGTTTAAGTATTTAATGAAATTGAATGAAAGTCTTTTTTGTGCATACGCTGTTTCTCCCTTTCACTGTAATACGACTACTCTCTATGCATAGTGTTTGCATCATTATGTAAGACATTTGCAAATATGTATGGTGTGTTTGCCTATGGGAAAACCCTCTCTTCTAATGTATTCATGAAAGATGAATTAACAGTGCTTTAGGTATGATAGAGAGATTCAAGTATAGTCTATTATAATACTGATATTAAGAAGCAAGCTCATCATTTAATAAGAAAAATGTTAATCTTTTAAAATCATGGCAATATGTTTTATTTCTGAGAATGTCTTCCCTCTGCCATTGTCTTCTTATTAGTTATAATTTTAATTTACCATTTGTATTGGGCTAATATCTAGATAACAGTCAGGACACCATTGTGCTGACACTGAACAATGACAGCATCCCTACCAGAAGGATCTTTGTGTCTATTTTCTTTTTTCTTTTGAATTTTTTTCTTCCCTTGATCTTCCTCTTTTCTTCATAGTATAGACCTCAAGCATATCTCCTCCAGGATGCTGATATGATACTTTTGTCAGTCTTAATAAAAAAAATGAAACCCCTCCCCCCCAAAAAAAAAACACCAAAAAACCCCCAAACAAAACCACTGACAAAAAACCTCCAACAACCTAAAACAACAGGTATGAAGGAATTTTCTACAGGATTTTGCAGTTCCTGATTTTGTCCAGAGCCCTGTTTTTCAGATGACAAAATATCAGCATTCTCTGGCCACCTGGTCAGAAATACTAGTACCTGCCTGCAGGAAGCCATGTGTTGCTGCTATATTTCTCCATTTATGCTTTGCTGGCAGATATACTGCTTTCTTTGGCTCTGTCTATGCTATTGTATCAGCTGAGTTTATTTGTAGCCCAAATTACCTGACTGTTACCCTGCTGATTCCTCTGCCGACCCTAGTCCAGAACAGACCAACTGCCAACTCCAGCAAGGATGCGAATTCCCCAAGCTCACAAATCTTACATTTAAACACATTCACATAGGAAACCCAGAAGCATTTAGCTTGAGCTCTACTCTGAAGAGCAGAAATCGAACTTAGCACAGCTACCAAACTACAATTCCTTTTGCATTTCATGGAGACATACAGTGGGACAAAGCAAAAGGACTATGAAGGACGATTATACTGGGCAAGGATAAATAGAAGCCCAAGAGACTGAATCCTTTGTCAGGTAGGGTTCTTACCTACTTATCCTTCCTTTTCTATATGTATCTCACTGTCTTCTTCTGAAGCCTTGCTGGTACCACTGTATCCATTCTTTCTCATACCAGCACTCCAAATTTCTCATTCACTTATTTTTAATTTCATGTAATCTGCACCAATTTCCTTCACATAATCCCCTGGGTAATGTACAACAGTCAGCGAGAACATCCTCTGTGAAACTACCCTGCAGTTATATACATTTTCTTATTGAAACAGAAAGATTTTGCAAAAACTGTTGGGATCCATGACATTTTTGTCATTAGTAGATTTGGACTCACAGTCTGTAGGTGAGGCAATAACCAGGTTCGGGACCCTGTAGAGCTGCAGTAAAAGCATTATTTTTCATCCTACATGATTTTGAGGCAGCCTTTGAAAGGACCTAAGAACATTAGCCAAGGGGTTATTGTGCATCGTGACCTGGGAACTGTATTAACAGTGTTTTTCATTTCATAAATTTCTGAAACATGAAGAACATTAACTTTTCTTTTTGACTGATATACTGAACACCTTTGGAACTGTGTTTTCTTCCTGCATTTCATTTATGACTGTTGTTTCAGAAAAGGAAGTACATCCTGCTTCATAAGAACCTTGGCCCTGAACACACTTGTTAAAGAAAATAAAGATATAGCAGAGTCATTCTCCATAGATTTTTTTTCATTTTCATATTTTCCGATTTCCTCCCTGTCTTCTACTGTTTCCTGTTGCTCAACTGTCTCAGACACATCATTCTGTTGTTAATAAATAATGGGTAATAAAGATAAAAAATCCTCAGAGTTTGCCTTTTGGTTTCTCATCCTGTCACATTTTCTGATGGTCATACCCATGATTTCCTGGACTTGCTTGGTAGACCTTCTTCACTTGTCAAAAAATGTAAAAAATCTGAGCATCCTAATGGGTGAGTCTGACTTTTAAGGATGCAAGTCATCTTAACTCCTGCTAAAGGATGTTTTAAGTGAAGGTCAGCTATCCTGTAGCATTCAAGGTCAATATGATATCCCAACCTGGTTTTAGATATAGCCAACACAGTTTTACATCTTTGTTTGGGTACAAGAAGGTTTTTCACCTGATCCTTTGACAAATATTGTAAGGGAGCTTTTTGAACTAATGTAATTATTGCCTTAGCCTAGTGGGATAATATTTCTTTTTATGCTAGGGCAAAAAGGACCTAAGGACAGTAGAAAGTCTTGATTGAAAGCCTACACTAACAAGATTTCCAGACCTATCGTGCAAATTAAAGTAGTAACCAGTATCTGTTTCACAGAAAAAGGCACTAACTCTCAGCTTCCTCTTTTTCAAGATAGATTAGTAATAACTGAAATCTTCAGTGAAATGTATAGTTGGATAAACACAGATGCAGCCTGGATGTAAATATATAGACCTGATTCATGCAACTAAAATAGTTGTCAGAGAAAAGAAAAATATTTTTTATTGTATAGCAAAACCTATATAATAAAGCTTATGTTTACCTTTAAAAAACTCTTTAAATATGATTTCACATCTAAACTGAACTCCAGTGGGACTGGAAGCTCACTTTACAGAACTGCAGGCAAAAGCACCTGGCATGCCACAACTATCAAAGGAAGTCATTCCCAATTGCATTCACAACCTCACTATCACAGTTTCATGAGCATATCTAATATGTGTAGTCAGTTTGATAGCTACCTAGCCATTTGTAAGTGGAATCACAATGCCAACATGCCTGGCCATTCTAAATGGATAAAGAAATTTCAAAAATAATTCTACAACCACTTCTGTTAATTTTTCTGAACCTCTATAACATTAGGAATTTGAACTATGATTTTTTTGTCTATGTGTGTATTCACTGCCCTAAGTTACATGGATTAATTTCAGCTTTGTATATGAATTCAAAATAAATTAATTTGCATTTTTAAGAGGTACAATATTCACCATCTAAATTAAAAAACTTTTATTAAAAATAAATTCTAAATATTCTCTGGATAGCATTTAAATTTGAAACCATCATTAATGGATTCTGTTGTGGTTTGGAGTATTTTTTTTTTAATGTCTATCCTACCCATTTTAAATTTTGAGCATAACGACATTTTCCCACTATTTGAACCAAGCTGTTATTAAGGGATTGAAGTTTTCTGGTGAATGAAGCAGCCCAACTGCTTTTCATGACAAAGTTGGTAATTAGAAGGCCAATTTAATGGTGAATCAGGCAGAAATATTCAAACCATGACAAATGACTTTAATAATACAGCTTGCAATGCTTGAACAGAAATAAATTTCACTTCTGAAACTCGTCTTTATGTCTGCCTGGAAGATAAAACTGTCCGGGAGGTATTTTGTACCCTTTATTCAGTTAAGCTTTTACTAGAACTTAAGCAGGCCAAATGCTTTCAAATGCAAAAACATCATTCAGTTTCTTATGATTTTTTTCACCTGAAGGTAGGCTGTGTTGAGAATTCTTTATAAGTCAAAGATTTCTCTTTTTTTTTTTTACATCCTGCTTAACCACTGCAAGAGTGTTTCATTGTTTTATCTCTGACTTGAAGCATTAGCAATAGTCTACATTGGCTTCAAAACTGAAAGCTAATTTCAGTGTTTGTCATAAGTTTGTTAAGGCCACATGCATTCCACAGTTTGAAAAATTTCATTATTCTGTCCATGCTGGGGCTTCGTAATTGGATAGTAAGGATGTTCAAAGACTAATTTAGTGAATTGCACAATATTTTAAATGGAATTATGCAGGTTTATGGGGCCTCAGGGGATTGAGCTAGGAGCCTCTTGAGAAAATCTGTTTATCAGTAAATGATATTAGCAGCTTTCACCTAGCTTTTGTCTTCATTAAATTGCTGCTCTTCCAATTGAGGGTCACATCTGAGGACTGCTTTGATAATTTGTCATTATTGTCTTGTTTATTGGAGCATAAAGTTGATACAGCAAAGGTTGTGCAGTTTATATACAATGTGCAAAGAACTTTTGCCTACCAGCCCTGTCAGTTTTATCATAGGCAAATATGTCAGGACATGAGAAAGTGCAACTTGTCCAGTATTCTAATATATTATATATCAACACCATCCTAATGTTAATTTCCTAATATTTTCTAATTGATTGTAATGTTTTATACTCCAGGTTATATCAAATCGTGTTTTCTTATATAATTTTTAACTGCTAGTTTGAAATATTTCTTTTTTTAAAATTAAGTAAATTTTGTCTTTCTGTTAGCCTGCTCCTTTCCCAAACACTCTCTGGATTTACACTAGTGTAAATGTAACCAGAGTTTGTCTCAATCTATTGAATTTAATTTCCCATAAAACAGTGGATGCAGCAGACTCAGTCTATATTTTAAAGCACCAAGGCCATATTTACATTATTGATTACATTATAGAATTTCAGTGAAAAGGTAAAAATACTTCTGTTTATGAGAAGGATAACTGTAGATATAGGCTGGCTGTATCATTCAATTGTTTGTTTCCTTTCATGTTATCAGCCCCATAGAAAATTTTTAATTTTTCCAGCAATAACTATATCATAGTATCATAAAATTATAGAATATGCTGAGTTAGAAAGGACCCATCAGTATCAAGTCCAACTCCTGGCCCTGCACAGGACACCCCGAGAGTCATACCATGTGCCTGAAAACATTGTCCAAACAGTTCTTGAACTCAGACAGACTTGGTGCTGTGACCACTTCCCTGGGGAACCTTTTCCAGTGCTCAGTCACCCTCTGGGTGAAAAACTTTCTCCTGATATCCAACCTAAACCTCCCCTGACTCAGCTCTATGTTGTTTCCTTGAGTCTTTTCACTGGCCACAAGAGTGAAGAGAATGGTACTTGTCCCTCTGTACCGATGCTGGTCTATATAAATTAACAGATTATTGACCAGCTTTATACATGTTTTCTTCAGGTGAATTACATAGCCTTTCAGACTTTATGTGTAGAGTTCATATCCTTTTTAGAACATGTATGAATTAGGCTTTTTTAACCACTTGAAAAGCCTTTGCATATTGCTACATTTTTTATGCTTAAATTATCCTGCAGTCCAACATGAGTGAAAGAGCACTCTACTTATTTTACTTTATACTAGTTTCCCAAGAAAAACTGAAACTTCTGAATCGAAAACTATGCAAGTTTCCATCTGAATTATTTAAATATGGGACGATTTGGGTTTTTTTTGTTTGTTTTTAAGAATCAGTCATTTAAAAAATCTGAAACAAATACAAGTACATTCTTGATTAGCACTAATCCTCATGAATAGTTGCCTACAACCACATCACCTGGAACTCTTTTTAGTGAAAAATTTTACTTATCAGAAAGCTGCCTGGAAGCTGATTTCAGTATCAAACCAGATTTTAATTGTTTTATGAGATTTCAGTGTTCAAGGAAAAGGCTTCAGCCTCTATTTTATGGTTGTGAAGAGGATTCAAATGTCAAAAGACATTCATGGTAAAAACTTAGTCCCTACTCATGATCCAAGTACATCCTTCAGCCTAAAATGTTAAGCTCAACTGCTATTGAGACATTATGAGCATCCTATGAATTTTCATACATTCCTAGGCAGAGCATCCCAAACTACCATTCCAGTCTGTAGGTCACATTTTGTTATCATTCACAAATATTTTTTTCATCTTGGCCACAAGCCACCAGCTCATCCTTCCAACCTTTCTCTTTTTCCCTTCATATCCTATGCACTGTTTTCCTTCCCTGCAGGATCACTGTTCCTCAACACACTAGCATTTTATATCCCCCTTTACCTTCTCAAATTAAATCAATGTGTTTCCCCAGTTAAATTTATTTTACCTCTCAACCCTCTGTTATCTTTGCCATATCAGTTCCCTTTTTCTACCTACTCTGGACATTGCCAAAAAACCCCAACAACTTCAGTAGACTCAATATGCAAATTTTAAGAGCCACAGAGGTGAAGATTGCAGCTAAATGGTTGGACACAATGGTCTGACAGGCCTTTTCCAACCTTAATGATTCCATAATTCTGTAAAAGCCTTGTGCCTGGATTATATCAGTAACTCAATGAATATTTTTAGTTGTTTTATACACTTTGGTGCACAATTTTACATCTTTAAACATCTGACTGTTTTGGCTCCTTGCTTGATGTTTCCTTGTGCTGTTCTCATGCCATTGCACAACCAGCCTGAGCAACTGAGGAAGCTATTTAAACTCAACTACAAAGTACATCTTACTTAGTCTGAGTGCAAAACCTCTTGTTACTGGCAAAACGTAAATAGCAACAGTATTGTAGATGTGAGTTCCTGAAGATGTAATCTGGTACAGATTCAATAAAGAAAGTCTTATGGGAAAATGTAGTGGTTCAGTTATTCCTTTACCTGGAGCAGAGTAAAATCTATTCAGGATGTTCACATCTTTGGGTATTTTCAAAGACAACTGTCTCTCTTCAGAGACTATAAGAGGAACTGCATTGCATGCACTTTCACTTACTAGCAGTTATGAAATCCTTAGTGAGGGTTGAACCGGTCCATTGTTTCTGCAGCTTTTCCTTTCTTCTGGGACCAGAAGACCTTGTTCTCTATTTTTATGTCTTCGTGAGGTATCAACTTTAGAAAGGGAGAAAACAAAATGGGCCTGTTGCCAAGTGATTGTTTATGTGCTATGCAGTAAGTCATTGTACAAACAACTGCAGGTGTGATAATCTAGAGAAATCACAGAATGGAATCTTCTCCCATTTGACTTTGTTATCTCTGGCAATAGATTGCTGCTGCCCCCCAATCTGAGCTCAGATATACACTGATTTTAAATGTTTCTGAATTTTGCACACTTGACTACACTAACACCTTCTGTTAGAGCTAAGAGCTGGTCAGGAGGTTAAGATGCCACAGAAACTGTTTCATATGAGCACCCCAACAGATTGAAGATTCCTCAAGTTTGCTCTTAGAAGAAAAAAGACAGCCAGCTCTTGTTCCCCTAAGGGACTTATGGAATTCAGAGTAAGGAGTAAGACAGTGTCCCAGGTATCCTCAGTAACTTCTTGATAGAGATGCCTGACTCTGGGAAAGGACATGAGTTAAAATATTTCTTTCTCTTCCATTCTTCCCATAGCCTATTTCAGACATTGAACATATTCCCTTTTTCCACCTACCAGCATGCTTCTGTTGTGAACCCTAGTCTTAGACACCGAGCATTTCCCACCCCATTGTGAAAAAAACTTGAGCATAACTTGATTTTGTGATTGTTATGCAGGGAGCTGACAAATGAAAAGTAAGCGTGGCATCAGTGAGCATTAAGCCTTTGCAATCCTTTTCCAGATCTAGTCCTCACTAAACACATAGCATGGCAGTGACTCATACAGATTCAGAAACTGTGAGTCAAATCTTTGTTAGCACTAGGGATATTTGTCATCTATGACCCTTTAAATAACACCTAAGGCAGCTATAAAACAACAAAAGCCATGACTGTAGTTACTGTAGGAAATGATAGATCTCAGATGAACTTGAAATGAAGGCTGTCTACTTTGCCTGTAACTTTTATGAAAGGATACTCACTTAATTTTGATAATGTATATGCCAGTATGTGTTGCAATGGTCAGGACTTCAGTACAAATGATTTTTTTGTCTTATTACAACTAAGTTAAAGTATACATTATTTTTGCTTTGTGTTTGTGAAAATCATTTGGACGTGTGGAATAAATATTTGTGCTAGAAAGGAAAGAAATATTAGACTATCTGCAAATATTCTGAACAACTGAATGTGAGGCATCTTAGTCATGGGTTAGACAGAAGCATACAACTCCAAGAACAGCTTTGAGAGAAAATTAAAATATTAAAGAATTTAAATATGAAAGTGAGATTATCATAGAGGACAATGAAAAAGCACAAAACTTATGCAGTGGCAGCAGCTCAGCCATTGTGAATACAAGGACACACACTCATTCTCTGAGTTAATCTGCTCTGTGTTTATATACATATTTTTCAATCCTCAGGGGACATCAAAATGGTAATGATTTCCTATTTTTGTAAAAAAATGGTAATACAAGCTTTCATGACAGCTGTTACTTCCAAAATGATCTAAAATATTTATGCAAATTACAGATTTTAAAATCTTTTCACTGAAGGTGTTTTCCATTCTTGAGAAAAACTCTGACAATTAAAAAAAAAATCAACCAATAAAGCATCACAACTGTGTCTGTTATTGTTTGGTCCATAACAAAGGCAGCTGTACATACCCTTACTCTGAGTTGCTTTTATCTGAGCAACCTTGCTTAGTAAAATTGGGCAATTTATCACCCCAGTGCCTGCAGCAGTACACACTACATGCAAGTGATTAGTTTGCCACTTCAGCTACCAGCTTTGATACACCCCTGAGAAACTTGCAGTCTGAATGAAAAGGTCAGCATGGAGCTTAAACTAACTCTTGGGGACCAGATGGCCCAGGGGGACAAACAGCAGCCTATAGTGTCTTCTGCCTATCTCAGCGGGAGTTGGGGCCAGGGAACATCTAAAGGTTGCTCCGCACAGCAACCCAGAGACGGATTCTGGTGCACTCTGACATAGAATGTAGATGATATGAAGGTGGGCATGTAAGTGTGATGTCCGAATGCCCCACAAGGTTCGCTGATCTCCCGCAACTGCCTGTGGCTGTGTGAACTAACAAGAAGAGCCGTGTCTCTAAGTTAGACACTTAACGTTGGAAAGAATGAATATGAACTTCTCATGATTTCTGCACTTAATCTCATGAAGCCCATGACTTTGATGGCTCTGAGGACCACGATCTCTTTTGAGTCCTGCTCAGGCTAGCTAGGCAAACTTGCACTTTCAACACTTGTTTTGTGAATATGTGAGTAAAATATTCAATCTCAAAGGTTTTCACACCCACCCAACACAATTATATATGGCAAAACAGTGTATAACAATAATTTTTAGGGTGCACACAGCCTTATCTGAACTAAATAAATTCTTCACAAGTTACTGTATTTTAAGAAGCCCAAGAAAAAAGTTCTAAGAATGCTTTGCTCTGCCACAATATGAAAAAAAAAAACCCAAACAAACCAAAAAACAACAAACAAACCCAAACTGGAATAATAGTTCTGGCTGCCTTTGAGGGAAAAGTGGAAGGTCTCCTTGAATCTGATAGTACCAGTAGTTAGACTACACACAGCTAGAAAAAAAAGAAAGAAAGAAAAAATCTTCCTATACTCTAAATAATCAGAAATGAAAACCAGTACTGGTGCAATTTGGCCAGTGAGTCAAAAGTGGAAAAGAGGAACAAGATTTTATCTGAAACTGCAATAGGCTTAGAGGTAATAATAATTTAATCTCATTAAAAACAAACAAACAAACAAACCAAAAAAACAGCAAAAGAGACATTTTTTGGTTGTAACTTGCCATAAATGCTTTACTCTAGATTTGCCTCAAACTAGAGATTTCTAAACAGCTTTGATAAATATGAGAGCCAGTAGCAGACTGTATTAGCAGAAAATGTTTTCAGACTTACGAATACATGGGGAATCCAGACAGTCTGGGATCAAGACACGATCCCTAGCCAGATTTTATGTTTAGCAAATCAAAGTTCTTAGCACAAGTACTTTAGTAACATTATAATTGGCCGAGAATGCAAGTACATAATACACATAAATAAAGCAGAACTCTCTGAAGGCTACTCCTTGAATTTATACAGGCATTCAACAATTATTATATGTTTTACAGGTAAATGGACAAAGGCCATTGTCTTGGAAAGTCTGCTATGAAAGATTCTGAGTGCTCTTCTGAAGTGCTGTATCCAAGCCTTTCTTTCACTGGCAAGACAGGAAACTTGGGCTTGGACATTCAGATGGTTCTACTGGGCACTTAAACTCGAGGCACTGCTCAGATGTCTACTAGGGGTGGCCACATCCTGAACCAGCTTCCTGCCTGCTCATCAGTGGGTGCTCTAAATTTCACGGCACCTTTCTTACAGACAGTTTCAGTGAGGGCTCCCCAGCTGCCCATTGCAAGGTGCTTTGCAGCTTAGATTTCTATTTACAAGGGCACTCCTTTCTGTTTTGGTGTATATATACTGCTCATGTTACTTTATTTGCTTGCTTCTCATACCAACTGACTGGATGATTTTTGGATAGTCAGGTGATATTGTAAGTTGGAACGTAATCAGAATATTATAATATGCTGAAAGCTTTATATCTATCTTTTGTTTTCCTTTTTGTTATCTTAAACAATAGATCTTATAACAAATTTCCTTAGAACCAAAGTTTCTTTGTGAGACATTGTACATAAAATACTTGATTCTGTCATAGATCTTTAATGTTTTTATCTTCCATTACAGCAGGAAATTTCTTTTGAATTCTGCTCTTTAGAAAAAGGAAGTTTTAGCCCCTTGAAGACCCAATAAATTACTAAACCAGGGCAATTTATGATCTTCCATGCATCTCTGCAAAGAAAATTCTCCCTGCAGGTAGACTCAGTCTGTCTAAGATTCAAAGATATTAGAGGCAATTTTATGAAAGGGATCATTAATTATAAGACATGAAATTTTAATAGGAGGCTCCTTTTTCCTGATATCTTGCATGAGCCAAGATCAAAGTAACTCCTGTATGTTGACCTAGTAAGCATGTTAACTGAGCGGATCAGCTTCTCCATCTGTCTTTTTAACCTCAGAAAAATCACAAAAGTGATGTGCTTTAGGAGAAAGTGCATTTCAGTGTCATGTATGTAATCATACGAGATGGATAAATACTGCTACTTGTTCATGACAGCAGAGAATCGGGTCCCACCAGTGATCGTTAGACATACTTGTCACAACCAGAACAAGCACTCCTGATGCCTTATCAAGGATGACT
>JAOXXN010000001.1:49234129-49245923 GCA_026770055.1 Myrmophylax atrothorax | reverse complement strand
GACTGATGCTTGACAAGACACCGAGGTGTCCCTAATCCTTTATAACAGAGTCATATGAGCTGTTTTCCTTCTGTATAACCCCATTGTGATAATCCAAATTCAGCTGCTTTTTCTGCATGCTTGTGCGAAAATACACACCATCCTCTTGCATTAAGGGTGAGACCTAAAGGCATTCATATCACTCTGCATCAGTGATCTTTTCTCTTTATTATTATCTGCTCCTTCCATCTTTATGTCATCTGAAAACTTTATTAGTGATGATTTAATATTTTATTCTGTGTCATTCATAAAAATGTTAAGTAGAACTAAACCCACTAGAATTTATCTAGAAATGCACCAAGACAACAATGATTAGTCATTTACAGTTACATCTGGAGAGGTATCAATTAGCCTCTTTTTAATCTATTTAATTGGTGCTATATAACATATTGTTCTAATTTCATAATCAAAATGACACAAGTCACCAAGTCAAATGTCTCAAAGGAGTTTTAGTGCATTATATCCACACAATTACACTTAGTAGCTAAACTTCTAATCATGTTACAGAATCAAGATCAAATTTCCAAGAGCCCATATTGATTTGCTATAATCATATTATTGTGCTTTTAATTCTTTGTTAATGAAGTTGCATATAATGTGTTATTTCACAGAGGACAATAAGTCTATTATTATCTCAGTGTTTAAGTCTTCCTCTATGAATTTTGATCTTCAGAGTATTTTAAGAGCCATTGAAAAGTGAGCACCTATGGCCTAGGAGCAGGCTCTTTTAAAAATATTCTATTTCTTACATAGCAGTCACCTGTTGATTTGTTGTTGATTAATTCTGGTATCTGTGTTTTAACTGAATTGCTTTAGCACTTGAAGGTATTTCATCATCCCCTAAAAAGACTATATCATCCGGCTTTTTCTCATCTCTAAAAATACTTCTTATTGAATGGTTCTGCCTTTCCTGTGTTACTACTCACACTGTACAGTACCATGCAACTACTTTTGTTAGGATTTCTTTTGTTGGTTCACTTCAAAAATTGATTTATATTATCTTTAATTTTTGCCTGTCACAGATTTTCTTTATGTCCTTTTACTTCTCTTATCCCTTCCTTCAGTTTCTACATTTTCATGTACAAAACAGTTCATATCGAACGCTTTTTACTTGTCTTATACAGATATAATCTGTACTTGGAAGATAATATACCTCACAAACACCTATTTCTTTGATAGTAGTAAACAAACATAAGTTTATGGAGAAACAATAACTTATCCATATTTAAAATTGCTATTCATTTCCAGCATGCATGTCTGATTTTGGCCCTCAACTTCAAATGTGTGATAAATATATATTATATATATATGCTTCATAGTGCCATATGAGGTCCGCAACTGAGGTACAATTTCCTATCAGATTTCAAGAAAAACAAACATATGGTTAATAAGTTATGAGATCCTAAATGTCTACATCTTCTTCAGAATAACAATAACAAAGCAGCTTATATTTGCTTTTGCTGAGAAGAAAAAAAGTGAGAGAGACAGACAATGTATCTTGTAGGATTCATAAATATAATATCAAAGCACAAGACTGATGTTCCTCTGAGGAAGTGTTGACTTGCCTTGCTATCCATTGACACTTCACCAAGGTACAAAAGTCCTCACTTGATGAGGTCTGCACGAGGTGAAGGATTCAAAACCACTAAAGGCAGGACTTCAGGGACCCATTTGTTTTTGAATGGAGTGGTAGTCTGGAGATGGGACAGGGCAGGCTGAGAAGCAGCTTGGAGAGGCCTAACAGGAATAAAGGATCTCAGTACTAGAGACTGAAGAACATTTTGCTTCTGTATCACAATCCAGCTGTTTTCCACTACTGGTCAGGGCAGCTGCTGTCATTCATATGATACCATATTCCAAACAGCAATAAGGGGGAAGATAAAAGCAGGGATCCTTACATCTACTTTATTGATTTGCCTTTGAAAGTGACGTTTCTTCAACAATAGTGATCTGCCCCCTGACCACCCCCCAAAAAAAAAAAAAACCCACCTAAGAATATCAAGCTCAAACCAGAAACCAGCACATAGACAAGAAGTTACACATATCAGAACTGCCTCAGTTTTCTCAGCCTGATAACTATGTCTTGCTTAGTCTAATTGGGATAAAGAGAGTAAGCATGACATCTCCTGGGAAGTGCATCCTCTGGGAGGATGAAATAACCCACTGTACTTTGAGGAAGAGTGCTTAGGCAATAGCATCATGTTCTCACTATTTGGTTTCTTTCTTTTGTACCTTTATTCCTGTTATGGTTTAAGCTAGGTCTAAATTTAGGCTTTAGTTTTCAGAGTAGGCCTGAGATAATCAGCTGACTTGAGCTGGGTCAGGGCAGCTACCAGCTGACTTCTACTGGCGAATGGTATTCTATACCATATTCCGACATCAACTCGAATGTAAAAGCAAGTAAAGTAAAGGAGCTTAGTTCAGTTCCTTCATGGCTTCTTGTATGAGAAAGACATACTGTGCTGTCCCAGGAGGCCCAGGCCCAAAGCACTGGCTCACCACCATATTATCTTAGGGAAGTAAAATGTTTGTTCTTAGTCTTTCTCTCTGCTTGTGTCTGTCCCTCTGGTGATTGAGTTCTCTAGAGTGATTTCTAGCTAGAATGGTAAGATTTGTGTTTGATGAGGAGTGGGGAGTTATTTTTTGTTATTTCTAGCTTATGTAGGTGTGTTATATTGTAGTCTTCTTTTAATTTTCTCTTTTCTGTATAAATATATGTAATTAGTTTAAGTTTAAATCTTGAAGGTTTTTTTCTTTCTCCCTTTTCTCAGTGGGAAGGGGAGGGAGAATGCCTCTTTATTGGGCAGTTGGCATTTTTCTAGCTCAACCCAAAACAATTCCTTTTCTCCAAAACACTGAAAACTTTTCTTCAGAGCAGTATAGTTTCAACAATGCAACTGAAGAAGACTGGTGGTCTCTCTTGCTTTGTATGTCTCACACATACAAGGTGTGAGGCTGCACGCTGTAAAACCAAAGAGGTTAAATCATGATTTCCCAGTTTCTGAATGAGTACTGTAAGAATCAAGTAATTAATGGAAAGGATAAAAGCACATTTTATGAGAGTGGTTCTGACTGTGGGTTTCAGTGTTGCTCCAGTGTATCAGACATGATCTAGCTTCTAACATGTCAAGCTTAGCACAGGACTTAAGCAGAGGAAGCTCAACTCCTGAAGTGTCAATGGCTTTATTATGCCTGGAGGTTCAGCCACAGGCAGGCAACAGACTTTTGCCCCTAAACTAAATTTTATAGCCAAACCAGAAGCATGCTTAGTGCCTCAGATATTTCTGTGATTTCTTCAGGCTTTTGTGCATCACACTTCACTTCTGGGACCAGGTACTCAAGACTTTTACTGAATTTGTCTTCTGGAGCTGATAATACTGTATCTAGTGTACCCCCACCTACACTCAGCACTGGCTCTAACAGAAAAGCTGCCAGCATTTGCTCAGTAGATGTTTTTGCTGAGTTTGCTGTAACTGGGTCCTCCAGAGTATTGTGTAGCTTTTTCCAAATGTAATAATTAGGATTCTTTGGACCAGTAGGACAAGCTGATTGCCATTAGCAGTGCCTTTTTCTCCCTATTACCACATGTGAACAAGTGTTTGTTTTTGTTATTGTAAAAGTAAAGTAAGACTCCATTTTCCTCATTTTCTTTTGATCCTAATCCTCAGTTTGCCCCTGAACTTGTGATATACCCCCTCCATTTCACAGTGTTTGATCTAGCTATCTAAAATCAGATACAGTCACAGCATTCAGAGCTCCATGTTAGGAAATTAATTTGGAGAGCAAAGATTTCCTCTTTCCCTGAGCTTTATCACTTCAGCAGAAAGATGAGTTCACAGTGAAGGACGTGATCAAATCTACAGCACATTTTAGTTTCCATGACACCTTTATGCCCCCCTTCTGTGAGCTGAGCACTGGTCCATCCTTGTGTTGAATTTCCATCCCTTGGAAGCAAAGGCGCAAATGAGGCTGCTCTAGATCCTTAAGCTTCGTCTTGATACACAGCAGTGCTACTCAGCCAGGTATACAGCAAGAATCCTTGGGAATAAAGTCTTACATCCTTTACCATAGATGTAACCTCACATGAGGTTACAGCTATATCCCATACTTTCATTAGAACTATAGTTATACACAAATCACATAGGAACTAGAATAAAAGATTACTTGGTAATCTTCTCATCTAACTGACAGCATGGTGTACAATTCATCACCACAGCATCCTTCTCCTGTTGCCTCATTCTGTGTTTGGAAACTGCTTGAAGGACTTTCGTGTCTAGATGACTTAATACAGTATTGATTTCTGATTTTTTGTAAAGTTTGCTAAACTGATTGTTGTTTTTCTTTGCCAGTGTTATTAGTAACAATGAGAGAATGTGTTACCTGCTGCCTACTGCCAGTTATCAGGCCAAGAAAATAAGCTACTCACAGTTACTTCTTGTTAAGCATGATATTATAATACTATTTTGCAAAAGTATTCTTATTTTTTCCTGATTATGTTTCTGCTCTATTTTTCCCAGAATTGCCCCTGTTCCCCATCCCTAACCACTTTTTAATACTGTATCTTTTTTGTGCTTCTTTTTTCCATCAGATGAGTTCTTTATAATTAGAAGAATTTGCATCAAATAAAAAGAGAAACTTCTATTAGATTCCTAGTCAAATACACCCCCTAAAATCAACACTGCACTAAGCAAAAGAAGTGCAAGCAAACATAATTTTGTTAGCTGGTCAAAAAAAATTTTTTTTAGTAATTTCTAGGGAAAGAACAATTAGATATCTCTTTAGGCATCTTTGCAGAGAGCTAAATAAAGAGATTTCCTTCCTATATTAAAAATAAAAGAATGGATGGATTTAATAGGAAGCTACCCCATTTCCAAAGGTATGGTTGTCACTATAGAGATACATTTCTTATATAAATACATCTAAAAGAGTAGAAAAATTACCACTGAAGAGTTTTTGTCTCATGGGCATTGAGTTTAAGGGTGATTCCTCCAATACAGTAATGAACCAAGCAAAATGTCTGAACACAACGTAAGTCAGGGCCTTTCTTCTGACTTTGCCTGGTATGTGAGCAGAAAATGGACACTGGGGCAACCTAAACAAATTAAAGGCAGCTCACACAACCTGATCTGCTGTAGACATCTACACTGGAGCTTGTTGTCTGACCTTCCTTTACTATTCCTGGAAAGGAAGAGGTATTTCTAAGAGAATGATTCATGCCACCACAAATTAGGCTAGGAAGATAGGTGAAAGAAATCACATCCCCAAACAAGTCTCTTTACAGTAACTACTGGAGCCCACCATTACTAAGGTGGATACAGATGTTTGTTGCATAGATGCAGAGTTAGTGGACCTTCATGCTCCTTTTGTTTAGAGGAGGGAGAACTGATCATTTCTTAAGGAAAGGTGTAAGCCCATGTGTATTCCTTTGCCTGTGTATCTTTAACTAGTAGGTTACTTCTGAATCCACTGATAAATTTCCATGATTCTGTGTTGCTAGTTTCAACATAATTTGGCAAAGAATAATGATCTGAAAGATGTTTGGATACTCAAGCAAGTGAAAATTGTTATAATTCTTTATTTTAGGGTTATCTGCCCAGCTCCTTAGAAGACTTCTGTAAAGCAAAGACTTCATAACTGAAACTTACATGAATGATGCATAGAAAGTACTAGTACAAAAGCATGCTCATCCACTGTACTTCTTATTCTCATTTGGGATACTTCTCTGACCTTTCTGAAGACATCCACTTGTCTGCTTTGCCTCTAGCTGACACAGGGACCACCTTCAGCTCCTACAATTCATAGGACATACTTCATGCACAAAATTTCAGTGGCATCTATTTTACTCATTTTTTTTTTTAATTTCCTATCTGTTTTTCCACTTAACTGTTGATATATTAGGTAGATGAGTAGCAACATGAGGCAAAATTGAGTGGTGAAGTAGAGAGAAAAATGAGGAGACACATAATAATATTTTAAAACTATGTAAAGATGTTGAAAGAGGTCAGGATTAATGTACTTAAATTAATGAGATTCCAGTTAGACATCTGGGAAACACTTCTGGCAGTAAAGTGGTAGATTAAGTTGCTTAGGGAGGCTGCAAGAGCTCCATCAATGGAAGTTTTTAAGAACAGGTTGAACAAACCTCTGCCAAGATTGGTGCTCTTATAACTGAACCTGCCCTGAGGAGTCTATTAAATTTGCATGAATTATGGTCACCACTCACAAAAGTTATATTAATACCACAAGAGTGTCATGATGCATAAGACACACAGCAGAAGGCAACAGAGGCTTATAAGGAGGTGATACTACTGCACTGCTGAACTTGTTTTACTTTCTCCTCCTTGTCTTCCATTTAGCTTTTTTTTTAAAAAAAAAAAAAAAAAATATGGGAATGCAGTGCAATCCCTGAGAGTGGAAGATTAGAAAAAAAGAGATGTGCCCTGCACAGGGCGGGAAGGGGATGAGATTTCTTGGTGTGCTACAGATACTCTTCCTTGCTGACTTCTTTCTTTCTCGTGTTTACTCTTGCCATATCTTAATAATGAGGCTTGGCAAACTACTTGTTTCCAGGCATAGATGCATACTCCAATCAAGTCCTTTGTCCACTGCCAGGATAAGAACCTTTTCTTTCCCTGCCCAAGGAAATCTGAGCTTAAGGTCTACAAGAAAGACTGAGTCTCCCAAAATCTTCCTCTCTCCAAACACAAATGTCTGGACCATGGTACCCTTCAGCAGGATCCTTTCTCCTTTTTCTCTCCTCTTCCCTGTCTGATTTGCACTTCTTCAGGTCTTGATCCACTTCTCTTCCTTCTTGGTTACTCATCATTTGCTAGCTATACTTTTTCTTGACCCAATTTTCCCTCTCTTTGAATATCCTTCTTATATCCAAAGTCAAAGTTTTCAGTTATATTTCCTCTTTCAGAACTAAATCCCCTCATGTCAAATTAAACTAGTCAGGATAATTGAGTTAAATTAAGGTCTGTGTAAATACAGAGATCTGTATAGGTTTACCATTATTTATAACAATAACTAGGGGGGGAAAAAGGACATTTGACTGAGTTAAATAAGACTGACTACCTGAATCACCTTCCCCCTTCATCCACCATACCACTCTGACAAAAATTATCAGATTTTTTGTTTGCTTGTGTCATTTGAAACCAGTTATAAAGCTATTTAAGGTTTTTTTCCTGGGAAAACTTTTTCACTCGAAGTATGCAATATACTTAGTTCAATATTGGCCACCTTTTATATGGAACAATTATTTTATTAATCAGAACATTCATATTCCAAACAAAATTCTTTAAACATATTTTTTGGTAGAAAATATCCTACTCCATTGCTCTGTCAATTATTTTACAGAACTTGAAAATAGTGACACACAGGTAAACACATACGTACACATACACTTGTATAAGCTTTTTAATAAATGTATCTGTAACTCAATGACCTATTAGGTGAGACAGAAGAAAAAAATAAAGGTAAACATATATTAAAAGAAAATACTGCAAGGTGGTCAGCTATCACTGGAACTGTAAAACTGAGAGAAGGAGTAAATTAAATAGTGTGGAACCTGGGGATACTTATTAGGCCATCAGCAGGGAGTAAGATGATGATGTAACACTCAGCAGAAGGAGGAAGACGACTCATGTAAAGTTGGATGAGATCCAGTTTGTGCTGGAGATTTATGCAGTTAATTTTGTCCCTTGACTGCATTCTGATGAGCATTTCTCCTCAACATACACCAAGAAAATGGCTGCATTATAGCTGTGTTAATGGTAATCAGCATGCTAATGAGCACCAGAAGGTCGTTACAGAAAAGAGAGGTTCAAAGATGTATAACCTAGAGGAGAAGATGAAGTAAATCTTTAGGGAATGCAAGTGTCTTGTTTGTAGGTCATAGATTATTTGTTTTGGTCATTTTAGAGCACAGGGAGTTTAATTTAAGGACAGAAAAAGATTAAGCTTTTTGAATTTTAGGAGCAGCATAACATAATTAAATATATGCCTATGAAGTAGACAGCAAACAGGGCTGGATTGTTCTTATTCTATTCTAATGTGTTCCATGATAGAGATTATACAAGTGTAGTTTATTTCTTTCATGGTCTGAATCTAACACTTATTCATGCTTAATATAAAAATCAGAATAACACTTATAGCATTTTGTATTTTTCTAATGACAAAAGCAAAAGAGAAAATGTTTTGCATAAAGAAATTCAGAGCAAGTATGTCAAAATATAAAGGGAACATTAAAAGGTAGTAAAATAAGAGGAAAACGAAAACCTATCAATATGTAAGAGGTGCCAGTGAGATAAAAGAAATCATGCAAAATAGTAGTTACAAAATTAGTAAAAAAGGTTGAATATCAGTTACATAAATATCATAGGGAGTATGTAAAATGCTAAGTTGGTAAACATCTCCCTATTTTATTCAAGTTTCTCGTTCAGTTTCAAAAGGTTAATGTGCTCCCTGTTACTCAGAAAAGAACATGTATATGCATTTGGAAGGTTTTCTAAGAAAGAAAATTAGACTGAATAAAGATTACATATGTTTTACAGAAGTCCTTGGGAAGAGGACTATTTCTTACAGAAATAGTGAGAGAATAGGTTTATAGGAGGTGTAACACCTCCTAAAGTCTAGGCAGATCAGATTTAGACATAGGTTTTAAAAAACACCCCAACCCTAACTCTATATTAGCAAGTAGCTGAAGTAGTTGAAGTTCAAAGGAGACCTGCACTTCCAACCTCCAGAAGGAAAATTTGGAACAAAGATCATTAAAAGTACATTTGCTGGTAGGAGATTGAACAGGGCACGCTAAGCTTTTCTGGAACTCTAGAAGCTAGAATATTAGAGAACATTGGAGAAGAAAACACCAGGCCAAGCAAACACTCCAGCACCATTCTTTTTTCTTTTTTCTTTTTTTTTTTGTGTACCTTCATTGATGGGTTTTAGAGGGGGAAAAATTAATTAGATGTTGAATCACAAACTAGTCCTATCTTGAACTGTGGGGGAAAAAATTCATACGATTGACAGAGGAATCGGTAAGATGTACTGGACAGCTGGAAACTGACCTCCTCAGAGAGTTTGCATCTCTAAGGCCCAATGCCTAAAACTCATTTTAGATGTTACAACAAAAAGGCTTTAATCCTTTCCAAAGGTCATATGTGGTTTAAAGGCTGTAAGATAATTCTAGTCCTTCTTCTAAAAATTATGTCCGCCTTGAAGTCTGATGTTTCCTGTGAGGACCAGTTCTCCCAGTTAAAAGGGCATATCAGCCCTACAACCGTTTCAAAGATCTGACAGGATTATTTAATAGATAGAGAGGCATTGGTATTTCCAGGAGGTGGACTCACCCTAACACAAATGACACAACAGGGTTAACACATACAATCCCTATTTGAAATGCTCTAAAGCCCTGAGTCACCTACACCAGGTTGTTAAGATAGGAGCTAAGGGAGACACTGGTTCTTCCTAAACGGTACCTGGAGGCCAGGCAAGTACCCCTGGGCACCAGATTGTCACACGGGCAACTGAATTGAGGTGTAGCTGCTCAAGATGAGCTGTCTTCTAGGAGCACCTATCCCTACCTTTCAACTGTAGAAGGTGTCTTGCAATAGCTGATTACGTCTTAGGCTGTTTAAGAGGGAAAATACTTGAAATGCACATTATTTAGGAAAAAAAAAATGTCTTCAGAGTGTTTTGGGCTCTGTTACTACAAGTACTTTTCAACACTGTGAGAAGGTTGACCTTCCTACATCTTTTCTGGAGACACTGTGCAGTAATCACTTTCTGTTCTGTTTCATAAGTGACCAGAACAAAAGTGGTGCAATGAAAAATTGCTCAAAAACCCCTGCAATATCAACTGTGGTAATTTTTGTAACTTGTATGACTATACAGACAAAACACCAATGCCATTAATGGCCAAATCTTCAGACAGTCATGTGCAATGGCAAAATAATACGAAAACTTTTGAAAGCAAAGCCACAGAACGGAGATCATGTATGGTTTGATGGATATGGCATGTGGTATTATCCCAAGAAAAGACAGAGAAATGAACTAACAAAAAAAAAGTTAATAAATATAGAGTGTGCCAAACAAACAGAAAGTTGCATAAAGTCTGGAAGACTGATTGCAATAATTGTTGGAGAACACCGAAATTACCTTGGGGGAAAATGTTATAAGTGGTTTCCCATATGTCAAAGGGCCTGCTTTGCACAGGTAACAGAGACAACACTGAGGTGGATCCAGGTGCATAAACTTGGTCTTCTGCTGCTGTTTTAGTTTCCTTAGGGTATTTATGCCACTGCACCTACATAGCTGACAGATATGGCAGGACACCTGTGGCAGAGTTAAGTCTGACTGAGGTGCAACTGATGTGGTAATACCATGACCGTGTTTCAACTATTGTACCTTATCCTGCAGAATAAAAAGCAAGTTTGAGAAGATGGAACTCTGTCACAGAGAAGAGATAAGGCCTAGGAGGAACTATAACCAAAAAGCATCTTACAAAGTTGAACCAGAAATGTAAAAAAATGGATTAACTAAATAAGTGCATAGGTTGCATACATGCAGACCGCACAGATCAACCCCAATATCAGCACTCCCAACACAGGCATTTCAGGGAAGTGGATTTTTTATTGTTCTGAATACAGCCAAGCCTAAAGAAAGAAGCTGAGAGAAGTGAAGCATGGCATTTGAAGGTCTCTTCTAGTCACTTGAAAAGCCAAGGGATTGAATTATTTCTTTAATGACTTTCTTAGATAATTTTCCTTTTTTTACCCATAGCATGCCCTCAAAGGAAAATGTGAATTCAAAACATTGCAGCTTCCTTATATAGAGGGAATAATGACTAAGTTGTTAAGGTTTACTTTCTTTGGGAAATTAGACATGCTGCTAGGATTTGGCAATTTTCTACAGACGCAGGAAAAATTAATGCTACATTTTTGCAGTTACCTTTTGGAATATGAGCTAATCAGCTTCTGAAGTATTCCATCATAGACTGAATGCCTTATTAAGATGTCTTCCAGGAAGGAAAATATTAAAAGGCGTAGTATTTGTGACAGGCAAAGTACTATTCTATGAGTGATCCTGGTGAATACCACACAGTACAATAGGAGCCCGACAGAAAATAAAAGTGTGCAACTTCTTTTTGTAGGGCTCTCTAATTCACAGTTAAATTAAAACTGTTAAAATTTGATTTAAAATTTTTAAGTAAAAATGTTAATACAAATTTCAAAATTCAGATTTTTTTCTCCACTAGTCCTGAAAGAATTGGATAATAACTTTTAGCTAGCAACCAAATTATCATCATTTAAAATGAAATTATATAGCTAGGAGAAAGAGGCTACCAAAAATCCAAAATTTGTCAAATCTAAAATTCAGGTCAAAAATACTGAATTACACACTGCATTTTAAAAGATATGAATATTGAATTACTAAAAAGTCATGAATCGAAATGGACTGTTAAAATAATTTCTTGAAGAAATATTTCCTTCCAGATTAGGCATGCCAAAGCCATAATTGTTTCTTATGATAAACAGAGATAAAAATACAAACAAAAACCTTCAAGATTAGGTTGATTCCTGACTCTGACAAAAACATTATTAATACGATGAAATACCTGTATGTATAAATTCTTCATCTAGACAGTGCAAGCTGAGTATTATGAGATACTATTTAAAGTAATTATTAAAGCATTTCATGCTTCTCACAACAAAAACAAACACCAAAAAAAAACCCAAAAACCTCCCCAAACTAA
>JAOXXN010000001.1:49211880-49233001 GCA_026770055.1 Myrmophylax atrothorax | reverse complement strand
AAACTAAAAACAAAACCAAACCCCCCCCCTAATATTACCCATTGAGATCTTCACTATATTTTCATCAATTTCTCATAAAGGTTTTATGGTCACAGTTTCCTTCATTTATGATCGTAAAGATAAGGAAGCAGAAGATTAACTTTTCTGATGGCAAAAAAAAAGAGTAGTGGAATGATGTGCTGAGGAGAAAAGCACATTGGAAGGAAATTAAACTAAATTAAAAGACTCAGAATTTACCTGATTTTGAATTAGGGCATGGGATTCTGGGCTCAATTTAGTTGTCAATACACTGACATTCAATGTTATTTGAGACACTCAGTGTTTTCCACCTCCCCTCAAGCTGCTGCTCCAGAGGAAAACACATCTACTGCAGTTTATGGCATATCTGCCAGCACTATGTGGATGCGTGAGATATTTTTATGATAAATTCCTCTAAGATGGCAACTGATTTCAATCCCTATATTTCGGATTGTGTTGCTTAAACAAGGATGCCTATTGCCATTTGAGCTGCCCCTATGTAACCTATCCAACCTCCCAGTTCTTGCATTGCCATCCTATAAGTCATAGGTCAAAGCTATAAGTCCCATGGAGACAGGAGGTTTCTGGGAGCAGCAGAAGTGTAGGACCTTATAAAATGCTCAGAATAGGGCCTTTTGATGAAAAAACTTGGGGGAAAAAGGTGTAAATATGTAAATTCTTCTTTAGAAAAGATGACACTATATATTAAGTCAATAAAATAAGGAAAGATAGAGAGAAAGACGTGGTCCTTATCTATCTGCCCAATATCGTAAGAGCTAGAGGATGGTCAATTACCATTAATATCACCATCTAGCAAATGGTACCAGGTTTTCTCTTTTGTTTTTTTTCCTAGCCTTTTACTCTAAAATTACAATTTACCCATTTTCTTGATCAAACCTCCCCAAGAATTTCAGGGGCATCACAGACTTTATTTTTACATAACTACAAAGAGCATAAGTTTCTAGTTTACCGTAAACCCAAGAAAATAAAGTATAACGAGCAGCACTTTCCTGCTTTCTTATTCTTTCATTGTGTGCAATGCCCTGAGGTTTTTTTTACTATATATGTAGATGTGGAAAGAAAATCAACTACTTTTGCACAGGTTCAGAGACCAGTTAAATTAAAATGGGTAAAGGTAATTTGTTGATCTTTTTTACATAGTGTTTATATACTAGAAGCATTACCCCAGATCAGCTATTTTAACATAATGTAATTCTACAAAATATTGGTTTAGTCATAAAAAAAATCTATAGAAGGAAGCATATTGGATAAAGTATTGCTCATGGTGTAATTTTAATTCTGAAATACATTGCTAAGAGGGCTTATTTAAATAGCTTCTCTCTGAGATTAATATTTAGAAAAAAATCCTACAGGATGATTTATAGAAAAATTATATGAACAGAATGAAGGACAGAAAAATTTTATTAGAAAAGAGACTCATTTCCACAAAATATAAATGATACCTTTTAGAAACTATATTGAATTTTATTAATATTCTGCAGACAGCCTCCAGTGTTAATCTCCACCCCTACCTATAAGATTTTCATTATAAGGTACAAGGTGTATTTACCCTTTAACCAAATAATTTTTGAGTACTTCAGTGCAATCTTAACTGTAGTTTACACATCTTACAAAATATTTCTCTTTTGGAGGCACACTTTATTTTATGTCATTATTCTATATAAAATCCTTGGTGAAAAATGCACATGTATATGAATATGTATATGCCATTGCACAGATGCCTATGCATCTATGTAAATATATGTCATATATATATATGTCATATCTCATGTTTCCACTGGAGGTATAAAATTTATTGTTTCTACATTGTACATATTCTACATAGGATACTGATCTTTAGCACTTGTGGATATATTTTCTGACCTCAGTTATTTAACTAGACTGCCTGACAGTGAACTCCTTTCTGCCTATTTGGGAGTCAGTACAGAGGGAAACATACTAACAGATCGTTAGGCAGAGAGATTTGGATAATCAATAATTTGTTTACAATTAATTCCTCTTCTTACTTTTTTTGCCCCCACAGGGTTTCTCCTTCCTCTGAAGCTCAAGAAATTAATTATAACTGGGTTTTGGGTGAATGAGGCTGATCTCTGCATGAACCATTCCAGAAATATGAAGATGGGTTGTTTATAAGGGAAAAAGAAAAAAAAAAAGGGTAGGGAGTCTTCAACAGTATGTTCTGGGAGATTTCTTAGAAGCAGTGATCTACGCCCATAACCCTGTGAATGTAGAAGACTGCCAACTCCACAAAAGCTGGAAACTTTAAATTTTTGCACAGGTAATATATTTTTCTTCTAAAAACTAACTACCTAGAACTCCTGTTACTTACAAATCTCTCATGTGGAACTAATTTTTCAAAATTACAGAACAAAAAACAACCAAAAAGAATTAATGGTGTGTGAAAGCTGATTCAAATAACAAATGTACCAGAAATTATTGTATTTTTTCTAAATAAAAACTTTGAGTATGACTAATAAAATCTTTTGCTGGAAAAATATAAGATAAATATACTTAGAAAGTTTCTAAATATATCTCCTCAATAACATACATAAATTATTTTTCTTCTCTCTTTAATATACACATTTCATTATAACATACATAATCAGCCCACTATATCAACATGTATACATTGATTTTCTGTACATTATAACTGACTTCTAGCTCAGTAGAACTGCTTTATCCCATTATGTTGAAGGAATTTGTTCAGTTTTTTATGCTGTTAGTCAAAAATATATGACCAACTTAGTATTAATCCTGAAAAGAGAATCCTCCAATAAACCATGAATCACTCAGTAGCTCTGTTTATTGTACAGTGAGGATCTAATTCTGGCCTCAGTGCCAAGCTTGAGTAAATCAGGTTTACTCAAGAGAGTTCTGTAGAAAACAGAGCTCTACAGAATTGTCCTCTTCTGTAGCATGACCTCCTTGGAGGTCTCAATTAGTCCTTAGGACAGCAACAGTTTATGTGGTCGCTGACTTACATGCTCCAAGTGGTTTGCTTTGATGTTCATCATTTCAAATCAGCCAGCAATGTCAAACATTGTGAAGGATTTTGTGCCAGTCCCTCTGGAAGTTAGCTCTATAATACATAAAAGAACAATTTCCCCCTTGCCATGTTGTCCCAGTGTTGCAGTCCTGTGGCCCCTGTTCACAATTAGGAAGGTGGATGCAGAGCTTTTCTGCACTGAAATCAGCTAACTAATATTGTCCTCAAATCTTCTTGTTTACCTTGAGATCCCAGTCTAACAGTTTGCCCAACAAACCTAATTGCAGTTGAAACAAATGATAGCTGTAAGTCCCTTTCAGCCTAATTATTCTATACAATTCTATATGACCATTCTAAGCTCATAGATTTAGTCTTTCCAACTTTTAAGCTCTGAGTTGGAGTCTGACTGATTGCAGTTGCTCCATTCCTAAAATGAGGAAGTTACTTTAAGATTACTGCAAAGACTCACTCTTTTTTAGCACAAAATTTGCCAGTGTTAAACTGTTCACTCGCTGTTCAGTCTAAACATGTTGACAAGTAATGAACATATTTAGGCTGAGCCCAGAGTTGTGTTGGTTTTGGTTGTTTGGTTGGGTTTTTTTTCTTCAGAAGGCTTTAAGAGTTTCTGAAAATACTGCTAGGAAAGGTATGCTTTTTAGGCAATGTTAATGAACTTTTGGTGCTCTTTGTGAACGTCTATCCCCATCTAAACATTGTGTAAATTATGGAAAAGCTCAGACCTCTTCAGAGCTTGTTTGACAATCTTTACCAGTGCAGCGAGCTCTACTCGTCTACACCAAACAAAGCGAGCAGACATTATAAAGAGTTGCTTTGCAAATCTACTTATAAGAGATGGATAACTGAAGTTAAGACTGTCCAGGCAAAACATCTAGAGCATTTATAGGTAAACAGTGCTGAAACAAAGGGAGGTGGGTAACCACTTTGGCTAAGAGCTGGAGACAGGCAAAAACTGACAAATCAGGGAGAATGAGTGGAACACATGGAGTGTGGGACTGCACCTGAGAAGGAGGCAGCACTCCTAAATTTGACAGGTAAAGTGATAGCTAAAAGAAACTGAGGAAAGGGAGAACATGATGATAATACTTGGGGGAAAATCTGGAGAAGTAGTTGAAGGTACTGGAGTAAGGAAAGGAGGAAAGAAGAGAAATATGGTCTGTATAAAATATCTGATTATTCACATATACAACAAAATACTAATGTGCTTAGAAAATACAGTATGGTAAAAAGCTAAATGTTTGAAGACAGCAGATCCTAGACATCTCAGATTACTGTACAATTTAATCAGGTCTCCCTCCTTTCAGATAAAGATTTCAAATTAACAAATTAACAAATTTTCAAAGTGTGCTAAAGCGTGTGGATGAGGAACACAAAATAAAAACCACAAGAAAATTTGGGATTCTGCCTTCGGAGCTGTGGATACAGCATAAGGAGAAGTAAAATTGCCAACCAGGTCCTCATTAATGGAGCACTGTTGCCTGTGCACAAAATGTGTTTAGGCTTCTTGGAAAATGTAGTAAGTGATCACATCCCTAAGCTTGACTTTTTAAAAAATATGCACAATAGAATTAAATTGTGTAGGCTAATAGCTCTCAGGTTTTTACTATCAAGTTTTATTTATGATGTTCAAAATAAGGAAAATTCTCCACATAATCATTTTTTTTACTTGTGATAACCTGACAGAACCCTGTTTATAGTTCCTATGTCCCAACATAACAGACAAGGTATATGGAAGATAGAGATTTTGCCCTCCTCAACAAACTTATTTCATGCTTAACATGGAAAACAAATTTTCGTTTACAAATATTCATATAAAAAGGGAAAACATGTAACTTACCCCTCCTAAATTAAAAATATGTATTTGGCTTCTCATCATGTTTTCATCATATGTTTGGATCTGCATGTACCAAAGAGATGTTCCAAGCCAAAAAGGAGAGGAAGAAAGAGGTGAAAAGTAAAACTGAAAAAATAGAGCACAAATACTGATTCATGAAAGAAAACAATAGAAATGTTTTGGAAATTTGAATGTTCAAGATAGACAAGTCCTCAGGCAGAGCTGACTTGCATAATCGAGCCATACTGGATTTGGCAGATACAGAAACCAAGTGCGACAGTCCTACGTGTTAGAGTTTTACCAGGCTGAATTGTTCTTCAGCAGTCACTCTGGTATACTGAACAAGGCACAAACAAGTGTTCCTCCAGCCTCCAGTGAGCATATTTGTCTTATTAGCCAACATTTCTGTCTCAGGCATGGAAATGAATGTTACTGATTTTGGCACGTGAGAATCCTCTGTGAGTTTCTTGCCAGACCCCTCAAAAGTATGTGATGGCATTATCAGAAGATCAAAGTAAAACAAGATTTATCTTGTCAGACAGTCATTTAGTGCAATCTACTCTGAAGAATTTCTGTACTTCAGAACTGACAGTTTTTCATCACGTCGTGAATATTTTTATTAGGTGATTGAAAACATTTGAGTGCATCTTCCTCATTAATTATGTCTATGTGTCCTAAAAGAATTTTGAGTTCCTTAATTCTTTTATTACTGTATTTAATAGCATTTTTTATTTGGCTTCTTTTTTCCAGGAAATTTAGGACCTCAGTGATGATTTTATTCTATTCATTTTTAAATAAAGTGAGTCATGAGCTCAAAAGACAATTGTAATTTTAAATCATATGGCCTATAGCTTTTTAGATTAAAACAATGATAAAGGTAGGCAAATTACATACCTGTTCTTCAGTTAGCTGGTCTAAGTAGTCTCATGATAATTGCAGAAGTTCTTGGAAATAATGTGACACTACATCTAAGAAAGGAAAAGCTATACAATGCATTATTACTAATTATTGAGTAAACTTTCTAAATGCTTGGCATGCCTCATACTGATAATAGATACCTTATCTGAAGGGTTAGAAACAAACTACAGAGTAGAGGCCAGCAGGCACTTCTGAAGGAATAATCTGATATTCTCGCTAAGCATATTTTCCCCTCAGCTATGTAATTTTCACATGCATTGGTAAACTAGAAATCCATTGGTGGAGTACTTCAGAATATCTCTAGTATACCTATATGTTGGTTATCATTATAGCATTAATCATAATGCTATAATCATAAGGTTATTTGTTGTTGTGTTTTGCTTTTGTTTGTTGTTGTTTTGTTTTTTTGTTTTTTTGTTTTTGTTTTTAATTCTAATGAGTCTTGACATGTTTATTTCATTCTTATGCCTAAGTCCATGTACTCTTATATGTACAATAGATGCAATCCAAACTTTCAGTAAGCCTCTACAAACTCTTGTTTGTATATGCCATTGCAAAATGCCACACTATAAATAGCAAATATCCCAATATAATCAACAAGCATACCTTTCCCACTTCTCCCTGTTTTCTCATACGTTTAACAAACAGCTGGAACTGTTAAATGCTAATCCTGACATTTTACTTTCCCCTTTTTGTCCTGGTGGAGCTTAAAGCTCAATAGTGATGGTCTGAACTCTGGCCCCAGGGCACCATCCACTACTACATGCAGAAAGCCCAAAGCATTAAGTTCTGACCAGGGCTCTTTGTGCTTAGCCATTTATAAAGTGGAATAAAAGCAGCTGAACAAATTTTGTCCCTACTAGGGATATCTGACCAGTTGCTTTTCTTTTGTACTACCTAAGTACATGAATAGCATAATGAAAGAACTTTTTGAAAGCAGCAATTTAACTCTATCTAGAGAAAATGATGTGGTTTGTTTTGATTTGATTTTTTTTACAGACAAAACACAAAGCCTGCAATGTTATTTGACACTGTACCATTTTAAGCCATGAGTTAGAAAGAAAACATTCAAAACTGACATCTTCTGGAAACATTTCATTTTAATGGTATTGACATAAAACAAACCAAAATAGAGTATTAAGAATGTTTTAAAATGGCACAGGTCCTTATTTTCATTGTTTATGGCACATTCAGGTTATTCTCTCTTCTGAGGTTTTTCTCCCCCTTTCCTCTGAAATACACAGCAAGAAACACTTAGGGTTTGGTTTACTTGTTTAAATTTAGAAACTTTTTGCCACTTCATATAGTCTAAGATATGGAACTTTAAGTCCCCTGCAGTGATAGTAAAACTGATACAGAACTTATGGCAGATCCTGGAACTTGCCAAGCAGAATCTGGAGACCAGAGAGAATATCCTGGGACACAGCCAGTGGAGTCCAGCTTGAAACATATTTATTTAATGACTATATTGAAGCAGCTGAATTAGGTCTGAAGGTCAAGATTCAGGTTGAAATTTAAACCTCTGCATTAAGGAGTCTGTGTGTAGGTGAATGTAGGTGAGCCAAGCATGCACATCTAGTTTATCCAGTTGTAAAACCTGGGGAGGAAGTTTGCAGAGCAAGTACAAATTGCATGACCTTCAGCTGCTGCTCCAGAAAGTTACTGATCTGCCACTACCCTGCCGAGTAATTGCCCAGTCTGCAAACACCTCTGTTCAGAGAGCTGAATGCAGCTCTGGATGTCCTTTGACAGTGGTGGGAGTTAGCTGCTTAGCTCATAAGCAGACTTAACTAAATTCAGATACCATAAACTAGAGCTAAATCCCAGGCCTTGTGGCAAAAGACTGATATGCACGAACCATGGAATGGTAACATTTGTATAACTCAAGAGACAGGATGCCTAGATAGTCTGAATAGTGTTCACACAGCAGAAACGAGTGTTCAGAACTCACACAAGGACTGGTAGTGACTGTTGCTCCCAGTTTACAGAAAAATGAAGAGTGAGATCTTTCTATACTTCACAAAAATACCTTTGACAAAGTTTTGGAATCAAACCCATCTTTTTATCCTTTGCCATTGCTACCTTGTGCACAAAACAAAGAAAGAAAAAAAGACTCATAGAGTCATAGACTATTCTGAGTCAAAATTTATCCCCAAGGAACACTGAAATCCAACTCCTGGCTCTGCACAGGACAATCTAATTTCAGTAAGGTAGTATTCAAAATACATCTAATGCAAATAATAAAAGTTATTGCAAAATATATAAACCATGAATCTCAGCTAGATTTAACCTTCTTCATAAATGCAAACACCTGGGCAGAAAAGACTTGCAGAAGAAGAGTTTATGTCTGGAGAAGACTCCTCAAGCAAGTATAAATTCTTCAAATAAGGTACATAAAATTCAACCAAATCTTTTTTTTTTTAACCTTTACCCATCGAAGATATCAGAAACTTAAATTATAATTTTTTGAAATGCTTTTGGTTTCCTTTAATCCCAGATACTTAAGATAACCTTGTCTGGCTTAAAAACATGTATATTTAAGAGTTAATTTTAAAACAAATGCGGAATAAATGGGTCTAGATGATGGCTCTTGGATCACTGAGTTCCATTACTAGGTATCCAGATATCAAACAATCTTTTCCTACGGTGTCTACCCACTATTTTGTGCAGCCTCATGTTTGTCTCTCCATGAATGTGGTGGTTTGATTTTTTTTCGTATCTCTATGAAATATTTTAGGAGTACAAATTCAGCACAAGTTATTTGACATAATGGTGATAATATGGATGAACTCTGGCACATAACAGAGGGACTTCAGCATAGGAGAGGTTAGAAATCTCTGGTTGGAAAGTAATATGGTTCTATGATGACCTTATGATGATATTTTGGGGAAATGTTTTACTTTCATTGAAAAAGTGCTTTTTAACATCTGATGAACCCTTAAATTAATACAAAGTAGACTACCTATTCATTTGTCATGGTAAGACTTTGTTAGGCCTTTTCCAGATTTGAACCTCTTCCTTCCAGAAAATGAATAATCAAGCAGCTGAGGCTATTGCAGACAAAATTTTATTTACCTTTTGTACAAAGGCATTGACGTCTATTTATCTGTATTGAGGAATACCACAACAGACACACCTAAGGACTGCATTTCTTTTTTCATGGCTGCATAACCTTTGTGGCTTATAGTTCCCTCAGATGAAATTAAGCTCACACAGATATATCAAAGAAGTCAAACTAGGGATCCTTTAGGGTCAATTTACAGAAACAGGCACTAAGGAATCACTAATCTTGCCAAATTTCTGTATCAGGGTGAAATGGACTATGGCATAAAAGGGCTGCCTATTTCTCTCAGTTAACTGTAATGGCATACATCTGTCTTTGGTCAAATGAGCTTCTTTTCTTGCAATCAGTGAATAGATCTTTCCCATCTCTATCATGCCTAGTGAATAAGCTATAGGGAAAATCTTCCTTATAGATCTTAAGTCTGTGTGACTAAATTTAATCTAATATTTTTCCTTCAGCTCTCAATGTCACCTCATTCTCCCTTTATGATATTGCAGTTCATTTTTAAGTTTGTCAGGTAACTGTCTACAAAAAAAAGTTGAAGTTAGGATTCTCCATCAGAAATTTAGGCCAAAGTCCTGCCTCATTTCCTGCCTCATGGATATCTATGGATCAACCTCTGAAAATTAGAAGTGGTATTCAAGTCAAGTGTCAAAACAAATTTGATCATTCGCACTTGGAGCCTTTATATCTAGCAAAATATATATCCAGGAAAATTATTCTGACACTAACTCTTTGAAAATTCTCTTTCAAAATATGTAACTTCTAAACAAAACTATTTTTTCATCTTTTTCATAAAATTATGTTTTGATTCTTTTTTCCCCTACATCTCCTGCAGTGTACTGTTTCTGTTTTCAAAAAAACAAATATACTGTGTATCACTGATTACACAACCATCCACAACAGCCCAAAAGAAATTAAAAAAAAAGAAATATAGTGCACCCAAAGAATGATTCTTATCTTTACGAGAGTTGTTTTCATCTTGGCAATGATTGCAGAAATAAATGTTGCACTTGACAAAAATGATATTTCAGAACTCTGGAGGACAAAAATATTTTAGGAAATTTAAACTTTCATGGAGAAGAAGTTTACTGAAAAACATTGGTACTGAAATTAAAGCAAATTAATGAAGTAAATCAGCTGGAAAACCCAGTTTTTCCCAATTTCAGTTAGTATGTTGGAGACAACATATTTCTCTTTTTTTCCCCCCTGTGTATAAAAGGGTATAAATCATAAGGTTTGCACCTTATATTTGTATTTGTATGCACGGCTGGACTTTTCAAACCAAGATTTGGAAAGGGCTCTACCCAAGTGGGTGTGCCCTTCCAGCCTGCGCAGGGGATGTTATAGGTGAGGCACAGCGTGCACAGAACTGGCCCCACTGTTTAAGTCCTAAGATCCATTTGCCACGGCCGAGCGAGCTTGGACAATGACAAGTGAAATCCTTGGGACTAGAACCTACAGGCCCCGGAATTCCCAGGAGGTCTCCCATCCAAGTACTAACCAGGCCTGACCCTGCTTAGCTTCCAAGACCTGATGGGATCGGATGTCAGGGAGGCATTTAACTGCCCGACCTTATATTTAGACATCCTTGGAAAGTACAGTTGTGTGTTGTATCCTTACACTTGCAGTGGCAATAAATTGAGAAAGAGTTTAAGTCATGGCAAGTTTAATGAAGTGTCCCTTATTCAGTAAAATACATAAATTTGTACTCATCTACCTTTAAACAAGAGATTATTTCATAAGTCTTGAATAAGTGTATTAGCTCTTTGCTGGATCAGGAACAGCAAGCTCGGTATTTTGCAAAACTGAACCCTGAATCTATTAGAAAATCTTCCTGTGATATTTAATTTTTTTTTCTCAAATTTCTTTTACAAAGAGAGCTCAGGATCAATATAATAAAACATATGTTCGATTAGACAACACTCAAAAATCATATTAAGAAGTTATACAGTTGATGTGTAGCAAACCTTTTCATTATTTACTGAATAAAAAAAGTTGATTCACATGTGATACCTGATATTGTATTATTTGTGTTCCCCACATCTGAAAATTATAAGGGGGAATCATAAACTACAATGCATTTTGAAACAAAAATTTTGAAATTGTCTTGATTGTCTAGGAGCATATTACTGTTGGATTAGCTGATACTGTAGGTTTGGACTTGTTTTGGGTTTTTGTTGGTGTTGTTTGGTTTGGGGTTTTTGGTTGGTTGGTTTATTTGGTTTGGGTTTCGGTTTGGGGTTTTTTTTCTTTTTTCTTTAATGCTGAAAGTACTCTACTGAAAAAAATAGACTGAATATCACTGCTACATAAGTCCAAAGGCACAGACTATGAACAGCCATTTCAACTGGTCTGAATCACGCTCATGAGTTCCTCTGATTTATCCTTCCATTGGACCTTCTAGGAAAGTACTTTTTTTTCCTTTTGTCCCCTGTCTTCTATATTTCATTTCATGTGTCTATTGAGGCTATGAAAGATAAAGCTATCTGCTTTCTCCTGTAGTAAAGAACTATATGGAATCAGTTCACCTGTCTGTCACTCCTCATTAAATTCTTACCCTCTTCATTCACATTCTGATCTTTGCAAATGAACATTTGCTTAATAAATGTTCCCAAGACTAACAGTGCAGAGTGAAAATCCCACACAGCAGTAAATTATTAACTCAGTCACAGGGGGAGTGCCATATATGACTTTTCAGAATGAGTTATTATGTGGATCATCATGTAATTATGAATTTTTCAAGCCATGATAGAGGAAAATTGAATATTTAATATTTTATGGACATATTCTGCACTGAGGACATCTTTCAAAATTTTATGATAATTTTTGGAGTGAGCAAAGAGCAGAACAAAAGTTACAAAATAATTACAAAGTGGAATATTTAATCACCATGGACATTGTTGGCAATTTCTTAAATTGCATAATATAATCAAGGTCATGACCTTTTAATCATGATGTATTCAAACGGAAAAAAATACGTGCATTAAATTTAATCTACAAGGATGTTTTGATTGTTTAAGAAATGAGAATGTGAGGCTTCATGCTTTATTGTACAATAGGTAGAAAGATGTAAATATTCATGACTATTCAAATGCTCCTGAACAGCCATGGCTTGCCCCTATGTGGGGCATTTAGAAATGGAGAAACATGATCATAAACCTATGCTGCTTGCTCCAGGAATGCTTGCTGAGACCAGGGAGCATGAAAGGGAGCACCAAAGGTGCCACTGCATAGTCGTTTAGTACAGTTTTAAACATCCTGGGTTACTCACAGCCTCTGCATGAGACTGGCAGAGGCAACACAAGATCTGTGGGAGACCAGAGCCTTTCTGAATGGCTTCTGGATGCCAGGCAGGTATTCTATGGTATCTAAATGGTATTAGTCACCTATGCCTAGGCTTTTGAATCATTCTCTAGGAAGCTGAAACCAAGTATGTTTTAAGTGGCACTAAATTCCCACATATATACAACAGACTCCAGCTGTGAATTGGGAGAGCAAGAATCACTAAGGAGAGCAAACTATTTATTTTCTGCTCCGATAAACAAGAATTTGAACAGAAAAACGTGTTTCTAAGGTTGTGTTTCCACAGGAAGAACAAAAGTTTATCAAGCACTTGATAGTAAGCCAAATCTGACATTGGTTTTGACACTTTGATAAGCATTCAACTTAGTGCAAATCTACCACAAAACCCTCAAAGAAATAATGCTTTTTTCCTTAACAGTAATTTACACCTTCCCAGAAAACCTGCTGAAAACCAAGGCAAGGGAAATTTGCAAGCTTGAGAAACCCGCAGAGCAAAAACCAATATATACAGTAAGTACATATTAGTCTGGAACTCTGATTTCATGCATATATACAAACATTTTAATTTTATTTAATTTATTTGTTTAAACAATTTACTGCATGTCCATTACTAAAACGTATCTCTACGCCTCACATAAAATAACTAACAGTTAAAATATATCTTGTGGCCATGACCCCAGATGCCAAGGCATCAGCCCGACTTCCTTTGCCCAAAAGGGTAAATAATGGAAGTTAAGAGGTTTCGACCAGGCTGATCCTACACTGACAGTGTGGTCAAGTCTAAGTCACAAAAGGCATACTAAAAAACCACACATCAGAGAAGGGTAGGCACCATTCAGATGCTGATAGGGTCCAAGACACCTAAAACGGACGAGAAATATTTTACTTCCTTTTCCTGGACGATGCCACATTGCCTTGATTCATGACTGCCTGCTTCAAGACAAAACTGCTTCATGCCCTAGCAAAGTGACTAGATGAAGGCAGGTTCTTCAAAGTGGTGGGCTGGGAAGAGCTACTCAAATAATTTAGAGTAATAAATCAATTTAATAACATCATATATATCTCTCTTTTGGGTTGTATATGGACCTGTATATACATTTACATGCATTGTGACATACAATTTTCAATATGACATACTATTGAGTATGCCATTGGTGTGTTCCTTGCTACAGGGACAGTTCTTAACACCCTTCAGAACACGGCTTTTGTAAAATTTGAATCACCTTTTGATTTTGGAAAGAAAGCTATGTGTGTGTGTCTAGGTGAAAGAGAAAACATTCTTATGGTAAGGCACAAATAAATCTAGACTTTCTAAAATGCTAGGAGCCAAGTACAGAATGTCAAGTTTGTGATTACACTATACAACAAGATCTTTTTCTTTTGTTTGCTGGAACAAAATTGATAAACAATCCAGCTCAAACACTATGATGATGTCAATAATGACTAACAATTTCAGTGCAGGCAATCATAGTTTTTCTACCTGTGATTGCACTGGCAGTTTCAAATATGGGCAATACCTTTTGTTGCTTCCAGTTTCAGTTACATGTTTGGGTTACTATATGCTATTAAATAATTGCTCTCTCCAAAAATGACAGATCAGAGACAAGTTAAATGTATGAAGGACTTGGGAAAGAACAACATGTAGAAGTACAATTTCTACTAACATTTTAAAATAGTTTGTATGTATTTATTTTTAAATAGTTTTTATTATATATAGTTTTTAATATATATATATGGTTTTTAATATATATTTAAATTGTTCTGGTGACTTTACCTAGGCATTTCTATCTTCATATTGAACTACAAAATGAGTGTCTTTGCACTCATCTCTGCAATTCCTTTGGAGAAGTTCAGGTTTTCTCACTGTCAGTAATCTCTGGCCCTGACAGTCCTGCTGTGGACATTTGGTAGGATGCACTGACAGCCTGTCCCATGCATGAATGTCATAGAACCACCTCTGCTCCTTCAGTGGCACTTCAGGGACTTTGATATGTTACTGAGCATTTCTAACTATAACAGCAGAACAGCAACCACAGACAAAGGCCCAGGTAGATTTCCTTCCTTGCCTGGACACCTCCCTTTGTGAGTTAATATAGCAAACAACCATGCTGTACTTTTCAAGATGCCTCTGGTGATAATTCTTTTCAATCTGTTAAGGAATGTAAATTCCATGAGCTTACTAAATGTTAAGTGGCTGTTGTTGAAATCAAAGCCAAAACCTTTACTGGAGATGTAAAGCACCAGCACCAGCTCCCTGAGCCAGTCTCAGATAACCAAAGAAAATTGGCCTACACTAAATTAAAGAGCATTGTAGAGTACCCTATAAAATATTATAGAAAACTGATACCCTAAGTAAGTGGGATCTGACTGGGAGTCACTTATTAACAAAGAAAAATGGATGTCCTAATTTTGCAAAGGAACAAAACCTAAACCCCATTATTTTTAATATTAAAACCAACTGCTCCCAATCACAGCGAATGGAACAAAGTCCTGACTGACAAGGGACATTCATGATACCCTCCACTACATTAGTGTTTTCTTTGAATAGTAAACAAAAGCCATATTTAGCACTTTCATAGCACTTTATATACTCAAAGGATTTCACTAACCATTACTGGCATATCTAGATGCTTCTTATATGCAAATGAATGCAGATATGAGATAGGCATTAGGAGGCAGGGTATTAGAATACATTAACAAACGGACAATAGAAAACAGCTGGTTTGACTGACGGTGAAGGGTGTGAGTAGGGAGTAGCAAATAGCACAATTCACTGCTCAGAATTATGGAAAGAATTGTGCTGATTGCCATCATGGCTTAGAAGCTGGCCACTTAATTAACAATATAAATATTTTAAAAATTAACATTTCATAAAACCATAGTAAGAGGTTCCATTGTGAGAATGGGAAAGGATTAATTCACAGTTGGCTGGACCGATGGTACCCAGCCTTCATTCTCTTGCCTTACAACAACACACTCGTCGAGAATTAATACAACACAATTCATGCCCTGTCATGCCTCATTACTTAATTATGAAATGTCTGTAGTACTTTGGACATTACTGAGCCTGTTTGATTGGCTGTGACTGATGTCATACCCACTTTAATACTAGCCAGTACATGCATGGATAGGCCTGTCCCCCTCCTCACCATTTTCCTTCTTTCTATTCATGAATTCTATTTCATAACAGTAATAATATACTCCAGGCAGTGCATTTCCTGGGAATTATTGCATTTCTCAAGTGGGTAAAGTCATTTGGTCTTTCAGCCGTATGCCTTGCAACACCTTCCTGGGCATGTTATAATTGCCCAGAAATACACTATGTCTTGTGTATTATAATTCTTACATGCCAGATTTTCTTTTTCATTTGACCAACCTAAATAGAATCCAATAGGAAAAGAGAAGTTGTCAGGTGCATGTTTTTTCAAATGAGTATCCCAGATATACTTTCAAGGCTTTGAGTGTCTCATGCACATATGACTTAAATGCATTAATTTACAAATATGAATCATTTAGCATCCTGTATAAAATATAATGGCCGCATTCTCATGTCCCTTGACAATTCCAGAGCACTGTCTCCTGTGTCTCTAAGGTGGCAGGAGCAGAAGATGACACACTTGATTTAATAAGAGCACAGAGCTTCATGCAGTGATATAATAGAATGCTTAGATATATTTAAGTGAGATGCTACAGTAAATGTTTATGAAAGCTTAAAAGCAATCATTCTTGTAGAGTAATCTTTGAGTTTAATGATTGAAGAAAGTACAAGACATTCTTCTTAGTTTATGGTAAACTACTGAAGTCAAAGCTTAGTTTAAGTAGGCAGAGAAAATAATTAAGGCGTCAAAAATATCTTCAGATTTAAATAGAAAAAAATACAAGATATTTCTAGCCCCTCCAAGTTTGACATGCTCACTCTGTGGAGCAGTAGAGCTGGACTGAAATCTGAACTAACTTTATCTCCTGAGTTACAAGGTTCACTTCTCATAATGATTCAGACTGCCATGAATGCTTTTTACTCCTAAGGTCATTTTCAACCAAATATCCCTAATAACTCAATGAGCTTTAATGAATCAAGCCTTCTGGCAAAGTCCAAGAGGAAGGTCAATTTAGTAGAAACTAAATGATGGTGGTTTGCTGCATTAGCACTTTTTATAACTGCAATTATAAAATGGAAAACCACATTCTTGCCAGAGTCAAATAGTCATAGTAGTTCCATCTTTGCTTTTTGCTTCCTCTGGAGGTGATGCCTTCCATTGCCTGAACTAGAGCTGCCTTAGACTTAACTATAGTAAGTGTGAGGGTGGTGAAGTTGATAAGGGTTTGGAACCAGTTGCCCAGAGATGTTGTGAATGGCTCCTTCCCTGGAAATGTTTAAGGTCGAGTTGAATGGGGCATTGAGCAACCTGGTCTAGTGAGAGGTGTCCCTGCTCATGATGGGGGGATTTAAAGTAGATGATCTTTAAGGTCCCTCCTGACCCCAACCATTCTATGATTCTCTGATTCTATAGATGTATGATTTGAGGGTATCTGCGCAGTTAAACATGATACTGTGCCTTGAGGTGCTTTAGTTATGCCCCCACTGTGGCCTGGACTTCCCATGTGGGTTACAGCCATACTTCAGATGTGAAATAGTACTTCACACAGTGCCTCCTCTGAGACTTAACCAGCTAGAGGTTGTGACTTCCTCTCTACTGGAATGAGGTGATAAATAAAATGAAGGCCACAGCCAAAAATTAACACATTTCGGCAACTGGAAAGTGTATGCATTAGTGCCATCTATGGCAAAAGGCTGTTAAAACTCTGGAGACTGTTCTTAAAATAACTGGGGCAAGAACAAGCTGGAGATTTTAATTTTGCATGATGTATAATGTCAAGTTTATAATTAAATAACTAATGAGAGTTACCCATGGTTCCCTTTTTCAGTTTTGGTCTACCTGCTGTAAACCAACATGGTCACGGAGAGAAGAAGGTGTAAGGCTAATCAAGTTTACAGCCCTGCTTTGTGTGACATAAGGCCAGGGGAAGTTAACTAGACCAGATAACTGAGTTGTACTATATAAGATTTTTTCTTCAGTGTAAATATTTAAGACCTATAAAAAATGACAATAAGTTGAAGGTACAGATGGAGATAGGTCCAAACCACATCCTCAAAAACAATATGCCTCTTAAAAGAGGGAAAAGGGAAAAAGGTCAGCAGTAAATTCCAGAATGATTGTGGACTTGGATCACCCTTGAGCTCTAACTCAGCAGCTTCATCCATAGGTAATGATTTCAACACCACTTACCAGAAAAACAGAAATTCTTAGTCCATGGTAGTGTCTTTTCTCCTCTTGAAGGTATTATCTTTGGCTCACATACTTGAAAGCCTTGATATCTTTTGGGATAAGCTCCTGATTGGAACATTAACAGCAGTGCATTAAGTTCCCTCCCTCTCAGCCCAAGGGACAGTAATCCATGCCTCCTACCTGCCTGAAGAATGCCTTCATCAGCAAACAGCAGTATTCTGTAGCTGGAAGCTCTTGGTCTTCTTGATGTTTCCCTTTGTATTAACAAACACTTCTTCAACAAAGAGAGAGGGAACCAGTACTGATTTCTGAGTTTCCTAACCACTCATCTACACATCCATCTTTACCTGCTTTCTTTCGCATCATCCTCTGCAACAAGACAGCCTGCATCCTGCAAGATTATGGTGCAGCCATGATGGGGTAAGGTAGAAAAAGTTCTTCCTCGTGTATGTGGGTGTGGCTGGGGAAGAGGCTTAGCTGGCTATTCCTGCACTTCATACAAGCAAACTCTTTTATGCCTCCCAGGAGGGCTTAAATAAGAGCATGAAAGAAGGGGACCAATACAGCATAACAGTGCAAAGACTTACACAGATGTACACTTCCAGCTACAGATACTCAGTTTTCTTTGCATTTAGGATCAGGCTGAGTGTTATTGTTGCCAGTGTTTCCCCATATTGGATTTAGGCTCTTGAACTAACATGTGAGTACCTCATTTTGCCTTGAGAATCTGAACTTTAATGCACAGTGTATTAAACTGTGAAGCAGCTTGGAAAGTATTGGGATTGCTGCCAGGTAGGTAACAAATGTTAGCTCACTGTTTGCTGTACATCCGTGGAATTCCACAGGTAACTGGCACCACTGATGCTCAGTCACTGCTATGCAGGTAGCACCTCATTACAATTTTGCAGTACTGGGCTCTAGGATCATTTTACCTTTTTCCTTAAATTCATCAAACAGGGTTTTAAAAAAGCTTATGATGGACATCTGCTTTCAAATAGAGAGATTTTCTAATCGCTATCAGTTAAACCCAGAAACCTACCAAATGGCAATAAGAAGAAAAAAATCAGGTATCAGGTCATAGTAGATTATTTTGCTGGCAACGAGGAAAGGTCTGAGGAATAGAGGTAACTACTTTAAATATTCAAAAACATTTGCAGCCTTGGTAGTCTTCCGCTATAACACAAATTCCTTCTCTCTCTTCAGAAGAATTATACTTTCCACTCTTTGCTCTTGTTTATTATCAGAGAAAAAGTCTCTCATATGAGAAAACAACATGTGTTATCATTTACTGTTCACACAGCAGTATGAATAAATAAGGAATAATAAAATTACAGATGAATGTGTTTTGTAAAATACTGGTGAAATTAAAACTTCTGTCAAGAAATTTTTTAAAGATTCCCTACTACATATAAACATTTTTGTAAAACTACAAGCTGCTTTTAAACCAGTTATGTAGAAAAATAATTATCAAACATAATTTATCAATTAATGTTATTACAAATAATTTGTTAATAATTATAAAAAATCCTAAGAACCTGGAACTCAAGGAGTGACAAAGTGTATTGAACTGTTACTGGTGATACTAAAGTCAAGTGAAAAAGTAAAACAGGTTAATGAATAGAATAAGAATGCAAAATGTGTGATACTTTGTATCATATATAGTATTTTAAATTATGGCTGATCTCCATACTTTGTTTTTCAGGATGAGCTCATGGATCCATTTTTTTCAGGAGTAAAAGTATCAATAGTTCGTGAGTTTGAAGATATTATCATCTTAATCATGGCATCATTTAATTTGTTTGGAAAGACACTCAAGTGATTGTTGTTACACAAATAAGGAATACTGCCATGTAAGTATTAAAATGTGATAGGTATTTTTTCCCTATAATAATAATAGGGCCATGAGTGATATGAATTTATAACAAATGCACTCTGCCTCTGTTGAAGATACTTTCTCTGCTGGCACATACATTTACACTAGCAACATCGTTTAAGTTTACCAGAAGAGCTGTCATTTAACTGACAGATGGCTCCAGTGGCTGGACATTAAGCATCTCACTGAAATTGTTCAGTGATTCCCAACCTACTTTTACAGTATATTCCAAATTCCCACCATTTTCTGTGAAACTATAATTTAGTTATTGGTGTCACTTCTTATACAACCCCTATGACTCCAGTTTGAGTACCTCCCAGTACTATAAAGCACATATAAAAGATGTATTATTTCTTCCTCTCCCTCTTCTTTCCAGTCAGCTAGCATTTCAGAATTATTTTATTTTACTATGTATCTGTGTCTTTGTCTATTTGGGAAGAAAGAACAAATCTCACTTCTCCATCATGACTTTTACCATATGTATACATATATATATATAAACCTGTAAATATACCTTTTATATGTACATATATCATATTTATGCGACATACACATAAATGGTAGAAGTTATGATGGAGAAGTGGAATTTGTTCTTTCTTCCTGAAGAGAGAAAATTTATTTTATGGGGAGAGTTAATAAGCTTTTCTACCCCAGTACCTTCAATGTTTTCTTCCAGAGAAACTACTTCAGGAAAGAGGTTTGAGGCACCCATCTGTCCTCTGCGTGTGCATGGCAGTGTAACTTTGAAAAGTCATACCTTCTCCTCGCTACCAATGCTGCAGCTTGAGGCAAAGCACATGTGTTGCACATTTTATTTCTAAAGTTCTGAATATGACCCAAAATCATCTCTTTGTTCTAGGGTTCTCTGATTTCAAATGACTGCAGGCATCACAGAAGTAATGCTTGTATTTTTCTGAAGTCCAAATTCTCATCTTCCCATGGTGGTAGCCCTTTCAATGGTGACATTTACTTGGAACATTTAAGCTAGATAAACTTAGACAGGCATTGCTTTATACTTCTTCACCTCAAGTTCAGTTCTCCCCAGAAATGAAGATGAGGTTGAAGTCTGAGAAAACTTTGCAAGAATGCTTTTATAGGAAAAGAATGAGTATGCAGGAAGCAGTAGGATTTTTTGACCTAGAAGAGCCATGCTACTGGGCTTTCCTCTGCAGAATCAGAATCCATATCCACTTACGCAGAAAATCACCCCAAATTACAGAATTATTTGGGTTGGAAGGGACCTTAAACATCACCTAGTTCCAAACCCTCTGTCATTGGTAGGGACACATTCCACTAGACCAGGCTGCTCAGATCTCCATCCAACTCGGCCTTGAACACTTCCAGGGAGGGGGCATCCACAACTTTTCTGTTGACAGAGCACACGCACTGAAGTTCGCAGTCTAAAATGAGTGTCAAGCCTCTACGCTTTGTCCCCTTTCACCTTCAATCAGCTTGACTGATCATGCCACAGAGAAGAGAAAAAAGAAAACAAAGAGAAATCCTTACTCAGAAGTCACTGCTCCATGGAAAGAAATGTAACCTTTTAGCCCAGAAAATGGACCTTCCCAACTAGCCCATTGAGCTGTAGGAGCCTGTACCAGTTTTGTACCAAAATGTGTCAGTAGTCAATAATTGACAGAGGTAGGAGATGAATGAATGGTGTTCGTAATGGGAGACGTGGACTATTCCCAGAGGGCAGCTGACAATTTTGAGGTAATCCAAAAGTTTCTATGTGGTGTTTCTTTCATGTTCATGAACCAGAACTAATCAGAGTTCTGAATGTACTGACAGATGT
>JAOXXN010000001.1:49187181-49205992 GCA_026770055.1 Myrmophylax atrothorax | reverse complement strand
CCACTGCGCAGGCTGGAAGGGTCACCCATGTGGGGAGAGCCCTGCCCAAATCTTCGTTCGCGAAGTCTGGCCATACATATACATATATAGGTCTGCACTCTAAATCCAGTTTGGACAGTATTCGAAGTCCTGCTCCCTCTAGAAATAGAATAACTCATTCTGGATCTTTTATTTACACAATACTCAGCAAACTTAACTATACTCAGTGTGCTACCTCTTTTCTGCATGATTGGAACACGATGACATCACTTACTCAGAGCTGCAGATCACACCTTGGTGTGGGGCCTGAGTGAGATGAACAGCTTAAAGACAGGACAAGCCATTTATGACATCTGCTGGGACCTCTACCCATAGAAGCCAAAGTCCTGTGCAAATAGGTGTGTATAGAAGAGAAAAACATCTAGAGAGAGCCTGACTGCCATTCACTACTCAGATGTAGCTGAGGATCATCTTTACCTTCTCTCAATGCTGCTTATGGGTTCCTCCTGGTAACTCTGCAATGCAAAAAGGATTTAGACTCTAGCAGCAGAGTGCTGCTGCCATCAGACCACGGAGTCTTGAGATGTCCACCTCTGACACAACTATTTCCTATCTTCAACCCCTTCTGATGGCTAGTTTCATTAATAGTATACCACTAATACTATAGCAAATTATAAAGTCTGCATTCAATTATTTCGCACATGCATCTTAATACTAATCCATCAGAAAAAATGAGGCATTTGCAAAAATATTTTGCAATGCATGACAAAAAGATTGGACAAACATGTATAGACAGAGATTGAAAAGAGGATCTAGAATTTTATGTTCTCCATCTTGGAAAAAATGTGTTTTACTCAAAACTAATTAAAAATCTCCCTACATAAAGTGACGTATTTCATCACCACTCAAATTCACCTCTAGATTTTGTTTTTAAACTTATGCTGGTCATTGCTTCCTAGAAACTTTTAATGAAAACTTTTGTGGTATCCTGCAAATTTTCAAGGGATCCAACTTATCTAATACAATTTAATAGAAATAATAATAGAAGTCTATGCAAGAGTTCGTATCGTTGGTATGGGATTTATTTGGATATACTCCTTAATATGCTGAAAGTATGAGCTGATTCATGCTTTCAAAATATTTAGCACACCTAGCTATATTCAAAGAGATAATCCTTTGTAAAACTGTGTATCTTTACCGCAAACAGCGTATCTTAGATGAAGTATAGTTGTAAAACAATGTTAACTTACATAACAGGACTCATAGCTAAGACTGCCAACATGGAAAAACCTGAATAGTTATGGAGTTGAGACTCAGTACAGAGAGTTCTTCCTTAGTATCCAATGTGATATTTCAACCCTTTACTCTGAGAGATTTCAAAACGGAGTCATCCTTCAGCAGCATTAACTGGAAGGAAATATACTTTAGGCAACAACTGAAATCCTGTTTCCTTACATCCCAATCACATTTCTACTCAATTAGTATCTAAATTTCAACAAACTTAAACAAAAGCAGCTGCCCTGATTTTGTGTGTGTTTGTGCATACTCAGCAATATGTATTATACAAAAAATACTGTTATAAGATTAATTTTTGTCATGGTCATGTTTCCAACATGTGTATTTCTTTCAACGATGCAAAATTTTCTAATACTTAAACCTCCAGAGAAAAAGATCATTTCTCTTTTAAAAATGTTGAGACTACCAGGCTTTATGCAACACACTGCAACAACCAGCATATCTGACCCTTCTTGAGACTGGCCTTTTGTAGCATATCAGACCACTCCTGACAGTCTATTCCTATTTGGGAGTACCCAAATGAATGTTTGTGGGAAGACTGAATATTTCTCATGTCTTTGACCAAAGTCCATACAAAGTGTTTAGAAGTTACTTCATTGATGGAGTGGTCTCTCTATACTGTCTTTTTATTCATATTCTATGACACCCTGAAAATATCCTACAAAATAAAAGTGGTCTAGAAAGAGATCATCATCAGGTTTTGTTCACACAGCTTCTATGATGTATAAAAGACTGTATAAGAATCCATAAAAAACTATAATCTGAGAACAGACAGATTAAGACAAGAAGACTTCTTTTAAACCAGGTCCATGCGAATGTGGTTTTCCTTTCCTTTCTACAACTCTGTATATAAAGTTTGGAGGCTGAGGTTCAAACCTGCAACAAACTTGAAACATTACAAAGTGAAATAAATAGGTCTCTTCCAAATGAATCCCAGATGATGCCAAGTGGAGGAAGATTTATGTATATGTTGTATAAATATTTAATGATATGGCCAAAAACCTACTGCCACTTAGCAAAAAGACATTTATCAGTCCTGCGAAATATGACTTTTAAGCCAATAAGACTAAAGTATGTTAAAGATCTCAAGTGAATTGTGTTGTTAGTAATTAAATATTTTCTGACTTCTGATTTGCTGGGTTATCTCTGAGATCATAGTCCCATCATCAGCCATAAATTATTCTGTTACAGCCAATAAATAGGTTTGAAGCACTTTTTTAATGTCTAATATTTACTGTAGGCATGAAACAGAACAAAAGTGTACTTTGTATATGAATTTAAGGAGAGCTATTCCCTCAAAATTTTTGTTGAAAGCAAAAAAGTGTTTCTTATATCTATGTGGGAACTTAACAGAGAACTTCACTAACACTCTGACACTGAAGTTTGAAGAAAATTCCAAATAATTTTCTGTTTGAAAAGTCAGGTTTTTTTCTGAGCTGACCTTAGTCTTACAAGTTGTTGAAATGTTGAAAATTGTTCTTTCTATAAAGTGTTTGATTTCAATGTCTTCTCAGGTCCATTGAAATCTGTGAGTAATGGATAAGCCTGTAAATGGGAAAAAATACAGCTATTCAGTTAAATCCATGCAGTTAGGAGTGGACATACTGTGGACTCTAAACTGCTACTTAGAGCTGAAATTACTACTAGCAATTCAGCTGGTTTGTCAAAAGCCAAATTATGCCAAAGTCTGCACTGACCTGTACTGACTTTGTTTTGTTGAGGTGTACATTCAAGACACTTAGCAAAGCAGAGAAAAGGAATCTCACACTTCCCATCCTGTAAAAGAGCATTGCAGACATGTCAACCCCAGCATGGCTCAGTTCCACTGGAGATAGCCTGGTGATAAAATGCATTGTTTATGTGCCATGTGGAGTTGACTCCATCAGGGCTGCTGACACATCTTGCTACATTCAGTGCAGATCCCCTTGTCCTGTCCAGGTTGCTGCATTCTCCTCCTTGCCCGTTTCCACATCCTACATGACAGGCAGCATCAGAAAATTTGTCCCAGGTAAAATCAAGTAATTACTAGAGCTTTATTGGAATTTCTCACTCTTGGATCTTCTCAGTCCTGATCAGCTGTTTTTGTTAATTTATTTCTACAATACAGACATTTGTCAGAAGAAGTATTAACTGTAGGTGACACCTTAATATGCCATATGATTTTGTGGTCTGTCCTTCAGAAAGGTCTACTTCTGTTAACTTTCTAGCTCACTACCATTCAGATGATAGATTGGCTGGCAAGTTGTCTCAAACACTCAGGACATTAACAAATTCTAATTGGCTATGTAATAGGAGCAGACAGCATGTACAATGTTAAACCACTTCTGAACCACCTATTTTCTGTATGCAAATCAGACAGAAACAAATGTTTGGCCCCAGCTGGGCGAAATGTCCCATTTAGAATTCTTTTCCTCTTCTTTGTTCTTTGATGTTCTGCAAATGAGCTTTAGAACTCCGCTCTTCACACAATTCAATTTTACAGGCCCATTATCTGAGATATAATGTGGAGGTTAAATATATCAGGGCAGCCATTATGTGAAAATAATTAACAGTAATGAATAATGCACTAATTCCACTGATGAGAGATGGTTATATGTGTAATGAAGTGTTGGGGCAGCCCTGACAAATGAAATTAAAATATTTAAACACTGTTTTATGATATTACTTTGCTCATATAATTTCCTTTACCTACAATGAGCCACTTCGATTATCGTCATTATCTTGACAGCTCTGAAGGATGAAATAGTGCAGGTTAATGTGACAGCGATTAGTCAGAGAGAAAATCCATCACATAAAGCAGAACAGAGTGAGGGAGAAAGGTCTCTATACTTTCCTGTTTCAAACATGAGAAGAATGATACTATCAACATCACTTCAATATTAAATGGATAGAATTATCTTGTCATTCATTTACAGCCTCTGAAGAACTACCTATTTGTACCTGCAAAGGAAAGGTCAGCCTTTCTAAATCATCCATAAAAATATGTTGATGGATTCCTTATATCCATAATGGTGACAGAACCAGAGACAGGAAACAAGGTAGGAAATTTAAAAGCAAAGCACTCTAGTTTTTGTATTAAAATATTTTAATGATTTTGTATTTTTAAATTTTGCTTCACACAGTGGTTTGATCTTCAAAGAAAATTCATAGTATTAAATAAAGTGAGACCACTGGCATACATTTTGTGGAAGTTTCTTCAAACACTGTTGAACTAGCAAAAGGGATTGCCTATTGCACAGCTATTCCTCATCTGGTTTATTGGGGTGTTTTTAATAAACTGCTTATGAATATCTTCAAAAACTAAAATTATCATATCTAGAGGCCAAAATTTATGCTAAAGCTAGATTTAACTTTCTAGTCACCTTATTTTCAAAAGTATTGAGCAAACATTTCTTCCAGATACATGGGCAGACCACCAGACAAGGCTGCCAGAAAAAGGTTTGTATTTATGGATCAGCCATCTAGGTAGAAAAATGTGGGCAGCTTGGGACTCAAATAAAGGATCCACAGAAGAGAAATAAGCAGAAAGATGGCCAATTTAACCTGTGAAGAAGTGTGAAGCAGCATGTGGAGATGAGTCACATCATCAATCCCTGACAGATCAGAGGCATGTATGTCCAGAGCACCAAAACACCTAAAACCCAAACTGTTTTCCCTTTCCCAGATTAGGAAGAGGTTTGTGATTCCAGTGGTTAATGCACTCAATTGGGATGCTTTTTCACAGTTCTTGTTCAGATAGAGAATACCAGAGATTTGAATCCCTTATTCTCAAATGAAGCCTGAGATTTAATTTTTCATATGATCCTTTGTAGAAGCAGAGAGAAACACCAGCTCTCACTATTGCTGGCAGTTCCCTCAGGTGCAACCCATTCTGATTCAATTTCTTTCTGTAAAAATCTTGGGCAAGTTTCCTGTTTGAGGGGAATTACACTGGCTTGGGAGGCAGATGAACAAAGAAACTGTAGCATGGTAGTCAGAGTTGTCCCTTTTTGAAGTACCACATAAGGGCCTCAGAGATATTTGATAAAAACAAAACAAAACAAAACAAAACAAAATTTAAACTGTTAATGGTGCATTTGGCCACTGCAGAAAAATTAGTAGTTAGGCCATTCAGAACCCTGTCTGACTAATAGGCATCTGAATAGTGTTTTTTCTTTAAAACATGAATATTGAGATGATATTTTTATTTGGGTGTTTAAATACAGTTTTTACAAGTGTTGTAACTTTTTTCATCTGCCTTGAAAAAGGCAAATTCAACTTACAAACAAACAAAAACGTGTAAATTCACCTAAGGGGTGTTTTTCCTGTTCATACAAACCATTATAAATGCACCTATTCTTAATTCTTCTTCTTATTATTATTATTGTTATTACTATTATAGTAATATTGATATGTCATGGTAGTGCTCACACTAAAAAGTGAAAGCTGTCCCTTTGCTTTTCGTGTCCAGCATTTGAAACACTGCACAGATACAGATTAACAGATAACCCATATGCTAAATAAACAAGGCAATGCAATGCAAATAAACAAAGCAGATGAAAGCTGTGTGTACATCAATTTTACTAAGTGACATGAACAATACAGTGACAGCAAAAGTCTGTGTTAGTGCCACAATAGAATGATGGGAGCAGGAGGAGGATGTTACACAGGAGTGCAGGTTACGCCAACACTGCTCAGCACCACTGTCTATCCTGCAGGGCTGCAATCATGTCTTGAAGACAGAGCTCTTCTTTGAGACAGCACAGAGATGCAGTGCCTCAGAGGAAGTTCTTGAAATTGAACTTCTCTTGATATAGCTTAGTGCAGTAACACTTTGTGTGTACAAAAAGGCCTGGAAAATGAAGTGCACGCAACATAACAAATCCTCTTGTTTCAATCTAAATATAATGGAAACTTATGTCACATTCAGCTGAAAATCTGACTGTAAACTACCTTGAGAGGCAAAGGTGGTGATTCATAATTTACTGTTCTCCAGAATGGTTTGCAGCATCTTTACGAAGAGCAATTGAACCACTACAGAAAGCAGATCTAAAAGGTGAGCACGTCACAAATCCTACTCCCAGCTGCAGACAGTTAAAACAAAGCAAGAGGTTTGAAAACTGAGGAAGACAGCCAATAAAAGAAGAAATACATCAACAAATTAGAAGGGTCATTTTCAACATCTTTCTTTGCACCAAGTATCAGTCCCATTGAACTGCAGGAATGCACATAGTACAAGCTGGAATGAGTGGGAAGGGTGCGGTTTCTCACTGTCTATGGCCAGTGGCCCTACAGCACTGCTGCTCATATCACCCAGGTCTCTTTCTGTGAGCTTCCAGATTATGTTTTTGGAAGGATAGCCTGCAGAAAACAGGAATAAAATCTCTTGTGTGCAAACTGTGGTCCATGCAAGAGATGCATAAGGGACCTTTTGAACTACTAGTTTTGTAAAAAACTCATTCAAATTTCAGTGGCTCTTTCCTTTTGCTACTTTTAAAATACAATTTACTTCATTTATTGGACAATGAAGTGCCTCTGTAATAAATCTAACATTAAAAAATCATTTCCAGCAAATTACTCCAATAAAATCAATGACAGTCAGTCTCAGCTGTAAAAACAAATAAATTACCAGCTATTGATAGGGTAGGCAAAGTTAATTGTCATTTAGAAAGGCTAAAAGGGATAAAGAAATCTAATAGAAGGAACACATTTATACAGCAAAAATGAGAAAACTGTGAAAGTTTTACCCTGACAGCTCCCATCCACAGGATTGACTTGATCCCTGAGCAGCACAGGCAGTTGTTTTAAGTCTCAGTAGGACACTGATATGTGCTTTGGATATGTCAATATTTACCTGCTTCAGTGTTGCCTTGTGATCTTTTTACCTTTCATATATTGAAACCCCCAAACAGGATTTCTGGTAATAGGAAATGAAGAATTGATAGAATTGAGCAGTACCATCTTTAGATTTTGTTCAGCCAGGTTAAAAGGAGTTTGACCTAATTCAGGCTTTGCAGTACTTCCAACTATTAAAGAAATTTAAAGCTGGGCATTTGCTAGTGGGACTTGCCATTCTCTGATAATACAGTAATGATTTTATAGTTAAGACCCTTTTCTAAACCAACTTTAAACTTATTTATTTTTAAGTCTGTTCAGCTGTTTCTATGAGGAATCTAAAAATGACATTAACCTAACGTGTTTCCATTGCAACAGTGTACTTTCAAATTTCAGGATTTTTCTTCGAAAAGTATTTTTGAATGCTTATTTGTGTTTATGCCTCCTAATGAGGGGAAAGTCAAGGAAGACCAAAATGTTGGACTGTCCAATGTTCAATGAACCAATGTCCTTGAACTATTATGGGAAGAAACTTAATTTAATCTCCTTGATATTGTGAATCCTTCTGTGGACTGCAGAGTGGTGCTATATCCAGTGACATAACTGGATATAAGGGCTTATTCAGCTTTAAACTTCCCTATGATGAGTACAAAATTTTCTGGGAATTAGCCATTTCCAAGATTTTGCAGAACTGAACCCCACTTTTTAGTTTTGGATGCTTCTTCAGTGACCTCAGGAGATCAGATTTAATAGTCATCCATTCTGCATATAAAAACTTCTAACAGGATGGGAATTTCTACTGTGTTACTTAAAAAAAAGAGTGTGAAGCCAACTCAATTTTCAGTATTCCCTAGCTACAATATGGAATGCAGTACCAACAAACATCAGACACAACCAAATACAACGAAAATCACAGCCTTCTTTGATTGAGGCTAATTGGTCCAGAGGTGAGAGCAGTAACAGTGAGGTGGTGGCTGCTGCAATATTTGTAGCAAGTGATAGATTTTAAACTCAATTGCCATGTGGTCTCTGTGGCCAAGACAGCCACCAATCTCCACTTCACTTACGAGATCCACTCTATTGACAAGCAGCAGATCAAGAAGTACATCTTTCCGGGTCAGCTTCATTAAGACCTATTCCATAAAGTTGTCAGGATTTCTTGTGGGCTTACTCCCTCCCTAACTAATTTGTGTGATTCTGTGATTCTTCTCAATAGTGATTTCAAGGTCAGAGATGGTACCTAGTCAATATTGGTCAGAAAAATTGGCTGGAGTTTCTTCCTAAGAGTTCTCTAGTGTCACCTGCCACAAATAAAAATGGGATTCATGTGTGGCCTGGGTTCAGGTTCACTTTAGGCCACCTATCAAAGAATTGAAGATTCAAGATTGAATTCATGCCATCCAAATTTCCAAGTGACTTTTAGAGGCACTACTGGGTCAGTAGAACAAAAGAGGTACGTCCAGACCTTTATATATGTCTTGGGTTGACCTGGCAAAATGTCAACCGCCCAATACAGAGTCAGTCTCCCTGCCCTCCACCTCCTGAGAAAAGGGAGGGAAAATAAACCTCCAAGATTTAAAATTAAACTAGTTATATATATTTATACAGAAAAGAGACAATTAAAATAAAATTACAATATAACACACACACCTATACAAGTTAAATATGACAACAATCCTCTACCTCCCACCAAAAACAGATCCCATCACTCCAGATCGATAAAGCACCCCAAAAGACACCCAGCAAGAAACAGAGAGAAATAACAATAAAATGTTTACTTCCCTGAACTCAAACAAAATGCGAAGTAGCAGTGGGCAGCAGTCAAGGCCCACTTCAGCAAGACAGCAGCTGTATGTCTTGTCCCTACCTCGGCCATGATGGGAACTCAGACTAATCTCCTCCTACTATTGCTTTTGTATTTGAGATGATGTCGGAATATGGTATGGAATACCACTCACCAGTAGAAGTCAGCTGTCAGCTGGCCTGACTCAGCTCAAGTCAGCTGATAGTGTAAGGCCTAAACTGAAAACTAAAGCCTAAATTTAGGCCAAGCTAAAACCATAACAATATATCAGATAATTTTTGGTGTTGGCATTAGAATAAAAGTAATTACTCTGATTTATTTCCATTTGTGGGAAGGCTACACTCATTATCTCATATTGGTGTATCCATGGAGTAGATATCTACTTCTGCTCAGATTAATCTCATTAATGACCATGCTTGACTTCATAGTGCTTCCATGACCCCACAGACAAAATGGATATAGCCCTAGTGACTAGTCCTTGAAATTGCTGGTACTCAGCATCTTCAGAGTAAACCATCGTATGGTCTCTCAGCCCATGCAAAGCTGTTCCTCTTGAGTCAATGACTGGGAAGAGACAAGTAGGGAATGTCTCTGGAGAAGAGAATGGTAAGAAACAATGAAAAGGTGGTAACCAGACATCCCACTGAGGTCTGCCTCAGTGCCCTGCTCATTCACCCAGGAAGACACTCTGCTATATATATGAATCTAAAATTTATCCTTCAATTGGCCTCTGATATTTGAATCTAAGTTCAAATATGTAAAACCATGCAAATAATTTGTTGGTTTTCATACAGTAGAAAAGGAGAGGTAGAAATAATGGAGGAATCCACCAATGGAGGAACAAGTGAAGCCACAGGTACCTTAGTTTTAGGTCAGCATGAACCTACACTTCAAACAAACAGCTGAGGGATGCACCTCCTGCTGGCAGAGCAGGTTATAAGACAATTCACAGAGTGCTTTGGCAAGGGGGCTGGGCACAGTGAGGAACCAAGATTACTCTTGAGCTGTCATGGTATGAGGGACAGATAAGATATTATGGTCAGAGTGTCACCTGGATGGAAGATTATTGTAGTAGAAACTTATGAAATACATAGAAAACAACCCGTTGGAAAATAACCTCATTAGTTCCACTAATGATGGAACAATTTGGTTTTTAATATGTGTGAGTCTTTGGACTGGACATTCTGCAATTTTACCAGAAGTAGTATTAGAATAGAAAGTTTTTCTTGCTGTGAATCAGTTTCCTACAACTTTTGAACCACTCTCAGAGCTTAAAAACACAAGCAGTGCAATAAAATTTGCTGTACAAGGAGGAATGTTGTGTATATTGACCTGTGTACTCACTGCCAATACCTTTGTGTGATCAGTAAGAATAGTGGACATGTCTTCAGCAACGTGCAAATGCCTTCCACTTACTAAACATGAACAACCAATACCACTTTATTCCTGCAACCTACAGTAGAATCTTTATGGCCAGTTGACTTTGTGATAGAGCCTGTCCTCTAAACAGTGCACTGTTTAAAGATAAATGAACTATATGGACTATTGCATCAAACCCAAAGCACAGGAGATAGCCATTCTTCCTCTGAAAGACAGTGGACTTTTTTTCAATCCCATTATTCTCTGCAGCTGCTCTTTCTCACATTTCCAGATGTGAAGGATTGTGGTGAAAGAAACTGTCTGATTTTCCCTTTTTTTCAGAGTTAAAAAAGAAAAAAAGGCAAAAACATTGAACAAAATAAGGATGTTACTATCCTGAATGAACAGAGGGGAGGATATTGTTTCCATCTCTATACGTCTACTATGTAAATGTCTACAAAGAAGTGTCTGAATAAGTTATTCTATGGCATTGCTCATGTGAGCTAAGCTCAATGTCTGCTTAAGAATGAAATTAATTTCACTCTGGAAGTGCCTTTTTTCTTTCTTTCCATTGGATCTAGAAAAGTATAGTAAGATGTAGACATCTGTGGTTGGGTAGATGAATCCTTCAAGTTCTTTTGCCAAACTGTACTTGCTGTCTACCTGTCCAGCTGTTGCTCGCCTTCTACTTCAGCTATTAGCAGATATTAAAAAGTAAATAACATTTGGAGAAGGAATAGTCATTATTCACCATGTACTTTAGTGCTGCTGTGCCTGCTCTTCATAACAATTTCCCATGTAGTTAGGCTAAATTATAGAAACAGAAATTAAACATCAAACATGATTTTCCTTTGCAATAGTGCTGGAAAAATATTAATGAGGAAAACAGAAGGAATTAAACAGATCCGCTAATCTGACAGTCACGTTAAAGGTAAAATATATTATGTGCATAGTTTTATTCAGAATATTGGACATTTCAAGAGTTCACTTGTTCTGTCTAAGGTTCCAGATAAGGGAATGATAAATTATACAGATAAGTAGGATCTGATCTTTCACATATCTTACTTGCTCTGTAAAATGGAACAATGGCAATAAGATCTACTATAAAATAGAAGTTCTGAAATGAAAGAGTTTCCTAAATCTGTAACTAAATCAGTGGGCAAAGGCAATTCCTGAAGTTATAAATAGTAGTTTGACTTAAAAATTTTGCCTTATTCATATTTAGTAAAACAGTATTGTATTTTCAGTTCTACTGCTAGAGACAAATCTTAATATAGGAGATAAAATTCTTAGGTATATTTGACAATGAAAAACATGAACTGTAAGGACACATGAAATATGATCCCTCTCCTAAAACTAGTGCAGAAGTCAACAGAAAGGAAAGTCTGTATCTGATATGTGTGATACAATGGCATGATTTCTTTTTGATGTCATGAATTTTTCTCTTGCTCCTTCGCATTTTGTAGGAAAATAACATTTTTACTGCTTTGCAACAAAGGTCTGAAGTTTCTATACTAATTTAAACAATGACAAATCAGGTACAAAGTAGGCTTGGATGAATAATTCATTACAAAACAATGTATATAATTAAATTAACTTTTTTGTTTGTTTACTTGTTTAACCAATGCCCTCAAACTTACCACAAATATTAGCAAGTTGTCCTATTTTGAATTTATGCACTGCTATTAAAACAGTAAAGTGGATTTTTAGGGATGATTTGTGAATGAGGAATATGAAATTTCTGTTTTCTAAACAAATAAGTCCCTTTTAAAGACCCTTTTTTGCAACAAGAAATAAAAATGAATTAAAAATGAAGCAAAAATAAGAAGTTAAAATGGTATGCAAAACTGTATGAGAACAAATTTCCAAAATTAATGTCTATGAAAGATTTATTTTAAAATTTTCCATAAGATGTTAGGCATGTGACTTTACTTTTCACCATCCTTTAGCACTCATGAGGGATCAAGTTTACCATTTAGGCATAGAAACACAGAAAAGATAGGTAAAAATATGGCACATTAAATGTCTCCTGAATTTAGAATAAATAAGTTAGAATATTATGAATTTATGCAGTGGGTATGGTATTTATGCAGTGCATTATGCAAATGTAACAGATTCTCTGTGTGTTTCTTTAAAGAAGTTAGTTGAGGAAATAGATCAGTATTCCTTTTTTTTTTTTAACAGAATATGTTAAATGTATTTTTGTAATGTTAAGATAAGAGTGTAGTGTAAACAGTGATGTAACAAATATGTATCATTCTAATAACACTTCTGATTATGATTAATTTGCACCACAGTTTCAAATTTCCAAAACTATGTCTTGCCTTTTTTACCGAGTGACTCCCTGCAGCAAAGAACAGTTTGCCACTAACCAAATTTGTTACTGCAGAATACATTTTGTCTTTGTGGTACCTGTAATTCTATAATATTTAACCCATATAGAGTGTGCATATTCTCTTTTCATTTATAGAAATAAGTGTTTGACAAGCGATCTGGCAGTCAGGCCAGCACTGCTATTCATAAAATGTTATTGTCATTCTTTTGACAGTTTTTCTTAAAGCCCCTGCTTCAGAAGTCACTAGCTGGGAATATTGTTTTTCCTTTTCTAACATGAAGGTTCTCCTAATTATGTATTTCTCTAGAAAAGTTTCAATATGAGACCCTTGAAGGTTGAAAAGCAAGCAGGCAAACAAAAAGAAAATATATTTGTCAGTTTGTTCTGGTTTGTATTTTGTCCATTTCAGCAAACTTTGTGCTTTTAATAAAAAGGCATGAGTCAAAAATTTTTAAAATTTATTCCTTATACTAGTATATGTTATTTTTATTTCGTGTGTCATATATTGCCAAATAAGCCTGTGGTGAGAGTAAAGAAAATCGTTATGGAACACATTAGCATATGCAAAATATAAAGTGTATTTCCTATATGCAGATATAAGGAGTTTTTTTACAATGGAGGTAGTAAAACACTGGAACAGGTTGCCCAGAAAAGCAGTGGATTTCCCATTGCTGTAAACATTCAAGACTAGGCTGGATGTGGTTTGAGCCTGACCTAGTTGAATGACCCTGCTCATTGTGGAAGGATTGGAAACAAATGATCTTTAAAGGACTTTCCAAGCCAAACCATTCTAAAATTCTATGACTGACTTTCAAAAAATGTTGTTGCTGCAAACATTTACTTTTTCGCAATGGCATTACTGTTTGGAGATAAATGGAGATAAAATTGGGATCCTTGTCCTGTAGTTTTCCTGAGTTCTCTGGAGGTTGCTCTCATGACAGAGTAGTCGTTTCCTCTCTGGAGATCACAGATTTCCCTGTTTTTTTTTCTAGTCTGTCAACTATACCTGTAATGTCAAGGAAACTTGCTAGTGTGTACTGATTTCAGTAATATGTGAAGAAATTATACACCACAGAATCCAACAGGCTTGTGAAGAATACAGTGATACCTCACAGGGCAAAAAAGGAGTATATTGAATGTAAAATATATAAATGTTTCCTCTTATTACCCTAATCACTGTTTCTTTTCTGTTTGGCAAATTTACATAAGACTTTCATATCTGCAATATTTTATCACAATTGAGTGATACATTTAATTACATTTTACACCCTTCTCAGAGGAGATATCCTCTCAAACTCCCACTAGCCACACTTTGTTTAGGAGTATAATATAACTTGTGAGTTAAAAATTAAAAATTAACATCTTTCTTAAAAGTAGTTAATAACCTTGTTGCAGGCAAAAGCTTCATTAGCCACAAACAGCCACAACTATAGAGAATTAAATGGTAGGCAGGATAAGATGAAGCAGAGAGTATTATTGATCCCTTACCAACAGGTATGGGCAATTGAGTTACATCACAGTGTATCTACACACTAGACATTGAGGAGATCCAGGGAAATTTACCTTGAAATGGAAGATAAATTCAGTGAACAGGGCACTGTGACATCTAAGGCTTCACAATGGTTGGAATAAAACAATAACCTGACAGTTATTTTGTGAAGATGGATATAATAGATTGCAACAAGCACAGTTTTCTAAATAGGTACATTTTATTGCATTTTTCTGTTGCATAGGGTTACCTTGCAGCAAAACTCTGAAGCCAATTTCATAAGTAAATGTGACTTTGTCTTGGAAAACTCATATCTGTTTTCAGTAACTGAAACATCATGAAGTCACAAGCACTACAAACCTTATCCTAGGATTATCTTGATTAAGGCACAAAACATTAAAAGCAAATTATTATGAAAGTATGAAACAATTTGCCCTTAATGTTTCAGTCATATCTGTAAAAAATATGACTTAAATCTAGTTTTATTAATAATACATATTTTAATTAAACGGCTAGAGGTGCATCTAGCAGGAAAAATTGAATCTTCACTGGATATCACATACTTGTATGATTCATGGGCAGTAAATATGCAAAGCTTTATGCCCATAAGGCAATCAAACTGCAAAGCTGTTATGCATGTTTTTGTCTGAAACAATGAAGTCTAGTAAGCCTTAGAAATTAAAAAAATAACAATAAAAATAATAACAATAAATGCTCTAAAAATTAATCTATTTTTGTAGACCTAATACATTTCTAGATACAATTGTCATTTTTTGCCAGCTACATCATGTTGAAAAGATATTTATTGTTGTTTTCATTAATCTCATTACACAAATTTTGCCTGTATGGATATATATATATATACACCGCATCACAACTTCAGCAATAAAACCATGGGATAAAAATTATCATGCTACAGTAGCATAGCATGAAGTGCTTTCATTGCAAACTGGGGATTGAACAGTTCTGCAGTCTGCTCATCTACTAACAAAACCTCTCCTCATTTACATCAGGATTGTTTTTAAAGGTCTGACTCTGCATGCCTAGTTTGCTTTATCTTTTGTTCACTTCATCAAACATTCAGCTCAGTTATATTTCATGACAACTACACTGTGCACACCACTAACACCTCTCACCTGGTGGTGTCAAAACACAAAAGCAAACATGATGTAATTACAATCTACAATGCTTCTCTGAGATAACTCTATGGTGCCAAATTGCCGCCTCTTATTGAGTGGAGCGCTGCAACTGCTCATAACACCCTGCAATATCACAGTAGAGTAAATGGATGCATGTTCAGGGTATCATACTTTGCTAAAGTACTAACTTGGCAAAACTGATCTTAAAAACTTGTTTTTCAAGTTTCAAACACTTGTAGAAAGATGAACTATAGTTGCCATCAGATTTTCCATCAATGCAATGATCCAATGTTAATGGATGTTATCTCACAATGTCCTTATAAGAAGACTCCAGTCACACTCTCATTTCAGAGACAAAAAAATCATGAACCATAAAACCTGAGGTCCTAATTTCTCCAGATTTGAAAGGGTCAGTCAGAGATGCACAAGTAACAGATTTAGTTTTTGGGATTTTTTGCTGAGGGATTGGCATTTTGATGTTGAGTAGACCCCAAAGTATAGCTCTTGTTTTCATAGGAGTAAACCTCCCAGTCTCTCTGTAATCTGTTGCATAGTGGCTAAGATAGGGCCAAAAAAAATATAAAACCTCATTTGAAATCTCTTTTTCAGTTACCACTTCCAAAAAGATTGATCATTAGAGGGATGATGGAGGTTTTGTTCTTCAGAACAGAGATTCCTCCTGGAAGTCTTGAGATTTTCCAAAACAGCATTTTGTTTGCTAAAAATTTTCTTGAGTCTTGCTCTCCATCTGAAAAATAATGACTAGGAGCTAACTCTAACATATAGGCACCTATCAGCACTTAAACCTATTGAAATTTGCACTACTGATTTGGACTGCTCTACTAGAAATACAAATATTTTAAAGGAAAGTATGAAGAAGATTGTTGTATGAAAAAAGGGAGGACTAAAATAGTTAAGAACTACTGAAGAGAAGGATGCATCAGTCCTGAAAAATTTATGCTTAATTCTAAGGTGAAGAGAGAGATCTATTTCTATCTCTTATTTATAATCCTGAGCTCTCAGTTAAGCTGAGGCATGAAATCAGTAATTTTTGAAAGTAAACTGAGGTGAAATGCTACTATTCTATTCTGAATCTCAGGGATAGTCTAGTCCGTATTCCTCCTATCAGAAGAAGCGATTCAATCCAAATTCTTGCTTCTCTCTAAGGGAGCACTCTATGCATTGATATGACATACTTTCAGAAAATTTCTCTCAATTTCACTTCTTCAAATTGTCCTACCTCATGTTTTATATATATGCATGTATGTATGTATGTATATAAACAATGTATATGTGTAAGTTCACTGGACTAAGGAGTAGATAACAGATCCTGTTGTTCAGTGTTTGAACAGCAGTTAAATTTGTAAAAATACGAATCTCCTGCATAAAGGCTGCATTTTAAAGTAGTATCTGGAAAATAATGGATAACTGAACAATGAATCAGAACCAAATATATAAATGGATCTTCAGCCAGCATCCTTGGCACTTCAAGCCTTCCTGTCTTCCCTTAACTTTCACATCTGTGCATCTCAGAGCTTGTCTTGGGAAATAGTGAAGCTCTAGACCACATGAATACTCTCAGGTTAGTTCATCTTCATTTGAAGGAGGGAGAGTATTGACTAATTCTTTTTTAAGAGCAACTCTGCCACAACCTATACATTTTCTTTCTTAGTCTGGACCAGTCCAAAGACCTCAGTGATTCCATCCATGATAGCTGAGTTTATGTTCCCATCTGGCACAAGGCAATGTTGTCTCCTGGCTCAAGCTAAAACATTCCATCTGTCACAGGGACTTTAAGATAAATAAAAGGCAGTTTGACTTTGGGTCTTTTGGCTTGTCTCTTGCAAATTTCTGAAAAGTTTGTGTCTTGTGACACTGAGATGCCAAATATCAGCACAGTACAAAAAGTTGAGTCCTGGGGACATTGAACCTGAAGTAAGGACACCACCACGCAACCCATCCAAGACCTTCTAGTACTTCTTTTGCCTTGACTTTACCACCTAGACTTCAGATGGGTTCATCTGTGGCAAGCTACTTACTTAAAATATGTTGAGGAACATATTAAGTATCAAATAATTAATTAATCCAATTGATTTTCAGTTAAATTGCAACAGCTGTAATCTCCATATCAAATACATTATCTGAAATTAAACAGCGTAACCTTTGGGCATGAGCTGCTACAAGGGTGAAGAGAACAACTTGTGTACCCACCATGAGCGTGAACTCAGTTCACTCTCATTCTACAATCTGACCAACAGACAGCAGCACAGAGCACTTACATGAGTGCCCAGGCAGTTGAGTTCTGGCTGTATTCAGACTGTTCTTATTGACTTGAGAATAATAAAACCAACTTATAGGGTGTAACATAACATTTTCTTTGCGAGGGAAGAAATGTGAATGTATCTGAACTATGTTTATCTATTTATCTATTAACACAAAAAGTAATGCTGCTTTCAGCCAGTATTAATTTAGTCACTAATGTGCCATTGTTGTGCTCTTATTTACATCAGAGGAAAATGAATGCTGTATGCCACCTTCTTTTAGTATGATGCTGCAAGCCAAGTCAATGGATTTTGCAACACTAGTATTTCAGTGTATCAAGATTTTTTTTCTTAAACAGTTGATTCATTATGATCATACACTGCTTAAATTTCCAAACAGCTCAGAAGTAAGCACTCCAAAGTATGAAGTTAATTACATTAATATATATCTTTATACACTCAGGGAAGTAACAAAACAAACCAATGGCAAGACATAACATTATGAGACAGCACAGATTTTAAGAAATAGCAGAAATAATTTATAAATTGAAGTGGTGATAAAGGGCATAAACATCATTATTTTTTACATGGTTTTGTTATAATAATATTTCATGGCTATAGTAAGTAGTGCCTTCCCAGAAGAAGGAGGAAAACTGTTATGAAAATCAAGTTCATGAAGAAGGAGTGGAGGAATTTAAATATGTAGGGTATGATTTTCAAAAGCACTGAGCTTTGACTTCAGCTCTCCTTCAAGTGAAGTCAACTGTGAATCTGTTATCGACTTCCATGGGAGCAGAATCATGACCCCACACATGTTCTCAGCAATTCCACCTGTGAAGTCTGAAATGTATTTAGGTCTCAATGAGACACATCCAGTAGGTCTGACATGAGTGGAAGACAATGAGAGAAACTCTTGTGATTCTTGCAAAGAACCAGAAGAAAACACAGAACTAGTTCTTGTGATTAAGAAATGGTTTACAATACACAACACCCCAAAATCTATTGATCCATGACTGAATTGCTGATTAGGGACACAATCAACATAATGTCTCCAATGCCTGCTAGGGATAACCAGACCTTTTGCACTCATGCACAGTGGAAGGAAGAAGATGAAGGAGGGACACAAGGATGTCTGAGTTACTTGTCTGAATTGCCTTCAAAGAGATCTGTTGCTCTGAATGAACTGCAGTGGAGGAGAGGTTTGGCTTCTTTCTCCACTCACAGTACATTCAGCATTACCCCCGGAGATTGTTCAGTGCTAGACATCTCACATTGTCTTAGTTTTGAGGGGAAGAACCAAAATGTTTACCCACAAGCGGAGGAGGGGGTTTCCTC
>JAOXXN010000001.1:49158275-49187081 GCA_026770055.1 Myrmophylax atrothorax | reverse complement strand
TTAAAAGTTTAGACCTAAAATGGGTTATAATTTGGACTTAATTGAGTTTTGATAAGAGCTAAGAGCTTAAGTGGTTTGATGAATAATCAAACAATATAGGCTTGTAGATTAAATAATAAATTTATTTATTTAAAAATGAGTTTCTAAATATATATATTGAAAGTATAAATGAATTTAATAATATTTGGAAATAAGTCTATAAACCAAAATATAAATTTAAAACCGATTAGTTCAATTTTAATTAGAATTAGAAATAAGTTTCCAATTAAATTTAAATTAGTAAGTTCGTAAGTTGAATAATAATTAGAAATGAGTTTTTAATTAAAGTTAATTTCCTAATTGAAAAATTAGAAGTTTTGGCAGTTATTGATTTTTCTGGCAACTCCTAACTGTTTATCAGGTTTGGAGATCTTATTAAATAATTAGTGGCAAGCAAGTGATTTCAGTATTGTTCATCACTCCTTTAAATAACACTTTAATTTCACGTGTGCATGTATACACATTGGACTGCTGCTCTTAGATGGTAACAATTGGCAGCAACATGCTAAAGAGATTGTTTTCTAGTCTTGGTAGAAGTGACCTTTTAGCACTACTATGAATTCAAAAGTCTTTGTTAAATGCAGTAGGGAAGTCCTTTTGCTTTTACATTGTTGAATGCTCTGAATGTTAGTCTTGCAAAGCATGTGATTGTGCTATTTATTCAACACCACTGAGGGTGTGTTTGTGATCAAAGATTGACTGAACTGTCTTTTCTTCAAGCAAGTGTGTTCTGTAGCCTATGTACCAAAGGAGGGCAATGATGATGGTGAAGGTCCTCAATGGGAAGCCATATAAGGAGTGGCTGAGGGCACTTGGTCTGTTCAGCCTGGAGGAGACTGAAGAGAGACGTCATTGAAGTTACAACTTACTTGTGAGGGGAAGAAAAGGGACAGGCACTTATTTCATATTTGTGGTGATATAAGGGTCGAATACAGGCAGGTATCCCCAAAATACTAGGCAGTGGAAAGATTTAGGAGAATTTATTTCCAAAGCTGAGAACACAACATCTCAGTACAAATCTGCACCGGGCCTAGGAAAAGACATGCCCCCTGTTCTTCTTAAGGCTTTTATTGTCTCTGGTCCCTCTGCGGTTGGGCCTTCAAAAATGCCTGCTGGAACTTATCTCGTACCCAGGAGTCAGCTTCTCTGGAATGCAGGAGGAGAACACAACTAAAAATGTCTCCAGGAAAAATGCTTTTTTGCAGGCAGGAAAGCTTTCTTAAGTGAAAAAACCCTCATGTCCTTGTAATAGCTCTGCTGGAAGGGTCTTCTTCACTTACACGAGTGAATGTCCTGAAGTTGTGTCAAGGGAAGATTAGGTTGGATGTTAGAAAAAGGTTCTTCACCCAGAGTGTGATTGGGCACTTGAACAGGCTGCCCAAGGAAATGGTCATAGCACCAATTTGTCAGAGTTCAAAAAGCATTAGGACAATACGCTCTGGCACATGGTTTGACTCTTGGGGATAGTCCTGTGCAGAACTAAGGTTTGGACTCTTTGATGTGTGTGTTTCCCTTCCAACTCAGCATATTCTGTGATTCTGTACTTGAAGCCACTTTGATTCTAACGGAGGCATGTGTGAAGGCACCAGTTACATCCATTGCAGCCATTTACAGAATTTTGTAGCTAGAAAGGTATTTATTTTAAATGTATTTATACTGAGTACTGCATACATTTGATGCTGACCTATACAGGATGCTAGACTGCCCCAGAAGACATGGCTCTCCTGTATCCTTAAATACTGCCTTTCAGACAAAATTTTGTTTCTCTCCTTGTCTCTTTATTAGTTTGATTACTGCTTTATTCAAGATATTGAATGCTTTTTTAATGCTACTCTTCAGTATTGGGGATCTTGTGGTTTGTTGGTTGGTTTGTTTCTTTTTATTCCCAGAAGTGGCTTCATTAGTACATTAATGTAGTTGATCAGGAGCTAAATTAATTTAGTTTGTGAGACAAATTTGTATGCAAGGCTTCTTGTGTGTTCTGCTAATGTCTCCTATCATGTCCCTACATTGCAAGGGAGGTTACAGTATGGGACATAACAACCCTTTCAGAATTTCCACACTTTAAAGCTCCTGAGATGTTGTTCTGAAAAAGCATTAAAACTAAAAAGCTGCTGACAAGACTAAGTAAAGCTAGAAAGAGGATATACTGGGTTATTATGTGGGACCATAGGTAGACTTTTAATTGTCAAAATGTCATGTCATGCATGTTAAGGTTGCCCTACCAGTTTAAAATTGCATTCTATTTTTCATTCTATTTTTGCTATCAAAATTCTCTTTCTAAAAAAATTACTTCCTATGACTATGTGTTATTTTGTTCCTTCATTTCAGTTTCTCTAATGAACATGTTTCTTCATGACTGTTTTACATCTGCTACTGATACAAATGCTATTTAGTTTCACATGCTTCATTACACAAGTCATACCAGCAAACCTTCTAAGGCTAACAACCCACCTTCCCAATCAAAGTCAGTTCCACTTCTGCTTTATTGTCTTAGTTTTGAGGGGAAGAACCAAAATATTTACCCACAAATGGGGGAGGGGATTCCTTTACAATAATCACATCACTCTTTATCAAATTTAAGAAAAGGAACTTTAATCAGAAAATGGATACAAGAAGGATAACTGTTCTTAACTGATATATATAGATATATAGATATATAGATATATACATGTAGGTATAGATATAACTGTAAACAGACCAGGGCAAGCTGCTTCCCCAGCACCACAAGAAAAAACCCAAAACAACAACAACCCCCAAAACCAGCATGTTTCCTCCTGGAGAAAAGTTATGTACAGTGTTTGTGTCTCAGCCCGGCTGGCTGTACGGTGAGCTCCCAGTTCCTCTCCAGCGAGACAGACGAATGGTGAGCACTCAAATGAATTCTGTCTCTCCCTCCATGTCCCTTGTCCCAAACAAAGAAGGAAAAACTGGAAACGGAGAACAGCCGCGTGTCCTGGAAAGCAGCTGCGACTTCGCTCTTCTGGGTCGCTGTCCCAGCTGGGGCGGACAGGCCGTGACACTGCAAGTGGCGGTGAGACTGGAGCAGAGACCGGGACCCCAAATGCAGGAACCAGGAGAACAGTTGTGGCAAGGAGAAAGGAACCAGCTCACCAAGAGCAGCAGCAGCAGCAGCAGCAGCAGCAACAAGGAGCAGGAGAAACAGCTTCTCCTCCACAGCAGCACACACACCCCAACTGCCGTGTTCAGTCCGAGCTAAAATGGAAAAAATCCCCAAAACCAAAAGAGACAGCCTGCACCCCACCCAAGTGATCAAGAAACAGACAGGTAGCAGTTAACTATTCTTTTGTTAACTAATGGCATGGGCAGTTAGTGGCAGGGGAGAGAATTTACATCCTAATTCCAAACTACAACACACATGATCTTACACCCCACACGATCCCCGGAACACAGTTTCACAATCCTTGTGAAACCTTTACCTGAACACCCTCTCTCACCTACAAAAAAAGTCAAACCCCTCTCCTCCACAGAAACAAGATTTATATATGTGAGAATCACATGGACACCACAGAAGTCCAAAGAAGGTCCAGGGAAAAGCATTATGTGGTGTAGATGTTCAGATTAGTTCCAAAGATAGCTGGTTCTCAGCAGTATACCACAAATCAGTCTCTGTTACCCGTGCTTTGGGCAAGGGTTTAGTAAAATAAATCCACCTACACTATGGTGTACACTTTCTGTGTAAGCAGAATAATAAAATTGCTTTCATACACCCACATAGCTCTACTTTATTTTCCAGTCTCTTTCACAAATATGATGTTAACTCCCCAAGTCAAGCTTTAGGTTACCCAGGCTGCAGTTTACTTTCTATCAATAGGAGGTTTTATATAGCACTGATTAAAATCAACTCCAACATAGTGATTCAATGCATTTATAGACCCACAGCCATGACTGAAGGCAGGTCTGGATGAATTGCACCCAATCCATCCCTGGCAGTCATTGGGTCAGCTTGCCTTTAAAAATGTCAGAGGTGGAGATTTCACAAATTTCCTAAAAAATATATGCCAGTTAGCAATTACTCTGGTCCTTCCATACTTTCTAGTGATATCATCACCACCCACCACCAAAATTAAGTAGCTCAATGAAGTGATTGTGTGACTTTGAAAGTATCCCTCAAAATCATATTGTTTTTACGGGGCATAGCAGGACACAAGCACTGTGAAACTCATGAAGTACCCTGACTTGTGCAAGTCATCCTGAAGCAGTTTAACCTGCAAAACAACTTTCAGAGACCACCTCAGCTGTCATCTCAGCAACTCACCTTAGGAACAAAAGAATTGGCTCTCTCGATAATTATCCAAGATTATACAGTTCTTGCACAAAGCCAGAGTATTTAATCCCATCACTAAAAGAAAGAGGTAGACCAGATCCTAGCTGCTCTCCAAAGATGATGATTCATCTCTCTTTGCAGGAATTAGTTAAGGACATTGGGGAGATTAGAAACACAGGCACTTCATCTGATTGCCTAAAGTTTGTATAATTAATTCTGCATTACTCTTTACTAGAGGTATATGTAGCAGGATACAAAATTTTGTTCTCTTTTTTGTTCTCTCACTGGAGTCCTGGTGGCTGCACTTGTGCAAAGCATCTGACACTATCCCACATAGCATTCTTGTCTCTGCATTGGAGACACATGTATTTGATAGATGGACCACACAGGATATAAGATATTGATGGAAGGTCACACTCAAAGAACTGCAGTCAATGGCTTGATGTTCAAGTAGAGACCACAGACTAGTGGCATTCCTCAGTATTAGGACCAGCACTGTTTAATATTTTTGTCTGCAACACGGACAGTGGGACTGAGTCCCCCCTCAGCAAATTTGCTGACAACACCAAACTGTGTGATGCAGTTGACACACTGGAAGGAAGGGATGCCACATGGAAAGACCTTGATAGGCTTGAGAGGTCAGCCTGTGAGGATCTTGTGAAGTTCAACAAGGCCAAGAGTAAGGTGCTACACCGAGGCTGGGCCAATTGCAAGCAAAAATACAGGCTGGACAGAGAACGGATCAAGACTAGCCTTGGGGGGAAAGACTTAGAAGTGTCTAGGGATGAAAAGCTTCAAATGACTTGGCAATGTGTTCTTGCAACTCAGAAGGCCAACCACATCCTGGGCCACATCGGAAGTGTGGCCAGCAGGCTGAGGGAAATGATTCTGCCCCTCTACTCTGCTCTTGTGAGACCCTACCTGGAGTGCTGCATCCAGCTCATGGGCCTTCACCATCAGAAAGAAATGAACCTGTTGGAAGGTGACAAAGGTGATCAGAGAGCTGGAGTGCCTCTCCTGTGAAGACAGGCTGAGGGTGTTGGGGTTGTTGAGTCTGGAGAAGAAAAGGCCCCAGGGAGATCTTAGACTATCCTTCAGTACCTAAAGGCAGCCAACAGAAAAGCTGGAGAGGGACTTTTTACAAGGGCATTTAGTGATAGGAGAAGGGTGAATGGCTTTAAATGAAATAGAGTAGGTTTAGACTAGATATTAGGAAGAAATTCTTTACTGTGAGGGTGGTGAGACACTGGAACAGGTTGCCCAGAGAAGCTGTGGATGTCCCATCCCTAGTGTTCAAGGCCAGGTTGGATGTGGCTCTGTGCAGCCTGGTCTAGTGGAAGGTGTCCCTGCCCATGGCAGGAGGGCTGGATCTAGATGATCTTTAAGGTCGCTTTCAATGCAAACCATTCTGTGATTCTATGATCATGAAGTATAGAAATGCAAGTAAATAATAGACTGAAATAACAGAGCATGAGGCTTTTATCTCAAAAAAACACAACCTCACAAGACATTTGCATTCAGTGTGTTTCTCAAATGTGTCATGTGTCTCAAATGTGTCATGTCCTATTATATCCAGCCAGAGTAACCTAATGTGATGAACAGACTCTAAGCAGAATGGAGAAAAAGCTTGATATTAAGCCAGATGCAAAATAAAATGATGACACATGAAGAAGGCTGCATGCCATGCTGTTAATGGGTGGAATTCTAGAAAAGAAATAATTTTTGCTCACAGAAATAAGATACATACTGAGCAAAAATAAGCGTTCAGAGTAAAAAAAAGGATTTTTTTCCTAACACATATGTAAAACAATATATTTGAGCACCTTGGAATTGTGCAAATCTGATCTATTTAGAAGTATTACATCTTAAAAAATCACTACTTTTCAAAATAAATTCCATCTCTAAATAGTACAAAGAAACAAGAACATGTATGTGCAGAAGAGCAGATATGCACAAAGATCTCTGAGGCAATGCTCTGGAGGTAGGAATAACCATGCCTGTCATGAAGGTTTTTCCACTTCCCTGTGGTATCGAATTCATCTTACTATTTAAAATCTAGATATTGACTTCAAAGCCAGTTATATAAGATCCTGTCCATGAAGGAAAATGAGCACTTCTGGGGTTTAGTCCATGCCACCCATGGTAGAAACCTTAAGTTAGCTGATGTTAATTTCATGTTACAGATTAGTCCTATACCTTACACCTAATTTTTTTTCACTAAATGTGGATTCAGATCTATCTGAGCTTACAGCAAAACTCAAAACTGAGATGTATGTCCACAACTGTACTTCATAACAATCTTTTCTCTTTGCCATTTGCTGCAGAAAAGGGAAAGTATAAAATCCTGTGAATGTGGAGAACCCTTGTCCTCTTAGAACCTGGTCTTCAGTCTGGTAATAAATAAATGGTTAAAAAAAAATTTAAAACATTATTCAGACATTGGTTTATTCTGCGAAAATATTAAGAAGGTTGTAAGAAACCCAACAACTTTGTTCTTTAGAAAGATTACATGTTATTTACTTAATAATATTTTCATTCAAAGTTTTGAATTTGAAGAATTTCATGGCAAAATTTCATGAGAATTTGGCAAGCTCATCTATTAACAGGTTTCATTGGCTGTGTTACAGCTTTAGGTCGGATCAGGATTGTATTGTAACTCCCTAGTCATTCTCACCTGCTGGCTTGATTCACACAGTGGTGTGGCCACGGAGAACTGTGTTGTTTTCAGAAAGATCTGAACTCTAAGCTGTTCAGGAACCATCTGACATCCTTTGGTAGCTGAGGTGGGCCACCCTCAGGATGAGAACAGAACCAGTCCAAAGTCCACTCGCACCACAAAAGGGCCAATGTGGATGTCATTGCAAGTTGGTCACTTGCAACCATATTCCCCATGGGTCTGCTTGTACTGCTCCATCTTCTGATGTAGGCATAGTCCCAAAGAACACAAAAAGACCAAGTACTGGTCTTGTAAACTGAGATGACTGATTAATAGAGGAATGTAGAAACTTGCAAGTGTGATTCTATCATTTTAAGTTTTCAGCAGACTTGATCAATGTTTCTCTACAACAGAAATTGGAATGGTACATTGGTCATTTTCACTCTTTTGACTGTGGATTAGGGCAAATTTTAGTTGTTTTCTTCCATTTGACTTACAGGTTCATTATAAACCCCTACAGAAGAGAAGATTCAATGCTCGCAACAGCAGAATCATGTATGTCTGCTACTGGTGAACAGAAGAGCTGAACTGCTGATGGCTGAAAATGGGATCATTTAAAAGATCACATGTACTCTTGCATTTCTGCTCCTTGGAATTCTTATCTCACCATAAGCAGAGATAGTTATACATGGTTGGTGGCATAATGCCACAAACTGACACTGCACAGAAGTAAAAAAAAAACAATAATCCTTCTGGAGGAACTAGAACAGCACTGCCCACAATCAAATTTACTCCAAGTTTACAGATAGCTTATTAACTATCCAAATCAAATGCATATTTTAAATAATGCATAGCAATGTGATCAAGATGAGAAGGTTGGTAAAATGATGCCATTTGTTTGCTTCATACAAAAATTGGGTTCCATCAACTTAATGCCTTTTTTCCTCCATCTAAATTTAATATGTTTAATTTCAGAGTGAGTTTTGATCAATGTGTCCAAATGACTTTTAAATGCTTAGATAAGGTTGTAACGGTCTTCATTTTTCTCATTGGGGCCTGGGTAATACGTTCAGTTATATATAAAATCTGTAGCTCATTCCTGGTTTTAAAAGAAGAAAAATAAAAAAGAGAGAGAGAGAGAGAGAATTAATAAAAGCAAAAGAAAGGGGTTTTTAAAATTATCTGCTCTTTAGAGATTTAAAAAGTACCCAAAACATAAGACAGCATCAACATTCTTTCCTTATTTCATTTATGATGAGTTCCTAGTTTAACCCTCTTACCCATCAGTGTAGTGTTTTCCAGTTTATTATGCATTTTTCTTATTGAATAGTCCTTTGTTTCTCAACAGATTGTTTAGGTTTTTAATATTGTTAGTGTTGAGAGATAAACGTTTTGGTACATATTGGAGAGTAATAAATTGTGTTGAACATTGATAAACTAACGCAATTACTAGCAAGGTCACAGAGTCAGCTAATTTAGAAATATCAGTACTCGGATTTTGAGTTGTCCCCTGGAGAACTGCAGCCACTTTATTAAAGCAGGAGGGTGAGGAGAAAATGGTACATTAGGATTGATCTTTTGATCTAATTGTGGACCTCTGCCATTCCTTGTTTGACCAAAAGTGCTTAGCAAGCAAGAGGAAACACAGTTCAACTAATTGAGGAACATCCCTTAAAAGCCAAAGGGATTGTGGGAAAAAGAAACAAATTGCAATTTGAACAGTTTTATGGAGTTAGTTATCAATGAAAAGGTGTAAATACTGTACAATTAATCTTTTCTTTTCACATGGGAATTTTTGTGGCTTGCAGACATACCACAATCATACTTCCAATATGTTCAAGCAACTAAACTTCTTGTACGCTGAAGTTTCAAATAAGCAATATTAAAAATGAATAATATTTTCTATTTTGTGACTTATTCTTAAAAAATTAACATAAGACCCCTATAACAGTACTCAGTCACAGACAAAAGCCTGTACTGTTGGATCAGAAATATTGTGGAATGCTCTCATTGCAAAAAGAAAAAAAAAGCAAAAAAAGTCCATCTTCTTCAGAGAACTAAATTGATGCACAGATTCAAACTTAAATGCTTTTTCATCAATGAAAGATGCTTTCATTTGCCTTTTTTAAGCTCTCTCTAGCTGATGTGTACCTCTTTATTTTACCTACTGGAATCACTGGTATTGTGCTGTGATGGTGCATATCCCCCTCCCCTCAGGCCTCACTATGATCTGAGAAGCAGCCTTAAAACACTCATTGGCAACAAATACGACTTTAAAAGGTATCTATTAATTAGTAAGCTGGCATGCTGGAACTAAGAGTAATGATAATGGGAGATGTGTCGTTATCTCTGTAGAACTGTTTCAATTTGGTTCTAGCTAGTTGCAACTGGGAATCATCACCTTCTGAAAGGCAGCTGGCTAACTCAAATAAACAGAAAATTATTTATTAAAGGACACACAGCAACAACACCAAAACGGTATTATCATAATAGATCATGCATAATCATCATACAAGTTTGAAGAAATTTGTTGGTGTCATCTCTTTCTCTCTATCTTTGTTTCTTTCCTTCTTTCTTCCCTCACTCCCTCCCTCTCTTTCCCCCACCTACTGCGCCCACAGCTTTTCCTAAGTTGTTTCAGCACAAACAGATGCAGGAACGAAGCACTCAGATTGATGCAGGAGGAAAATGTTTCAGATGTATTTCAGTTTGGAGATTTTGGGCTTTATATCTTTTTCATGTTGACATTATTTCATGGACAGCCAGAGACATTAGGACACAGCTGCAGAGCTTGACATCCTACATTTAGACACATCTAGGTATTTACAAGACACATATTCAAGGAGAGATGGGTATCTAAGCTCTTATTGTGGTCAGCTGGGAACAAGCCACAGTCAGAGAGCTCTGGAAAGCTATTCAGCTGACCGTGTATAGCAGATGAGCACAGACTCTATTCACTAGTACATTGCCTGTATCTGGATACCTAGTGCAGTCTGAATGTACCTCATACCATGATAATATGGAGCTACACATAATTCACCTTACTTCTCAGCCATGTAGTGTACACCTTGAAAGCCTGTAGATAGAATTATCCTGTCTGTGCTGGAATGACAGAGGGTAGCCACTTACTCATTGTTTCTGAAAATCATGAAAGAATTTAAATATAATTGAATAGAAAATGAAATAAAAATATATTAAACTCCAGGAAGAATTTCAGGGTTCTGTCATGCACTAAGTACCAAAATCACTTCAGAATTGTTAGGGTTTCTTCTTTGTGTGATTCTGATGTGCAATGAAATCAGATTTTAACAGTTTAAATTTCCCGATTTTTTTTTCTTTGCTTCCATAATCGATCACTGGCTTTAGTAGAGAAGTGATAGTCAGTCATCCTTTCTGATCAGAATTCAGTTGTTCATCTTTGAGAAGCATAACTCTTGGTTTAAGATATTCCTATTTAAAAAGGGAGGGTTTGTATTACAAATTTTAAGAAAATCTTTATGACTCAGGTGTAAATATGACCCTCTCAGAAACAGTCCCTCTTACTGCCACAGGCTTGTGCAGAGGTGTGAGCTACCAGGGTTTAATATGCATACACATGGAAACACTTCTCCTTTCAGCTCCCATGAGAAACACTTTTGTCCTTATGAAATCTACAAAAAATTCCCAATTTACATTTGTTAATTAGAAATCTTTATTCTAAATAGACTAATTAATTACAGCCACATTTACATTTTAAATTTAAGTGATTATTTTAGAGGATTTTGTAGAATCCTAATTACAAGTGTTGCTATTCTCATTAGGATTTCAAGTGCTGTCCCAAATGAAAATGGCAATTGATCTACTAAGCCCTGCAGAGTCATCCAGTTTAACTAGTTCTGTGCATTGTAAGGCACATATGCAGACACTGCTCTGTGACCCAGTGCATGCCAGAGCCAAGCAACTGTGGAAAAATACCTCTTCCTGACAGAATACAAAATGATTACCTAAGCTACTGCAAAAGTGGAGTACAAGTTGCCGAGAAGCAAAGAGAACTTGATGGTCTGACTGCTCAGCTTGATCAGGAGTAGAGTGATCACAATAAAATAAGGACTTCTGGTTAAAGATCAGACATATGAAAAGTATATCAGGCTACTCAGAGACTTCTACAGAAGTTATGCCTTATGTAAGCAAGCTGCCAACAGTATCATTAAAGTTCATTGGAAAGCTTTTGGACTCATTCTTCAGGTGCTTATTTCTGAAATGGAATTCAGTTATTCTGTTAGTGTAAATATGAAAAATATGAATAATGATATTAGTAGAAGCAGTGTAGTAATCATCATCATCAGGAATGCAGTCCAAGGTAGTTAAAAATCACTTGGTTTTATAATCTAAGGAACTTCTTACCTATGTACTAGTTGATGAATGTAAAAAATATCATTCATATCCTTTTAAAAGGATGAGCCAAAACTTAGCTAGAAAAGTTTTGCAGAGGGAATATATGCTTATCCTCTTATCCAAGAGTTTGACTGAGCAATCCAAAAGAGTAAGAATGAACCTGTCAGGCTAATTCTTGGGGTGCCTGTGCAGAAGGTTGGGTGCCTCAGCTCCTCCCTGGTCAATGACTAATTAACCATCAGAACAGAACTGGCTCTGCAGGAGAGACTCTGTTTCCCCCCATCACAGTATTTTACAACTTTGCTAATGAGGCCAGGTCACCAGGAACCCATTGGGAATCTCATCTCCTGCTGGCAGTACTGTTTCTGTCCAAGAAGCAACTGAGAATGAAGATTTTCCTTAGAGTTACCTAATCCCTTTATTTAGAGATGCATGGACTATTTTAGCTTGAGGAAAACTACTGCAGCAAAGGGCTTCCTCTGGCCACAGAAAATGGAGCATATATAAACTTGATATAATACAGACCCAAAATTACATTTTAAATTCCTCATCTTTTTTTTTCTGTCAAACTCAAGAAACAAAGTTTTATACAGCTCTAACAGCATTGCAACTGCTCCAGATACTGTGCTTTCCTGCAGCCTTCTGCCTGCTGCTGTGCCTTTGAACACTTTGGTTCATAACAAGAAAGAGACATTCATAAAATAAAGCTGAAAATGCAGAAATATCTTACTTTCTTTGGGCCAGAGGAAAGAAACACAAAACAGATGAAGAGCTTTGACCCTGGAGTCAAGGACATGGGAATGAATAGTCTCCTCTTTCCTAAATCTTCATTGTGTGACTGCCTGAAAAGGACACTGCACTGGCCAGTTGTGGATGTCTTCTCATAGCAGAATTAACTACAGTCTACCTTTCTTTTGGTGCCCATTCACCATTAACCTGGGCAGTTTGGCTCTCAACTAATACTGCAACTGAACTCCCATGGTTCTGGCCAGCTCAGGTGGACTTTGAAATGCAGCCATAGCCAGGGGCTCTCCACTTTGAATTCAGACTTGTGAGGGAGTTGATCTCATTGTCCAGAATAGTTCCTTTTCTTCCAGGTTGGTTGGAGCGTTGTACATAGTATTGCATTGGAGATGAGTCTTTAGTTTTCTTCTTACATATGATCTACAAGACTAGTGTGTGGAGATCAAGAAAGATGTGCTGTGCATGTAGTATGTCATTGAACACCTATATTTAGGCAACTAAATCCCATTTTTACAGTCATAAATCCCTGTCATGATCAGGACTTAATTTGTGTTGTATATAAAGACTGTGAATGTTTTGCAAAGGTGCTAAGCACGCAGAAAAAAAAAATCATAATAGTATTATTTGCAACACTGTCCAAAGATGCAGAATGGAAGTTTTAATAACCTCAAACCCCATCAGTATTCACATCTAGAAAAATATTAGAGAGGAAGAGGGGGGAAAAACCAACCCAAAACATAACCATTAAAGCATTCCTTCAAAACATTTATTTGTAACAAGAAACTAATTATCAGCATCCATGCTAGATGTTTTGTCTTCATCCTGAGTTTTATTTACTGTTTAATGAAGTTGGTTTTCTGTTTTCTTTCATCAGGCAAATGATGAGGTACAGCAAATGACACCAGAAAATTACAAAAGAATCCCTGCAAGTTATATAAGGAGACAGAGAATCCATTCTGCATGATCAGAAAGTACAAAGTAATAATAATAGCAGGTTTGATGGAGGTTATGTCTCACAGCTCTTTAGGTCAGATAATAATGTGCTATGTCATTAAGCTGCAGTATCACTTTCCTGACTATTGTAATTGATGGTTCGTGGTATGGATGTACTATAAAGCAAGTGGTATGTTTTGAAATCCCCATCTATAAAATTGAGATGTGTTTTCTGTAAGCTCTGCATTTCTCTTTGCTCTTCCTTAGGCTATTCCTTTGCCTTTCTGAGTCATGAATAATAAACACAAGCACCTTTATTTGACAGTTCAAAGTAATCTAGCAAATTACACACGTATGCATGCATATACATCAACACATGCATGATAGCATTCACATATATGGTATTACTTACAAATAGTATTCAACATAGTTATATATATATATGTACACACACAATATCATATGCATATATTAAAAAAGAGTATGAAAGAAACTGAGACTTGTTTAAATTATTTTGGAAATCTTGACTACTGTACTGATAGGCTTTGCCAGTACAGCTAAATAAAAGAAGCCCCAGGAATAGACAGGAACACTTTGCTCTAGCTGCCCACACTGTTTAAGTGTCACCTCCCAGTAATAGTCTAGTTTAATTGTCTGCCTCCCAGATACATTTTCATCTCATCAAGCTATTGCCTTCCAATCACAATTTGAGAAATAGTTTATCTAGAAATCAAGACATGCACCAAAAAATCTGGTTTTTGGCCCAGCAGGCATAATGCGAAGCCAAGAAAAAACATAGGGAGATGAAAATGTGGACATGGCCAGTCTGCTCTAGCAGGTGCTGTCTCTGAGCCCTGTGAGTGACATTCAGTTCTCACACTTAGCTCTCAGCATTATAAGTGTATGAGTGATGTCAACTTCATGAGACTTAGCTCCAGGGCCAGGGGGAGGTGACCTTTTTTTCTTCTTCTTCTTCTTCTTCTTTTTTTTCTTGTCTTTTTAGCAGCATAGACAAAGCACAGAAAGGACTTTGTCTGTTCAGAGTACTTTTTACTGGCTATGAACCAAAACAGCCCAATTCATGACACTATGCAAGCACTATACTCAGTGAAAATGTAATAGATTTGACACATTCAGATCTGGCTATCTGTAAACTTCTGGCATATGCATAAGAACCATTTCTGCTAGCTTCAACCACCCTGAGCAGACAGACATTCCAAAAGTATGTCTACCATAAGTGTGGGAAGAGCTGTGTGCCATACATTTTCACACAAGGCCACAGGATTTCACTCTCGATAGCCCATTCAGCTTTAGGAGTGGATACAAGTTTAGGATCCCTTTCGTGTCTTGACTCTGGATACATCTATGAGCCACAAAATTAATATACTGCTTGACCTCAAAAATTCAGACTAAGTAGAGAACTTCTACTGTGGTACTTTAGGCCAAAACTGCCTTACGAGCCCTTTGGCAGTGTACAATACCAGGATCCCAACTTGTGAGCTGTTGCCCTGTGAATGTTTTTTATACCATTGAAACCAGCTTCACAGTAGTTTACAGTCTCTCATTAAGAAAGTGTACTTCATTAAATTGGAATAAGTGCAGTTGTGCTCCTTCTTCTACCCTAAAGCTCTTTGCAATAGAGCTGTGCTGATCTCGGGGCACAGTACCCCAAGGTTGCATCATTCATGTGTTCTGGAGAGGTATTCCTCCACTTCTAGAGTAATGACTTTTCCACTTCTAAATCGTTCCTTGGCTTACCAGCTAAAAACTACTGTGAGTGTACTAGAATGGGAAGGTTAAAAAGAAAACCTCTTGCTTTTTCAGGTAAAGTTGTAACTTCAGCCTATGGACTATCTTGATCAACATATCTGAATTGTTTTCTAAAGTATTTTGAGGGTATTTCTCAACTCACAGGATTTCAAGCTAAGATTCTTACTTGGATGGAGAAGTTGGGACTTTCAAATCTTAATGGAGTGTTACTAAAATTTGCAGAAAGCCAACACCTTTTCTACACATTTATGCCCAACTTCAACAAAAAACCCTAACATTTTAAGAATGACTGATCTAGATAAATTTTATGGACTGTCATATATTTGCATTTATATGTGTGTTTATGTATATGTTAAATATTATTTATCCTGTTAAATGTTTCCATTGGTATTTATAAGTCAGTTATTAGACATATAAAAGTAAAAATCCAACTTTTAAAATTATTCACTTTAATAATTAGGGTGACTATAAGAGGCTACAGCTGTTGCACAGAACTGTTGTGTTTCAAAGAGGAATTATAAGTGACAGTAACCCTTTATCAATTCATTCAAAGTTAGTTAATTAAACCTGGAATTATTTAAGCAAGGTGACAGTCAAAGGAAAAGGTCAATGTTCCGAACATTTCAATAGGTCTTCCTCATCTCTGGAGTTTAATTAACTCATTTTCAACAGAATGGTCAAAAGTATGCTAAAACTCATAATTCCTTCCCTGTTTTTTAAATGCAAAATGTCTGTTCTCCTTAGGTCTGCACAGTGGCTTTTCAAACCACCAGAAAGTGAAAGAAATTCTGTCTTCTGTCACTGAACTCACAGACTTATACACCTGGAATCCAAAATAGACTCACTAGTCCACGGCTAATACATATCACTGCTGCAGAGACCCTGCAGCAGTGGATATGCCTACCTTTAGGTCAGGAAAACATCTGCACAGCATTTTAGCCAAGCACTGGGGCTCAAGAAGCTGCTGGCCTTTCCACTGAACTGCTCTCAGGCCTGTATTCTGGGGTCTTAAAGACCCATCTTCCCTGAAAATAGCTGCTAGAGACAGATTCAAGTCACTGATTACTTCCCTTTCTCTCGCTCTAACCTGATGTCTTGAGTTGAGCTGGAAAAATGCCAACTGCCCAATACAGAGTGTCAGAGCTTCCCTCCCCCCACCGAGAAAAGGGAGGGAAAAAACCTGGAAACTCAAAACAGGTTTATATATTTATACAGAAAGGGGAAAATTAAAAGAAAACTACAATATAACACACACTTACACAAGTCAGAAGTAACAAGAAATAACTCCTCACTCTCCATTGAACACAAATCCCACCATTCTAGTTACAAATCACTCCAGAGAACTCAGTCTCCTGAGGGACAGACTCAAATAGAGAGAAAGAATAAGAACAAACATTTTACTTCCCTAAGATAAGGTGGTGGTGAGCTGGTGCTGGGCCTAGTCCTCCTGGAACAGCACAGTACGTCTTTCTCAGATGAGAAGCCATGAAGGAACTGAGAAACTTTTCCTACTCTACTGTATTTATATCTCAGTTTGCGCCATCTGGTATTATGCGCGCACATGTAAGCGAGTGCTTGTCAATGTACCAGTGGCTTCATGCCAACTTTGTGTTTGTACCATTTCTCAGCAGTAAGCACAGCCTAGTGAGCTAAAAGTATAGCACCTCACTGCTTATTTCTACAAGTGAAAGAATATACATAACCTATGCACCATGGAAAAGTGGAGGTGTCATAATCACTGTTATAATTTGCTTTTCTGTTCAGACTCTCAAAATTGTAGCAAGGGCAGGGTAAGAACATTAAACACAAGAAAAGAGTGCCTGAATCCTTTTATCTACTGCTGCTTTCTCTGAGGGAAATCTGTTGGTCTAGAGAAAGAGGAGTTGGAGAGTTCAGGAAAGACACCAAGGGTATGCAGGAGGACATGATGAGGAATCAGTATTCAAGGCACCTTGTTCTCTTATTATTGCTGTGATTTTCAGAGAATAAAGACTTTTATGCTAACAAAATATTTTTTCTAATTTTCAGTCTATGGAAAATTGATAACAACAGATCTTAAGCATTTAATATAAACTTGAAAGGAGCTGCAAAATATTTTGTCAAAAACAACAACAAAAAATCAGATACCTCATACTAATGGCTCTTTTAATCACTCTTGTGAAATACACTGCAAAATTGTACAGTAATGGTGACCACAGAATTTCAGAGTGATTGTTTTTAACTGAAAAGCAGATTTATAATATGGGTCTTATTTAATTGTATTTGTGTAGCATTACATAAGATTCTTGTTCCTGTTGCACCATGGAATCCAACAGTATCATGAGAGGCAACCATCACATGGAGCAATCTAGCTCTTGGTTTAAGGAAAAATATCTTCTCTTCTGAGAAATATTTTGTGCAGTGGTCTGCTCTATAAAATGTTTACTTGTTTGAAAAAGTGATCCGAGCCCTTCCTTCTCTTTTGTCTTATAACTTATACCTTATTTTTTCTTTTGAATTTTTATGCTTTTTATTTTGTTTTCTCTTTAGAACATGCTCTTACTCTTTTATTACCATTTTAATTAAGTGAGGCACAGAGTCTGTCGTCAGATAACTTTGTATTTCCTTCTGCTTCTCCCCTCTTTATGTCTTAGCAGACTGTGAGCAGTTTCATTAGTAAGCCAAACCTTATGCTTCACTGCAGTTTACAATAAAAATTGCAGCTGCAGTTTTCTATAACCTATAAGAAGAATGCAGCCACATCTATGAAGCTATGACGCACTATCTGCCAGACAGTAATTTAAATTAAAAAATGGAGGGTAAAAATCAGGCTGGGGAAAATAAATCACTTTTAATTTCTAAAAACATGGAAGAAATTACTCAGTTGCTTATTCATTGTCTCTTTCATATTGTGAGACTTACAACACTTTACTATGACCTGAGGGAAAGCAAAACAGGTTGATTGATTCTTTTCCATCATGGAGTTAGAACAACAAAAATTGGCCATGATTTCTAGTAACAGTGTTAAAATCCATCAAGTGCCCTTTTGCATTCACTGTTGTTGCAAATATAATTTGAAAAACCAAAACACTTTCAAAGGATGTATGAAGAAAAATTTCTTCTCAGTTTATTATCTCTTACCTTGTCTTATCTGGAAAATTTCAAAAACCTTGGTAACTACTAGACACCTCATCCAGAATTATGATCACAGTGATCTGAACACACACACTGGTAAGACACTTGCCATCATCGTTATAAGCACAATGTAAACGATTACATGGAAATCATTAACAGTTGTAAGACTTAAAAGCACTTGATCCACTTTCAGCTTATTTGGGAATCAAGCAGTGTTCAAGTTTCCTATATTGCACAAGATCAGCAGAAATGAAATATTAGCAGTACAATTCTACAAGCTGGATTCACTAGAGAAATCCCGGTCACCATAAATTTCTATACATAGAATATAAGCTCATGCCGTAATATGTCGGGTTTACTTACAGGAATGTTATAATATCAGAGCCTCTTCAGCCACAAGTACAGATACCAAAGGACTAAAGGGGGTGAGATAGACAGATGTCCTTGTAGACTGACAATATGTACCCACAGACAAGGCACAGCTCAGTGAAGAGCACTGAGCAAACAGACTCTCAGCTGGTAACTTTATCTATCTCAGCTATTGTGTGCTAATTCATCTGTCCCCAACAGCTCAAAGAGAGCTGGAAGAGGAGAACTGAAAACTTTACTCTTTTTTCCATTTCTTAAATAAACAGAGCCCACAATGTCACATTGATGTAGTTATGCTGTAGAATGAATAAAGTTAGCAATCACGGCTTTACTCGAGCTTTCCTCTGCCCACTAGAGTGCCAAGAGCCCAGGTGCACATTACTTAGCCTTGGCTAAGACATTTATTAATGTGGGTCAGAGGTGAATTGGGCAACAGATCAGAGTTTGGATCCAAGCTCAAAATATAAATTCTTGGCCTCATTGTCTGCTTCCCCTCAAAACAACTTTCTACTGTATTTTCTAGTAAATGAAGATTGCACTGTGAAAATATTGATATGAGAAAAGACAGCATGGGAGAAATGTAACATTTACTCGATACCAGCTACTTTCCTTCAAATCCAAAAGGCTCATAAAATGAAAACGAGCTTCTCCTGCTAAGCTTTGTATGAGCTGGCATGTCCTTGTCTTACTGTGCATTTTATCTTATAGGAGGAAATGTTTAGATCTGAGCAGAAATAAAAAGGCTGGATAGAGCTGAGCTCTGGGTCACTTTGATGTGCATTATTCTAGTTCAATACACTTATATATGCATATAACTGAAAAACTTGTTGCAACAATAATCTGTGTGCAATCATTTGATTATTTCCTTCATGGTGCTCCTCTTTCCACTATTTGTTTGAGAGGGATTCAAAATTATTAAAGCAGAATCAATTGTTATAGGAAAAAAAATTAGGTTTACATTAGGGAAGAATTTCTTCAAATCATTTATTACACTGAAACTGCAAGGTCTACCATTTCATAAAAGTTAAAAGGTAAACAGATTAAATGTTCAAATTCTATTACATTTGTTGCATTTTTTCATTTGTGTAAAATTAATGCTAAACTACATCCTCCTGAGACTCTTGTAAGAGTTGCCTCTGAGTTCTTCTGCCGAAATCAATCTAAAAATATTTAGCATTGTGCAAATCCTGTAATAGGAGCATGCATCTTTGTTAAATCTTGCCAATATGAAAGAGATTTACAAAAATCCAATGTGTTTGGTATAGTATATTCCTCACACTATTATGATCCTTATTAAATTATTTGCAGAACAGAAAATTAATCTATCCAGCAAATAAAATGAGATAGTTTTTAGCAAATTTCTATGATTGCAGCTAGATTTCTATGGATATATTAAAAAGTATCACTGTTTAAAAGACTGTGCACTTGTTTGTGTGTTTATATTTCTATTTAAATGTATATAAATATATTTAAAAACTGAAACTGAATTGCTTCCTTCCCCTCAAAAAAGCTCTTTTTAGATATTTCAGAAATGGTTGCTTTAACACATTTCCAATGCATTTTCATTAATATTTTATTCCACCATCTTACGAACCCACTTCAAGTCACAAACAATAACAAGCACAGTTAGAATGCCTACAAATGTAGCCTCTTTTCAGTGACTTCCAAATACATGGGGATTTAGTTCAATAAGGCAATGCACCTGAATGACAAAGGAACTCAAGTGAACCAAACTGAAAAGCACAACAGCTGTAGGCTTCTGAGCACACAACATGTCTATGTGTTCTGGCACTGGGCTGCACTAACCAAAAGCAACACTTTGCATTTAAGTTTTCTTTTACAAAAGTAGGACGCTGAACTTTTCTTGATTGCATATTTTATTTGAGATTTAACAAGGAGTAGTTCTAACTGGCCTGACCATCTCTCTGACTCATTTTCACTCCTTACTATTTTATGGTGCGTGCATCTTTTCCTCTCTTGCATCTTTTTCTCTTGCCAGTGCTACTCCCTAGCTAATTTGGGCTTCACATGTGAGGATAGTTCTAGGTCTAATTCAGGAATGACAGGTATTTTTGGCTTCTTACAGAGGATCCTGTAATTTTTCGAAGAGATAATTTTTACTACAATTACATACTTGACTTTCACTGTGAATTATGAAAAGGGCATCAAATACTCGAACTTTCAGTGAAGTAAAATTTGGGGGTTCTTTTGCAATCAAGTGGTCTCTTCATTTTCGTCTATAGTTTTAGTCAAAGTTGTGGATACTTACCAGATTTAAGACAGGCAAAAAAAGAAACATGGTAACATGAAAAAAGTGTACCAGATGACTTTCTGCATGCTTCTTGCTGTTTGTTGTGTTATCTAGTATCACAGTAAATAACTGAATAATACAGGAATGACAGAGAGACAAGTGAAATGCCAAAGGATAAATATGTCCATACTAGAGGTATAAACCACTCCCCAATTGGTAATTTCTTTATTCTCTTTGCTGATAAGAGCTATTACTTAGACTGCTAAGTCCTTACATAACTATTGATACATTCCACTTACTTGCTTATAGCAGTCAATGCTTTTTAGCCAAAGCAGATAAAGGACTAAACTGTCAGGACAAACAATGTTGCAGTAGCAAAGGTTTAGTTTTAAGAGTAATTTTGATTACACATAGCTCATTACATGGATTTTTTTTTAATACTTCCACCAGCAGTTTGCTTTCATGTGTGAAAATACATACTTCTGTTACAAAAATGTTTTCCCCAGCATTTAGAGGTCTCCTCTCTCACTTCATTTCTCAATACATTTTTGATTGAAATATAGCTTTTTACAGATATTTGTATTAATAAGACCATAACCACACTAAATTGATTATAATCAATTGCTTGTTTTTAAATTTCATTGTAAATCAGTTTACAGTAGTAACCTAACTGTAGAAATAACAAAGCAGCCCTGACCCTTGTGGTGTGTAAGAAAAGTAAGTTGGTATTTTCATTTCTTTATTTCATTATGCCTGCCTTGGTCCTGCACGGTAACAAAAAATGCCATAGATGGATGTTGTTGCTATTTGCTATAAGCTAGAAGCACTTTTCCACAAACCCTGGAGCTGTGGAGATTTACAGCCTACAATTATAAGGAGACATAAGGATTTGAAAGGGAGGTGGTCAGAGGAGTCAGGAGTGGAAAGAAGTTGAGCCTGGGAAAGGGAAGGGTGGGTGTTGTTTTAATGTTTGTCTCTTGTTTCCCTCTACTTGAGCACTTTCTTTTGCAATACCTTAATTATCCCCAAGTTAAGCCTGTTTTGCCCAAAACAGTAACTGGGAAGCAATCTCTCATTTTTCAACTCAGCCCACGAGGTTTCTCATCCTGTATTCTCCCCTGTCCCACAGAGGAGGCAGAGTGAGCAAGCAGCTGGGTGGGAGTTTGGCTCTTACCCGAGGTTAACCCATAAAAAAAATCTCTGAAAGAAAAGGCAGGTGGTTTCTGTAGAGCAGACAGGATGATAATAAGAAAAAGGCCATCTCTTTTGTTCATAGGTGGCATGTAGCACTGAAGTCTTTTAGATGTGATGGAGGGCTTTTGTCATAAACAGCTTGTAATTTTTTTCCTGCTACTGCTGATAAAACAGTGGTCTTTGAGTCATTTTGACTGAGGTATTTCAGTTTACCTTTTCCAATCTACCACTGCATAAACAAATTCTAGGGCAAAGTGTATTTCAAAGTGTATGTGCATAAGTATGTAAGTGTATATCAAAGTGCATTCACAAGTATGTATATATATATTTAGAGAGAGAGAGATACACATACATATACATATACATACATACATATATATATATATATATATATATATATATATATATGCCAAGAGGGTATTCTTTTTTTTTCTTTTGCATTGTTAAAACTGAAGTTTACACAGAGCATCATGAATCCTTGTGCATTTTGTGTCTCTGGACACACTGCCTAGAATGGGGCTCAGAGCAGCAGGACTCATGACGACTGGCATGCCAAGGGAAACCAATTTCATATCAGAGAAAAACATTACATTTCAAAATCTGCATGGGTAATAGCTATGTTGCAGATTCAGTGAGAGGGTTTTGGTTGTGAAACTGAGCTCCAGCCTCCCATCCCCTCCACACTGATAGCCAGATGGTCCTTTCTTTTAACGGTCCAAAGTTTAAGCAGTTACCCAAAATGGGATGACCAAAGTCCTTCTACTTCTGAGTTCTTTTAGTCCCATAAGTCACCTCCATTTTCAGAAACATACTCTAACCACAAGCCTAGAGGGGAGCAGAAGGGGATCCAGAATGGAAGAGAACAAGAAATTACAATGTAGTATTTTTTGATTACAGCATCAATTGTTTAGGAGTATGTGAAGGAGTGCAAACCTACAAGAGAATGAACATGCTTCATTTGTGAGAAAGAAGGAAACACTAATGCTTTTTTTCTATAATATTCTACAACAACTTGAAAGTGGCTATCAACAAAATTAAAACTGCTGACAACGGTTTAATTTCTGGTTTAGTCCAGTTCCAAGGTACTCTGCATGAGTCATTTCAACTTTCAAGATAATTTTTCTTAATATTGAAGATCAGGAGTGGTCATTCATTTTCTCAGCTAGAAACAAAACTTGCATTACAAAAGTAGAAGATGGTATGGCAGAGCAGTACTGAGCAGACATAGACTTATCCCCAGACTGAGGAATTCATTAAAGAAGGTATCCACTAATTTCTTCATGAGTCACCTATTTCCCTCTAATAAAAGGTTCAGCAAATGCAGTTCAGTATTTAGAATAAAGATGGGAAAAGCATATATGAGATATACTGCTTTATGGCCAAAGTAATTAACTTTTATTTCCCACATCCTAGCAAATTCAGTCTGAAAGAGTCTGGGGATCTAAACTGAAGTCAGCAGTGTCCAGTATAGGTAGAAGCTGCATTCAACCCATAGCATAGAACAAGGGAAAAAGAAACTCCATCATTCTGTTTGTGCATTTCGAAGTTAGGACATATTTCTATTCTGATTTATGTAAGATGAGGCAAGGCAGTGTGAGAGACTTTGGGAGGGGATCTAATGAGAAATACTTTTGCAGTCTGTAGGACTGCAAATAAATAGCAACAAAAAGCAGCAACTTTATGAATTGAAAATATTTTTGAAGGTAGGAGGGATTTGCATTCATGCTGACAGCTTCTGTATCAAGTTTAACCCAGTGGGAATTGAAACCGCTGAGATATTAAACCTTGAAAAGAGGGATTTATAATGGAAAGGCTGACAGAACTTTAATTATAGCCAGTAGCAGTTTAAGCATACTTAAATGTACTATGTTTTTATAAGGACATTATAAAAACCAAAGGGATAGAGGTCACAGATTGGATTGTGCTGGAGTAACCACTGGAACATCTAAGCCTTTAGGCCACTTTTGGCTCATGTTGACTGACTGAGAGATAAAAAGTCAAGTACCTAAGAATCTAGGCAATAGTAGACAACCAGATCTCTTGTTTTTAAAATTGTTTCACTGACAATATTCATATATAAGTGGGTTTTTTTTCTTGGGAATATGTAATTGGTAGTCTTTTGCCTTATATAAATAGATGAAAAAATCAAAATAAAGATAAAAAATCCTTTCCTTATACAGACAGTTTTATGCCTAACCTACATAGTACATTATAACACTAGCAGGAAAATACAATGTCACTAATAATTTGCTATACTGTACCTTTGTCATTTGTTCATTCTCATAGCTCATGTATTCTGAGGCTCTCAGTGTTAAAAGCCACACTATATTAAAAAACCCTGCATACAAACTTGTGTTTTTTAAAGCAAAAATCTAACACTAGAGAAAGCAGTGAGACTGACATCCTGGTAAATGAACTTGACTGGATTTGTACAGAGCAGCACTGTGGAAAACATCTCAATCATGGCAATGAGTTTAGGACACAGACCTAAAATCTGAAGCCCACAAATTTTTCTCCTGAAGAGGTCACAGGGATCAAAGTCTCATTTAAAATTATTAATTTCAAATCTCAAGTGGACTGAGTTACCTCCTGGTCATGAAGAAACTAAAGGACTGTAAAAATTAGTTTGAATAAGTCAGTCAACAAATGAATAAATGTCAACAAATCCAAATTCCTCAAGTAAGCACCAATAAGGAGTCTTATAAATATACATTTATATTATTTATTATATTAAAAAGTTTAAAATAATGTAAAACAAGTAATGACTGTTGATAGGTTCAGCTTTTCCACTTTACCAAAGAATATCACAGGCCAGCTGTTGTCTGTGCTGATGCAGCCTTCAAGCAATTAGGTTATGGGAAGCTACTGAGAGACAGAAGAAGAATATATTCAGGCTTCACTCTGGGCTTTCAGAAGTCCAATGGTTAAAAAAATAGTTATCAATAGTACCAAGATTTAAAATGCTCTGTTTAAGGCAACACAGCTCACCATGAAACACAGGTCAGCTCTTTTTACAGTCTTGGCTTCATTTTATAAAAGAGAGGTTGTTCAGGCTGTCTGATACTCTAATCTCCAGTTATAAATATCTTCAATAAGACAAAAGGCATATTAGAGACAAGGAGAATATTCTCTATTTTTTTCACAGTGTCTATAATCTCTTTTTATTGAGATACTTCACAGATAAAGCTAACAGAAAAACACAGGATGAATTTTGTGAAGTATTTCTAGAACTAATTGTTTAAAAAAAATACAAAAAGAAAACTAGATCTGTTCACAAACATTTGTGAAAATCACACAAGACAAAGAGTCCTCTGTAATCCAAAGACCTTAAGCCAGTACATGTAAGGCCACCATGTATGTCCCAGCTTAGACAAAAGCAGATTAAGGATCTCTGTGATCTAGATAAACAATTTACCACTGTCATGAATAGTGATTGATAGTTAGTAGTGAGTTATAGCTCATATCATTAATATCAGATAGCCTACAAGTGCTTATCTACCTTATAGTCTAAAGTTCCACCTTGGTACCTTTCCAATCAAAGTCATGTCACAGCCACTGTATGAGAATAGTTTTGATTTCAGAAAAAAATCACATAAAATCATTACTTAAAAAATATTCCATGCTAAGCAGTTTTAATGTCTCAGCTTTAAAAGGCAGGAATGTTAATTGACAACACCAAGGTATTTATCATTTCAGTTTGTACCTAGGCTGTGTCTACTGTTTCTAACTATTTAGAGATGCCAACTAGATAACATAAAAAGCATAGAAATAGAGTCCAGAGACAAGGGATCTTCTCAATGATGCATCAAGTATCAATTCTTTTTTCTTTATTCATTTGTTTATCCATTATTATTATCTTGGGATTGTTAAAAGACAGTCATTTATCAACTCTCCTTATTGCCAGTCAAATGTGAGGTTTTCACAGTTTGTTTTCTGTTAGAAGCTTAGGGAACAGAAAACAGATCTTTGCTTTTGACTGCAATAACATTTCCAATACAATCTAACCTCGCTCTTTCTCCGAGTATTGTGAGTCTGACTGATACACACTCCTGCTCTCCCTAGACCATACCAGGAAAATGCATACATGGATTGATTGCATTTTGGAAAAGGTGTGATGTGAAACATGCAGGACTTTATGAAGGGCTGTGTTGCAAGGCTGGGCTAAATGCAAATATGCCAATCATTTGTGAAAGACTGCGAAGTGAAAGAGGGGGAGTACAGTCGTTGACCTGCTCTGTCAGTGGGACCAGAGATCAGTACGAACATACCGCATATAAAAAACTTTTAATGAAAATGTAGATGTGTCTGTCCAGGTGTACCTAGAGGAATCACACAGTTTAACCCTCACAAATAGGTGAAGTTGGCCCTGGCCCTTACGGTAGCAGGCAGTAACTGACCATATCTGTAGGACCATGACAGTGCAGAGATTTACAGCGTGCTCCTATTGAACTGATACAGCCAGTTCGTGTTCTTAACTAAATATCCTTTAGAAAGAGTACTGCATCTAAAATAGTAAAAATAGTCTCTCGGTTTTTTTCTTTTTTAAAATACCCATTGACTCACTTTGCATATATCAAATAAGTATGGCACACTGTTGTGCTGATGTAGATACAGGAAAGGCAGTAAGCATAATGTATAGATCATGCAGAGTGATTTATTGAACTGGCTGTTTGGTGAAAAACTAAGCAAAGGGCTAATCTGATTTATGATTCTAATTTTGTTTGGTCACAGTATTACTTGCCTTTTTTGTAGTATGAAAAGATTACTATGAATGATAAACTTCAAAGAATCATTACCTCTGGCATTTTTAAGTGTGCTCAAATTCAGTACTTAATTACAAAATCTCAAATGCATGTTTTCTACAACTTTTACCTTATTAGGGAAGAGCTGTTTGAATATCTACCTCAAAGAAAAGAGCACAATATTCCAAGGCAGCAAGCAAAAATGCAAAATGAACTTGCCCTTTAAAAAAATAATTAAAATTATTTGCTAAGCACTTTTCAACCTTGCAAAATGTGATGATTCTAGAATACAAACTTGTATTCTGCTCACAACAGATACAACTTATTGAAAGCTCACTTAAAGTAACAATTAATTTATTTTTCTACAAAATTCAATGGCATGTATTGATGCCATGAAAATCTATTAGATTTTCTGGCTTCAAAACACCTATAATACCAGTAGTTTGATGGAGGGACTGACAGAAAAAAACACAATACAAATGTTGGAATTCAATTATATAAATGACTGGAATTGCAAGGAAGAAGCAATGGATTTCATATTTCAACTGGCATTCATTTTGTGTTTAAAATATATTGGGTATATCTGCATATGTAATTCTCATTATGCATGATTAAACCTGCTATACTTAGCTTCCTGCAGCAAATAGGACCTAAGAAAACTTCTGTCTCTAAGTAATTCATTATTATAGAATAAAAATCAACGGAATTTTTCATTTCTTTTAACTTTTCCTATATTTGTAATACAATTAACAGCATCACCTGCTATGAGATTAATACATTTCACCTTCAGCAGAGTTTTAAAATTACCTGTGTTTGCAATGAGCAATCAAACATTACAGGGCTACTCCACTGCATCTGAAACTCTATTTATACATGGAGCAGATAGAGCAAGTGGAGCAAAGGTTTGTTCTCTGTCATATCTGATCCTACATCTATTAAAATATTCCACCTTCCTCCGGTGGACTTAGAGCTAAGCACAGAGTGTACTTTGGACAAACATAGTGTTCCTGCCCAGAGACATCTGAGGAGCTTGTCTGTCTTAAACCAATAGGATATTTAACTGATTTACATCCTTATAACTTGCTCTACAGATAACAATAAATGCTACTACTAAAGAAAATGTGCCATATGCAAGATATGAAAATGTTGTCAGCTATCAAGGACCAGTATCCTGGTAGAAGTTTCAGACTCCTTCGCGAGTTCAGCCTTGCATACATGAAAACATTTTGCTTGCTTTTTCCCTGTGACTGCCTTGCATAATTGGCCAAAGAGAAGATCAGGGCCCAAAAGATTCCTAAAGTTCCCCCTGAAACTCAAGAAGGATAGGCAGTATATGCATTAAAAGCAGATGAGAGGAAAGGCAGATAAAGGGAGAGGCTGAATTAGTGTGCTAGACGTGATTGCTGAGAAATCAGCTTTGGCATCTTCTCCCTGGTTTTTGAACAGCGTTTAAATTTTGGCTTCACTACAGTGACCAATTTTAGGTCATGACTGCTTAAGCAGCCGAACGATTACTGATGTGTAGGCAATAACTCATGACAAGTGGAGGAGAAGAGCAAATAGATTTGCTCTGGAAACTCCATGCCTACCAGAGAAAGCAGGGAGCAAAACTGCATCTTCAGTGATTTCCTGCTAAGAAGTCTGAGATTTTTAGGAAATGTATTGACTGAGAAGCAAAATTATCAATCTTATCTGCAAGTCATCATGTTGATTACATTGAAAATGAGGGAGAAGTTCTGGTGCTACAGAAAAATACTAGTGCTATTTCTAGAGGGGAAAAGAGGTGAAGTTGCCTTCCAGGTATTGCATTTCTAGTTCCCCAGGTTGATGCATTTCAAAGCAACCTTTAGTTTTTGCCACCATTCAGGGATGGCAGTTTGCCTTCAAACACAGTCTATATGGCCTTTGATGCAAAGTTCTACTTGTTACTGCCCACCCTGCAGAGAGTTAGTGTGGGAGGCTCAGAGGACCATCTCCTGCTTTTGGAAAGGAATTGGATCTTGCATGAATCATCAAGTCCCCCTCCAACACAGAACTCATCAGTGAGTAATCCCATGTCTCAGGAATCGCATGAAGAGTTCTCCATTCTTGATGTTGATGGGAAGCAAGCCAGTTTAATATGTTGCAAGCCTGCCCCACAACATTTTTGGTTTTTTGGATGTGTCAGTGAGGAACTGACTTATCACAGAACCACAGAAGGGTTCAGACTGGCAGGGACCACAGTGAGTCATAAAGTCCAACCTCCCTGCTTAAGCAGGGTTATCCTAGAGCATGTTGCACAGGATTGCTTCCAGGTGGTTCTTGAATATCTCCAGTGAGGGGGACTTCACAG
>JAOXXN010000001.1:49140051-49156377 GCA_026770055.1 Myrmophylax atrothorax | reverse complement strand
GCCTCTCTGGGCAATCTGTTCCATTACATGGTCACTCACACAGTAAGGAAGCTCTTCCTCATGTTCAGGTGGAACTTCCTGTGCATCAATTTCTGACCATTGCCTCTTGTCATGTTGCTGGGCACCACTGAGAAGAGCCTCCATCCTCTTGATACTCTCCCTTCAGATATTCATTTAGATATTCAGTCATCTCTTCTTGAGCCTGAACAGGCACAGTTTCCTGAGCCTTTCCTCAGAAGAGAGATGCTCCAGGCCTCTGATCAACATTGGAGTACTCTGCTGGACCTGCTCCAGGAATTAGTTCCATGTCTCTCTTACGCAGTCTCACAAAGCTGCAATTTTAAAGGCTAACTACAAGTCTTACAATAAATGATAAGTAAGTTATAGGTGTGTGTGATCATGCAGCAGGTAAAATCAAAGACAGCTTTTCATGTGCTATTGATCACCCTTCCTCAGTATTTTGAGGAAGATGAAAGCAGTCTGTATAGTTGATTGAAACAGTCGGACTGGTCTTTTTGCTTTCATAGAATCATACTCACTAAATTCAGAAAAGGCCTTTAATATCATAGAGTCCAACTATTAACACTGCCAGGTTCACCACTAAACCATGTCTCTAAGTGGCACATCCACAAAACCTTTCAACACACTACAGAGATATGACTCCACCATTTCTCTGGACAGTGTTTCAATGCCACTCTTTTTTCTTCTTAATATCCAATCTGAACATCCTCTGGTGCAACTTGAGGCCATGTCCTCTTGTCCTATCACTTGTTACCTGAGAGAAAAGTTCAATTCTTACCTCACTGCATCCTTCTTTCAGGTAGTTCTAGAAGTCTCCTCTGTACCTCCTTGTCCAGGCTAAACAACCTCAGCCACTCCTCATAGGAGTGGTGCTCCATCTTAAGACTTGTGATCTGTTTTGACAAGTAAAACCTAGGAAAGAGAGCCACAAACTCCATTGTTTTAAAATTTATGATATCTGGGCTGCCCTTGGAAAATATGTCTTCCATTTTAGCCAGTAGGAGAGGAAGCAATGAGTGGGAAGACAAAACATGAAAAGACAAAGGTTGAAGGGTATCAAAAAGCCAAAGGAAAAGAATGGTATATAAGATCAACAGAGGCAAAGTAAATTGAGGACATCAAGAAACATGCCAGGATCCTTTCTGAAAAGAGGGTGCACAGGGACTGAAAAGGAAACCGAAGGATGCAGCAAACTTTGCTGATAAAAACAAAACTCATTACACTTCTTGCTCATGCCAGCAGCAATCCTCTCCTGATACTTTATGAACTAACATCCTCCTTTACAAGTGCTCATTAAAATGGAAAGTACTTTCTCATTCTTCAAGGCAGGGCACTACAATAAATGGTAAGTATTTCAACTGATATTTTACTCATGTGCTTTAAGTCACCCAGGCAAAAAACCCCCTTACCTAATAAATGGTGCTTTTTTCCCCTTGAACAGTAGCATATCGTTTGACTTGGAAGATTGCTCTCTGGAAAGTTGTGAGCAAGTAGGCTATATTCAGAGCTAGTGTCCTTCCCCTTTAGAACTTCTCTGTGGAGCTCAAATGCTAAAGGCTTCTTTAACTTGATGTACATTTTCTCATTTTTAAAAATTTAAATATTCAATTTAAAATTCTGTTTTTATGTTCCAATATATATCATAAAATTAATTATTCCACAATCCTTTTTGAATTTTTCTAGTTTGCATATCAAGTGTTTCTCCTCTTGAAAAAAAAACCCTTGAATTTTGTTCCAATAAAAACAAAGGAATCCTTAATATTGACTGCTCATACCTTTGCACATTTCAAAGTACCACCTTCTTTTGCAGTGCCTGAAGAGCCATCCTTTAGGATTTTGCTTTTTAAAATGTTAATGATTTCCTCCTCCTAGGAGATGACTGTTTCTGGGCAAGTTTGTCAATCAGCATTATATTTGTATAGATACAGTATTAAACATTGTACATTTACATGGCAAATACAAGCCATATCAGTCAGTCAGGCTAGAGACTTCTCAGTAATCTGTGTCTGTACTTCTCATGGCCCAAGGGAATAATATGAAAGAGATCTGCGAATATTCATTCAAATGCAAATCTGAATTCCATATCACCCTTACTCATGACCCATTTGTTTTTGCTTTCCTTGAACATTGAAGTACTCAAGCAAATACATGAGAAATTTTATCCACCAAAATACTAGGCAGAGTCACATCTGACCCCACCCAGCATTGACCACAGTCGCTTTTCAAGCAGGAAGTTGGCCTAGATGATCTTCCAACCAACATTTTTATGATTTCATGATTCCTTGGTTCTGAAGCTGATTTCCACACAAACAGGCACGCAGCGCCACATCCACAAAACTCAACACTGATCCCTATGTTACATTCTACTCAATAATCAAAGACCACAGCAAGCGAATGTGCATAACTAAGCTGGAGTTTCTCAGAACTAGACAGTCAATTTGACCACTAGCAAGTCACAGTGAGCTGACAAGCTACCTGAATAAGCTGTGCCATCAAAACAATGTTTTTTCATGAATTTGTCAATTGAAGAAGTTGCCATGCTTAGAGAGAAGAGCAAAACAAGTTCCTGCATCTTAAGAGGGGAAAATATTGTTGAGTAGCTATTGATTTTTGTACTATGTTCATTACTAGGCGAAAAAATGATGAAAGAATATCTTTTCATAGACAAGAAAAAATTATGTATTTGATAAAATGCAGACAACTCCAGGATTATGTTACAAGGACTTTTGTTGGAATAGAAGGAGCTTCTTACTAGGCTTTCCTAGAAACCTGAGACCAAACTTTTTTAACATTTTAATGTCTGAATTAGGCAAGAAATATAGCTGTGTTGAAAAGACATTTGCTGGTGACATGAAGTTGCCTTACACATCAATAAAAATAAATGTTGCAATATTTCATAGGAACAGGTAAATTACTCTGGAGACTGTAATAAAGAAAGTGGTTTAAAAATTAATTGTACAAAGTTCAAAGTAATGTCCTGAGAGATGAATACCAAGAACTTCTCTAACACCTCTAAGTTTCCTAGCTAGAAATGGCAGGAGAGACACATGCATACAGCAATAGCACATACTGTGACAAGGTCACTGCTACCTGCAAATGTCAAATTGAGTATTTCTAATTCATCTCTGTTTTTTTTAATGATGTTTTAGAGTTTCAACTTACATGACAAAGAAATTACTGTATGAGATTAGGCAAGCAGCCAAAAGTACAATTTAGAAACTGCAGATATTCATAATAAAACAGTTCTTCTGACAATAAGTGTATTTGTCATAAACTGCAATATCACCCCATAAAAAAGTATTAAAATAAAAATCAAACTTAAATAAATAGATGACTATACACTGACTTGGAAAATTTCTAACATAAATCTCTATTTTTAATCTCCCTCAAGAAGGTGATCTTATCTCCCTGAAGAAACAATATGCCCAAACTCTGGACAAAATACAAGGAGAGGATGTTTATATTCTAGGCTATGGAGTATGTGATGTGCCTAGCTGTCCCTCACCCAGAGACATTCTAAAGTCACACAATACTGAGCAACATATTTCTTCTTAACATGCATTTGGGTCTTCATGGGAACTCATCTGTGGGAAAAGGCACAGAAAGAGAAGGACCTAAAGGCAGAAGTTTGATTTTCATTGTGAATATTTTCCTCAAAATATTTCACTCCCACATTATTTCCACCTGGCAAGGAATATTCACTACCTTTCCCAAAGATCAGGAAAAATTTGGATGATATGGAGAAGGGAAGTGACCGAACAAATGACAAAATATATTATCTTTGTTTGTACAGTGTGCTGCTCTATCTGAGGCCACTGCTAAACACAGGCATCTTGCTTCATTTCAGGTCCTTTAGGGTATCTCACTTTGGTGTACAGCTACCAGCCCTGTGCAGATGCTTTTATGCCTTGAGGTACCTCCTACAGGCCCACATACCTGTGTCTATGTCTAGGCAACCAAACTCTGCAATACATCTACTTTCAGGTGAACTGAATGGCTCTCTAGGCTCCACTGACTGTATTGAATCAAGATGAAATTCAGCATCTTCCATTTCTTTATGCTATCTGTAATATTTACACCATATGAGCTGGTAGGACAGGTGGCCTGGAGACCAGGTAAGTGCCCATGACATCTAAAAATGTCACTATATTTCCACTGACTTTAATGGAATATAAACAACAAACTTATATACAGATGCCAATTTTTATATCTGGAGATTGGGTGCCTACAATCTAGAGATGAACTCACAAACAGTGAGCAGGGCTGCACACAAGCACTCGCTATCCTTTCAGGCACTCTGGAGTTTCTCACTTGGCCTTCACCATACCACACAGACTAGACTTTTATTAAAGACCTAGGTACAATGTGTGAAGCCAGTGCCAGTGTGTCTCCAACACCACAGGAAAAGTCAAACTGCAGTACTGTCTACATGGTTCCAAATCACACCAGAAGTGCTCTGTAGAGTGACAAGTCCTGTATATGTATCAGCAAGTAGTGAAGCCTGACAAGAAGAGATAGCTAGAGCAAAATGCTGATGAATCCCTAGCATTATTATTAAAGCTTTTTATTTTGGACTAGCTCTACACTGGGCTTGGGTGAGTGAGTAGATGCTCACTAGCAACTGGAGCAGACAAGGTGCATGCGTGGATGACTACTTTCAGACATGTTTCTGTCAGAAAAGAAATTTAATTCATGCACACTCATTTCTGTGACCACATTTCCATTTTTGTGATGGAAACAAAAGTGGGAAAGTGGGAAACTCTAGCAAGCTTTGTTTGGTAGAATGAACCTGCTCCCAACTAAAATGCTAAAATGCTATTGTAGCCACTCGTATAATCTAGCTCAAGTTCTAAAAGAGATGTAGCCAAAAGCTTTCTGTCTGCTAATTTCCCTTCCCTCCAGAGGAAAAAAGGGTGAAAATGAAGAGAAAAAACTTGTCCTTAGTGTGTTGAATTAATAAAAATGAGGGGTATCATTAAAAGAATGCATTGTCAGTGCAACCTTATTTTTCTAGGGGAAAAAACACATCTTCAACCAGTTTTAGCTATTTGCTATATTGCCCTTCTCTGCAGCATCAGAACTGAATTGTTCCCGGTAGCACAGCACTGAACTTCCATAGGGCAATAGTCCAATCCTCTCTGATAAATGCTGTTCTCCACTGTGGTATATAGCTAAATTCTCCCTGCTCTTAATTAGCTGCACATATCTCATTAATGAGCTTTAAATCAAAGCAAGTCAGAAAGTGGCTACTATCTCCACTTGCAGGAGGGAACATTTCCTCCCTGTTACCCTTAGAGAATCACTAAACAATCAGCAAAGGAGATTTCAGAATAATGTGTCTCCTTGTCCCCTAAAGCTATGCAAATGATCTTTTTTATAACACTTTTCAATCTAATTGACACTTGTAATAAAATTCTGCCTGTACTGATCAATCTTACCTTAGAGTCATCCCACACCATCCCTTTAAGTAGTGCCCTTCAATTAAAACTTCCACAAGGCTGTGAAGACTGTAATAATCCACTTGCAGGGAGTGGGAGTTACTTGTTGCTCCAAGGATTTCATTAAAGATGTTTAAGACTACACATTTTAAAGCAATGGCTTTGTGAAGGGAGCTTTGTGAGCTTATGAATTCCACATGTTGTTTAATTATGTCTAGGAGTCCATTGCATGAATTTAATGAAAACTGTCCCATGGTTTCAAATAGAATATAGCTCTTTTCTTGCTGTCTGTATCAAGCAGCTTTAGGTATTTTTTTGAGCATTCTGCCACTACAAATCAAAATAATGACAGAAGGCACACACTGTCAATAAATGAAATACTGTTTTAAGCAAATAGTTTCAATCACATCACTCCAGATCGATCATCACTTGGAAATGCCAATTAATTATTCTGTGCAAGATGAATCACCACCAGCCATGTACATTTTCAAGAAAATTGATGACATACTTGATTGAGCATTAGAAACCCTTCAGATTGCCAAAATAAACTTTGTAATAGAGATAAACATTTTTCTTTCTTTAGCAAAAATCTACAGCAGTTCTCCAGAATGGTGGCACAGATGTCTATATCACGAAACATTTTGTATATCAAATGAACAGTCCTGCACACTGCCAGCCTCAATTTATATGATCTCTAGGGAAACTATAGGATTTTAAAACTATTGCTGCTTTTACTAGTACTGATGGCAGAGCTGAAAGAAAAATAAATGATGATTTTCACCTTATATTTAAGATAATTTTAAGACTTTTTACATCTTGTTGAAAAAGTTTGTTTTGCATGTTCAGTAATGTCTGCAGTTGGGGACAGGGGAACTTCACCTTACAGAAGGTTTGATTAATTCAGTGTAACCAGATACTCTTTAAATTAGTGAAATAGCACTGTGTCCATTTCAGAAAGCATAATCAATGGCATTGTGAACTTTTTATTCCTATACAGGGAATTTTTTCAGATCTATTTTTAAACCTTGTCTCTGCACACCAGGAACATACCTCACTCAGCAGGTTGCATACAACTGCAGGACAAGAAGAATGTCAGCTTATATGGATGGGTGTCTGTTGTTCCCCTTGATTCTGGTGTGTAGAAAGGCATGTAGGATTTATAAAGACAGATGAGGACACCAAAAACAGAGATGGTAGCTTGACAAGCAAGTGACTTCTCCAAAGGGCACTGAGTTGGTAATTTCTTCTGTAATCAACAACTGAAGCAGGAGACACAAGCCTATTTTCTGGGAATAAATATCATGTGGAAGAAAGTCCTTCTTCTCTCCATGCTGAGAGGCATCTTCCTTCAGCTTTCTACATCCCAGATATGAGAAGCATTCAGACCATCCTTGGATCTATTCATGCCTGAAAGTTACCTCTACGTTGTTCCAGTCTCCTGATTCATTGAGTCCCTCTACAGAGGTACTTTACATTCCTTTGTGGTCAATGCAGAGGAATAGAGTTCTGTAGTCCCTTAGCCAGTTTTCAGAATCATTAGCACCCTTTTTTAACCATGTAAGCTACCTAGACTTTCAATTCTGGAAATCTTAATCACTACAAAGACCAGAAATCCATTCTCAATATTTGCAACATGGTGGATATGTTTCTACATAGATCACTGAAGATGTGCCTCTGCCTGCAACCTGGGGACTTTTTTGACTTCTTTTAAAACTTTGGCACTAACTAGCCCAATTGACATGAGTAATCAACTCTTAGTTTGTTGTTATTTTACAGATAACAAAAGGCAGTAGAAAATGAAGCTCCAAATTTGTACATTTCTATAGACATGAGCTTTGGTAAGCCTGTGTATTTTAAAACAAAAGTTGCATATGGGAGTAAACTACTCCCCTAGAAGCTCCTATTCTTCAACTCCCAATGAGAAGACAGCATAGTCAATAAATTTGAGAGAGGTTCAGTGGATGAATATCCCAGAGAAGACACTGAATGTTGCACTCATTTATTTCAACCTAAGTTCGGCTCAGAACTAGTTGAGATGTTGCGGTCCTGAACAGTTCCGTGCATTTTTGCCACTTACATTAGTGACATTTCCTAAAAGCATCTCCTTGCTAGCTAACACTAGTTTGGGTCCCCTGGGGCTAGCAAAAATTTTAAATATATTTATCTGCTTAGGAAGAGACAGATCAAAGAGCTTCTGGGTTAGAGGTGGGGGAAAGCAACAGCCAAGACTTGAGGGGATTCTTAAGTTTCAAAATAGAAAAGGTTACTTTTATACCTTTTTTGTTTTTATATTATACATTTTTCTAGCATCACCACAAATATGCTGATAGAAAAAATGAATGTATTCTGCATGAAAAAAAAATCTGTGACAGTTTGAAGGGCACAGGATTCTTCTGTTCCAAGATCTCTCTGTGGACACTGCCCAGAAGTGATGGGAATTCCTAGACTCCAAGTGCATACCACTTACATTAATTATTGAAATAAACTTCATAACAGGTTCAGCATTTTAAAATATATTTATTTACACAGAAGAAGAAAGAAGTAGGATGCCTCAGATGCTTCTGCCATCTGCTCCTTTGAAAAGAAGAATTGTCTCCTTATCTCTTGGCATAGATAATTTCTTACAGAGCTTAAAAAGCAGGTCCTGTGTTATGCTGAGGACTTTGGTATTGCAAAACAATATCTCTCAGTCTTATTTTCCATTTTACAGTTCAGAAATCCTCATCATGTATGTTCATTCTTGAAGATCAGGGTCACAAAAAACTTAAAGTAAAGCTGATGTTGGAAACATACCCTCCTGGCTTCCCTTCTCTGCTCACTTAACATTCCATCTAAGGCAGCTGATATCTCAAATTGCTGTATTTAAAGCATAGTTATTAAATTAAAATCAAGCTAAGGGTTAAAACCCACTCATTCTGATGTTCCAGCTCCTCCCCATACACCACACCAACCTTTAAAATTCCTTATTTTTTCACAGGTAGTTGTTATACAAGCTCACCTCTAAAGATAGTTTTTATGTATCTGGGATTCTGGTGTCATTCGCACAAGTAGAAAGTTGATTCATTCTCCATCTACAGATTTTTCTACCATGTCTAAATCACAGGCTGATATCTTGAAAACCAAAAGGAATCAAGGTCCAAAATTCTTCCCCTATGCTTGTGCCTACAACAATTTGAAAGAAAGATTTGGGAATTTCAGTCAGTGTTCCACAGAAAATCATTGTCAGTGAACTACACACTCATGCAGGCCTCAAAACCAGAACACAATATCAGTTGGCCTTTCTGTCGGTAGCTTATTGATTTTCCTTTGAAAACTCTCAGATATGAGAGATATCCCACCACCAGGAATACTCACAGTGGAGCTACTTGCAACCTTCCTAGCATCAAAAAGGAAGAATGGAGTTTGCACAACGGAGGTTTGGAGGAGGTATCAGGAACTCTGTGAAGACACTCACCTCCACTTTCCTTTGTATACATGACAGACTCTTTATGTTTGTCCATTGATTGCTAAGGTAAAGTCTTTTTAGGGTCTTCCACAAAGCTACCTATCCTTTTACAATAGATTCAGGACTTACATTCAAAAGCTATTGATCATATTAATCCTTGATCTCAAAATCCCTTTTAATTTCCTTTCTTCTCATAGACCATCCAAATTAATTTCCTTGCTCCCTGCTGCAAAGTCCACATGCTATCAGGGAGGTATCAATGAAGCAGGACATTCCCCCTTCTGCAATTAAATCAGTGTCATTTTTTCCACCTGTTCTTGCTCTCTTTCATCATTATATGGTTAGTATTTTGCCTCAACATTTACATCATCATGGCAATAACTTAGGTAATTCAAAATACTATAGTTTCCCTATTTGTTGTGTATGTCTCACCTAAAAACATCAGCGATGTTTGTGAAGAACATGAATTGATTGTGAATCAGCTTGGGAGTAACTGTGAACTAATTAGCACTTGGTATTTTAACATAAATTGGATGGATGAAAAAACCTATTCAATTAAACACCTGTTTGTTGAATGAGATTTGTCCTGCTTGATTAATGAGCCTGCAAAGTTAAATAACCACCCAGGTAAATGCTCTTTTATCTACTGAACTCTTCATCGCTGTCTATTGAGACTCAAACCAGGTGTAGAAATTCAGACTTTTTAAGTGGGTTTGCATTAAATACAGGAAATAGCTGTATGCTAAATGTTTGGCAACACCTTTCTGTGGTCACTTTCATTTGTGATGGTGTAATGGCATGAGAGCTAAGGAGGAAAAGATATGGTCTGGACCCAGCTGCTTGCATTCAGTGCACTGGTGGAGCTCTGGTGAAACTGGGGCAAAATCAGCTTGAAACTAAAGACTGAAAGATCTTTCTTTGCCACTGAAAATTAAACTGCACACCTTTAAAACTGAAAAAGACTATTATAATCATGTAATGTGATCTGGATTAATACAGGCTTAAGTGCTTTCTTTATTCATTAAAATCTACATAGAGCCCATGACTCCTGTGGGAGATAGCACATCCCTTATGAAGACATCCAGTTCTTATTTTTAAAAGAGGGAGAAAGATGCTGTAAGAAAATTCTCTGTATTGCTGCTGACTTCTGTTTAGAAAGTGATTTTTTAAAATCTAGAGTAATGGTACATTTAATCAGGAGAAGGCAGATAAAAAAAGGACCTCAGGAGTTCCTAGTGACAGATATTTATTAACCACACCAAGGGAAAAGACAACTGAAATCAAATACTTACTGTCAGTGCAAGAGCAATACTAATAAAAACAAGCTGAACATTTAGTTTTAAATCAATTCTACTCAGCCAGAACTAACAATGGATCCATTGCTAAGATCTCCTAGAACAATGAGTTTTAAGACTTGCATATATTCTGTTAATTTGATTTCCGAGAAATCCAAAGGTTATCTTCTAAAGCCTTATGGTCATTGGTTATGTTTTCTTGCCAAAAATAGCCTAAGGTGTTGTGATTCACTTCCCCTGCAAAACAGTGTTCTGAAAGATGCTTGATCAACAAAATATTTCTAGGATATAGTAATAACATGTTCTGAAATAATTCTGCCTTGGTTATTGCAGTGGGATCTCTCATGCTAGGGTAAAATTATGACCACTGGTAGCACATTTCACAGATAGAAAAAATGGAGGAAAGGATGTAAAACTCTGTGAAGGATCTCTTTAAAAATTTAAAGATAAATAGACAAGAAGTCTGTAGGGGATCACTCTGAAGTAAAAATCACAGTGGACTTAATCTGCTTGTTAAGTGGCTATTTCTGAGACTATAACACGGCTATATAGTAGTTTGGAAGATTTTTACTTTTAAAATCATAATTTGCTTAGCTGTCTTGTTTTCAGCCCTGAGTATTGTAAGTTGAGGACAGAATATTTTAAACACTCTAAAATTATTGCTATATACAGAAGGCCATATTTTAATCTTACTCATACTTAAAATCAATTTTCTTGTACAGAAGAAAATGCACAAAAAAAATTGCAAGAGATTTCCTATAACATGCAGAGTGTTCCACATTTCCCCCAAAATTAGAACCTGGTCTAAAAATGTGCTAGCAAGAGTGTGAACTTTAACTTTCAGTAAAAAAATTGAGGATGATCAATACCTCTTCTGAATGAAGCCATACAAAAGTCCTCTCCAGTACTGCAACAGCAGCAAAAAAAATTACTCTGTGCTCCGTTTAATCTAATTAAGAAGTAGCATGAGAAATGATCAATGAAATTGTGCTGGCAATCCAAGTATTTCAAGCAGGAAAATAAAACTGTAACACAAGTGTAGAGATCATGGGGGGGGGTCATAAAAAAAAAAAAAGCAAAAGGTTTTTTTGTTTCCTTCATGGCTTTTTAACCTTCTGCCTTAGTTTTTCAGGGTTTTCTTTTCAAGCATAATCAGTTAATTAATTTTTAAATCTATTTTAAAGAAAAAATAATGATCTATTGGCACTTCTTAAAACAGAAAGCAAGGCTTACTACAGAATGGAGCAGTATGTTTGAAATATTTTGTTAAATATAACCCCAACTGAAGGTCTTCTCACTGTTGGGTGTTCAGGATATCTCTTCTGCGTGGAGGGACATGGGTATTCAGTAACATAAGGTCAGCCTTGACTCTCCCCTCAGCTTACTTTGGTTTGGGGAACTTTTGCTATGTACAAAGGAAAACTGAGTTTGTCCTCATGGAATAAGGCTATAAAGCCAATAGTTACTCAGTGCATGTGACACAGCTAAGTAGCACAAGTGATGGGAGAGTGGGCATGAAGATGGTAAATATTGACAGCTGTGGCATTGGAAGCTCTAGGGTCTAATCAAGGTTATGTCACTCTGTCGGTGAGACATGTTAGACAACTGATCCATCTGCTCTTTCACAAATCACCTGACACAAGGAATTATGATTAGCTGCCTCAAAAGAATAACATGATGCTTAAGTGGTGTTTGAATAGTGTTTTAATTGGCTTGGAAAGGCAAGAAAGGGAAAGAAATTTAATTTAGTGAGAATACTAGACTGGGATTTCTGGTTAACTGGAGAAATAGGCCTTGTAGAGCTGTCCTCAAATCAGAAGGAATATCAGCAGGTTGCCAGAACAGGTGACATTTGGGTGAACTGAGGTGGAACAGTCAGTCATGTTAAAGTCCTCTGCTTTTTACTGCACCTGGGAATGACAGGTCCCAAACTGTTGCGTGCATGCTGCATGAGGCAAAGAATGAGACCTGGTCTCCCTGGATGAACTGGGATGTCTGATTTGCACCTCAGTTGTCCATGCTCAGAGAAGCTGGACTTCAGAGATGCAGAAGCTCCCTGTCTAGTCCCTGAAAAAATGTAGGTGAAAGCTCCACAAGAACTTATGTTTAGTGCCCAAGCTAAATGCATATTTATCTAGAAGGCCCCAGATCACTTGCTTTTCTCTCATGGCTGTTTTAGATTTGAGGTACTCCCTTTTGGAGGACATCAGCACTGTGCATCTAGCAGCACCTCCTGTACAGATCATAGAATCAAAGAATGGCTTGTGTTGGAAGGGACATTAAACATCATTCAGTTCCAACTGCCCCATCACAAGCAGGGACACCTTCCACTAGATCAGGTTGCTCAGAGCTCCATCTAGTCTGGCCTTAAAACCCTCCAGGGATGGGGCATCCACAACCTGTCCCAGTGCCCCACCACACTCATAGGAAAGAACTTCCTGCTAATAGCTAATATAAACCTACTCTCTTTTAGTTTAAATCCATTTCCCCTTTTCTCGTCACTACACAATCTTGTAAAAAGCCCCTCTCCGTCATTCTTGTAGGCTCCCTTCAGGTCCTGGAAGGCTGCAATTAGGTCATCCTGAAACCTTTTCCAGACTGAACAAATCCAATACTCTCAGCCTTACAAGAGTTGCTCTGTCCCTCTAATAAACTTAGTGGTCCTCCTCTGGACTTGCTCCCAAAGGCCCATGTCTTTCTTGTGCTGGAGACCTCAGAGCTGAAAGCAGTACATGCAGTTTACAGGGCCATTATTTCCCCATAGTAATGAGGAAAATCTCCCTACATCTGTCCCCTCTAAGTCTAACAGGCAGCACTTGCTATTTCCTTCGGTGGAGGGACTGCCTCTAAAAATCTTATCAAACCCCTGTATACTTAAATTTCCGATTTTGTCCCTTTTGAAAACATATAGCCAGCTAAAAAGAAAATGGCTTGAACTTCTCAGGCTAAAAGAAGGTGTCTACTGTATAACATTTCATAAATTATTTCCCTTTGTGATTGCATTTGTAATGCAAATAAATATATTGTCATGTTTCCACTCTGTTCAAAGTTTGAGGGAGAAATGCATTTCTGAACAATTCCTTCATTTCAGAGAGTACAAATTTATTTTGGGGATACACAGTTTCAGTTTTAATTAAACCAGTAGTTTTTAATCTATTGATGCTATGGGTAAGGTGGGATTAGATGGTGGTATGAGGTGCTTCCTTTTGCTGCACACCCTTTAAGAAGTGATACAAAGAAGACTGTGGTTGGTCAGACTTTGTCAGAGAACTATGCAAAGCTGAATGCTCACAGAAAACTCTACTTTCTCCTCTGCATAAATCTATCATCTTGTCACAGACCATTTGAAACAAATAATAAAATTGCTTTGTGTTATCACATCAGTCACTACATAGCACCCTCAATTGCATGAACTTTTATTAAGCAAATTAAACACTACAATATAACTTTGATTGCAATAACCCCCCACTATGTGCCACAAGCAGTTTTACATCTGGTAGTGTCTGTATTGAAAGCACCATTCAAAGCCTGCACTTACTGAAATGGCTTTCGTCGCTTCAGAGAGACACGTTTCATTTTCTTTTAGAAAGACCCACAACTATGCAAAATTAAATATTGTGCTTCAGCAAGCATTAACTCTTACAGAAAGTACCTTGTAGTGTCACTTTTAAATGATGGGGATATAATTATTTTTCTTGATTTCTTTCCTAAAACTTTTTCAGGGTAAGTTGATATAAAAACTCTCAGGTTTAATATAGTGTGGTTTTATTTGCCATCACCAAAACTTCACAGGGAGCATTACTGAATGCTCATCTTATACTGCCCACTGAACTAAATATCATATATGTATTTCTGTACTTTTCTTGCACATCCCATTGAAAGTCATTGAAAAAATTCCATTGGCATTTACAGTTATACCACCATAAGCTTCTGGAGTTTTTTTCTGTGTTCCCTGCAGAGAAATGCCTGTTTGCTGCTGTGGGTGTGTGGCAAGCTCTAGTTTTGTTATTACTCCTATGTGCAGCTTTCTGTCTCACACATCTGTTGCATTGCCATTAGCCTGAACAGTAAATTTTTTTATAGCACCAATTTTTTTGTGAGATTTTGCAGAGGATTTGATAGATATTGACATCACAACAGGTCCTGTAACAGACCTGAAGACTTCTGAGCCACAGAATGTAGAGTAGCTAGTGACTTACAGGGGGACCTCAATGAAATGGTGGCTATTCTAGCACATGCTTCTCACAAGGACCCTCAGCCTAAATCCTGACATCTCACCACAATGTCTCCTGAAGGGTGAAAAGGCACAGGCTATTCCTGCAGCACAGGACAGAGTGAAGAAGTCTGTGAAATCAACCTATACTTGATGTTTTGCTGCTTGGAGTGAAGCACGGACTTTCACAGCCTACTCCGGCAATAATGGACCCGTGCTGAGAGAGGGCACCTTCTCTGGCACAGTGCCTACAGTTTGTGGTTTTAGTTTCTCCTGTCTATTCAGCCAGGGACCCTGCATTTTCTCCAGCAGCAAGTTGAAAGCTATTACATACAGGCTCATTTTTAAAATATGAGCTGAGCAAAATCATCTCTGTGTACTGTCTTCCTGTTGCTCAGACTGTGCAATGGTGCCTTGTGTGAGTTGCAGTCCCTGTTATTGAAATTCAACCAAAAAAAGTCTTTCTCTGACACTTTGTCATTCTAGAAACATGCTGAGACCTGATGTTGCTCTGCTTTAATATCTCTGCTGCCTACCCAAGGCCTGAAAAAGCTGGATCTTTCACTACTGTGAGAACTGGGGGAGAGGCCAAAGACTTTAATCCCCCTTTGCAAACAAAAGGTGTGTTTACTGAAAGAACTTGGGTAGTAACTCACACTTGATCTTGGGGAACAATTCATGCTTTGCTGCACTAGTCATGTGAATCCCCACAAAGAAAAAAACTTAGGAAAGTATATGATTCTATATGCATAAAGGCAAAAAGGTGTTATGGTCTTCCCAAGTGATCCTCTGCTCTCTGCAGAATATTACATTTGACCAAGAATAATACACCTCTCCACACACTCTGTACTGGTGAGGCTCCCCCTTCCTTCAAACCGTGTGTTTGTGCTGTCTTTTCTTCTGTGCCTGTGTCATCAAAAAAAAAAACCCAAAACCAAACACCCCCCTCTCCCCCCAAAAAAACCAACACAAAAACCCAAACCCCACATTATTAGTGGAAAGGAAGATATAAGAGAAAGGACTGTGGAATTTTAGGAGGTAGCTAACTGTTTTCACTGAGCTACAGGACAGTATGTTACAATAGCCCTATGCAGGCTATCTTTTGAACCAGACTGTAAAAGCACTGGCACCCTACTTTTCTGTAGACTCTGAGGGATTTATTCACAGACTTAAGTTAAGGGTGGGGAAGTGGCACAGGCCTTTCTCTTCCAAGCAACCTATTCGGTGCCCAATAGTTTAAATGACAGGCTTTGGGTGCAAAATCCAAGAGCCTGAAAGCATCATTCAGTATGAAACAGTTCTTTAATCTCGGGACAAAAATGATCCTTGGGTTGCCTCCAGCCAATCTTAAATTCGGAAATTTTGCTTCTTACACACAGCTATCCCAAGAGCAAAATTAACTTACACCTCTTTCTTACAGAGGTAAACCAGCAGAAAATGTGAAAGGGAAGTGATGCTGTACTAGGGGAATAAGGCAAAGGAAATGTTAAAAACTGATAGCTTATTCCCGAAGAAACAATATGAGCACAGCCAAGCAGAAAAATGTGCAAATACTACTCTTAATTCACTCTAGACAATTTGTCATTTATAATATTTTCTTTAGAGTCTGTGAAATCACAAACACAGTGGGTAAACTGCTGCTATTTCTCTTGTTTAGTTGTTTACCCGGGGAGAAGAATGGGAACATGGGTAGGGGGTTGTAGAGAGCTGTTTAAAAATGATCTGGCACCATAGAAGTTTACACTGAGGTGCTTGTGGTAGCAGTTTCCTCTCATTTGTGTATTTCATTCCTTTTAAAGCTCAAATATATGATATGTAACGTGCACAATTTCATTATCCTTTTTCTTTTCATAATGTTGCTTTAATATTAATTAATTTATAATAAATTCAGTATAGAGAAATCTGTATGCACAG
>JAOXXN010000001.1:49128412-49139496 GCA_026770055.1 Myrmophylax atrothorax | reverse complement strand
CCACTTCTTTGGTAGACTAAAAATCTGTCTTCACACTGATGTCATTAATTTTTTTATGATATTCTTTCATATTCCTTCTCTTTTTCCCAATATTTACACACTCAGTGTTGAAACTGATATCACTGCAGCAACACAGATATTCCAGGTAATCACATGTATCTGTTTCCTCATGAAAAATGACCCCTCAGGCATGTAAAGTTAACTGTGGGCTTTTAAGTTTCATTATGTACTTCTTGTTTTACCGTCAGTTTGGCGTTAAAATTAAGAACTGAAGCAGACATCCTATATCCTAAATACGATACCAAATTTCATTCTATGGGCAAAACATTTGATCACCCCTCTGAGTCTTAAGCAGATATTAAGTATGACCTGACCAGCTAATAAGAAGCAGAGACTAGTTTGTTTCATTATTGCTTCACTGCATTTGAAGATGAGAGCTTACTCCTAAATTATGTTGGTATCTTGGCAAAATAGTCCAATTATTACAAAACAATCCAATATGGTTTTGTGGGTAATTTTTAATAGAAGAAAAAATTCCATAAGAAAAAGCTATAGGTCCCAATCACAATTTTAATGGAATTATTTCTATGAAAACTCTGATGTTTTGTTTATTTCAGTGTTTTCAGTCTTCCACTCTGTTGTCAGATGTCAAAAAGGAATTGTCCCTTAGGGAATTCCCAGAGGTTAATTAGTTAAAATTTTAGAGTTTTTTCAAAATGTTCTTCTGTCTTATATTTTAGTTCCTTTGTATTCCCAATATATTGCAGTTGTCAGAGAGACCAACATGACTTGTGCACCTCTTATCCGTACCTACTCAATGCAAGCTTATGGCCTTAGTAATTCTGGATAGAGCTTTGTATCTAGGTCTGGAAGACATCTGTGCATGGACTTCAGCAGAAGCCAAGTGGCAGGGATGGGCATCTGCCAGAAGAGCACGTTACCACAACAGTCCTTGTTGCTTCAAGCTACCTCCATGTTACGTTCAAAGCTTTATTTTTTTTCTGAAAAAATGGGAAAAATGGAGGCCTTTGCACTCTGCATGTATTATATAATGTCTTAGAGTTCTAATGCATGGGAAAAAACTTCAGGGGAGCTTTTTTTTTTCTGATGATGGTTTTGTCCATTAGAGGCCAGGGCCATAATCTGATTTGCATTTTAGAACAAAGTGCAAAAGAATCTCATCCAAAATACCAGTATAAGCCTTCTGTCACTAGACTTTTCCCAGTCACTTTTGACCTGTTCATGCAGCCATTGGAAGAGGCACAATGTAATATTAAAGTCTGACACCTAATTTTCAGAGTCGGTCTCATGGATTGGTGTTAAGATAATAAAAAGTAGACGGGAAAAGGTCCTAGACACTTTATCTTGTCCATTGCACTGTTTCAGTACAGCGCCAGTTCTGTTCACATCACTCCTGATCACTTCTTCTCTAATACGCTCTTCAGTGGGAACTAATCCATAACTGATGCACACAGACTGTCCCAGTGCTTTAAAATCTCTTTCCATTTTAATCTTGTTCTGCTATGAATGAATCCATTTTTCCTAACTTCAGTGCATTCCTTCTTTTCCTGGTCATGTGAATGTGAAAAAAGTCTTTTCTATTCCTCTTTAAATTTATGAGAATAAAATTTATGTTCTTGGAAATTCATGTTCCCACTTGAATTACTGTTCTTTAGACTAAACAGTCTCAATTATAAAATTCAAAAAGCTCTCTAAATCTCTTATCATTCTTTTAACTCACTGGACTTCTTGCTTTAACACGTATCTGCCTTGAAATATGGTACCCAGAGAGGGACAAAGTTTACAATAAAGTCCTTGTCAAGGCTGTCAAGACCAGAAGTATGCATTGATCTGTCTTGAAAGCTGTGTTCCTCTGGATATATCACATTGTGAGATTTGTCTCTTTGAAAGAGTGATATTTTCAGTCACGTTTAGTTTGTCATCCGTTACAAATCTGAGTTTATAACTGGTTTTCTAGATCTTTTATAGAGTGTTGTTCTTATTCATCCAAATAATTCTGACACCTTACTCTTTCCTGAATGATCTTTCCTGCAACAGAGTCACACACAGAGTCTCATACACCAAGTTACAATTTTCAATATCCCTTGACAAGTGCAATTGCAGCATGGGGAGTCCATGCAGTTGTGTTCATCCTCCCCAACACTGTCTTCTTGCTGTTCTAACAGCTCCCTTTGATGCATGTATTGTGAGGAGCTCAGCTTGATGGCACATCACTCTCTGTTTTCAGACACATTTTCAAAGGGCCTGTTTTTGCTGTAGCATCCTGGAAGGGAGACACTTCAGAGCTGTTGCAAAGGCTTCTTGTAAGTATGGTCATTGTGAGAAAAGTCAGACTATTGCCTAACATTAGTTGCACTGAAAGGGAATGCTGGATGAGCTAGGCTGCTGCTGAGCTTGTCCCTGTTCTCTCTGTCTTTGATCTGATTAAGAAGCATAAACTAAACCTCACTGGTAATCTGGAAAGTAGTGAACATATAGTTCACCCACTTCAGAGAGCAGTAAACAAGCAGTGGCAGAGCCTGCCTGTGCTGCACTTCATACCAGCTGGAACAGTCATGGACGTTTGGGAAAGCACTCCAGCATAGAAAATATATTATTTTTCCCTTTGCTCTCTTTCAGTTTCATCTCTGCAGAGAAGTGAAAAGTGGCTCCTTCTAACAGCAGGGAGAAAAAAAGAAAATAACTCAGGATAAATGCAGATTTGGGGTTTGACATAGTTTTAAAAACTACAACACAGAACTTGCTTTAAGGCAAGATAAGAGAGAAGTATTATATTCTCAGATAGTCAAAAAGTTGAGAAAAATGTCAATTTTAGTTAAAAAGTTTCAATTTTGAACATTTTATGAGTTTTAATGTTTAGGTAAAAGTCAAAATTGCTTCAAGTGCTTGGAGCTGAATGATTTTAAGCTTTTAGAAACCAAGGAGGATTCCTCTCAAATTAAATCATTTGTTGAAAATAAGACATATCGCAAACAATATTAGTGTCTTCAAACTGTTTTTCATCTCCCTCACCCAAACTGCCCAACATCAAACTTCACCCATCTTCACTCAGATCTCACAAAGGAGATAGCAAGTATACGGAGTTAACACAATAAGAAACAAAAATCTTTAGCAAATGGGAAGGAGACTGATGTTTCAACTTTTACTCCCCAAATAAGGAAGAATGTAGAGTCCTTTGGGAAAATGACTAATGTAAAAGGAGCAAAAGACTCTCTTTCCTGGAATAACAAAAATACACATATATTTTAATCTGTGTTCTGGCTTTCATAATGCAACTACATGCTTTTGGCTCTGTGGTGCTGTCAGCAAAAATTAATTTTAAAAGTAGTACACATGAGTGACTTCAGCCTTTGCCTTAATTTAGTTTTTCACTAAGAGCTGAGATAAGACAGAGCTGCACTGATGCAGGATGGACGGCTGTACACTATATTGTAGGAGACGACAGTGCTAAATTAATCATGTTCTATCTGGAATTTGCAATTCTTTCAGAGATGCTCAAGACAATATAAAAAATTTAGTGGTAACAGTGAAAGTAGGCAGAAGGTTGTGAAGCAGAAAGCTTCAGAGGGCACTTTAAATGTGAAAGATGCATTACAGTTTCTCACACATGAACAAGATAGTATGCCTTACTAAAAATATAATAAATACAGAGTGTATTCTGCCAGATGCAGCTGTGAAGGGAGCGCTCTCCCAGTCAGATGTACCAAGCGTGATTGACACCCCCTTAACTTTGCTGTGATATAACTAAATATGAAAACGAACAGTCTTGGAATGATGTTTGCATTAGGAACAACATACCATTCTGTTACTCTCAGAAGCCAAGCAAATATAAAAGAAGTTTTGGTATACGTACTAGAGGAGCCAACCTGTTCCTCAGTCAGGATTTCACTTTTCATTTGTTTCCTCTTTCTCCTCTACTTTTCTTCTTTTAATTTTCATTGCATTGTCGCAAGACTTGCTCCTGCTACAAACATCAGGGGAATGAAGGGAAATGTAAATTACCCCATTAGTGGCTCACGGATTGTCTGCTGTAATTTGAATAAATCAGTACATGCCTGGCTGCAGCAGCAACAGGTAGGAGAGACAGACGTGCAGGTTCCCTCTGCTCCAGTGTCACTCCATCCTTGCAAGGCTTTTCAACTCAAACACAAGGGTGCACAGATCACTTCTACAAGGACCCTTACCTTGTAGAAAGCAAAATGTAAAAGAAAAACTCCCCTTTAAGTTTGGAAATAAATAATTAGTGGTCTTTCTTTTCCTTGTAAACCTACCTGCTGCAGTCAGTGGATAACGAGCAGGTGTTGAAAGCTGCTCTGTGAGTTTCATCAGCAGTCAGAGGCTCTTCATGACAGCTCCAAAGTCACTCCACTTCTGAGGGAAGAAAAGATTGTTGTTGACTTGATCAAGACTAGTGAACAAAAGGCTAAATAAGTTCCCCCTTTCCCATCCAAACACACTATTGATGCTTTTGAGCCAGGGCCTCTGCTGCGGATCTGTATAGGCCTCTGACTACAAGGAAGGACGTTACTCTCACCATGCTGGTGTCTTTGCCTTTGGGGATGTAGGGAAATGAGGAAAAAGACCTTCCACCAGATAGACCCTGTACATAACCTTTGATAATGACACTAAAGTAGACTGTTTTTCTATAGGTGAATGTAAGACTATGAGAACTGTGGGAAAGATAGCCAAAAATGCATGTGAGGAAAACTTCTAGAGCACTTTTCCCAGATATGGAGAATGAGCATATAGTTAACACAGAGGAACCCAGTGAGATCATGATAGTCACAGCGCAAGTGAAAGATACTCCTCAGTGTAAGAAAGCAATTTCTGAATTCATTGCCTCATGATTTCCATTATTCTTGCATGTCCAGCTGCATCTTCCCCTTTCTGGTTGTAAGATATTTTTCACAACTGAATTTTTCTGAGAGATTACAACAAAAATTACCTTACACTTTAGCTTGGTAGCCAGTGGTCTTGGAAAAAAGCTGGGCCTTAGAGGATTCTTTTGGATCTATCAACAATGACCACCTGGAGTATATTGGCCAGTTAAAAAGTGGCAAATATACTACCTCTAGGCTTCATTTTTCACTGTACTATTTGTTCTGCAAGAAAATGTTGCAAAACTAGTATTGCTAGAAATGGGTGGTCTGAAAATCTCTGTTTTTTTCATCTTAACACTTTTTGGCTCTTTCTCCTTTCACGTGTCCATGCTGTTTCCTGGGGAAAGGCAATGTGAGAGCCTATAGGGGAGTCTTTAATATGTCAATAGCCCTGCAAACAGATCCTTTAAAGAGCAGGAACAGGTGGGCAAATGAATCTACCGGGCAAAGTTAAATCTGTGGTGACTTAGTCCAGTAAAATACTTCCATTCAGGTTAGCTACAAGAGAAGACAATATTTTATTATGTTACTCTTTATATCTCAAAAGATTCACTTTTGAGTTACCTGAATCTGGTGATTGTAATCACTTAATATACTAGCTATTAATAATTGTTTCAATACAACTGAATCCAAATTTCTCAAATTCAATTTATGTCCAAAATTTTATTGCACTAATGGAATTCATTTAATTAGACATTATGTGAGGCATGCATGTTATTCTAAAAAATATAATCATTTGTAACACAGATTGATAAAATGTCCAAAACATCTCATTGGATACATTTTCATTACAGTGTTCGTGAAGTAACTGATAAATCTTAAAAATTCTTTAAAATTCTTTCTTTTCCCAGAGTATGCACACTGTTAAGTGTTGTATAGACAGGCTTGCCTATAAGTTTCTCATTTCAAAAAGGACCCATTTCTGTCCAAAATCACAGAATGACAGAGTCACAGAATATTCTGAGTTGGAAGGGACCCACATGGATCGTCAAGTCCAACTCTGAAATGAATGTTGTGTACAGAGATCAAACTTATGACCTTAGTATTATTAGCATCATGCTCTAACCAACTGAAATAATCTCAGGGTCACAATTACCTAGTAGATGCACAGACAGTACTTTAAAAACAAAGCTTAAATACAGGTAAAGAAAAGACTTTCTTCAAATGTTACTTGCTTTGTTGTTTATTTTTATCAACAATTGCTATTATTAAATATATATAAATACCACAATTATATACTCAGCTTCTAAGCTGTTATTTGTGTTTCAATAGCTTTGAACTCCTTTGAATGTTTAAAAATGTTAATCTGGGTTGGAGTATATTAGTATTACTTTATAAGTTTTTGGTTTGTAATAGACATAATGGATCACAACCTAGACAGTTCATGATGTATAACAGATGGTGGCAGTTTGTTCAAGCAAGTTTTATTGCTTGTTTTAGCCTTATTCTAAATGCCCTACACATTAATTCCTAATTTCATACTATTATTACTAATTATATAACATTGATTTTTTTTTTCTTTAGTAGATAATTCACCTTAACACATGAACTAATGACTTTGGCTGCTGTGAACTGCTGAAGCAATTTTTTAAGCTAGATTCTTTAGGTCTGTCCTTGTAGAGTAAGTGAAGGTGTGATTGCAGCATGAATAAGCAGTCACTGCTTGTGCTGGCTTTAGTCTGCTCAGCAGCAGGAGAAGGAACAGAGAAGCCATGACTGACTCCACTTAGCATGACCTGAGCAAGCACTCTTGAAACTGTGGGCCACCTCTACACTGAGGCCTCTGCTATCCCCATGTTGTTATGGTTCTTAAAGACAGTGGTAGAACACCATAAGACCATTGTGAATGGTAGTTAAACCAATGATAACTTGGACTTACCTCTCTTTTCTGTGTGAACATTTTAAAAGCAGGAAACAAGGTTCTGTGCAAGTTGTACTATTATAACGTGACATAAAAGAGTGAGGCTAACTCTAAAGTCAAGCAGTTATGAGAGGTTGTTCTTGAAAATGCTCCATTCTAAAATAACCTTCTAATATTGCCAATGCTTATAAAGAACAGAGGAAAAGTTATCTTTATCTACTGGGGTGGCTGTGAAGAAAGAATTATTAGGTTATACCAAGTAGGCAATAATTCAGTGTTTTAGTGTGATGGCTGATTTTTACATTTGTATATGAGAGAGATATTTCATGTTAAAATAATTTTGGAGTAAAAAATATTCTGGAGTAGTGTCAAATCTTTTAGAGAACCATTTTAAAATAAAACTGTCCTGACTCATCAATATTTCAGTATTTCTTTGTAAGTTGCCAGAATTGTTTTTCACATAGGTAAATGCCATTTTACAACTGGTTCAATTTTTTTTTCTAAACAATATTTTGATCTTTCTTCAACAGCAATCAGTAGTTGAATCCCTTTTTTAACTCAACAATGAAGCACTCCCTGGACTCTAACAGTGAAGGAGGTCCTTCTATAAATTAAGGTCTTCTTCCCACCATTAGAGCAATAATATTTTAAATTAAATACTGAAAAGCATGCACATATCATCTGGGCTACAAAAATGCATCAGGTGAGCATATATAGCATAAACCAGGGTTTATTGTGGAAGGAAATTAGTACAATTGCAAAAATGAAGACTCATCACTCCCAGCTATTGCTTTTAATACAAATTTGCTTACTAGGAGGTACTAGGCTCTCTTCTGTGACTAGGACAGAAAGTGTTCCAAATGGGGAAGCAAATTATTAATGCTTTTTTCTTCTGTGTGTAGCTGTGTAAATTCATGATGAGTTAACACAGGTTAAATTCTTTTCACCTCTAGGAGAATAAATACTTTTGGTCTGTGTTATATAAAATATTATTTGTTTTGGATAATATCTTAGCTTCTGTAGTCTTTGAGAATATTGAGATAATCATATTCCCAAAAGGTTTTATCTTCTAGTCTGTGAAAACAGCAAGCTCTCTTTCTTGTCTTTAGTAGGATTTTACCTCATTCCAATTGCAATATGGTGCCTAAGTGGAAGTAAAAAACATGTCTTTCTGTTGGTGCACATTAAAATAGAGATTATTCCTCTTCCCTTGCATGAGTGAAGCTGTAAGGGCTCATACAGAGCCGCAACATTTTTCGTCTTCCCAGTGAAACACCTTTCTGAGCAAAGAGTCCTTATGTAGACATGTAGACATCCTTTTTTTTTTTTTGTTCAAAAAATGATGTTAACTTTTCAGTTTGGCTGTTGTTCATGTATTATATCAACTTATATTGCAAAATAAATTTTGCATAACTTGGAAGAGTCCACCAATAGCCAAAATGTCTTCAGTCAAGGGCAAAAACATTTTAAGCCTTCAAAACCCTGGCTAAGGCAGAAAAAAGCCCCAAACATGTTTCTTGCTGATTTCTGTAATGGAGTGATACAGGATTTCTACTACTATATTGGGCTGTGTGGTTACTGGGGACAGAATGGATGAGGAAGAAGCCATTCAGTTCTTAAAGACATTGGACAGAGTCCAATCAGGATGAGGAAAAGATTTCAGCTGGGGCTGATCTTGTTAAATCTGAGTCTTCAAACTCTGTTTCCTCTCCCTTAAAAAGACATCCAATAAACAGAACTAGTTGAACCAATTCTTATGCATTTAAAGAAGGTATGAAAACAGCACCAATGACAGATATCCAGTCATATACTTCCAGTGGGAACTTCAAATTTTGTCCTGTATATTTTTGCTTCTAATAATCCTGCTTTCTCACCTCTGCCTGACCAGAAGAAAAGGAATGACACTGGAAATGCCTGTGTCATATTTGTCTAAGAAAATGGTCCTGGGGAATTTGCTGCAAGACTGTTTCCCAGTCTGGTTTCTCAGAGACCTCTGCTCTTCTGCACATGTGATTCAGAGGCAGCGGTGCCTTGGAAGCACCTTCTCCTCTTCATATCCTTTCCAGTTCCTTCTCTCCATCATCCCCAAAAAACTTCTGCCATTACATGCCCAGGATCCTCCCTCTTGCTGTGACCCCCAAATTGTAGTGTTCTTCCTGCTTTGTTTCCTTTTTTTTAATGTTAGTCTGCTATTTCTTCTCCTCCTCCTTTCTTTTACTCATTTCTGGTTTTGCTTCTTGCTTTCAACAAATTGCATGTTTTTGCCAACCCTGTTCCACTGCTGGTTGCACCATCCCACATGATTTCTTCTTCTGTGGAAACATCTCCCACATCTTTATTTCCATCTTTACTTTCTGTTTATGGTCAGTTACTCTCAGCATCCCAGGTGTAGTGCTGCTGGCTCAACACATTCTCCACCAAAGTGGTTTCTTAACCTTCAAATTGTTTTATCTTCTTCTTCTGTGTCTTCTTTTTTTAATAAACAAAGCATGTCCAATCAGATAGTCCACAAAGTGATTTTTACTCTTTGTGAGTTTGTGAGGTTATAATAAGAACTTTGAAACTCTGTTGGAGTATCATCCTCTCAACAACTTATATCTCAAACTGTTTATTAGAGACAATTCAATTTATCTGATGGTGGCTGTACAGCTAAGAGTGATTTCTGTTGAAGGTATCTGCTTGTTGCCTTTCACCTGCTTTGGATAATTTCAGACTTCCTATGAGACTGGGATTCTGCAGTCAATATTGTAGTAATCACTATGTCTTTTCAGTCTCTTTTTTAATGGGGGGAGGGGAAGGAGTAGAGGAAATTTGCAGAGATTCATATCGAGTGAAGGTGGGTGTTATGCCCAAAGACGTACCTTGTGGAAAAATTCTCCAGCTGAATGCGTCACACATAAGAGGGATGGAACAGCAAATAAAGAAATGGCCCAGATAAGATCATTAATTTAACAGTTATATCTGCACATACAAAATCCAACATGATAATGGCAAAGGTGGTTTGGTGGCAGTTCTGGCTCTTTCTTTTACTGTTTCCCAGGACTCTCTCCACCAGTTTCACTTTTGGTAGATGCTATTTGTGCTTGATTTTGGCCTAAAGAGTAAATGGGGGTTTTTTGAAAGTTAAAGTGGAACAGCCATGTTGACATAGGGATATATTCCAGCCTGTTTCACCTGGGAACAGAGTTTACTTGAGAAGAATATTCAACTGAGGCTGTTTGTAGAGTTCATCAAAGGATGTCTCGCTCTTGTGACGGCAGTAGCAATCTCTTCTCCTGTCAGTTCCCATTAAGTCAATGGCAGTGTAACATTTCTCTTACTATGAGTGGCACAGATGATAGAAACTGTACTTTTTAATTAGGAAATATCATACATGCAGACATAAGTCTGGGCAGGAGCTCTGTTCAAGGCTTCTTCATTTATGCTGCTGCCCCTCATTTCCCATTCTGTTTGCTTCTACTTTCTAGTCTTCAGTTGGCCCTGATTTGAGGTATGGGGGAAGGTGAGGTTCTTTGTGGAGACAGGAATAAAAGTTTAGAGTTAACTAAGTTTGAAGTTTAATGTAATTTTTCCATTAAAGAAAAGCGTAAGAACTCTTTTTTTTGCTGAATACAATAAAATACCTTGATTTTAGGAGCACAGGAGAAAAACAAGAGCATGAAAAGGTAGATTTGCAGATAAACAGTCTTTGTCCTTTTTTATGGTAACCTATTGATTAGGGCATGCATCCAGAGTGTGAGAGATCTGGACAGCAGCTCTTTCTCATATTAATATTTAATAATTATACTAAAGGGAAAATCATCTAAAGAGAAACAAAAACCTGGTACAATTGCACTGGCATGACAGACCCCGGGGCAATGGGAGACTGACAGTCAAACATTGCCACAGAGAAGACTGTGTTGAACCTAGGGCTACTGTATCACGGCATGTCCTAAATGTCAGGTTACTAAGTAAAGGAAGAACCTGTTTTCTGCTGATATAGCCTACTAAAGTTTACCAGCTCTCGTCTCTTTCTTCACCCTTGTTAACTGCAAGGTAACAGGTCAGAAGAACACTTGAAGAATGAGGCCTACATGTTTGAGAAATAATTACTGAAAAATAATATACAAAGGTTTAATATTGCCTCTGTGGTTTCAGAGGTGTGTGGACATATTATAGGAAAAACCCCACCATGGTGATTCAAATTAATACAGTATGTTTCATGGAAAATGAAATCATGAAACACAATGGAAAAGCTCTCTGCTAAACTTAATCACTTTAAGAAAACAACTGTCTTGGGTTAAGCTGGCAAAATGCCAACTGCCCAAGAACAGAGAAAAAGT
>JAOXXN010000001.1:49078948-49119562 GCA_026770055.1 Myrmophylax atrothorax | reverse complement strand
TTGCTATTATTACAATGTTGTCTCATTGGCGAATAAAACAAGAACGGGTATCAAATTTTTGGGTAAGTTCTATCTCTTTTAATAGAGAAATTACAGTAGTTAAAAGATCTCTTCTACTGGTGATTGCTTTGCAGTTTCCCACCATTTGCAGTAATAATTGCAAAAGCAAGTAGTGGAATGTGAGGTTTTAACCCATATTTTATGGGTCACAAATGGGCTTTAAAAGCACTGCAGTCTTGCAATTTCATCTAGAGATAATTATTAGATAATGCCAGTAGTAAATTATTTGCTGCTCATATACTTCCTAATATTCACTACCCACAGGTAATTATTCCACCATTTTAAAAAGAAAGTACATTTGAAACTATTAGCTATCACTTTTAAGAGTTGTACACACAACGAGCAAGGCATTGTCCCAACCCTGCAATCCAGAAGAGTCATCACCTGCTTGGTGTTGCTTCTTCCTCCCTGATGCATCTCAGTAGAATTGTTCTGGGCTTACACAGGTGATCAGTGACAGGACCTGAGGGAACAGCCTGAAGTTGTATCAGGGGAGGTTTAGGTTGGATATTAGGAAAAGATTCTTCATCCAGAAGGTTGCTGGGTTCTAGAACAGACTCCCCAGGGAAGTGGTCACAGCATCAAGCCTGACAGAGTTCAAGAAGTGTTTGGACAACACTCTCAGGCACATGGTGTCTCTTGGGGTGGTCATTTGCAGGACCAGGAGTTGGACCAGATGATCCTTGCAGGTCCCTTTCAGCTCAGGATATCCTATGATTCTGCGGTCCAGACTCCTTTTCTAGGCAAACTTTTTTCAGTAAATACATCCACTGCATGATGCCTCCTATGTTTTTGTATTAGGATCTGGAACCCCTCAAAAATAAAATATAATATCCTTTAAAATATCTATGACATTGTGTAAAGCCTTAAAAGAAAAAAAAAAACACAAAACCAAACCAACCAAACAAACAAATCCCTAGAACCACAAAACACCTGCTTCAATTCTGATTACCAGTAGCAATGGCTGAGTCAAATTAATGAAACTATACTCATTCCTCAAAACTGAGAGTTAAGGAGCTCCCCTCTACTGAAACCACCAAAAGCAGTTCCCTGTTAAGTGTGTTGGGAGTGCACTTTCCATTACTAGAGACCTGAAATAAAGTAAGTCCCAAATCCAGGGAAACTCTGTATGAGTATCATCCTTTTTTCTTTGAATTCTCCCTTTTTCAACAAGATTCACTGCTCAAGCCGATACCCCTTACTAAAACTCCTGCTGGCAGATGGAGGGGACTTGTCAAAGCTCTGCCTGGAAGCTCACAAGCCATGCTGGCATGGTATCTGTGTTAGCATCTCTTTAATGAGTACTTAAGTAATTCCAAATTTTTTAAAAGACTTGTCATTGTTTCTCAAGTAGACAAAAGCATCATTACATTTCAGGCTACCAGTGCTGCCTTCTTCATGAGTTAGGTGATGTTAAACACCACTAAAAATTGATAAAGAATCAAATCACAGCCTAATTTACAAAATAACAGTCAACTGACACCACATTAAAAGGCTGATCAGCCTTCAAAATTATTGCAGTGTGTTTATTTTTTAGATCATTTTAGTCTTTGAAATGTCAAGTGCAGTGATCCATCTGAGCTGCAAATGTGGATGAACACACACAGCATTGTCATCCGCTTGGAGAAGAGTTGAAAGCAATTGCACATGGATTCATTACAGAACTCTTACCTGTTCTGCATAAAATTCATGAGGAACAATGTAACCAACCAGTCTCAGTTCTGTAAGTTCTACTAACTTTTAAGAAGGATACCTACCTTTTGGCTAACATTTATTCAGACATGCCGTAAAGCCACCTCCTGACTCTTTTGCTGCTGAAACTCTTGAACATACAGCCCCCAATACACATTTAGAATCATGGAATCATAAAAAGATGTGGGTTGGAAGGGACCCAAAAGATCATCTAGTTCCAACCCACCTCACATGGCAGGGACACCTTCCACTACACCAGGTTGCTCAAAGCCCCATCCAACCTGGCCTTGAACTCTTCAAGGGAAGGGGCATCCCCAGCTTCTCTGGGCAACCTGTTCTTGTGCCTCATGACCCTCACAGTAAAGAATTCCTTCCCAATTTGTAATCTAAACCCACTCTCCTTCAGTTTAAAGCCATTCCCCTTTGTCCTATCCCTACATACCCGTCTGAAAAGTCCCTCTCTGGCCTTCTTGTAAATCACCTTCAGGTACTGGCAGGCTGCTCTAAGCTCTCCCTGGAGCCTTCTCTTCTCCAGACTGAACAGCCCCAGCTCTCTCAGCCTATCTTCACAGGAGAGGTGCTCCACCCCCTCTGGTCAATTTCATGGCCCTCCTCTGGACTCGCTCCAACAGGCCAAAGTTTTGTGTTTCTGGTGCAACTCCAAAGCTATGTATGGCAATACACTTTTAAAGCAAAAGGATAAAATGAGTTCCCTATAGCCATGTTTGAGTTCCACAAAAGAGCTGAGCTTCTGCAGCCAGATGCCTTTACAAATAAGGCATGCCTGCTCATGAATTCTGTGTACAGAAGTAGCTGTGAAACTAATGAACTTTGGGAATATGCAACCCAGTATATGGGCTCCATAGAAACTTACTTTTTTCCAATTGTGATGGCATTACATGAACATTTCTACTGACTATGCAATTTCTTGAACAGAATTTCTTGAAATATTCTGGCTGTTACTGGTTTTCTTGCACAGGCTCATGCTGTACAGTAGTAAAGAGCTGAGCCTCTTAACCCCAGGTGAATGCATGGAAGAAAGTAGAACTAAAATTATACTGGAGTATAAAAGTGGGAGAGTGGAGAACCTGAAAGTCCTACCAGAGCTGAAACTGTCAGTATGGATGGCATCTTGAGAAGGTTGTAAAAACATTTCACACTGTCACTGCAAACAGTGGGTGCCAACAAAAGAAGAAAACAAGAGTGAGATTTTATTTCTGAATAATTTGACTTTTAATAGTTTTCTGTTGACTTGGAAAAAACAGATTAACTATAAACTCACACTAGACATAGATGTGTGTGGTGAATTTTAGAGAACCATAGAATCATCAAGGTTGTAAAAGACCTCCAAGATCAAGTTCAGCTACCATGCCAACTAAACCCTACCGTGAAATGCCACATCTACTTGTTTTTTGAACACTCCCAGAGATGGTCACTCCACCATTTCCCCGAGGAGCCTATTCCAATGCCTAACCACTCTTTTAGTGAAGAAATCTTTCCTAATACCCATTCTGAACCTCCCATGGTGCAATTTGAGGCCGTTTCCCCTTGTCTTATCTCCAGTTGCCTGGGAGAAGATGCTGACACCCGCCATGCATATGACTTCATCTCAATTGTAAGGATAGAGTGGAAATTTTTTCCCACAGTTGAATGGTGCGCTGTGGTTTCCCTGAATAAAATGGAGTAGAAATAATTCATAACAATGTAAACTATTTTATGTTATGGAAAACTGCAATATTTCTAAATCTGGTATCCCACTTAAATAGCCTGCCATTATAGATGGGTTAGGAAATTCTAAATTTATGTAATGAAATGCAATTTGTTTCCTTTAAACTAATCCAAATAACTACATTTTTTATCAGTCCCACAGAGAACAGGTAGAGAATTCATTTTCATAAACATTTCCTAAAAAATGTACTAGCAAGACTAGAATGAAGTATACAGAATGAGGGATACAGAATTCTGCCTTGTCAGATCTGAAAACCTCAGAAAAACTTATTATTAAATGTCGCTAACAGATTGAAGATACAACATTTCTGACATTGTCAGTGCTAGACATGAAGCTTATGTTTAGGTTTTTACCAGCAAAGCACTCAAGAATCTGTTTAAATCGTGATGAAATCAACAAATGTTAAAATTCATGTATAATGTTAAAGATGTGCCTATCTTCTTTGTTGAATACATGACTTTCTGAACATGGGTATCAATGTGAATGCCAGTTCAATTATTTTCTCGAGAGTTGTAATTACATTACAAAACAACAGACTCAGTGGATATGTAGTTTTGGTCCCAATGTGCTATCATCAATAAAAGTTTACCAGAAGCAATTGTCTCAAGAGACTATAAAAAGAAATATTTTTTGAGGCATCTCCAAATAAAACTCTGTAATTAGTAACCACTAACTCAAGTGTCTAGAATAAAAGATTCATTACCACTAGATTTAAATCAAACAAAAAAGCACCAACAGTTTTCCTTCTAAAGTGAAGGATTAAATTTATAACAATTTTACCCTTCATTTTGAGCTGTTTTCTTTTCTTGTGTTTCTAATCTTAAGCATTTGTGCTTCATACCACTAGCAAGTATTTACACCATTTTGTTCTGGGGAACCCTTGATACCACCAATTTCTCCATCATGGATTGGATAGCCAGTTTTCAGTAAGATCTGATATATAAACAGACAGACACGTGTCAAGCTGCCTCTTTTATTCTAACACCATTCAGGGGTGGAGACACCACAACCAAAGACATTTTACCAGCTGCCACATCACCTCCTATAAGGTATGGTACAGCATCCTTGGTTTGAACATATGTCCCATGTGCATGTGACAGATTTACATGTTTCAATGTGTCTGAAACATTGCACTAAAAACTTGCAATCAGTACATTGTACAACTTAACTCTTAAAAGCTTCCCCCTTTGTCATATTTAGTGGATGCATTCTGTCTTGCAAGCTCCGTGTATTGTCTCCATGCAGACGCCCAGTTCAGAGCTGCAAGAAGGAAGCCAGCTTGGCTGTGGCAGCCATGGCCAGTGTACTGCACAAGTACACTTGAAGCAGTGCTTGTTGAGGTTTTGGGTACCCATTCTTTCTAAGAAGCCTTTTCTTGCAATGGCTGCCCCAGCCAAACTTGCTTCCTTCTTACGAGCAGTAGAGATATAAAATGTTTCACGTTGTTGAAGTAGACATTGGATATGTTCTGGAATTATGGAAACAGAGAAGGGACTCACACAGAAGCTTCCTCGTAGCTCAGTTAAAAGTCAATCAACCATGTGAACACAGTTCTATTGGAAACTAAGCTTCATTAGTTCTGGTGCTCATGGAACTACTTGTTTTTAATTAAATTACTAAATGAGGGATTACATCCAGGGACTGCACTGATACTGTAATTGCTTCCAGTGATGAAATTCAAATTTCAAGCCGTGAGCTTCTGTAATACAAATGGAGCATTTATCTAGCCAGAATGTAAAGCTGCAGTCAGTTAAAAATAAGGCAATAACTTTATTCACAGTAAAAGGGCAGTACTGGCATTAGTGTCATGACCTTTCCAAATAAACATGCATTTAAACATGCACTCATTTAAAGGCATGAGTCATACAGAAACCAGGGCTAAACTTGTATAATAATAACAACCATTCGTTTTCTTCAATTATAATCTGAGTATGAGACGTAAGTACCTGTTTTAACAGATTCAGAGTTTGCAAAGGTAGTAGGAACTGGCAGGAGCACATCTATTCTGACCTCTATATTAATACTAACTGTAGAACTTTAGTCAGTAGTATCTGCATCATGTACAGTAATTTATGGTTGGATTACAGCACAGCACTTAGGAAAGAGTTGCAGGAAGAAGATCCATCCTGTCCCTTTTTGTCCTCTGCAAAACAGACAGCGAGGCAGGTTATTCCAAGACTTCAGGCTCAGGAGCTGAAAATGCCTGTGTAAAACAGTGAAGTATGGATACAGACATTCACTTGAGAGAGAGTTGGCTGAGCGTTGTTTTTAAGAACACATCAAATCTTAATTTAAGAATGTCATATAACAGTGAATTATCATTTAAATTACCCTTGTTAAAATTTACCCACAGTTTGAAGAGCTTTCACTTTACGTAGAATGTGACAAGTCACTACTCCACCTTCTGTTTTTTGAAACTAAACTAAGAACTACTTACATCTGTCCATATAGGACATATTCTTCAGTTTTATTTTTATTTTGGCAGCGTATTACCATACCTATTATGGTGCAACTAAGCATCCACCAGCTGCTCATTCACTTGCCCTGCAGTGGGATGAGGGAGAGAACTGAGAAAGCAAAAACTAGAGAAAACCATGGATCGAGATAAAGATGATTTAATAAGTGAAAGAACAAGATCTCCAAACAACTGATGCAAAGGCAGTCATGCATTCGCCACCTTCCACCAGCAGATAACTGTCGGCGTGTAGATGTGTGAGTTTGGCAGTAAATCATGACGGTGAGAAAAGATTAATGAGGACACAGCTTACAGGTATCACACTCAAAGACAGTTTATTGAAATAACTCCATGGAGAAAAGTACAGCGTAAAAGAAAAAAGCTAAACTCTAACTACCCCTTACACAATATATCTCTTACAATTCCCACCTATAGCTTCATCCCACAGGTTGAATCACAGTGTCCATCACTCCAATCACAGCCTTTAACTGGATGCTACTTCTGTGCAGACTTTTCTTCTCTATGTGAGAAAGCTCACACTCCCTACATACCTTCTCATGGGGCAGCCTGACCCAAACCTCCTTATCTTACTTGGTTTTGCTAGTTGTTGATCTGCTTCACAGAACTTATCCTGCACCTGCTAGCAGGCCCCAGAACTTGCCCATTATTCTAAAAACCCTTTTTCTCAACTCAAGAATCTTTCTTTCTCTCCACAGACACCCATGCTCAGCCAGCCTCTGAGCAACCTTGTATTACTCCCTCAGTTTTACTGCTAAGCATGACACCATATAGTCCATATAGACCCTTTTGGTCTTTTGGGATCAGCTGTTCCAGCTATATCTGTTTCCAACCTCTTGGCCACTCCCAGCCTCCTCACGGGTGGAGGGGACACTGAGAAACAGAGAAAGCCTTTGAAGCTGTGCAAGCACCACTCAGCAACCTCTAAAACATCAGTAAGTTATATACACTGTTTTGGTCATGTGTCTAAACACAGGCTGCTATGAAGAAAATTAACTCCTTCCCTTAATGAAGAAAAGGGGCCTGGGATTTGATTCCTATGGTTCACAGAGCACTGGTATCCTGATTCATTTATCTGTGGAATAAGGCTACAGTTTGAAGTACCTACAGCAATAATTCAACATAAATTGCAATGGATGATGCTAAAGCTGAAGAACCACCTGCCTTTAAGTTTGACAATTATATTTCTTTTGCAACAGAGAATAAAATATAATGAAAGGAAATACCATACTGGAGGAAGTAAATGGAGTTAAGAAAACATCCATTCCATTGCACATCTGTAAAGGAAAAATAGATGTGAATCACTTTTCTGTTTGCAACTACATTTTAAGTTGCAGTTGCTTAAACAGACAATTTTGATACTATCTTTTCTTTTGTTTTTATTTTGATACTATCTTTTCTTTTGTTTTTTTTTCTGGACACCATTTTTCCCTACAAATCCTGGCTCTATCTCTGCTTGCTTCCCTAAAGATGACTATTCAAATTCATTACGTATATACCTTATCAAGGTACTAGTCTGTCAGGTTATGTGATAAAAATTTCATCTCCACAGGACAAACGTGCACAGATGAAAAATGGTAAGTGGGGCAACCCAACTAAAACCATGCTTAGTGACATCTAGGCCTATCCCAGGACAGATGTCAGCCACAGGGGGGAAGCCCAGTGCCACCAGTCAAAGTGGACCAGGACTCCAGAGCACCTTTTGGACTAAGGGAGATCACTTCCATGGGGCATGGGGCATGTTATCGGATGCAAGGGAAGACTGGTTTGGGATTTCACAGGACTTGCTGTAGGATGGTCAGGAGAACTAGCTGGTGAGTAGGCAAAGTGGCCCATGAGCTAGGGTTGTCTAAGCATAAGACCATGGAAAGAGCTGGCTACTGGAAGCACCATAAGAGTCCTATCCAACTGCTGGACAGATCTTGTGGGCTGGCTGAGAGGTTGGTGTGCGAATGTACATAAGGCATCTGCCCACAAGAGGATCCAGGGACAATTTACTGGATAGGCTGCATGTCCAAGCCCAGCTACTGGAGAGATCCACATTGCATATATATTCATATTTTTGCCACAAGTAACCCTTCATCTTGATCAGCCAGAGAAAAGGATGAAGCCATGAGTGCTATTTATGTTCATGTGTGTCTGCCTGTGTTGATCTGTGTGGCTGGGCAGGTATATTTGCTTATACACATGTATTGTACACATGCATTTGTGCACATGCCTACTGGGAATACATCCCAACCCGCCACTTGTCGGAGTTCAGCTGCACCTGGACCTGTGGCAGCCTTGTCTCTTTGGGGCCATCAGATTTGGCAACCTCTATGAACCTGTACTGACATTTGGACACATTTTACAAATATTGAAGATTTCTGGGTTAACTTTGATTTAAAGACACTATGCATACAGAAGCAGGGCACCTTTGTTTTGTTAATGCCAAAATGTTCCCTTTTTTATTCCTTTACTAATGCATCCCTTTACTAATTCTGCCACATCTATGTATTTTAGTTTGAAAAGGTATCTGGCAACTTACTTCATTAGAATATAAGAACTTCTTTCTCTACATGGGTAAAGTTCATCCAAGTTCAGAGGTATCTTCTGCCAGACAGGTAAGAAATTTTGCGGTCCTTTCTAATGTCTGTCTTGGCAGCATGATGGTAGCACTGCACTGGAACTGCATGCGGATGGAAAGCTGTTGAAATCAACTGTGTATGGCATATGCAGATCCCACCTATTTTATTATTTGTATTAACCTCAGCTCATTTTCATTTTGTGTGAGCACTTTGACTAAGGTATAAGGCAGTATTTTATTATATAATATGTTTTATTACTATTCTTCCACCTTACACCCCAAAAGGTCCCAGAGGCCTCCATTTCTACTATTTGACTATTTGCAGTGTTTCAAAGTAACCATGGGGTGCCTGTCCTTTTTAGCATCTAATTACACTTTGTAAGGGCTTGATTGCCAAAATGCATTAAACAATAATTAGATAAGGATAATTTACATCCAAACAATAAAGTTGAAAAGAACAATATAACTGGTAATTGGCCTTGACCAAGGTAAATAATGTCCTCTTTTTTATTTACATTTGGTTTTCCCCATAAACTGCCTACTGGGTTGCACAGAAGTAAGAGGCTAGCAAAAATCTGAATCCCCATCCATCAGTATTAATCTCACACTTTACTGAGGCCCCATCCATTTATCTTTCCGACACAAATTAGAAATTCAAGAGTTTTAACAAATGAGCCTGCAAATGTAAACTTATTAGGCCATATATTTTTTACTACACACTGTGCAGTGCCCTCCACAAAGCTGTCCCTTCAGAGAGTGTTTTCCTATTTTGTGTTATTGATGGCAGCTAACTAATCACATTTTTAATGTTGTCTTTGGGGAGGGCTGTTTGAGTGAATGTGAAAACTAAACTACCCAGAATAAATCTACCTTATTAAATGCTTGAAATTATGTGTCTTTTACGATAAAGAAACTCTCGAGCATTGTTACATTTGCTAACCTTCTTTTTTGCAGAAATCAAAAGACCAGGATTAATTAAAATAATACATCAAAACAGGGATTTGTACAGAATGTGTCTGTGTGTGAGAGAAAGGCCAAGAAAAATTGGTTAATTGGTCTCTTCATTCCACCTCTCTTTCCCTCTTTTGAAGTATCTTTAAAAAATGTTTTTAAACTAACCTTTTTTAGCTAAAAATGTAATTATCTACGCTTTTGGAGAATTTACTAATGAACAAATCAACATTAAAACCTTGAGACACAGCCCTCCTCCTGTACTTGTCACAAGAGTTTATCAAAGCTCCTGCATAGCAGGGAGACACTGAACAAAGCATTTCAGATTTTACAAAATCTGGTTATTTTACAGATTATTTTACTGAATTCCTCAAGGTTTCTGTGATACATTTACTGGTCTAGCTGCTTTTGCTTTTTTTAAGGCATACTTGTTCATAGGTCTTTAAATTTGCATAATTTTAGAGAAGGCTGGGAGACTAATCTGAATGGCATAGGCTTTTCTATAAGAACGTATTTAAAACCTTTTAATACTCATGGATAAACATCTTTGACCAATGACATTCATGGTGTTTTATCTCATCATTCTTAGCATTTAAGAAAATGATGTAATTACTACAAGGACCGTTATTACTTTGCTAAAAGACAGGTTAAATCATTTTAACTAATGATCAGTAGAAATCCTAATTGCCCTTTTATTGCTCCCTTCCCAGAAGCAAATACAAACATGGGTGATACCTGGCTTCTTATCTTTAAAAATCAGGCATATTATCTGTTCCCGAGATTTGAGCAATGAAGGTGGTTTGATTTGATGGGGACCTCCAGGACTGCTCAGTGTAGAACATTTCATTAGTGACTTTTATAGCAAAGGCAGAGGGCATTTCCTGGTGTTCCAGGTAGACAGAAAATGAAATTTAAGGACTAATAGTGATGGTTTTACAAAGCAAGGCAGGGGATGAGGTTCAGTTTGCTTTACATGTGTAACAGTGTGGATGCATACTTCTGCCCCAGTCACCACTTAAAATCAGTTTCCATTTGTAGCAGACATTTTATAGAAATGGTACCATGAAAATGGAAACTAAGCCCCAAAGTTCTTGATAAACAGTCCAAAGGAAAAAGAGATTCAGCACAGAAGAAGCAGCATTGTGAAAGATACAGTTTTGGGTGGTTTTCTCTATCCTCTCTAAAACACTCATTGTTGCAATGGACCAGTCAGTCCACTTTTCTTCATTAGACTTCACATTCTACAGTATTTAGTATTTTTTTTTGATTCTTTTATACTAACTGTGTTTTTACATTAAATATGTTTTTTGCAGCTATTTGTCTAAATCAAGCTACTTATTAGATGAAGTCACATATTTAGCAAATTACTTGAAATTTTGAGGGTTTTTTTTGTTATTCATGTGTACCAAGAGCCCTGTAGATAACACTACAGCAGTAAAATTATCCAGCAGAATTTCACAGCAATGAATATTCTGCCATTTCAATACAATACATATTCTATAAATAGCACTCTAATGGATATGAAATTACAAATACTGTTATGCTGTCGAAACCCTATGGCTTGTGCTATAGAGGAGGTCAGGCAAGATGATCATAATGGTCCCACTTGGCCTTACGATCTATGAGTTTCCAAGAGTTATAGATATAGTTTAAGTGCACCCTCAGCATGAGTTGCCTTATTATTTAGCAGAAACGGGGAAAAAGTAACCTTGTTCATGCTTATACTGTAATGCAGTAGGTCAACACACATTTTACCCATAGGGTAAATAAGTTTTCTTTTTTATATAAAAAGAACAGGCAATTTAACATGTCTTTCTTTGTATGTACCTGCAGACCAGGGAGATGTGTACTTGCAACTTGCTAATCACTTCTCTGTGTGCTTATTCTTTTGCATTTATCTATAGTCAAGAGCTAAGCTCACGGGAAGTGGGTCATCTTTGTATAATAATATATATAGGGGAAGTTGCCTCTCTTACATGCTGATGAAGTTACTTGCATTCTAAAGCAAAACAAAAAGCAAGTTAATGGAAGTTTGTTTATTCCAACACTCAAACTAAAAGACTGAGCTGAGAAGAAACCTTATTTACCCAAGCAGACCTGGGAAAATGAGAAAATCCCCATGAATTACATGAAGGTACTTACAGAAGCAGGGGAGATTGTTTTTAATCAAACATCAATATATATCTAGCTGAAGGATAAATGGGAAGTGTACATTTTATTAGAGCTGAGGGAATAAGGCAAAACATTTTTCACTAGTACTTGTTCAAAATTTTAAACACAGTTCTTGCCCTTGCTCTGTCATGTTTATTTGACTTGCCTAGCAAAACAGTTTATGGATAAGGATATTGAAGGACATTAGAATTTAGAGAAATTCTGCAAAGTAGTTTCTGAAATTATAAATCAGGTTTTTACATCAAGAACCCAGTTTTGAGATCTGCGTGTTCACATTTACTTAGGAGACAGATTAACTGAATGAAGAAATTTTGGAACAAAACCTCTTTTCAGAAATGGCCTTTAAGTGCTACCATCACCGGTATTTTGACCGTAAAACTTACCTGAGAGTGATATTTTGTTTTCTAGCTATTGCATTTTCCCCCTTCCATTCTCCTTTTCTCACACTACTGCTGAATAAATCTAGCAATACACATAGCTAAGTTCAGAGAGAGGCAAATGAGGGAAAACAAGAGATAATGATTTTCTTTTTTTAATGAATGCAAAAATTCCAGGATTTAACTAAAAATGTCCATGTTTCAGTAAGTTAAATTAGAAACAAAGCAGGACATTATTTTGTATTGTTTTCTTGTTAAAATCTGAGAAAAGAATCTTATCTGTAAACATAATTCTTTCTAAGACCAATATGCTGTACAAGCCCAAATACTTAATTCAGTTCTACGAGCTTTAACATATATATGAGTTTTCCAGACCAAATCATTGCATGTTAAGATAACAGCTTATCAACAAACATTAGACCTGCTTTTGGAGAACAGGGTAACTAAGGAAACTTTATTCTTCTCTTTGTATGAAGAAAATGGATTTTGAAAACAGTATCTATGTTCTTGGGTAGATAAATCTTCTGTCACTTTGGTCACAAAGACATCTCAGGACATTTCAGCTACTGCGATGTATTTTGCAAATGGGAGGAGTTGGGGGGGAATATTAAATTCACTGTGGAATATCTTGTTGAAGGTTACTCAGAGTAATCTAAAAGATACAGCAACATTCTGGAAACACACAATCAATCTTTTTGGTCTGGACCCAGAGCTGCTACTTTCATTGATTTTCATTACCAAACTTGTTGGCAATGTAGTTTTTGCTTGTCAAATACAGAATGAAGTTTTTTGTTAAATAATTTCTTGAATTTTTGCTGATCCTCAGTTTGATGCTGTGGGCCTGATATGTCTCTTCGAAACATATCTGTATCCCACTTTTCCAAATATTTTCTTTTGAAAATATGATTTGTGTATTTAGTGTAACTCACTGGCAAACTTGAGAAAGAGGGCAGGAAAGGAGGTTGCCTTTGGAAAGCTCTTAATCAGGAAGGAGATAAAATACTATGACACAAAGGAAGGATGTGGGAAAGGAAACAGTTAATAGTCTAGTGATCACAAGCTAAATATAGGAGAACAGAGTGCAGCACAAGTTATTTCTCCAGGTGCATTTTAATGACAGTAGAATTCAGTCTTAAAAAATGAGGAAAAGAGCAAAACTTAATGCAAAAGGACAGTGTTCTCCAGCATACTGATCTGTGATGGTTATGATCTGATATTGCTACAATTAAATACATCAGGCTTTGTCAAATGCCTTTAAGTGTTCAGCCCATTTAGCCTAGTGAGATGAAGGCTGCAACATCATGACAGCTGTTAATGGACATATCAGGGAAGTATATATCATGAAGGGAGAAGACATTTAAAACAAAGGACAGCTAACCACAATAACCTGGATGTAAGACCATTTAGGCTACAAATTATATAACTCTTAATAATCAGAAGAAAATAAGTTGGTTTTGTTCTTTTTTTTTTTGTACAAACTTACCAGAGATATAGTTGGAAATATCCTACAGTTTTAAAATACATTTTGATCAGTTTATGAAAGAGATTATGCCATTAGTGAACTCTGCTTGATATAAAAGTCGCTTTATGGACTTTTCCCCCCTTCCCAAAAATAATACAATAAAATTAAAAAGTATGTTAAGCAAAATGTTTTCAATTTTATTTTTTCACAGTATCTCATCCATAGCTGCTGACAAACTATTTTTCACTTGAAAACAATTATTTTGATATTTTAATACTGCTAGAAAATTATAAATTGGCATACATCTAAATATCAGCTTTTCTTTTCAGGTTGTTTTTAGAAGCCTTCAACGGTCTTCAGAGATTTATTTCCACTATATCCATGTTATCATGCACCTTCTTAAATGATGACACTTATGGGCATTCAGAGTATAACCAAATAATGCCAATATCAAAGGGATATGGCATTTGGGTATGTAGATGATCTTCTTTTTTTATAGGTAATTGTCCAAATCTCCTCTCTCGTCACAAAAAAGCAATGTGACATTCAACTCTTTTAATTGGGGACCTTTTGGTATAAATCGTAAGAAATTATATGTAAGTTATGCAGTTAAGTTAAAAGCAGGTGTTCTGAAATAGAAATGTAACAGCAGTTATAAGTACTTTTGGAAAGCAAAGTCAAACCCCGGAATTTTGAAAATTACAATAATTTCAACAATATTTCATTCATGATCTTTCAATGCCAATTCAAACACGGGTCTTAATTTTAAATGAATATAGCAACTCTGTAGTAAGTTGCCACAAAATACCCAGAAACAAGAATGTGTTTTTATTTACTATTCCCATTTCAGAAGAAAATATTAGTCTTCATTCTGAAATAATGTATCTCCCTCCTATACACAATCAAAAGCAAAGATACTTTCAGAGTTTACAGGAGCACAAGATAAAAATGGCAAAATGCAAAGGCATATACCAGTAACAGACTGCAAAATCAATTTAAGAAGTGCAACTGCAGTTGTCTTTCCCAGGATTTTAATTATGTGTTTGTTTGCCATGGTGGCCTAATTTAGTCAAGTAGATGAGCCAACATTAAAAGCTGGTAGGAGAGGTAAGTAATCCCCAGGGTGAGCTGCTTGTGTAGAGAGTTTAAAAGCTACATGTGCAGAAGCAGAAGCCAAGGCAAATTTGAGAAGGGGGTCTACATGATAAACAGTGAAAAGCCAGCAAATCAAATTTTTCACAATTAGTTGAACAACAACTGTGACAGGTTCAGCGCTTAGCATTTTCATTTGTGTGCTCAAATTTGGTTATCTGTCCTCTTTTATGCAAATGTGATGTGACAGGAGAAGCTGGGAGCACTCAAGCAGGCCGATCACTCACAACAGGAGCTAGGTCTGTACAGCTGAGAGGTCTGGATTAAATGGACTGAGTGCTGATGGATAAATGACATAACCCAGGCTGAAAGCCTCATGAAGTGATTTAGAACTTCCACAAGGTGATGCCCAGAACATAAATTGTACTTTATCCTCAAATGTAAAAACAGAGGGGACAAAAACATCAGCTTCTGCTAGTAAATAACCACGGTTAGAATGTAACTAAATCCAACATGTTTCTTGACTACTAGAGTACAAAACTTGAGAAAACTACCTCTAATAATTGTTTATGCACCAGCATGTAACTATACAACTCACAGTGGTGTTTTTGTGCCTGCATAGGAGACCCAGAAAGCTCATTAGGCAATTAAAGCATTCACTCTATTTTGACAGATGGAAGCATGGCTGATGAAATACATGTACAGACACAGAAAATATTTTCACAATGAACTTACAAGTAATTTAGCATCAAAATTTATCAGGTAAGACAATTTTATCCTCATGCACAAGGTATAATAATTAAGGTGATGCATTGTGCTAAAAACATACTTACACATGAAGGGCTAAAGGATTAATTATCTGTGTGGAGCTCCCCCTTTCCCAGTTTATAGGAAACTGAAAGTCTATATGGGTAGGTGCACTGGAAAAGTATTGCAGCTTGCCCCTTCGATTACACCACTGCCTTATTGCTAGCTTAATTTTTAAGACAGCTGGCAATACTTAGGAATAGTTCAAGAGACCTCCACATTTTACTGATGACAGAAAAGTTTGAATAAAATTGCCTATGTACATTTCGAGTTGAAGATTGTTATTCATTTTCTTTAATAAGGTTTTTTCTAACTCTGTACCTCACAAGACTATCATGTATTTTACACTTCTCACTGAATCCAATAGTTACTATGGTCTATAAATTTTTGATTGATAATTGCCATTTATTTGTCCATTAGCAAAAATACTAGGATTTTTTTTTAAATACCCATTCCGTCTTTTAACTAGAGATATTTATCACTAGAGAGGATGGATTCCTTGCAGACCACTGTTTTCAATTGTCACTGCTTTTCCAAAGAACAGATTTTCCTAAGGCCCCTCTGTCTACTGGTGGAAACAGATGATATTACCTGCTTCTATTGGACAAAGCATGGCAACTCAGACACATCTGAATTAGTGAAATGAACAGGTCCAGCATAATATCGTAGGCACTGGAACTCTATCATGGGAACTCTCAACATTGTTAGGCCTTAGCAGCACAGAGACCCAGATAAGCTATTGCAATACAGACCATTTACAGCAGAGGTTGGTTGTGGTGTTCCTGTTTTGAAGCCTAATAGTGTGTATGAGAGTTGTTCCACACCAGTTGGCCTCAGCATCAGAGAACAGTCCCAGCCATGTTTAATTTACTAGTACTTCCGTAGACTAGGAGGCTGAGTACCAACACTCCGACAGGAAACAAGACACTGAAATAACCTGTGTCTCCAGTGGGTTCTGCTAAAAGCAAAAGCTACAGAGACATGCTGAAAGGTGATAGCGCCACATAGGTGGCAGATTAAACCACAGAATGACAGCATGACATGAAGACATTTGAAAGCCACTACAGTCTATCACCTTGCAAAATCTTTAGGCAAGTTGCCGGTGTTGCAAGAACATTCATGGGCTTTTCTCAGCATTCATTTGGTTGTTGGGGTAGAAGAAAAATTCAGAAGCACCTGAGATATCCACATCAACTTAAAATTTCATTCAATGTCTTTGTAAACAAAATGACAGAACTGATGCTGAGGGTTCCTAAAGCATTGTCCCCATAGCCACTAAAAAGTACTAAACAGAGTGGCTAGAGAAGACTGATCATTCTTTTTTCAGACATTTGGAAGAAAACAAACTGTCAAGTTCTTCAAAAGACAATGTGCATTTCTGTATGTAAGGGTATATATAGTATTTAGAGATGTTTTAGAGATTTGTCTATGTGCTGCTATCAGCTTTGATAACTCTTTACACTGAGCAGTGGATCCATGGAGATAAAAGTAGAAAATTACTTTTAATTGTGATTTTTGGACTCCAACAAAGACTTAAGATTACACCTTTCCTTTCACATAAATATTTTATTCTTGAATGATTTTGATTACCTGACTTTAGAAAGCAGTCATCAAAGCAACACAACCTCTCTCATATAAGATAGTAGTAGGGATGGCTCCTAACATTCTAAATGTTCAGAACAGTTCCAAATCTGTTGAAAGAAGAATGAAGGGCAAGACAGGACTGTTGGAAATAGAATTAGAGTTTTGCTGAAGCTAAAGGAACTGCATTGATAAAGAAGAGAATAGGGGGACAGGGTAGTTTCCAACATGTTTTTCGCACCTTTGGAGGGGGTTGGGGGTCTTGGGCAGGTAGGCAGACTGGGCCAGGCTGTGAGGCCTCTAGTACTGACCAATAGGAACGGAGGCAGAGACCTTCCTGGCCGGGTTAGGGTACAGAAACCTCTGTTTCTTTTTGGCCTGTGTCTGTCTCCTAGGCCAGAGGGACACACCTGATTCAGCTGAATTTGTTAAATAAAAGTTTAGTTTTGCTTCGACGACTTTGTCCCCTCTAAATTCTATTGGTAAGTGTGAGCATTTCTCACAAGACCATTGATTCTTTGTACAGCTGGAGAGATATCTGAAAGGAGGCAGGCACTGAAATGCTTTGCACTGCAAACGTGTCCACTTCTACAGGTTTAATTTACACAAGCTCCTGTTAATGTAAGAGTTTAGACCAATACCCTTCATCTTATTCTGCAGCCATAATGGCCAAAGAGGATCCCCTACTCCTGTATCACAAGAACTCATTATCATGTGACTTCCCACTTGAAATTATGATCTGCCCATTAAGTTGCTCATGTAACTGTTTTATAAGTTGTTCACTCAGACAACAAGTTAAACAGCTTAAAAACAGGAAAGATCCATTACTTGACTTGTTGAAGCTAATCTACCTAACTTGGACAAACAGGTTTGACATACAAACACTATATGACTGAAAAAGTAGTCTTTCAAAACAGCAACTGTTGACACAACCTACTCCATAGGGATTCATAGCAAGGAACACTGAATTCTACGACCACTAAACGATCCAGAAGCAATCACTAAAGTGAGGTTTCTCTAAACTTTTAGGTATCTTGCATGCTACTTTGAAGTTCCAGACAGAAGCCCCTGTGAAAGCACTAGGCAGAGAGCCAGTATTTCCTGGCCCTATTCTGTAGATTTAGAAAATCTTTTATAGCATGTCTGGTCTGTAACAAAATAAGATATCCACAGCTATGGGAGGGAGTGAGTAGATTGCAGGAAAGGAAACATGCACATCACCAATTGTTTGGCCAAGAACTTGAAAGCTCCGCTTTCATTTAACTCAGTACCCCCTAGAATTTTAGTATCAGTAGTTTATTTCACCAACACCCAGCATAATTAAAGAAAACTAGCCTTTCTGCCATCTAACCTAATCTTCCCACCTGCTTGGTTCCCTGACTGGCTAAGGTCTCTAAATGCTGTAAGAATGGCCTGTGTTCCCTGACAATGGTTTAGCTTGTCTACACAGATCCATTAGAGAAAATGATCTCCTCCTGCTCCAGCGTAGCCTCAGGGCTGTTTTACCCAGCTGGCAAGCCGGAGTTCTCCTAGGCAGTCAAAGTGCAAGCACTGTGGCTCTGCTGCACAACGGTGACTAGAGGAGAAAGCATCTCTTCAGTAGCCTGCTGCTACTGCATTAGCACTGCACTAACACACGAGACAACAGCCTTTAACACAAAGCTACTATACTCACAATAAGCTAAATGAAGATCGAAAAAAAATTCTTTCAAGGCTTCTCACACCTCCTTAGGAGGTGTTCCTTGACTGATTTGAGACTGCCTTCCCCCCATCAGAACCACTGAGGGATTTGCCAAAAGGAGCCAGAGCTCCCACAGCAAAGTCCATTTGTAAGGCTGTTAAGAGTACGAATGGGTACACAGTCAGCTCAAACGCAGGGACACGCAGCTTTCAATTTAGCGGGTCAATGCAGAACCACAGCACACCTTGTTTACTGAGGAGCCCTGTGCAAGTGCAATGCTTCTGTCCACAACTGTTCCTTCTGACCTTCTGCAGGAGCACTTCAGCTTCCACATTGTGATCACTAAATGTTTTGTTAAATGTTTTGTCCTGCCTCCTGTAAATCAGAGGAAGAGAAGAGAAAAACCAAGAGTTGAAGCCAAACATACAAGAACAGCGCAGTGGTGCCAGCTTTTCCAGTTACAGTAGCATGGTTTGAACCAGAATTATGGGATAAAGAAATCTACTGATCCCAAGTCCTCACTCCTACCCCAGTCACCCCACCAGTAATGCCTTTTCATCCACCTGGTGAACTAGATTAGAAAGGTAATTCATTTGCACTATCTCATTTTTAAATGCATAGTCCAGCTCCCCAGTTACTACATTATCACACAAATACCTGCTGTGTCAAGCACAGAGGATGGGCAGGAGTGACAACCCAGGGTCTTCTCTGATGCTGGCATGAAACAAGACTATTATGAGAACATCTTCATAACTTAGTCTCATGCATTAAAGAGTTAAACTGCTTTATCTAGAAAATTAGTTCTTGAAAAGCGCTATAAAGTTCAATAGTGGGCAGAAAGTATTACACAGAAAGATTCAAAAGCTAAAAGATAGCTCAGTATTTGTTAATTCAGGGCGACTCCAGAGAGTAATTCATAAGCTTCTAAATTAATATTTTTAAGGAGGTCATAAAATGTGAACTTTAGTAACTGCTACAGCCAATCAAGCTGTCATCAATCTCATCCTAGACTACTAACACACTAGTAATTACCTCTCAAATTACTTTAAAAGTTTAAAAAAGCTTATCTACAGATAGTATTGTAGCATGATATACTGCTGCCTTAAAAATGGCAGTGTAGTGAATGCTCCTGGTTAATCTTTTTAGTACGTTTCAGATTCCAGTTTCTATAATTTATTCTCTATTTCTTCTGTGTTCTCCTGGCAAGATGTCTTCAAAAAATTCAATACATAGTAGATTTGCCGAGAAGGGCCAGTAAAGAGCAAATAGTAAAGGAGAGATTACAGCACATGAGGATGGAAAAGAAATAGTACTTACTTTAAACTCACTTGAAAGGATATTTGAGATAGTTCTACACAGAAACTGAAAAAAAAAATACATTTTCAATTATTTTCATAATAAAGTTATCAGAACATAAATTGAGTGAAAAAATGAAAATATTGTGGGAAGTTCACCAATACAGACTGAACTAACCTGTTAAAAGTTAACAGGATCTAATGATGGCTTACATTCCTTTTCACTATGCATCAATAGTAAAAATTGTTCTGTTTCATTCTGCTGTACTGTCAATACTCCCACAGATATATTTGGCTACATCATGTATGTATGTATGGCTACATCATAGTAATATATCTAAATACACAATACACAGGATGTTGTCTCTGGGAACAAAGAATTTCAAATTATAAAGTCAGAAAACACCTTTTCCAGAGTCCAAAGGTAGTTTTGCAAATTAACTGATGAAATTTTACCACAGGAAAACAAAACAAAACAAACCCCAACCAAAAAATACAAAAAAACCCAAATCAAAACAAAACAAAACAAAAAAACACAAAAAAACCACAACACCCTCCCAACAAATAAATAAATAAATAGTAGGATCCCCAGAGTTCAAATTTCTCAATATTAGAAACAAATATTCATCAATTACTGACTTAGAATTTCAAAAGTAGACAGATTTCCCTCCCCCAAAGATACTGAATAAGTACTCTTGGATACAGTAGCAAAAGCAGATTTCTATTATCTCTGTAAAAAGATTAACTCATTTAAAACATGTTCCAGTAGATAAGCAGTTATTACTTTCAAATCGAGGATCACTCAATTACTAGAACACTGCATGAAAGCAAAGTTTTCAAATATGGGCAGGTAACATTTCCCTTTAGTGTAAGAACTTGTTCGGAAGTTGGTCAAGATTTCAATTACTCAGATATACAAAGTCCACCTTTCCGAACATCTATACTGCAAAATTCTATGCTGTAGCAAAGTTTTGTAAACCTGCTCACTTGCTGCTTACTGGATATTTCTGTATTCTTGACAAAACTTCTTATTCTACTTAACCTTACATAGCTTTTTTTTTTTTTTTGCCTAATATGTGAAGGATAGCACAACCTATAGGTGAGTTTTAAAAACAGCAGCAATGAGAGAGGTTAAGATTTTAGATCTATGCAAATAAATAAACATGATCCTTACACTCTTCTCTGTTTTCAAAGGTGAAATATTACGTATTACATATGCATCCTACATGGTGATGGCCAAAATGTGATTTGTGTGCATGGACGTTGCACACTCAGAGTTGCAAGTGTAGAGATGTGTGGGCTGTCTGGAGCTTCCTGATGTACTCAGGCAAGACAGAAACAGACAGAATATACAAGGATCTGCTAGTATTCCACATCATAGATGAAAAATTATTTTGTGCAATTTAAATGCACAGTTGGTGGAGCTACAATTATTTGATGTATATGAGTCTACTATAAAGCAAAGATAACTGGCTACAGCAGTGAAATTTGTTTACACCCACAAATTTGTGTGCCATTTCTGCCCCCTCCACTTTCCAGCAACAAGTTTTAGTTTCCCGTTCACTGCATATGCCCTATTCCAGAGCACAAACACATATAAAGGATTAATTCTTATGAGAAGCTTTGACAAATACAATGTAGCTGCCGCAAGTTTTCCATAAATTCAACTGTAACCCATCAAAAACTAATTCAACCCTTAGAGCAGGAAAGAAGATGGATACATGCCTCTTGCAACACAGAAACATTCTTCTGGTTTTTATTCAGATTTAAACATCTGAAGTCATGTTTTATCATTGTTACCTAAAATCCAAAGAGAGATACTTTGTTTCAGTTCACAGAAATAGAATTTCTGCTGACATAGTAGAGATGTATACAGGTTTTTGCAAGAAATGCAAATATTAGCATGAGAACTGAAACAGGAAAAATATCAGAGAAGTGTTGAAACGGGAAAAAATTCTCTCCAGTTTTTGTTTCACTTGTGTAGCCATAGTGCCCTCCAGCAGCCAAAAGAGAAAATACAAGGCTTTCTCTACAGGAAAAAAAAATTACACAAAATTAGAACTTGTTTGGTTTTGTTGTTTTGGTTTTTTTTTTTTGAAGTAGAGAAAGGACAGTTTGCAAATGTGAGGAAGAACATTCCTTCATGTTAAAACAAGGTACTTTAATGGAAAGGACACTTCTTTTGGCTTTTATGCAGCAGAGCTCTGCAGAACTGGGAAGCTCTATAAAAATGAGAGGTTTTGTACCCTAAAGGCATTTCTGTGATTCTGCAGATCTCAACTACACCATACATGCATTAGCAACATGCACACAATTTTAGCAAAAGGATATAGATTTTTACATGCATAGATCAACATACATTTTTATGAAGTCTTTGTTTTCTCTTTGGTTCAAGTACCTTTATTGCACTAAAGTTTGTGCAAGATGGAGAATAAATTATGACCTTTAAAACCTGAGAAATTTCTCTCATTTCCCTAGAGAGCAAATTATTGGTTAGAGAGGAGTTTGGATGCCTTAGAGCTTGGAAATACTCTGTCTAGCTGCAGATTATTACAAAAACATTTTTGAGAAGTTAGTGTTTCTTTTCCCTTTGCATTTAAAAGAACACCAAGCTTAAGAAACAGAAGTCATTCTTCAGCAACTGGGAAATGGACAAATGCACTGTTTAAGTTTTGAGGCCTGTAAACAACATTTTTGATTTCAAATAATCTCCACAGCTTGTCAGAAGGAACAGCAAATATATTTGCTTTTTTATTTCCTCTCCTTTCTTTTAAAATAAAAGTATGTGGTAAAGGATACAAAAAGATCTGATTAAAGAAAATTTTACTTACCAAATTACTATCAAAAAATTATGTGAATCTGCAACAAAAAAAATGTAATATACTGTGTATAGGAGTAAAAAGAAGATTTTACTTTCTCTGAATCCAAAAGCTCAAAATGAAACTAGTAAGTCTACTGCAGATGTTTTTCAGGAAAATGAATTTTGAAGAGTATATGCTTCAGATCTTTTTCTCCCATTTGCTGATAGGGAAATATTAAAATCAAGTTCATCAACTAAAGTAGACATATGTGCTGCATGTGGTGTTTCAGTCTTTGGCAGAGAAAAGTGAGAAACTCAATCAGTCTGTTCTGATAACAAAGCAGGAAGGATCACGTAATTCAAGAATTCACACTGTAACATCAAAATTACTACAAAATACCACAGGGTCAGATGAGATGATTTTCAAAGACATCAATGGGTCTCAGGATTACAAGCTCACTGCAAGAAGAAATAAAAAAAAGTTAATTTTCCTCACACAGACCAAGAACAAAGTACCATCATTCAAGTAAGTTTTACCATTATCAGATATAGAAGGATTTCACAAATAACAATCTATTAGGAAAAAAATGTCTTGTGTAGTATGCTCTTGAAATCCCTCATTAATGTTCCAATTAGATCCCAAAAGAATTAAAAAGACTGAAAAAAAATCACTGAAATCTACTTTTGTTGCAAGTATTTTTGATGTCTACAGATTTAAAACATGGTTCAAAATAAAACATGCAAAGGCCTGTTTAAATAATTATACAAAAATACAATATTTAGGCAACTGTATGACAAAAACACTAGTGTGTTTAGAAGGGTCTACACTTTTCTTAAGTCCACAAAAACTAAGGATTCATTTTCCCCAAGGATCAGTTTACAGCTCTATTGTCTCAACTGAAAAATATAATCGTCTTTAATCTTGTCTGACTTAACAGGTTCATTTCTAAGTGATCAAGTGCTATGACATCAATACATTAAGAAACAGCTCAACTCAGAAAAGTATGAAGAACAAAAAACCTGTTTCAATATTCACACTTGTTTTTCTGGAAATCTGTCATATTTCTGCTATTTGTTCTAGTTGTTATAACCTTAATTTGTTAGCTGTAACTTACTTTGTTAATTGCAATAAAAGGTAAGTAATAAAGGATTATATTTTACTATGTCTTCTTCAGTTGCAACATTAACTAATAATGTTCAATTAGAGTAAATGAGGTGCTTCATTGAAGATCTCTGCCCCTTCATGTTATTTTGTGCATTTGTAGAACTATAGCATATGACTCATGGAGGAAAAAAATCTTCCTCCCTCTCATCTATTTTTGTGAGACCTACTAGTTCACAGTTTAGTTAAAAAAACACAGGGACCATCCAGAATCACTTTCTTGAGTCAAAACCAGATTTTAGACATCTTTTTGTTCTCTTTTATGCTCATGTAACAATGACAATTACAAATTATCCATTCCACATGAAAGTCCTCAAATTTAAGTGCACAGTTCTTGTAAGTCATCCAAGGACTGACAAGAATAGTAAAGCTTAAGACAGTTTGGGGTCCTCTTCAGAGTTTGGTCAACAATGAAGTCAGATGTTACTTAAGTGCAACTATGCTACACTGTCCTCAGATACCTAAGTTACCTGGATAGTATTTTTTTTACTTCTTTTCTAGTTACAGAATACTGTTTTCATTGTAGTTTAGAACAGAAATAGATTTTAAGTGTCTGAAGTTATGTGACTACGTTTCAATGTATGCCTTTTCTATTTAATAGACCTGCCCAGATTTGGTTGCAAAATAAGCGGTAATAATTTGTATTTCTCCTTTGGATATTCTGAGTTGAAATAAGGGAATTTTAAGAGAACAAAACATATAGATAGTACTGGCCCTAAGTGATGCTTCACAGGAGTATTCTTGTTACTTTAGTGTTTTGTAGAGATTTTAATATATTCTGAATTACTGACTCCCATTAATTCAAATTTTTCACAGTTCATTCAAGTGTTGTTTAAAACAATATTGCTGTTGAACTGCATGTCAGCTAACATCTTATTCAAGCCCTTTAGCATCCAAGTGGAAAATAAAACACCTTCTTAAATGTTTACCTTTTCTTCCATGGAAATTTTGAAAAGTTGTCTGAGGAAAACCAAGCCAGCAGGATGTTCGGTTTGTTGATTCAAACAAGGAAGGATGCTCCTCCAGCTGACAACAGATTTTACTGAAGGCTATGCTAATAAGGATCTGACTGAACTGAAATGACAAGTGTTGGCTAAGGTAGTAGTGAAAAATGGAGCAGTACGCAGAGCCAGACAAGGAATATGAAGACAGAGCAAACCAAAAAGAAATCAAACCAAGAGAGTAATTTGGTAACGACAGAAATATGTAGAGAATCCATTCAGCCTGCAGGAGGACACTCCTTCCCAATGCTGAATGACATACAGCCACAGATTGGTTTTGACTGAAACAAACATTTGGGGTTGCTTTTAAAGCAACAATAAACCAAGCCATTCTGATCCAGGTGTTCTTTAACCATTCAGTGTCAGTCACAAGGCAACAGCATGGTGACAAAATACACATCTGGAGAAAGTTTTCAGGACTAAGGTAGGAAAAAAACATTAAAAGGTTTCATCACCTTACCAGTAGATCAATGTGTAAAGTTATTATGAAATTAACCTTACATGGATGCATTATGAAGCTGAATTCAAAACAAGCAGGCAAACTTGGAATACTAGTTTTAAAATGATGAGACGCAGCAATTTCAGATCATTTGTACGAAGTACCCATGTAAAAAACACATTGATAGTTGTCATTATCTTGGTTTTACTGACTGCAGTGAAAAGGTAGGTTTGAGCAGCAGACAAAGCATGCCATAGAATCACCTAAAGGCGGCATGGACAGTCTTTTCCTGTGCTGCACCTGTTCTCTAAGAACACACAGAAATCTTCCATGTCCTGGACTGCCAATCTGGCACCCTTCAAATGTACTAAATTATTAAAAAAGAAAAGTAGAAAAGCTTGTATTTAATGTAGTGAACTAGAAGAGTTCATTCTGAGTACTGGATAAGAAGGTTCTCAAAATATTTTATTTTGCCTGAAATTCAGTGTAAAAGGAAATCTATTTCCCAAATACAATTCCTTATGGTAAAATTTAGAACTTACTGTAACAAGCATGGCAGTCACTTCTGACATTTCAATGTGAAACTAAGACTACACAAAAATTTTGAGTGTATATTTTTTGCAAGAAGGTATGCATACACACAGGGACAGAGTCAAAAACCAATCAAACAAAAACTCCTCAACGAAAAAAAAAAACCAAACTAGGATCCAGGTCTCAAAATCCCTTCAAATAATTGAAAAGCATGAACAAAAATTCTACAGCTGGAGCTCTTCTTTCTGGAATGCTACAACTTCTTTCCTCTATTCCTATTTTGGAATTGACAAAAAAAGGGCAGAGACATGGCTTATACTAGTTCTCTCCATCTCGCCTGCAAAAGAAAAACACATGGACTAAAGAAAATACCCTGTTAACTGAAGTACCATCACAGAATATTCGGCACTGGAAGGGACCCACAAGGATCACTGCATCCCACTCTTAAGTTCATGGCCATATGGACTCACATCCATCTACTTGATAAATAAGACAGTGGTTTGGTTTTATGACACACTCAATGAAAGAAAAAATTAATAAAAACAAAACAACCCCCTCACCCCCTCCAGAACAGAAATAAAACCCATGACTAATATAGTTAATATATGGATTTTCCTTTGAAAATGGTCCAGTAAAATATGCCACTTAATGGAAATAAAACCAAGTCTTTCTGAGAGGCCCTTCACTGCAAAGGACTAGGCAGTTCCCCTTCCTAAGAAGCAGAGAAACTTCAGACCTCACATAACAGAATGACTAGTTAGAAAGAGCCAATGAAGTAGTTCTGTGGAGCACACTAAAATTTCACGTAGGTACTTTCTGAATATATGCTAGAGTGTAAACTTAGTACCTGCCAAGTGTTACTTTTGAAATGGAAAAATGAAATCATAGAAACACGGGAATGTAAAGATGTATTAGCAGGCAAAGTCAAATTTCTGCTCATGTATTTTTCTAAATTATATTTCAGTATTGCATACTATTTTTGTGGGACCAAATCTCCAAGTTGCACAGTCCAGGGTTATAGAAAAAATTCCTTGTTGTTGGAATCTTAATCTATTTACCACTTGGGTTGCATAATTTTCAAATGCAGAACATCCCAAAGTTTTTATGTACAGTATACCTGTGTGTTAAGGTAGATGAAACATGACTGAGATTTCTTTTTTCAATATTATTTTAGTATAAATGATAGTGATGATAGTGATTCCAGCTCTTTTTGTGAACATGGGGGTGGGGGTTGCCATTTGGAATGGTCTTTTCTCTTTCTTTTTTTTCTTTTTTTTTTTTTCATCATGAAGGACCATTGCCTTTTTTTGGTTATTGCTTTTTTTTTCTTTTTTTTCTTTTTTTTTAAGACCATTCCATTTCTTTATTTTTTAACATCTTAAAGTCATAAGGACTTATATGCAAAGCAGTCATACACTTTATCATTAAAACCCATAGGTAAAATACGTACACAAATCCAACAAAAGGCTAGTACATAGTAAAGCCTAAGCATACTACTATGCAATATTATGAATACATAACTTTAGAGACTTCGGTTTAGTACTGTTATCTATTCATCTCTGAAAACATTCACAAAGATTTTAAATGCAAATTTTCATTCCGTATCTGGAATAGAACAGAAATTATCTATGTTATAACAACTTTTGGTCATTTGTGTTTGACCAATTCAGTAAATTACAAAGAACCCAAAGAATTCTGTAACTTTCTGTAGAACTATGTAATAAAAACATTGCATATGTTCCTAGTATGATGTCTTTAGCAATCATTTACTGAAATGTAACTCAAACATCAATCTCTCAAAACGTATAACCGACCAGCTGCTTTTTAATCTATATCTGAATCCAACTTCATCACAAAACCCCTTTTAATACAAAGATGCAGTACATTAGGTAATACTAATGCAACACAGGTGCAGTTCTAGCATTGTCACTGATCAGTTGAATCATCTTCTCCATGAACGAGATTCATTCTCCTCCTCCTCTTCATCATCATCTTGAAGCAGCGAGTCATCCACTAAAGATTCTTCCTGAAACTTCAAGAGATAAACATGATACTGTTACATCAGAAAACATTAAAAATCAAAAGGCAAAATACCAATGTCTGATACTTGCAATTTGGTAACAAAAAAATTTTAGTTTAAATAGCTAAACAATGCTTTCAAAAAGTATATTGTATGTATATGTACTATATACATATATTAGTAAATGGCAAATGAAACTTTTTTTCTTTTCAAAATTACCAGGACATAGGCACCTCATCCCTAAATAGCTCTTCTGATTCTTCAGTGTATTGTTCATGTCCAAGCTCCTATATTCCCATGAAACTTAAGATGCTATACTGAAAACTAATGTGTTTTTTATCATGTTCACAGTAACTGTGTTTGTTTTCATCCAAGAGCTTAATCCACCTGTGCTACAGTACCAGAAAAGTTTCTTCTCACACTTTTTAACAGCTTAATCAAGCTTAAAATCAATTTAAAAACTTAAATTGGGGCAGGGAGAAAGACAGGATATACTGCTGTATTTTCAATTCCTTTCAGTAACAACATAGTAACTTGGCAGATTTCAAAGCCCTTAATATTTCAAGTCAACAGTTACAGGCTGCAGAGAGCCAAAGTTAAGGAAAAAAAAAAGAAAAACAAGTTGTTTCAATTTTTATCTACATGTAGACACAGGGGTGTATATAAACTATTACATCTTGGAACTTTTTTGACAGTCACACTTAAGACAGCAAACTCTGCACTAGCTAAAGAAAGAACTGAACCACAAGAATGTTTTTCCCAAGAAAAATCTCTCAGTTGTTAAATAAAAGCTGTGGTCTTCCTTGCTTATTCTTCTTGTCCCAGCAATTCCAGGGTTGTTTCTACAGAACGTCTTATTTCAGTAATTTGATTTGTGAAGTTAGGAAGACTTGTGGAGAGATAAGAGGCTCTAGGCTGAAGGAAGCCTAGACCTAAGCCTTCTCTCCAGTAGATTCTTTTGCAAGAGGGAGAAACTACTATCTTCAGTACTTTTGCATACAGAAAGCACATTTTAAAAAGGAGGTCTGTTGACACATGACCAGTTTGTCAATATATATGCCTGTGTGATCTAAACCTGACTAAAACACAGAAGCCTTCTGAGGCCTTAGCTTCTTCCCTTGGTATCTAGATATACAATGGGCTAAAATATAGCAGTGCAACAGTCAAAAAGGAGGTGTCCTGGGCAGCACACAATGCAGAACTCTGTGGTGCACTAGGGCTCAGGGACAGCAGAGATGATCAAAATGACTTGAACAACGCCCATGTAGGAACAACTATAGGGAGTGAAAATAACTGAAAGTATGACATCATCCCTTTGTATCAAGTATCTTAGAGCAAGCAAAGACAGAATGATGGTTGTCTTTTTGATGCAGGAGCAGAGGACCAACAAAATTAAGCATGTAGGTGGCAGATCCAATAGAAAGATACTGGGTAGACGTATTTGAACAGCAGCATTCCCTTTTACAGGACATTACAGATGCTATTCAGACTCCAAAGAAACCAGATAAATTCATACAGTAAACACGTATCAGGGGCTTTCAACTACAGAGACATCACATTTCTGACTCAACAGGTCACTGAACTGCAAATCACTGATGATTAAAAGCTTATCTCTACTTTATACTCCTCCTAGGCATCACCTGTTGACCCAGTAGATCAGTTCTTTTGTTAGGCACCCAGGTAGAACACAAGGCACCTGGGAAACTACATGCTTTCATAATTAGTTGGCTATCCACCAGGGATTTTCTAAAGCACTCAAGTCCAAAAGGCTTTCCTCTTACTTTCATAAATGGACTAGGAACCCTGTTTCATTATTAATCTTACTTTGCTGAATGATCTAGCTCCCTTTTTCATTTTTGAAACATCCAGGTACTCAGTTTCACTCAAGTCCTATGCCTGCTATCCCTCTTTAGCATAGCACTCCTCAGCAAAATTATCTAGTAGAAATAGGTCACATAAAGAAATTTGGTGAGGATTAGGACTAATTCAGTTGTAGAAAATCCAAATAAACTTCAACCTCATCATGGAAAGAAGACAGAAGAGCTACATATATTTGGCTTGTTTTGAAAAAAGGAAAAGGTCAGAGGTAAGCACATCAATCAAGCAAAACAGAGTATCTGTAAACACAGGACCAAATATGAATCCAGCAATGCTACTCACAAAAATACAGGCAAACTACTGTTTTTATACTACAGATTTGTTATTGCAAAGATTTCAGCAAGCAAACAAAACCAACAAACAGCTAAGGGTTTTGATCCAAGATTAACTCCCAGATACTTGTCACAAGAATAATTAGCTGAGGAATGACTGCAAAAACAGTGCAGAAACAGGAGTTAGATTGCATCATGAAATGTTGCTCCGCTATCCCTGCATTAACCAATTAAGGTTATTTGGACAATGCTTTAGTATCTTTCATGCACCATGATGAAGACTAACATTCAGCAGAGGTACTTTAGATATCTGAATGAAGTCAGTAAATGATCTAAATTGCTCCTTCACCTGCATCCTCTAAGCCATATCTCTCTATAAAGGATAAAAAGAGTCTGAAATTTGATCATCTAAGAAATTAATGCCAAAAGTAGCAGGCACAAACCCACTTTTTGGATAAAATGCTCAGTCTTTCCAATGCAAGTACAAACCCGTCCCTTCCATTTTTTAGATATATTCTCTAGAGTTTTTTATTGCATAAGAAATGAAACATTTCAGCAAGGAAAAGTGAAGTATCTAGACTTTCAATAGCCTAAACCACAAAAAATTTATTTATAGATGAATCCGCTTTCTGATATCAACATCTGAGTTAGATTAAAAAGAGTATGAATCAACTGTTTTTTTAAAAAGCTATTTTATCTTAGAAAATAATGAAGAAGAAATAAAGAAAGCTTACTTCTTCTTCATCGGGTTCAGCTTCTTCTGCTTCAACAGCTGACATACTAGCAACAGGCTTGTTCCATGCCAACTTTAGCTCTTGTCCTTTAAAACGAGACCCATGAATCGCAGCCTAAAACAAGTTTAAACATCTTAGTTATAAATGATTTCACAAAAGGAAGTCCAAAGCAGCAATATGTTCATATTGAATTAGTGTTAACAGGTTAAACAAAACAACTTCATTCACTGCATGTAGAATTCATACATCCTCTGAGGAAAATGATCAAAATATATTCAGAAGAAAATAAGCTTGGAAAACCATAAATAATTTGATGATGTTGGTAACATACTGAACTAGCACCTTCCTATTTTTTAATATTATCTTGATGGTTCCTCACCTTGCAAATGCGGGCCTAAAACTGTTAACACATAACTTAGTGGAAGAAGTGCAAGACATCCCACAAATGATTTAATATATTTAAAAAAAAACAATGACCAAACAACTAAAGAAAAAACCCCTTTGTGATTACAATTTAATCTACTGGAAAATGTTCCACTTCCTGTAAAGGTGTTGTAATTGAAATGTAAAGATTTTTAACTTGTGCGATATTTATGCCTTTCTAAGTACCAGATGCATTAAGTGGCTGCTTTGGAAATAGTGTGTTCAAATTAAAGTAACACGAATGAGCATAAATCAGCGTTAGCAACATTCCGAAATAACCGTCATGGTCACAAAAGATTTATAGTACAATCTGAAAGTGCAGCATAATGTGAAATGTAGAAACAATTACATGTTCAATGACATCTGAACATGAATTGTGTGATATTAAAGTCCCCAGGTATAAATTTTAAATTTGTACATATAAATTTATGATAAATTTAAAAGATTCTATGCTTATTAAAATGCAGCTCAGGAGCTTTTTGTCCATGGTCTCATCACAATGTCACACAACTAGAATTTGTAAAAGTACTTATATGTGACATTTAGGTCCAGAAACAACTTGTAATCTTTGGAAGAAATTACTACTACATAAAAATGCAACATTTTACAGTAGGGAATCCTCCTCTTCCTTCCAGGCTAGAACATGTATGAAAATACAGCCTAGACCTATTTTCATTTAAGGTAAAATATTAGCTGTATTTACTTCACAATTGGCCTCAACAGAGGATTTTAATTATTGCGTTCTACAACTTCTCCAACTGCCAGCTTGAAATTCTTCTTTAGTCATAAACAAAGAAATTCCAGTGGAAATATATTTTTAATATATAAGAATATCTTAAGGAAAATACAGATTTTACAAGATTTGATTGAACCCAGTTTCATAACCTTTTTTATTAAAAAATGAAGGTGCAATGAGACATAAAGTCATTTGACAATGTAAAAAAAGTCAAAGTACATCATTTTGACTTCAAGCTTTCCACCAAGCATATGATCCTTCTCCCCTGCCCACAACTTTTTTTATTCTGTGTTACCTTCCTTTCCAGGTGCTTTTTGTCTTTACATTTCTGCGTTTGGCTCCAAAATACTACCATTCCCTGCCTTTTATAGGTAGAAATTTAGCTTAGGCAGAGATGATGTTCAATGCCAATTTTCAGGCAAAACATGCTCTAAACATGTTCTAACAAATGGTGTGCTGACAAACAAATATCTTAAGCAAGATACTGACAAGATCCTTGTAGTGAATCATACTCCCTCTGGAAAAAGTGAAGACTTCATTTGGATAGTCCATAAAAACAGATTGTTGTGCCAGGTGACCTATTTTTTTTTCAGGGAAGCAAATGTTCCTCTGAATACCTAGGAGTATTTCTTACGTAAACTACAATGTCAAAGAATATGAAGTTACAAAATGAAGTATCCAGTGCCAGCAAGCACCAAAACTCAAATTCCCACCTTACTTCAGTTCACTTGTGAATATACCAATTCCAACAGCTTTTATCCGTGAACAGGTATTTCTTATTCTCCACAGAACTTTTACTCACTGTTGAACTGTGTTCCTTTGATACAGTTGTACAATACAGGTTTTCACTATCAGTCAGTATCCACTACATACCATTAATGACTCTTCCTTCTTTACAGAATAACTCTGAGCTCTGTACAGTGGGTGCTCATCACTGCTAAACCTGAGAGTTTCACAAAAAAACCTTCTCTGTTTTTCTAAAACAACTTTGGCACATGGATGAAATGATTTCTCAAAATATGTAACCATAAATGATACTCTTAGTGTTTAGAACTACGGTTCCCATTGGTTTAATTTGCATTGTCAATACCAGTATTTCTGTCCATCAGGTCAATGGTGTCTCAAGAAGATAAAGAGAACAGTCTGGCCAGGTTTAAAAATTGTGTTGAGGTAAACACCACACGAAAAACTTTGTGCAAAATATAAACATAAAATGAAACATTTCCATACAACTATACTGTAAATATGAATCCATTCCTTCTGAAGTCCCTATTATTTTTAGGATTCTCCCTCCCAACAGTGAAGCAATGATTTTAAAGGAAACAAAATAACTTGCAGAACAACTATGTTCATTATTTTGTGCAGGTTCACATAATGCCTATACCATGGACAGAATAAGGCAGGAGTCCCACTGAGCTGAACGTATGAAAGTCCTAATGATCCATATGTAAGGATGCTGAATTGCAACGTAAGTCAACTCTGGATTTTAGTCTCTAGAAGTTACTTCTATAATCCAGAGCTTCTTTAAATTAATACATTTCTGAAAAAAGAAGAAGAAAAAAAAGAAAATCCTATCAGATCAAATCACATTTACACTACCACAGGTTTTCTGGCAAAGGGAAATCCAATCAATTCCAAACAAAATACATAGGCTCACTCTGCAGGATATTGGTGAAATTTCAGGAAGACTGTAGGGGTATGAAGCCTTCAGGTGAAAAAACCTGGCAAATAATCAAGATAAACCAAGACACATCTAACTGTCAATTCCTGAGTGTTCCTCTTAAATACTTTCTTACATCCTGTACTTCACTTCACTATAAACATCCTGATTTCCTAAATATTTCAGTAATATACTGTTCTGACAATTTTGTTTAATTTAAACTTTTGTGTCTATAGTTTTAAAATAACTAGCAGTATTACACTTAAGCAGATACAGAAGTATAACATAACCAGAAAGTAGCTGAATGCTGCAGAGTATTTTCAAGAAAGACTACTCACAGCTTCAGCTTCTGCTCTTGTTTTAAAAGTAATCACCGCATGGAGAGAAGAGTCGTCTATCTGGCAATCTTCAATTTCACCATATTGCTTTTGATAAATAAAAAATAAAGTTTAGTAAAATAGTTCTCCACAACTAAAAATGCAGACCTAAATCAAATGCCCCCCCAAAACCACAGAAATTTAGAATAGTGCATATTTCACAGTCAGTGCCCAACAAAGTACTTGTCTTAGCTGCTTTTACTTGTTGCTTTTACTTGCATTTCTAAAGCACCAATGTGCTCTAGTCTCTGGATTTCCTAATTCCTAGAGATATGAAGTAAAATTGTGACAGAAAGAGGTTGTTCTGCTTCAGTATTTCTCTCTGTATTCGGAAGAAGGGATCTTGAGATTATTCCATTAGCCTATTATGAAACTCTTCCACAAAAAAGTTTGTTAGAGGCAGGGACTGTAGAAAAAGTTTTAAAACTTCACTGTATTTCAGCATCTTAATAACTTGACCCATCTATTCCAATCATGGTTGCTACAGTGTTGCTACCATTAATGCTGACAATCACTGTAAGCTGCAAAGCCCAACAAAGACATCTGTGCAAGTGGACCACACTGCTGATGTGCACAGACTTGTGGTACCTTATCATTGAAACAGAAATACAGCTCAATCTCCATGGAATCTGAAGCAAGTTTAAAACTTGAAGCAAACCTGCAACCTGCAAAATTATTAATTTTTTTCCTCAGTGTTATTCTACTAACACTGTGAATGGAATTGTATTTGTTGATGTTACTAAGTTGCTTTATGATTAATACTTTCACTTGAAAAGATTCTAAGCTTTCTATTCCCTGCAACACAACCAATGTGTAGGAAAATGAATTCAGCCAGTAAGAGAAGCATATAATGGAATGAAAATTATGAAAGCACTATTTTATTTAGCAATATTCATCAGACTACACCACAATGCTATAGATTTAAAATACTTTTTTTCTTATACACATCATTGAAACTGGATTCAGAAACCTCCATGTGAAAGGTATTACTTCATTTTAAAGTTCCATGTTCTTAGTTTTACAACAAAAATTTGTTGCATAATTGGTCAAATGTTCAATCCCTCATACATCTCTACTGAAAGTATTTTTATTCCCCTTAAAGACACAGACAGATATACATAGGTATGTACAAATATTTAGTCTGTCATTCAGCTCCACAGGAAGTAATTTTTTTCCTATGGGTATGATGGTTCCTTTTTTGTTACCCTAAGAAGGAATGATGCAGCATAATATATATATACATATATATATATATATATATATATGTACCTTTATGTATGTGTGTATATAAATAGCTCCTGGAAACATAACACCTTAAAAAACCCCAGTATAATAGTGGGAGGGGGTTTTCATGGTAATTTTTGTTGCAGTTGTGTTGATATTTTTATTTATTTTAAAAAGCAGACACAGGTCCTTGTGGGCTCTTGTTCTTTTGAAAAGCTGCTTGTATGACTACCAGACATGAAATATTAACTACATTGGCTGGAGTAGAATTTACTGGACTTATGGGCTCCTGCACTTCTCCCTTCAGAGAGGATCGCTGCAATTAAATGTTGTGTAAAAAAACCCCAAACAAACAAGGGGGAAGACAGGATAGGCAGAGATTCACATAATTTTTGTCACTAGATATTTTTAGTGTTCATCCCACAAAATAAACAAATTTGCTTTTATCATACTCTTTCTTTAACAGAGGAAAAGAGTTTTGATACATTTACGGTGATTTTTCACTTTATTAGATTTTCAAAGAAATATTTTCTAGAAATTATGTATGTCAATTTATCTTTTTTAGACTGAAAACAGAAAAAAAAAGTAGAAAAGGCTCTGACTTCCTGGTCTTAAATACATGGATAGACAGAAATGTTTGGATGTGTTTCCAAGATCTGCATGTAACTGCACAATTTTCATCTTGATTCTTAAATTCAGAAAATCAGGCAAAAGCACTGGAAATGTTCAATAAAAATTTTCATTAAGTACTTGTTAAGATAATTAAAAAAAAGATAAACACACTGCAAGTACTGAAAGTTTGGCACTGAATCAGTCTTTGTTCTCACCGTCCCTTCAGTTATTTTATCTTCTGTACCTAAAAACTTCTAAAAAATTCACATATATCCTGAACAAGTATTATGAGCCATTTTCCTATTTTTTGAAGGAAAAAAAACCCAACAAGCCAAGCAAATGCTATGCAATTACAGTTGTAACTAGTTGAATCAATGGGCGTAATTTTCCTGTTTCACCTTTTTCTGATGAATCCTCTGCATATCATGTTAAAGATTCATTCCTAAATAATATTTCCAGATGAACTGAATCAAGAGAAAACAAGTCATTCAATAGTAGAACGTCATCCAAAAAACATAAAAAGTGAAACTGCAACATACCGCAAAATGAGGAAGAAGATCTTCTCTATCACTTTCAGTAAATGCAGAGATTTCTAATGCCCTGGGTCGATGATCCACAACTGCATGCACAGGAACTCCTCTGCCTCTACCCCGGCCTCGTATTCCTCTACCTCTGCTACGTGATGCACCCCGACCTCTTGCATGAACCCCTCTACCACGAACTGAAGAAAGAATCCCTCGCTTGGCAGCCTAAGATGTTTATACATAACATATTGATATATTAAAATTCATAATCTACACACTTATGCAAAACTAACAAACACATACTCTGATTTTTCCTAAAAAACAAAAAAGCCCCAGAAACAGCAGCTTGCAGGTGTTAAAACAACAAAGGTGAACAGTTTAGTAACATTCAAAAGCTAGTAGTTAATTATTAACAGACCAAGAACAGGATGGAAATAGGAAAAAAGAACCAGGTATTAAACACAGATACCAACAGGGCCCTTATCTGTCAGGATTAACTACACCTAAGAAACTGCAGTACAACTGAAATTTCATTATCAAAATTTCTTGATATGGTGTCTAAGTACTCAACTTGTCTCTATTTTTGCTTCTTTATTTGTCTCCGAAAGTTCAGGCAAGACTTTCATTCTGACCAAAACTGAGGCAGCATAAGAGCTTTTACCCACAGAATTGTGAGGTGTGAAACAAAGGCTTCTAACAGGCACCTCCAAGGACAAAATGTTCACCAACATTTGGCTCTACGTACTTAATAATTTCCATTCCCACAATACCTGTGTATCCCTTCTAATGCACTCTTCAAGAATAGTCAAAAGATCAATGAAAATGATTGACAGTCATTTAAAAAAATAATTTGTAGAAGTTACTTTAAGTTTCAAAAGACCTCTTTCAAGTATTTAATTTCCATGCCTATAATTAGACAAAAAAGTGTTTTTAAACCCAAGTAAATCTCCCATAGAAATCAAATGTTAAATGAAATCACTGTGTTTACTACTCAAGCAGTGATGGCACTATAATTCATGCCAGTGATACCACCCACGAGGAGATCAATTTTTTTACGACTTTATTCACTAAATTATTCAGATAATTTTATAATAGCATCTAGTTCACTTTTTATTTTTTTGCAGAGAAAATCCTGAGGGGTTTATTTTTTACAGTTTAGTTCTTTGGCATTTTTTTAAGCATTTCAAAATATTTCAATTAATAATTCTGGGTATACTGACTGAACAAACAAGCTATACACTATTTGGGCTTTCTTACAGTAAAATCAGGGTCACGTGGAACAGAACATCAAGTTATGAGTCAAAGATGCAACACGTGAAATATTGTGGGAGTCAAAGTCACAAGCACAATGTGTGAATATCAGATTTTTTTTGAAGCATTTGTAAGAATACTGAAGACTTAAACAAAAATCAAGGGGAAACCCCACCCTCTTGTAAATTGTACAAGGGATACATCTCATGCTGTTCCTTGAAACCTGTTGGTGTACATCACTAATAACCCTGTTTTTATCCATCTGCTTTGCTCAGTATTTGCTAAAGGCTTCAGAAAATTCATTTTACTAGCAAATATTACTTTCCTGAAAGAGCTATCTTTTCTTATGCCCAACTCAAAATACAAACACACTTGATGAGAGATTGAGTAGGATTAACGCACTCAACTATGGTGTCACTTTATCTTGAACAAGCACCTACTTTTCTACTGCTATTTTACAAGTCATTCAATTTGCATATTTTCTGAAATACAGAACTTACAAATAAGCTTTTAGTACGTATGAGTATGATATACTACTCACCATCAGAACAGATACTGTTAACATAAACTTTTGTGTCATCTCTATTCAACTGGCTTGGTTTGTTAATAAAACTGTTCTCAAAATTACCAAAGCTGCCTAACAAGTTAACTTTTACAGCAAGATTTTAATGCAACTTTGCCACACGAATGTGCACCGTGTTTATATGTAATTAGACATAAGACATGACCAAACTTCATGAAGAGGGATTTAAGTGACACAACAGCCTGCTTAACAGTAAAAAGAGGTAAGATTATCATGCGATTTGAAACAGTGCAATATAACAGATCAGCACCCACTTCATTTCTGAAAATTAGACAGATATTTTGCCCAGTTTTTTAAAAAAGCAAGTACTGGGAAAAAAAGTATGTTCCTATATATTGAATAATCCTTGAAACACTGGTTTTGCTTTTGTTAAATCCTCCTCTTGAAACCAATGCTGTAATAATATTACTTTTAGCACCTCAGGCTTTTTGATTAATCACATTACAACTCATTAGGAGGAAGTTAACACTTAACAATAAAAGATCAGGCAGTGTTTTTAACTATTCTGTATTAAACACAAAATGATCTACAGGCAACAATTAAACTCATTGCATGTTCTCAAGGAAGTATTACAACCACAAACCTATAAAATACATCAACTAAACAGTAAGAGAATTTAAATAGATTAGCAAACAAAATTAAAGACAATACTATTTCTGAATTCCACTGAAGGAGAGAAACTGTTTTTTTGTCAATATTACTGCCAAATGTCTCTATCTACATGCAACTTAATACCACACTCTGGAAAAAATAGTTTATGATACAATACACAAGCTAATAAACGTATAGAAAAATACTTGATTAAAAGTTAATTGCTACAAGAGAAGAGGCAAACATACTTCCAGCTGTAGCTCTGTATATTTTCGTCTTAATTCAGTAACTTCCTCCCCAGCTTGCATCTTCTTGTATAAATCCAGTTCAGTATCTAGTAACTCTTTCTGCATCTAAGAAATTGTTATGGTAAATTATTAGTTCCACACATCACATTCTCTACTGAGGAAACAAATTTTTAATACAAAGCTGAAACTTGGCAAGTATACTGCTTATTATCCTGGATTTCCACCTTCATAAAGAAACCAAGCACAAGTTTAGGAGCCTTTGTGGCAAGATAAAACTTCCATGTGCAATAGTATGCTCTGAGTTTTGTGATGTAAAACCTTTTAGACTACCACAGAAAGACAAAACCAATGGAATTGTTTCTAAACTAAAGATACACAAAGTAGAAAATGCAAGATTACATGGTAATGATGATAAGATAAAAAGAATTCCACAAAAACAAAGGCAGCACAAGTAATAGACCTTTCATGTGCCTTGCTGCCCTTTGCTGAACATGCTCTAGTATTGACACGTCCTTTTTAAGGCGAGGGGCCCAGAACTGGACACAGTACTTGAGGTGCAGCCTCACCAGTCCTGAGAACAGGGGGATGATCACTTTCCTAGTCCTGCTGGTCACACTATTCTTGACATAATCCAAGATGCCATAGGCCTTCTTGGCCACCTGGGCACACTGTTGGCTCATGTTCAGCCAGCTGTTGACCAGCACCCCCAGGTCTTTTTCCACTGGGCCACTTTCCAGCCACTCTGCCCCCACGCCTGTGGCGCTCCATGATAAAGTCTAGGGCCTTGTCAGAGTCAATTCAAGAAGACTTGTTGAACGAGAATCAAGTTAGGAAACAAACTGTATACACACAAAATCCTGGGACCCAGTGGGATGCAACCATTAAGTACTGACAATGGTTCCTGATGACCCTGCAAAGACAGTTTATCACTGGCATGTCATGGCATTTGTGGGAGGTTCCTGGGGACTGAGAAAAAGCAAGGATCATTCTGATCTTCAAAAAAGGCAAGACAATCTGGAAACTACATGCTTGCCAACCTCACCACAATCCCAGGGAGCATAGAAGAGCAAATAATCTTGGAAGCCATTTCCAAGCATTTTAAGAACAAGAAGGCATTGGGGAAAGAAGAAGTCATACTTGACCTTAACAACCACCTACAATGAGATGACTGGCTTAGGCGACAAAGAGCAGAGAGTAGCGGAAATTGTTATCCTAACTTCAGTTAAGATTCAGTCGAGTTTCAAAACACAATCCTCACAGCCAAAACGATGAGGTCCTGACTAAACAGGCAGACAGTGAGATGAATTGAAAATCGGCTGAACTGCTGGGTTCAAAGGGTTCTGACCAGTGGCAAAGTCCAGCTGAAGACCATCTGCTAGTGGTGTACCGCCACACTACTGTTTAACATCATTAGCTACCTGGATGGTAAGACAGAGTGCACTCTCAGCAAGTTTGTGGAAAATACAAAATTTGGATGAGCGGCTGGTACATCAGCCGGTTGTGTTTCCCTTCAGGAGGATCTTGACATGCTGGAGAAATGGGGCAGGAGGAACCTCTTGCACTCCAACAAAGGGCAATGTCAAGTCCTGCACCTAAGGAGGAATAACCCC
>JAOXXN010000001.1:49065609-49075636 GCA_026770055.1 Myrmophylax atrothorax | reverse complement strand
TCAGAAAAATAATATACTATACCTGGCAATTAGACACTAGTAACTTGAAATAACAGGGGGAAAAAACAGTAACAGAAACTCAAGATACTAACAGGAAATATTTCAAATTATGTTTTGGAAAACAATGTGTCACCAAATTACTAGTAGTTCTAATTATCTTCCTCAGTTAGATCTGTGCTGGGAGGATTTCATTATTGTTTACATACAAAGAAACACCTTACACAACTCCATGGAAAGCTGAAAGGCAACATATTACACTACCTCAAGAGGTACAGGTACAGCATGCAAGAGTTTAAATGTGCAAGGGCAGTTATCTTGAAAGCAACTGTAAATCCAGTCCATCAATTAAAATACATTCTCCAGAACAGTTACAAGCAAAAAGAAAACACATTTTATTTTCTAAACTTCAAGTGTTACCCAAAGAAAATCACCTCTTCTGCATCTGACCACTTTAACTGGGAAGTGACAAGTACTAGTACTTAATACACCAACAACAGAACCTTGACATTACACTGGGCAAACCAACATGAACTGATGCTGATCAGTATGTGACACACTGAACTCAGAATGAGAAGCAAGAGGAGATGTCACTGCTGCTGTGGCTCAGCACCTACTAACGTTGCTTGTGAGAAACGAATTGCTTCTTGCTCTCAAATACAGAATGTGGAAGTCTTAGACATCAGGATACTTGCAGAAAACCATTAAGAGCTTCAATATCAACATATTTAATGGAATAAAAGAGGAGAGGCAAAAGATGATCATCTGGAATCAGATGGAAAGTGGAATATTTTACACAAAGAGGGTAAATGCAGAACAGTTATAGAAAAGGAAATATTCGTAGTTTCTGTATGTCTTCCCAAATACTGACAAATTCTGCTGCATGAAATTTTACTTTTGCAATACAGTATGCAATCATTTTTCTGAAGGGACTGGGAAAATAAGACAAGGGGATAAATGCTAAGAAAAACTATGGAGACAGAAGGAAAAGAAGGGAGTGAGTCCCAAGTACTAGTATATTGCAACAGAAACCTCTGAAGGTGGGAAGGAGCACAAGATCACATGAAAAAAGAGCCCATCACTTCATGTATCTTCAGTGTCTTCTCTCAAAAAATTCTTACAGCTGTTACCATGAGTTAAAAATTTTGTTACAAGTTTTCTACCATTTTACAGGTATTCAGCATTTTAACTTGAAAGGTAAAGCCTCTAACTCTGAAAAAACATGTGGTAAGAAACAAGTATGAAATGAAATTCCAAAATTAGCACTGATTTCTTTGAAGTCTGGACCAATGCCAAAACTGACACGCAGCTACCAACTGCTGGTTACAAGTACACTAGACGTGAATGACAGAAATTTACCAGTAGTCCAAAATCTTTGTTTAACGACTACATTGTTTTCAATACTTGTGTCTGGACCTAACTTAGTATTGAACTCTTAATTTCTGGTTTAAAACCAGAAAGATAAACATTGTCCTATATTTAGTTCTTCTAAATGATAAGAAATAACTCTGAAAAAGGAGCTTTGCTGGTCTCTTTTGAAACTTCTGAGCAAGCTAAACTACAACCAAGCAACCTGTCCATGGCCAAATGTATTCTTGTTACATTTCCTCTCTATCAAATAAAAAAAAGAAAGCCTAGTAACTATGTAAAAAAAAAAAAAGGGTGCAGGAGAACTATAGCTTAGAAACAACAAAATACCATCGTACAATCCTCAATTCTCTCAAGTGACAAAACAATTTTGGTCACAAGTACAAAATACTCTGAGAATAGGGGCCAGTTCCTAGAAGGCTGAAGAGAGAAGAACAGTGACTACCACTACACTCCCTTTCACACACAACAGACAATTCATACTTTAACATGGAGATTCTGAGTCCAGGAAAAAGGGTTTCACATTTTGAATTTCTACAGTTTTAAACCTGCTTACACTGCCTGAAATTTTCACCGAAAAATAACAGAACAATGCTAAATTTTCTTGTCCTTTGTGGGGAAAAAACCCATTATAGTGAATTTGATCTTACAACTAGTTTCGTCTAAGCTCTTGAGATGAATATACATAGTGCTCTATCTCTAAGTCACAAGTTCCCAGCCTAGGTTCACTTTATAAAGAAGCATATTTAATTTACCTGTTTTTTCTTCTGTGCTTCATTAGAGTCTAGCACGGAAGTGGAAACAACAGGCAAAGATTTCTGTGCTGCCTTCAAAGCAGCAGGGTTGTACACAGTTTTTGTCAAGCCAGTAGAAGTGGATAAAACCTATAGGAGGAAATCATTTTATTTTTTTGCCAGTGAATGTCAATCTTTTAAATAACCCACGAGTGCTTAAAAATATGTAAGCGTCTTTTCTTTTGTCTGTTTTGATGATATGGAATATAAAAATTTGGTGCAACAATTTGGAGTTGCTGAAGTTAAGCAATTTTTGAAGAGGCAGTACATCAGATATATGTTATAAACATTAGATTACAAATCCTCTCCATTGAGATTTCATATGTACTTCCAAGCCTCAAATATATAAAAATTTACATACTTGAGCATAATTAAGGAAACAGAAGACTGAGATTTTTGCAAGAATAGCTGTTGTTTTTCTTTTTTGTTTTGAAGTCTAAAATACAGTATTTCATGGCTGCATGAATTTTCCAAGCAATAATTCAAAATAATTTTAGAGAATAAGGTCCAAAACAGATACAACAGTTCCTTTTCATATGCACTTTGTAGAAAGCAGAACTTGCACAATCAGCAAGAACTCAAGTACAGGGAAGTCTTCAACATCAGACAGCAAAGGAAGAGACTCCTATGTCTCTCTGTTCTCTTTCCTACATTTCTAATGAGATACGAAATTTCTCCATGGCTTACTGAGAACACAATTGCCTGCTTTACAATCCCTCCAAAGTAAACTGTTTACATCTTCACAATACCTGAAGATTTGGACTATTCTGTTTCCTTAAGCCCATTCCTTTAAAGAACATTTTGGCCATGCTAGTATTGAAAAATCCATGGCTAAGTCCTAGAGATAATATAGGCATGATCTTGTCCACCTTGTAGCAAAACACAGAAATTAGACAATTGGTATAATTTCCACGATTTTAAAAATATTTTCATGTATGTGGAAAATTGAAAGATGCATGCAGATTCTAGTGGTCACCATGCACTCCATAAAATAGATACAATGCCCACCAATAGGAGGAAAAAAAGAGACAGCCAAGAAACAGAAGGACAGAGAAGCCCAAGAGGAATTTACAGCAGGAACACTTCATATGAACGCTTTTCACTTCAGTTGCTATTTATACTATTTCTTCCCACAGTAAAGTGTTTTCTAGAGTAAGCAATGCAGAGAAAAACAATAGCAAAAAAAAGCAATGCATGTTATGGGGTATTATAAAAGGTGGTATAAAATGCTCTAAGAAGGCCATTACAAAGATGAAGGATTTTTTCTAAACTTAAAAGAACATTAAAGTATGCATGTCCCAGTCATACAGTTTCTATCAGGAAATAGCTTTAGGACAGGCTACATCACAAACAAAGGATCAAGCAAACACAAAAATATTGACACAGTCCTTTTGCCCAGAACTGTATTCATAGCGGAGTGAACGACACTTCCCCATCTCTTTTAATCTAAGGTCAGATGCCTTGGTACCTGCATCAACTAACAAGCAACACTAATGTCTTCTAAACCTCTTAATACTACTAAAAAGAAGGAATAGTGTGAATGTCTTCACAAGGTCACAAAGTCCCTATACAGATCTTAAAAGGTATTACAGTAACTATTTTATCTCCTTTTCCTCCTGCTCATTGGGAAGCACAGTTACTTCCTTTCTCATTGGCAAATTCTTCTTAAACCCTGCACTCCAGCAAAAGCAAAAAACCATCTAGGACATGACATCTATGTTTTTTTGACAGCTGTAAATCATTTAATTTCTAATCATTACAGAATGCAATCACTGCAAACTAAGTAAGTTATTTCCTTATAAAAGGACAGTAGTAGGTAAAACCAGGTTAATTCAAGTTTCAGAATGCTACTAAAAATGTCAAAAGAAACTGTTCTTTCACAACCAATTCAGTGAACAGCCTAGCAACTCATCAAAATCTGTAAGATCATCAAATTACTGTAAGACAACAAAGCAGAAAACCATTCTAGCATGAATTTACTCTTTGTAGAAAAGTCTTTCAGGATAACTCAACTCTTCCAGAATGGGGAAAAAAAAAAGAGGTATGTCCACTCAAACTGCAAAACGAAGTAGACTTCCTATTTTTAAAGTTAGGATATAGTATGTATGTAAAACGCAGTTCAGGAATACACCACAAGGTATTTATCTGCAACTAATTTAGGGCAACAAGAATGGAACTAATCAAACCAACAACAAAATACAGGCAAGAAGCCCACATCACTGCATTTAGGCAGACTGCTCAGGTTGAAATGAATCAAAGAGACATCATCCAATATTACAACTTTAAGTACCGTTACCTTTGTATGCTAAGTACAGCACAGTATCTCTGGAGTGAATTTTACCTGTTAGATTACACTTTTAATCCATCAGCTGCCATACTGAAAAGGGGTTGGGGGTGTGTGTATAGAGAAATACAGTGGATGCTTCATTTATTTCAGGTCAAGTGAACTCCCAATAGAAAAGATATATACCTAGACAGAGGAATCCTGTTACAGCGTAAAACTTCCTATCTTTCTACTACAGGCCTTCTCAAATGAACGCTATAAGTACCGTGGAAGCCTGTCCCCAAAAGTGCTAAATAGATCTGGAAACATACATTAGAAACTTTGCTACTAAAGGAAACACATCAACAACTTTGTCTTCTGAAAATTGGAACCACTGGGCAAAATACATAACTCATAACCACAATTCAGGTGCACCTTTTCCACCTTACCTCTCTTTGTCCTTTCTATACTGATTAATTTCCACTTTTATCTTTTCACAAGTACTGCAAATTGTAAAATCAAATAAGAGGGTAAATGTTTACAGCATCACCTTTTAAGGGGCACAGAAGTCCAGAAACATTTTTATAGAATGGCTTTTTATAGTTTCATACATAGCACCAAAATTTATTTATTTTTAAAATTTATTGCTGTATACTTCTAAACAACTCAGGATTATGGAACATATCTAGTTATTTTCATGACTGAATAAAAGAAACCTACTAATTAAAACAAAACCCACAGAATAGCAACTTCAGTTCTAGCATGTTTTATTCTTCTTAAAATCATTTAGCCATCCACTGAGTTTTAATATATTATACTTCCTAAAACTAATCTTTAGCAAATCACTTTATTCATAGTTATGAAACAAACTTAATATTGACACAAGGGGTTTCAATAAAAAAAAAATTCTACTGAAATTAAACATGAGAGAAGAGAGAATATGAGACATTCTCTTACCTTTTCAGTTGCTGGAGTAACTGGCTTTGACACAAAACCCAGTCTATCCTTCACAGATAATTTAGCCACATTCTAAGCAAACAAAGCAAAATTACAGTTTAGAAGTAGTTTACTTTATGAATATTTTACTGTTTCCTGTGTAACTACAAATATTAGCAATTTAGAAAAAACATTTAAGCAATAAAACCACTTTTAAGCAACAAGAAAAATATTCAAGCAGTTGATAAAATTTAGTTATTTGATTTTGCAGTTAACATAAATCCATAAATTGGGTAAGACAAAGATAAAGGCAAATTTGGAATCAAAGATCACATGACATATTTTTGCAAGAGGTCCAAGACATAAGAGCTGGCAGAGGATTATCTGCACAGGCCTTTTTAAATATACTACAGTTTGTGTTTTATAACCTGCTATTTGCAAGCATCAATTGCAGAAAGTTCTTTGAATCTAAACTACGCATGTGTTCTGAAACATGGTGGCCCTCATTTCCAGAAATAAAACTACAGCAGTGGGCACAATGTTGATAATGAAGTATTTCTAACAGAATAAAAAAATCTAATTTCTAATGGGAGTAACATGTCAGAGTCTGTCATTCTTCACACTGGTACTGTGGTTATGTTCTTCCTCTTATTAGGGGTGACATACAAATTCTGAAAACATTTTTAGATGCTGACCACTAGTCTCTAATGATTTTAGCTGTTTTTAACAGATAAAATATTTTTTAAAAGATAGATTTTAGTTCTTTGGATAGAAATTCACTTTATTTTGAAATCTGAAACCAGCAATTTAACAAAACAATACTGAAATACATTCAGAGACTTTCAGTTTTTCTTTTTAAACTAAGTAAAAAGCTAGGATACTTAAAAATTAAGCACTGTGCTCAGAAAAAACCCCAACAAGTACTGTATTGAGGAAAACCCTAATATGAAAATACCACTCATAATATAATTAGATGCACTTAGAAGTAGTGTGTACTTGCACTGTATGAGTAACTGTAACTGATACATTCATGCACTATGAAACCTATTACAGAAAGAAAAACAGGTAACTGAATTTCTTACTATAATACATACCTGAGTGACTTCCGTATTGGCACTCTGTGCTTCTGCAGGTTCAATATTACTTGCAGGTACTGGACCTAGTCGCTCCTTCACTGATTGCTTCACTACTGGTAAACTGGGTTGCGGAACCAAGGGCTGTATGACCTGCAACACCGCCCCAGTCCCCAAAAAAGCACATCACAATATTAACAACCAAAGGCTGCTACATATATTGTACAATAAGTACACAATGTAATTACTGCAGTGGCATTTACATTTACACTTCCTGCTTTCTATCATTCAATGTCTTTTTCACCTGATAGGAAAACAAAAAGACTTCATGAGATTAATTATGTTACACTGAACATTTGTGTAGTGTAAACAGCAATAACATCTACTTTGCACTTGCAGCTCACAGAGATGATCAGACAATTGTAGTTTATTTCTACTAATCACATCTACTCAGACTAACTCAGATTCTGCCTGTTAGAACTGAATAAGAAGTTAGAAGCAGTCTTCTGAGTCCTCTCACAACTCTTTCATCATCAATCATTTAGTTATGAAAAGGTAGAATACAAACTTGTATTACAAAGTCTCACTTTTTACAGCAATATAATGCTTTTCATCTCCCTATGTGTTTAACTTGGACAAAGTGGAAAAAAAGGATATAGAAACATGCAGCCACAGGACTGAATAAAAAAAAAAATAGAGCAGCTAATCTTTGAACAGACCATGGATATACCCTGACAGCTAACATTTTTCCTTTTTTTTATTTGACAAAAACGTTGAACACTTAAGGCTGAAAAAATATGCTTCCAAGCAAGCTTACTGTCATATTTATAACCCTCAGGAGATCACCTAACCCATTCCTCCACTGTAGGGCAAAGTCAGTTATGCTATTACTGACAGTATCTATCTATCTGATTCTTACAGATTTCCGATGAAAGAGGTCCTGTCACCTCTCTAGGCAAAAGCATTTCAGTATCTTTTGGCATTAGAAAATGTTTTTTTAATATCTACCCTAAATCTCTTTGTGCTGCCTTTAAAGCCCAGAACTTTCTGTTTAATCTACTTCAGATGTGGAGAGCATATTATTTCTTCTTCCTGGCAGAAACCTTTTATTTGATGATTTATTATGGTTGACTCCCACCATCTTTACATATGTACTTCCACTCCTTTCCGAAATTCTACAGCAAGTATTTCCCAAAGTAATCCTGCTGAAGAAACAGCAATGCTCAAGCAATTGTGCTGGACCAGATACTACTGAAGGGACAACTTTAAAAGCCAACTAACTTTAAATTCAAAAGCCTGTCTTTGGTGCCTGATAGACAACATCTGGTTGAAAACCATTATAAATACAGTCGTAATTAATTAACCTGCAATTAACACAACTGAAATCTTGATAAAAATTCAAATATTTATAGTGTGTGAAGAACTGTATGGAAAGTTTCCATACTACTTGTAGATACGATACCAATTATTAATTTCAATAAAAAGGGAAGTAAATATTCATACTTCTGAAAGGCTAAAAATAACTAAAAGTACCTGCTTACTGATTCAACAATTTGATAAGTTTTATATTTTGGGGTAGAAGAACACAGAAGCATTCCTGTTCAAAGTTTTTCATGTCACTGTGTTTCTTCTATCGCAGATAACAGACTCCTGCTGGCATGTGCTGAATGGCTGTTCTTTATGAGGCAGGAATACTTAATACTCTTCCCTGCTAGTAAGGAGAATTCATTTTCAAATCATCAAGGTTAACTTGAGAAAGGTGGTGTGCTGGGAAGCCAGTAACACCATAAAAATAATGGTACTATTTAAAATAACAAATATATAAATGAGGTTTGTTTGGAAATACACAGTTAACACTCCAAGCTGGATAGCATATCCAGCAAATAAGCTGATAGCGTAGTCCAAGCTATCCTTCCAGCAAGAGGAAATGTCTGTAGGAATGCAAATGACGTACTCCACTGCCCTCTTCTGGCTGAGGAGATGGAAATCAAGCTTAGAAAATACATACCATTTTGAGTATCGCTACTTTAGGCCAACCATTAAGAATATTTATAAAATCTAAAGGATGATAACTAGGAAGCTGGTGAGATAGGTCTTGTTAAAACTGCATTTTTGTAGATAAAAATAAGGGCATTTGTTACAAAAGAAGGAGAGAAATGAAACTGTTAAAATGGTGAACAGCAGGATTGCTATGGAAAACTGGGTCATCGATTCTGAATGATAACATACACCACCAAGAGAAAGAGGGCATTCTCAACTTAGAGCACCAACTGAAAACACTTTAACAACTCACTCATACATTATATCAGCATACATAAAAATAAGTGAACATTTCTTTTATGGCCGCTGACAAATATGATTTGGCTTGTCTCAGGTTATGAATATACACTTTCTAACAGTAATTGCTGTTTTATTTTTTTAAAATGTTGCCAATGCTACTATGAACATGACAACTGTCCGTAAATGCTCCACTGCAATTCAGTCAAAAAATGTAGAACAGAATATTTCAATTGGAAGGGACTGGCAGTGATCATCTAGTTCAACAGTCTGGTCACTTCAGGGTTGACCAAAAGTTAAAGCATGTTGTTACCTAGTTTGCTTGATACAAACATTTTAAAAAAACATTTAAAATATTCTATTTCACATAACATTCTAGATAGAACAGATTTAGATCCTCTACCTTCTGTGTGGTAGTTTGGATTTGTGGTGCACTGCCTTCTCTATGCCAATAAACTTTAATAAAACGATTATTTAGTACTGCTTCTGTACTTGATATAGCTTTCTTTGCTTCCTCATGCGTGGCAAACTGAATAAGGGCACCTTCTGGATCACCTTGATATGCAACCTAAGATAAAAACAGAAGAACAAAACTTACAACATGCAGGATTTTTCATTTGTGTCTAGATTATCATAAAATCATTACTTTCTAGGCTTAGAAGCTTACAATTTATTAAACGCAATATGGGTCATTAGATAAATCCTTCCTATTCATGATTCTTTTTGAAAAGCCTGGTGTCAAAAGCCACCTTGAGATTATGCTAAAAAACTTTAGAATAATTAAAAAAAACAAAGTAAAGCAAAATACCCAAACAGTCAACCAGTATTTCTAAGTGCAAACCTGAGTTTGAAAGACAAAAGTAAGCATCACTAAAGTAAAGAAAATTGCTACAAAAAATATGTGGGTCAGTACACAAATGTCCTATCTACTATCAGAGCTAGACAGCAAAGTTCATTTTGGTTTTCCTCCTTAGGGCATTAGCACATTATTTTAGCTTCAAAGGCCAAGGTGACACCATTTACAAGAAGAGCAAAGCTTGCAATATCTGTATGCCTAGCTATCACTCTATACACATCCCTAACACTATGAATCATATTGCCTGCTAATTGATGGCTTGGCTTCAAGAACGAAGATTTGGGAAGGGCTCTCCCCATGTGGGTGTGCCCTTCGAGCCTGCACAGTGGATTTTTTAGGTGAGGCACATCATGAGCAGAACTGGCCCCACTTTAACTCCTAAGGTTCATCTGCCATGGCCGAGCGAGCTTGGACGGTGACAGTGAAGTGCTCGGGACTAGAACCTACAGCCCCCGGTATTCCC
>JAOXXN010000001.1:49053811-49065509 GCA_026770055.1 Myrmophylax atrothorax | reverse complement strand
CTACAGCCCCCGGTATTCCCAGGAGGTCTCCCATCCAAGTACTAACCAGGGCTGACTCTGCTGAGCTTCTGAGATCTGACGGGATCGGGTGTCAAGGTGGCATTTAACTGCCCTGCCTGCTCATACACCCATATTTTTAGGTAAACTATAGAAAGGCTTAAGAAATATTTAATAGCAATTAAAAAGAGATTTAAAATCCCTCAGTGTTCAAACAGATAACAGAATGTTTATTCTGTGCTGTATCAGTACAACACAAAAACATTCTGTTACACCTCTTCACTCCAGCTCTCAGTGCAAACAGGAAAATGTACATTGAAACACAAGCCACCATCTGACACTTGTTGATAATGAAGCACTGAAGAAGATCAGAGTGAGTAGCTGAGAGACTGGGTATGAAATATTGACATTAGACATGCAGGTTCCAATATGTAACTCCAGGCTAAATTAGGCCCTAGTTCCTTCATCTCTTAACTATCTTTAATTGTTTGCTTTTTTCTGTTGGTGTCTCCAGTAAATTGCAACATAATTGTAAGGGACAAACTGCCACTACTGTGGAACTAGAAAGCAATTATATCATAGAGATGGCTTTCTGGATGAGAAATACAGGGTTTCTGTATTTACAATTTATCTCATAAAATACAGATGGTTTACCATATCAGAGACAAACTTGAGAAAATGGGTGAACAAAATGCAATCAATTTCCAAGTTTTAACCAATGTATCTTAAAAGTCTTATCTGTGAGGAACACATTCATTCAAAATAATTTCTGCTTCTTCAGTGGCAATTCCATTAAAAACAACATTGTGTTTAAGAAATGAGTTAGGAAAATAATGAGTTTTAGGGAACCAGGAGAAAACAAACTGGTGTTTTCCTTTTAGCAACTACTGCTATTTTTAAGTCAAAACATACTGCTTTCTCGTTGTTGACTCTTACCTGCAAGTTGACTAAGTTTCCAAACTTACTGAAGTGCTCATTAAGTTTGCTGATATTGTTAAGTTCTGGGGGAACTTTTCTCAATTCAAGCTTTGTATTTTCATTTCCAAACTGCATCTTCTTCTGGAAACCTGGACTATTTGTTCTGTTAAAATTTTGCCTGCAACAAATAAAAATCAAGCCAGGAATCCATAGCAAGCTAGCAAACACAATGTTAAATTGTATACACTTACATAGGAGCATGTGTGTGTGAGACACAAAGATCTGCAGACTTAAAAAAAAGCCATTTTAGAGGAGTGTAGAGGAGTACAGCAGAGGCCCATATACCTGCCATTTCCCCCACTGATAATTCTCAGCATATCTCAGCACATAAATCTGAGAGATAATTCCCATTTTTACTTGCTCACGTCAGTAATTCCTGACTTCCACACTGCTTTTCTTCAAAACTATTTCTTAGCTATTCTATGAAATCTTCCCACTACTGTTTCAAGTAACTACAACTTTGAGGCTCTCCTTAGTCCCAGCAATCGCTTAAAACCCATTCCAAAGTTCTGTCACCCTAGGGGACATCTGGTTACTAAGCACAGCACCCTATGTTTTTTCTCAGTTACGTACCTGACAATTCAAACCAAAATAGCAACAATAAATTCACATTTCACAACTAAAATCAGTCATCTCTAACAACACTGCAGCTTTCCTGCTTCTTAGATCATTACATTGTTCAAGAATCCTAGTATCACCCAAAGCAACTTCATCTATCTGTATACTGCCTTTGAGAGAAGACAGTCAAATACAGATGAGTGTGATTTATTTTAGTACCATCAAGCATACTCACAGTTGAACTTGCTTGCAATTTATACACATACATGTTTCAGATTATAGTAAAGAGGTTCACAAAATTCCAACTATTAAGCCAACCTTGTGTTAATGATCACTCACTTGTCAAACCAGGTCTTCTTTGTAGGAACTCCACCATCCCCTGCACCAATTGTTCTTTTCCTGGATTCAGCATCTACCACTATTCTCATACTACTTTTATTAGGAGGTTTTTCTGTAAACAGATGAGAAGATTTTACTTTTTTTTTTAATTTTTGTGTATTTGATTGTAAAAAAGTATTCTGCTCATGATGAATTTGCACTGAAAAGCACAACTGTTCATTTTGAAATTACTACAATCCTTGTTCTAACTGAATCAAATCTTGGTCACAGACTTTTCTTCTGAACTATCAACAGATGCTGTGACAGATGAAAATAGCTAATAGCATTCATTTTGTCATAGTAAGGAAAACAAAAGAAGTGTGACAGAAGGCATCTGCCTCAAGATGACTGCACTCTGATTCACAATGATTCACAATGTCCCATGCAATACTCTGAGGCTCAAACCACTTTTGCTAACACCTCCTTTCTACTGTTAGATGGCACACAAAAACAGTCATGATAGGATATGCATAGTACTCCAGGGCATAAGACCTAGGAGCAAGATTTATGGATGGAGTGGGAAAGGAGTCACTTTTGCTGAAGAACAGGAATCACACTGGGGGACTCCTCACTGAAAATATACCAACAGAAACATAGTAAGATTAAACAGAAATATATACAAATGCAAATAAAACCACATTAAAAATGGTTTTATCTCTCTTTCATCCTCATTTTGTGTTCTGCATCTTCTTCACAGGGTCACAGGAACTGTGAGGTTAAGATTACTCATTCATAAAACTGTCTGCTACCAGATAAAAATTACTCTTTCCTCTCCGCAGCAAAAATCATCCTCAGATTCTGTTACAGAAACAATTACATTTTTCTGGACAAAAAATATACGAAGTAACCAGTTATTACAGCTAAGTGTAAACTGTGCAATATTCCAGCAAGAGATGTCATTTTACCTGTAAAAATGCACATACAAAGCAATTATAAACATAGTTCCCTATTCAATTAAACATCTCCTTTAAGTCCAGAAGATTTTAAAAAAATGCAACGTTTTCCACTATTAACTGCCTGAATCTGCACTAATGTAAGAAAATCAGCTAAACTTGAGAGCATACCTCTGGGTGGTAGATCCATATCACCTGATGTGAGTCCTATCAAATTTGGTCTTTGGGCATGTACTCTATGTCTATACATAGGTCTTGAAGTATTTGTTATACTTGGAGCTTCGGGATTATACCCATCAGTGTCATACGTTTCTGGTAACAAAGAAATTGTCTAATTAAAATAAATTGCAGTTAAAATCCCTAAGGTTTCAAATATAATATTTCATTTAATTACAAGATACAGTTACAATAAAAGAGCTGTGTAACTACTAGCATAAAAAACAGTCATGCCAAGTTTTCTGCTTAAACACAATGAAAATATTACTCTACAGTCAAGATTCACACTTTGTATGTATATTTTACTTCCATCCTTAACTAAGTCTGAAAAAAAAAAGTTAAGTTACTGTCACAGTCTAAAAAATACAAACTTATTCTCCCAAACTATGAAATCATCATCTCTATAAAGTACAATATAATATGAATCAATGTTATTCTATTTAGCAAACCTTGTGGGCAAAGCCTCAGTACTACACCTGCTGTAAAAAGAGAGGGTGGAGCAGGAGGCGGCTGGTGATGAATTCCCGTTGTAACAACAGTAGGAACTGAGCTAGTTGCTGAGTTTGGGGGGGCATCCATGCCAGCAGGCTGTAAGGGTGGAAGTGGAGGGGGTGGTCCTGTCAAAACCAAAGAAAAACACTGTATTCATTTATTATCCACTATTCTTTCATTTCAGGAAACTGACCTGAAATGGTTTTAAAGCAATTTAACAAAAAAGGGCATGAGAGGCTTTAAGTACAGACATGGTGCTGTACCATAAATTCACATGAAATTACCCCCACCAGCAAATGACTCAGAACTTGGATTACAGAGAAAAGTATTTGAATTGTTTAACATTTCACTAAACACCTCCTTTCTACAAGCAAAATTTATCCACTAACCCAGTATTTATTTTTACCAACAGAAGAATTTTAAAACTCTACAAAAACTGATCAAAGAAACAAATTCTATTTTTAATGTAAATATTTTTAATATGACAAAAATATTCTATGATGACAATTTCCAAACACCCAAGACAAAACCTCTGGCTCTGGTAGAACTCTTCTTAAAATTGAGGGATTTTTTTGTTTGGTTGGCTTGACTTTTCTAACAATAGGTAATGCAACACTTTCAAAGCTCAGCAGTCAAGCCTGACCTTCAGTTTAATCACTGGTAAAATCACGTTTTGGAAAAAGATATTATAGTCATATATTTGGACTTGCAAAGCAGATCTGGAAATAGCATGTAAGGTAGAACTGATCACCCCCAGAAAATTACACTCTGTACTAAGAGAAATAAATATATTCAGATCTTAAATACACTATCAGCAGCAAATTAGAATAGTTTAAGAAACTTCCAAGCAATATCATATCTCAATTATTCCCAAATAATTTTACCAAGTGGGAGAAAGGAATAATCACATAGAACTGACATAACAGCCTTAAAATCACACAAGGGAACTGAATACTAAATTGCTATTTTATAAATGAGAGCCAGGCACATACATCTTCACATAATTTTAAGTGCTTCAACTAAAGTACTTTCAAATGAAAGAGTAAACAAACAAGAATTTTTCTCAGTTATTTTACAAGTTTAATTTCAAAATTAATCACAAATGACATTTGCAGGTGTAAATTTGATGTGGTCATGAATTATCTTTAAATTGTCTGTTGTTTCCACGATTTTCCCTTCTTCTGTAACTGCAGTCAATTTCAGACAACTTCTTCTATAATACTCAAGGAATTGAATTTTGTCATGCCATTCTTTTGCTTAAATACAATTATTATTTCTTATTCAATACTCATATTCAGCATGCAAATTTTGCAACAATCAACTTCGCAACAACTATCATCAAAAAGAATCCATGTGAAGTAAGCTAGGCCAGAGTAGAGCATAGTACAAGTTTCACAAGTACAGTTTGCATTCTTAAGAACAACAGTTTGCACTGCATACCACCCAAGTAACACCCAGGTTTTTTCTACTAAAAATGGGATTTATTCCTTTTAAATTACCTGTTACAGGTGGAAGGCTGGGTGGTAAGGGGCCTGGTGGTGGTACTGGAGGTCTAAGGTTAACAGGAGGAGGACTCAGAATTGGTGGAGGGGGAGGAAGTCCAGGAGGAGGTGGTCCTTCGACAACAGGGGGTTGTGCTGGAAAAGGCAGAATGCCAGGAAGATTCACATCTTCTACCACTACTGGATCGCTTCCATGATCAAAAGGGCACATGTCTCCTCTCATACAAAAACCCTTTTCTGAAACATCAAAAAGAACTGATGTTAGTATTCAACAGCTGTAGCTTCATTCAGAGTTGATACAAGACATTCTACACATAATGCGGCAGTTTGTAATTTAAGAGCTTCACGTACCATGAGAAACTTAAATTACAAAACGAAATTGACCATTTCACTTTATCCTTAAGAGTCAGCACACAGGGAGATTGCAGCAACATTCCAGCAGAATAAATACAGTAGTACAATTTTTCTTGAAGAATTAATTCTGCACTGAATTGTAACAAATGGTGAAAGCAAAGAATGAAATCTAGATGTCATCACATTAACAAAATCATATTGTTTCTAAGCAAAAGGTGTAGACACTGGGACTGAGAAACCTCTGTTAATGTCATAAAATTCCAACATGAGAATATTCAATTTTTTCTCTTTTGCAATTATTTCAGGAAGTATTAGAATGTTTTGCTATCGATTAATGCGGTTATGTAAGAAGGGGGGGAAAATTGTTATTTACATATATAGTGTGTGTATATGCACACATATGTAAATATTAAACACATATATAATTAAAATTAATATACATTGACTTCTTTTCTTTTACACACAAGTAAAACATGGAAGCGAGTCCAGAAAATGGCCACAGAAATATCAGAGGGCTGGAGCACCTCTCCTATGAGGAAATGCTGAAGGAGTTGGGGCTGCTTAGCCTGGAGAAGAGAAGGTTCAGGAGAGACCTCATTGCATCCTTTTAGTAATTAAAGGGGGCCTATAAGAAAGACGGGGTCAAACTTTTTAGTAGGGCCTGCAGTGATATGACAAGCAGTAATAGTTTGAAACTAACAGAGGGTAGATTCAGACTTAGTAAAAAAATTATCATGATGACAGTGGAGAAACACTGGAACAGGTTGTCCAGAGACATGATGGATGCCCCATTCCTGCAAACACTGAAGGTCAGGTTGGACAGGCCTCTGAGCACCAGGATCTAGTTGAAAATGACCATGCTCATGGCAGGGATGCTAAACAAGATGACCTTTAAAGGGCCCTTCTAACTCAAACTGTTCTAGATTGTCTGTTTAGCAACAACTCCCACAAAAACAAACAAACACCACCACAATACCAGTCAATGCAATTCAGGGCAAAAAGGTTGGAACACCTTCTGGTAAAACAGGAAGAAAGTTAAGTGAAGTGTCCACTTCCTCAAAATATGATGTGGAAAAGCAGTATGGATCACCTCATCTTCAGGAAGAGTTATAGAACACATAAATTGAAATACTAAAGAAAAACAGAAGTTCTTCAAAGTATCAAGTTGAAAATGTGAAAGTGTGCAGGCAGGAAAAGGAGTATGATGGAACGAGAATTGAAGAGAGGAAACTTCAAAACAAAACTACACTTTCACAACTCTGCATGTTCCACAGCACTGCTGTACTATACACTGGCAAAGCTATTCTTCACAAGTACAACTCTGCCAACACTAGAGACTTCAGCTTCCCATTCTCTTAAAAAAAATTCTACTCAGAGTTCTGAATGTAAACTGGCTTATATTTAAACTCTTCATTGTGGTATACAATAACAAAAAGAAAAAAGTCCTCAGGAAAAACTTTACAAGGAAATTTAAACTCTCCTGAGGTTGGCTGGCTGAATTTAGCCTAAGACACTGCCAGCTGCAGGAGCCTCTTGTGCAGATTTTGGCACAAGATATTCAAAAATGAAAGCGTAAGACATAGATACGCAAAAAAAACCCAAGCCAGTTTTAAGAAACACCTACACAGAAAAAAAAAATGGGCTAATATGAGCCTAGAAAGTTCCAGCTCTAGAACTTTCTAGTTAAAAACTGTCTCTTGGATCGGATGGAATAAAAAACAATGAGATCAGTAAGATCAAAACTATTAAATACAGTATTTGGCTGGAACATGATATAAGACAGAAAACCTGGGTAAAACTGGATTTTTTTAGTAACTTTTTAATATATACTATTTTACATCTCTATAAAATAGTTCTAGTAACTAAAAAAATACCCAAACACTAATAAAGCAAGCTGTCTAAATGTAATCAGGAGTGGGACAAAATTTGCATTCAAGAACTGTGTAATGAAAAAAACACCACTACACTAGAGAAGATCAGTAAAAGAAAGGCAAATTACCTCAATCTTTTCAGAAAGCAGTCAATCATAGCTGCAGGAAACAATTAAGAATCTACAGACTTACCATCATAATCTCTACAGCGTTTCTTTGGCAGTGGAGGTCTTCCATAGGAGTTGTGGTCCAGCTGCTCTTCATGGAACTCTGACCAGCTTTCAGTAGTGTTATTTCCATGATGAGCAGGAGCAATAACAGTAATAGTACTGCTCAGTGTAGGGACAGGGTAGTGACCAGATGAAATATTTGTCACAGAAGAAACTGGAGTATAATTGTTCTCTAATGGATCTGTTCTGTCAATGTCGTATTTTGGCTTTCCCAAATCTCTCTCTGTAACAAAAAAAAAAAAAAAAGATATTGAACGATTCCTTCTGCACATTTTCAAGAGGAGCAGCCAATAATCTTTGTAACTGTCTTTACTCAACTCAAAACACATACATGATAATTGAAATATTTTACACGTTGCCCAAAGTGCCTGTGGAGTTATTTATAACCCAGCTGCCCCTAAGCAACCTGCTCCAGCTAATTTGCTTTGAGAAAGGGTGTTGAACTACGTGAACTTCAGAGCTCTCCCCTAACCTCAACTATTCCATGATTCTACATCCCAAATGTTTAACCAGAAAAATAATAATCTGAGAAGTACATAGTCAGATACTGGGGTGTTTTAATAACAGCAAAATCCACAGTAGAGCAGATACCCTATTTAGTTTCAGGCAGAGTACATCTTCTTTAGTGATGCACATATTCTAAGAACTTTGGATGGAAAGTTTTTCTGAATAGAGGGATGCAATGACAAGGAAAGGACAACCATGACTTGAAAACACTACACAAGTTACAAATCTTTATTGTTTTGTTATTGTATCTTCATTTTGTTTATTTTATCTCCCACTCAAATGCATATATTTATTGCATGCAAAACTTTGTCACATAGGCGAAATAACTATGTTTGATACCTGTGGAACACTCCTGGATAGAAACAGCAAGTAAAATGATCTTTTATTCTGAATACATACAAACTGTTCTCTTAATTTTCTGATATTACAACCAAATAAGCAGTAAGTGTCCTGATTAAGACAGAGCAGTTATGTCTAAGACAGGACAAAGATACAAAATGACTCTCGATGCTCTTTTCCAACTTATCATTAAAAACTATTGAGGGATAAAGCATTCTTCTCAGCTAAAAAAATGGCTCTGCTCTGAAAGAAGTTTAATCCTAAAAAATACTGTACTGAAGCCTTAAGTCGCACAGATAGGTGCAGAAATGCAAATATTTACTGTAATTATTTCAGTCCCTCCCCGTGACACCAAGAAGGGGACAAGACCAAAAGAACAGAGCCGTACTGTTCTGCTTAACAAGTCATTTGCTGCCAAACAGGTAATTTCTGCCAGTTCTACCTCTGTAGATAACTATTAATTCCTCTATCTCCTCAAAGCAGATTCCGACCTACCTGAAATTCAATGAAATGGAATTACATTGGATTTTTTCTGCCTCTCTTACAATACTTAGAAATGGCCAGCACAGTCATCTCAATACAGAGGTATTAAGAACGGAGGGAAAGAGAGGAAAACAGGAACTGAGAATACAACCTCACAGGCCTCATTTCCTCAGAAAACAAAGCTAAATTTGAATGAAGAAACAAGAACAACAGAGGAAATTCTAGTACATCTTGGACATAGTTTTCAAGCTTAGTGTCTAAATTTTCTAGGACACATTCACAGTATTTTAGAGACCAACTGTTGGTACCTCTGCTTCGTGTTCTGCTCCGGCTTCTACTCCGGTCTCGATCACGGTCCCGCAATCTCTCTTTGCTCCAACTTCTACTTCGACTCCTGCTGTAGCTCCGACTCCTCCCTCTTCGTCTGTTGTATCGATCCCTGTAGGAATCTCTTCTGGGAGGATTTCGGTCATAATCTCTCTTTCGAGAACGTTCATCTTTTTTTCTTTCATCACGGCTTCTAAACATAAAATTAATCACAAGAATTATGAAGCTGTAATTTAAATCTTAACCACCATTAAAAGCTTCAAGAAATGGCAATGCAAAATTAGAAAAAAGCTAAAAATTTTATCTAACTATGGCTAGTCCCTTCTTCTCTGAAAACCTTTAAAACTCATTTGGTTTATTGATTTCACTTTTACCATCTTTAGGATTTTAAAACATATATAAATTTTTTTTCTGCTCAATACTGCATCTTCCCCAAACAGGAAACACCAAGAGTTATTGAAGAGAAGGCTTCTAAATAAAAATTCAAACTCAATACTGAGCAAAGTACTGTAATACAAGCCACAAATCTAACATCAAAATGAATCATAAAACTCAAACGTGATAGCTGTGTACAACTCAAGAGACAGGTCACACAGTCACTTACATACTCACCATTTATCTACATATGCATAAGAGCAATAAAAGTCTTATTAGGTGACAATAGAGAAACAAAACTATTAATTTAGTAACACCATAAAAATCCAAATCCATCTGATTACTAGTATCATATAAGGGATTAAGCAAAATTTATTACCTGGAATCTCTGTAGCGAGAACTTGACTGAGGAGGGCTGTGATTTAATCTCCTCGAGAACTTTTTCTCTCGCTCTTCCTCTTTAACTATCTGAATTCAAAGCATATTCATTAGATCAAAACATGAGTACACTAAAATGCAGACTTTTGCACAGCCAAATAAAACCAGTAACTCAAAACGCTGAGCAAAGCCAGCAGTAAAACTGAAACATTTAGCATCTAACATAACTAAAAAATCTTCATAACATGTTAGATTTCTATTTTTAGGAATATTCAAAGCACTGTTTGGGAGAAAATAAAACAGAATAATCCATCCTTAGAGCGCTGCACTGAAAATACACCCACTTTTGCTGCAAGTGGACAAAAAGCCTTACTAATGTTTTGGGAAGATTTGTGAAGGCATGGATATCCAAAAATTGACAGCAAACCCTTTTCTTCATCAGAGGTTATTTAGTTCAGTTCACACTTGAAACACTTTCATGGAGGCAAACCTGGGCTGCTGTTGTAAAGCACAAACCTACTCTTCTGGCTCAATGAACAACAAACACTTGCAACAGAAGGATGTTATATCCAGATCAAGCAGCTGATGGAATGAGGATTGCCATTTAGAATGGCAGCATAACTACAGCAGCAATCTTGAGCAGAGAACTAATCTAGGTTGTACTGCAACTCCTACACTACTCAGGGACTTCATTTACTTTCACCTAGTCAAAATCACTTTGGTTTACCTTTGAATCACCACCCACTTGTGTTTAGAAAAACTGCAGCAGTGCTCAGTGTGCCAGGCACAAACCTTTTTAATGCTGTCATGTTACTTGCGGGACTATTATTATACAAAAGTAAACATTAGGAAGCTGAAACACAAGCAAATTACATGAATGAGAAAAAAACACGTTCATTTAAATTAAAAATCAATGCCCACCTCTTCTTTTTTTGTCTCTTTTTCTTGGTGCTGAAAAAATTCTACTTTCAGGCTTCCTGATGATGGCTGTTCTGGTGGAGGTAGGTAGCTTTTTGTATTCACAGCATCAAACAGTTTTTCCACAAATATCTGAGTTTCTACAAGTAAATAGCATACAAGTATCTATTATCCAAAAACACAAATAACACTTGCTTAACAATAAATAAAGAAAAAAACAGCATTTAGCTAAAAATTAAACCAATGAAGAGCATTTTCCTTAAATACTCTGTTATTAATGTCATATTTAAAAAGGATATTTACTGAGTCAAGAAACACATCCATACTGACAATGTTTCACAAAGGCTTTCAATTCTTGAATTAATGTTTCTTAATGAAACATCTGGAAGAATATTTCTGGAATGTGTGTGTGTGTGCACGCGCATGTGTATGTGTGTGTGTGCGCGCGTGCGTGCGTGCGTGTGCGAGTGCGTGTGCGCGCGCATGTGTGTATGCCTGTGTGTGTATGCGCGCGTGTGTGCGCGCGTGTGTGCGCGCGTGTGTATGCGTGTGTGCATGTGTGTGTGCGTGTGTGCGCGTGTGAGTGTGTGCGTGTGTGTGTGTGTGCGTGTGTGTGAGTATGCGTGTGTGCGTGTGCGAGTGTGTGTGCGTGTGTGCTCGTGTGTGCGTGTGTGTTCGTGTGTGTGTGTGTTCGTGTGTGTGCGTGTGTGTGCGCATGCGTGCGTGTGTGTGTGCGTGTGTGTGCGCGTGTGTGCGCGCGAGTATGCGTGTGTGCGCGTGTGTATGCGTGTGTGTGTGCGTGTGTGCGCGCGCGAGTATGCGTGTGTGCGCGTGTGTATGCGTGTGTGCGTGCGTGTGAGTGTGTGCGTGCGTGTGCGTGTGTGAGTATGAGTGTGTGTGAG
>JAOXXN010000001.1:49040377-49052635 GCA_026770055.1 Myrmophylax atrothorax | reverse complement strand
CCCCCCCCCCCCCCCCCCCCCCAGAAAATCAGACTCTCAAGAGAGACTCTTCTAAACAGACTTTTAAATAATCTTATTACTACTTATATATGAACACCCTAAAAATGAGATTAACTTAAAAACTTGGGTTTAAGGCCTAAATTCATGTATTATCACAGAAACCTCCATAAGAGGTACAGTGAAAATGAAGGGAAATTTAAAGGATCGTTACCCGTTTGACATCTGAATTCAATCTAAAACTAAGTACAGAGCACTTTAGTGTAGAACCTGATGGACTCATGCACATCAACAAAGAATTTAGAATGGAGTAAGCCACACATCCACATTCAGTAGAACATTATTTAATATAACGGGCATATTCTTTATATTGTTTCACAAAGAGTAATCTACAATGAACTTTGTGGTGGTGCTTCAGAGGAAAACCTGCCAAGGCAAGGGAGACTACAGCAGAAAACCATTTCAGGCTTCATAATTCAAAGATGGTAACTAATGAAATGGTGAGACACTGGTTTAAACCATTTAATACCATCACTTAGCATAAACCAAATGAGAATGACTTCAGGCCCCCAATGCACACCAGTCATGTGCTACAGACAACGAGTTTATTTGGGTGGTAATCAAAGTTAGCACTAATGTTTTAAAGAAGTACAAGAGCCAAAAACCTGCAGTGATGCATTTTAACTATACATTCTCTCTAGTAAAAATAACCAAGAAATAGGCAACAGTTGTCTGTGGTCAGGCAGTTACACTGGATACGAACATTACACAAATACTGTTCTAGCACAGAAGTCCAACAGTCACAGCAAAGGAATAAAACAGAAGTTTCAAATCTCTTCCACAATAAATAAAATTTAAATGATGCTTAATTATTAATCTGAATGTTGATCATTGAAATTACATGTATTTTGACCACTGGGCAAAAGAAACCAAATCCATCACCATACCCTAACTCCGCTCTTCAAAGAAGCTTATCTCCTGCACAGCAAGCAACATCCCCCATGCAAACACATCCACACTAAGCAAAGGAAGCTGATCTGTCAGCGTCCATCCTCAGGAGATCTTATGGATAGTCCGGGACCAGCACACAGTGCCCTGAAGTTAAAGGTCAGAGCTTCAAACATAACTCAGCATCCTCTAGAAAGCAGGCAGTATCAGAATTTCATGCTTAAAAGCAACTTGAGATGCTAGGGGATGTACTACAGTATTCTGTGTTAGTCTGCATTATTTATAGATTACAGGACACGGAAGTTCAGAGACTACATTCCAAAAGAACCCCCACACACTGAACAAACAAAATGAGAATATTATATACCTTTAATCAAGAAACAGACAGCACACTGACTGTTTTTTACAGTATTTTTCACATCTGGTTGGCCCCATTCAGAGTTAACAGTTCTTTATCCAGAAGAAAATGATGTCCAAGCACCAAGTCAGTCACCTCGGAAGCAAGCATACAACCTCCTACAGCAAGAGCAGCAGGACTGCGTGGTCTCTCTAACGCACCTGAGCACACCAGTCAAGCAGATTATCCAGAAGCCCAACGGTGAACAGTTTTCACCACAGGCCACAACGATGGCTCCCCTTCAGTACAGGCCCCAGCAGGCCCCAACACCAGCATTTCGTAACTTCTCAATCCTTGCATTTCGTAACTTCTCAATCCTTGAATTTGCAAAATTATTAACTTTTTTTACTGTTCCCTCATGCAACCTCAATGGCACTTCAGATTTCAGCACTCTCCCAGTTTCAAGCTGAATCATACCTTGGAAAATCAATGTGCTGTTTTCACCGTAAGAGGAACACCATTTTTGGAGAGGGGACAATTTTCACATAATTGTCCTCAGTTTTATTCCTTCTTTCTACTCTCCGTAAAAAAGCAGATAAAACTTTTTAAGCTGGGGGGGGGTTATTTCAATTTCCACAAATTTGGTTCTCATGTGGTAATACAAACAGTCAGCTGTCACTGTTCAAAATTGACTACAACTTACTTAAACGACACATGTGCATTCAAAATTTAGTGGGCGGGGAAAAAAGAAAAAAAAAGAAAAGAAAAATCAAGAGTCAGTTCAGAAAGTAAAAACCCACTGCTTTTAGCTGCCACAATGTACTTTAATTCTCCAGCTCCAATAGTATTGACTACAAGACAACCTCATATTCAGTTTCAATCAATTCCTCCCTCAGGAGAAGGATAGAAAATGGAAAATCTCTGGAACCACTTAGACTTCAAAATATGTAAAAAACCCACAAACACCAGGACTCCCCCAAAACACAAACAAACAAGCTGCAATAGCCCTGTCCCTGAAAAAAACCAAAAACTGAACAAAACCCACAAACAAAACTTCTAAACACAAACAAACAAAAACTGTTTAAAAATAATGAACAATTAGTGTTTTCACCTCTCCCTGCCATCAGGGCTTCAGAAACCTCAGCAACAGCGTCCACCTAAGGAATTGAATCCAACCACCCAAGTTCAAGACAATCCCAAGAAAATATCCTCATCACTAAGAGTGTGCTCTTCGTTACCAACACTCACGATAACTTTCTCCTGTTGCACTGTCTTGGCACAGGTCACTCTGAATGCAGGACAACTGCTTATGAATAATGCAAAACAACTGGACTGAATTCTACTATTAATTCTTCAAAGTGTACAGGGGAATTTCTACACCAAGATGCTTTCAAGTTAAAATTCTGTATTTATTTTGGCTATTCAACAAATACTATTTTTTTTTAAAATACTAACAGACAAATTACTCCAAATTGATACTAATTAAGCAATAATGAATACAATGCATTTTGTGGCAGAGCAAGATGGAGAAGATGCTTTTGTAAATCAGTGGTATGATTTCTTGTGGTTTCTTTTCACTTTTTTAAATTAAGCTGCAAATGATCTTTACACAGAAAAAAGCTGAGTCCTTTTTTATGTACTGACTTGAAACAGAAGTCTCCTCTTCTGTATCTCTTGTTCAAAGCCTGAAAAAATCCACAATCAATCTGTTTTCATCACACTACTGTGAAGGTCCTGTCTGTTTCTGGAAATAGTATTTTAGACAAATCTAGCAAGGTTATAATCTTTTACTACTTTTCAAACTCTTATAAATGCCTTTTTTTAGGTGATGCTAAAATTAAAGTGATAGCAACCTCAAGTGGTGGAAGGGAGAAGTAACTGGTCTCATGAAGTAAAAAAGAAATTTAAAGTGTACAAACCTGCGAATACAGATCTGCCTGAAAATGTCAGTTCTTTAGAGCTATCAGAGTTCTGGATATCATTAACTTTGGGGGGGGGGAGAGTTGCTTTTTTTAAAGGCAATTTATTTCAAATTTTTCATTCAAATTGAATTCTGAAGTATTGTGTATAAATTCCCCAACCGTGGGTTTAGTGAAAATCTGCTCATCTGGATTACAGGGCCCTTGAGTGTTTTTTGATAAACAAGTTCTTATGTTCTGTACTTTGACAGTGTTTCCTTACGGGACCGCAGGCTCTGTGTGTGAGTAACACCCAATGTGCCTGCTCTGTGTTGCACATACATGGATTTTTCATGCATTTTGGGCTGGCTTTATCACTTATTCTAAACCTCCTTGTCTTGCATTTTATGCTATTATAGTCGACATTGTTCTGTAACAAGTAATGCGAGATTAAAGAAAACATGAAAGGCGCCCGTGCTGATGGCACAGAACACAGTGTAGAACAAGGATTTATCATAGAGTAAATATCATACTACATTCTTGCAGATTATAGATTAAATAAAGTCCTTAATTGAGAAGTTAGAAAGATCAGAATACTATCAACACATTTTAAATACTCTAGGTTGCACTCAAAATTAAAAATAAATTTATATTTTGATTCTAGTGCTTACTGAATGATACATATTTTCAATTCTTAAATAACAAATGTTTGAATCCATTGTAAACTTGAACAAGGAGTGGTACATCCCAGTCCTGAGCATAAATGAAACCTGTGCATTAAAACTGTGACAGAAGTTTATACATAATTTCATTCTTATGCTAAAATCTGGCTACTAGGAAAACATTCATATGCCCTGAAACATGAAAAACAACATTTCCCAACTCGTGACTCCCATTTTTCCATCCCTTCAACATTCTGTAGCCATGTGCTGCAAGCACTAAAAAGCATCTGTAATCTTATAAAGTTCTCTTCCTGTTTTCACTTTCACGTTTTCTTTAACAAACAAACACCAGCTGGCACAAGTAATCTGAATTCATTTTCACTGCAGCAAGTACATCCCAGTGTGTGCTACAACTAAACAGCATAACATGTTTTCTTACACCCACTTTCTGAATAGATTTGACCACAACAATGCTAAATTTTTTTACCTCAAATAATGCTTTTCTGCAGTCTGTTCTAAGTCAGAGAATACACAGTGTCTACTTAAACAAAGGAGATTGCTCATGTAATCCTGCTTTAATAAACAATATTTAAAATGGAAGAATTCTCTTGCTAGATCTCTACATGCCCTTCAGAGAATTATATGGATACCTCCAACTGCTCTGCAGAAGATAAAAGCTTCGAAACGGAAAGTAATATCCAATCAAGTATCTTGTTCAATCACAGGACGAAGAGTTCACAACTGCAAAAAAGCTCACAGAAAAGTTCAAAATCCTTTGTTTCTGATCTCATCCAGTTTTGCAGCTATTATCTGAAATTACCATTTCAAATAAAGAAGATAAACCAGAAGAGAAAAGCTGAATTCTCAGAGTAACTTTAAGCCGCAATTTTTCTTTTAATAATGAATATTTGACTATGGGAAAGCAATTTGGCTGCAGAGGACTCACTTCTCTGACCAGTCTTCTCATTTGAATACTTTGCAATTCACTAAACACTTCTCAATCTATCCATTTCCAATACTCAGATTTACATATTTTAAAATTTAAAATACGTTCAGAGAACCCACTTTGTCTTTTGTAATTCACATGCAATTACAGACATCCACCTTAACCTAGAAATGCAGTGTATGTGGAATGCACGATAAAGGTGTTTGCAAAAACATGCTACTGGTGCAGCTGCACATACAAAAGCCCTTGTTAGCACAGAGCTTATACAGAAGGACTTTGCTAAAATAGCAAGAAGTAATTTTAAAAGGCAGATAAGCTAAACTGGCAAAATACCTTCGTACATAAATACTGCAGAAGGGCAATTTTAAAAGATACTGAATACAAGTATCTCTCAATCCTTAAAACAGAATAAAGACAAAGGTTTAATACAGTATGCTGAGGACGTATTTTGCCAGGTTAGTGCCCAATATGGTGTTTCAACATCAGTACAAAAACATATTCAAATGAAAGACAAAGCTATTTGAGCATTTTTAATGTAAAAGATACAAGAAGGGAAATGAGATCTGAAAGCCTGTTGACCACATATTCCACTGCCAATTGAGAGATTTGGGCGCATCTGCCCAACAGGGCTCTGAACTCTCTACCAAGCAAATACTGAATGTGAGGCCGTGATAACTCCTGTTTGAATGCTCAGACCTACAACAAAAAAAGCCAACCAAACAAGAAACTCAAATAAAAACCCTACCAAAAAAAACCCAAACAAAATCAAACCACCAAAAAAACAAAACAAAAAATACCCCCCAAAAACCCCAAAACACCATACCATGTGGTGAATTCTTAAGCCAAGAGAAGGAATAAATACAAGGAACTATAAAATGTCAAGCAGACTCAAGAATGACAGTTGTGAAGTTCTCAATATATCTGAAAAACTCACATATTTGAATAGGTTACTGATATTGCCCATCCTGCTCTTTTGCCTTCCTCAAAGGACAGAATGCACAAACACAGGTATTCTGCACTTCCCACATATTTACAAAGCTGATGTCTTCTAATGTATTTGCTTGAGGAAATGCCTGATACATCCAAGTCCAGGTATCTTCCTCTCAGAAAAAACACATTTCCAGTGCTATAAAGTTCTTCATGCTGAAATTCATCATTTAAGTCTGTTCTTTAAAAACTGAACAAGCCACTCTGAACTGGGACCTTAAAAGTGTAAATATTTCTGGTCCTTTTTTAAAAAAAGTAGTATCTACGGTATTTTGTGCAGATCTGGTACTATGGAGCTGTAGCAAAAACTACAGAAACCAGTTTAACAGTAGTGCAATCCTTTATTTTGCTAGAAATCTCAGTGGCATGACAAAAACTGCTGCTTATCTTGTACAGTTTTTAGACAACAATTCAACCATTACATAGAAAATTAATTTGATTTTTTTAAGCTTTTGGGAATTACAACCTAATTCCCAATTTTCTACATGTCTTTTCCATGAAAAAAGTCTACTGTTCCAATGTCTACCCTATGGTGAAAATATCTGGGAAATGTATGCCAATTCCCAAAGGGAAATACACATATACAGGATTTAACTATACATTATGTAATCCTTTTACAATCTGGGGGAGGGTGGAAAGGGGGAAGCACCCAGGAAAAAATTTCCCATGCTGTAGCTGTTAAACCATAAACTCGATAACTTGACAGTTTCCACAACATGAACAGTTACTTACTTAGGTAATAAAAGGTGCTTGGGGGGAGGGAGAAAATTGAAGACAAACCCCAAACTTCCACACAGTTTCCTTGCAATGAAAACACTAATTGTCCATTCCAATACATTTCATTCTTCTTATTTCAAGCTCATGCAAAGACTCTCAATTGAGACTTCATTTTGGACACATTTTAAAGATGGTAAAGAAACCACATGAGGGGTTTTCTGCCTTCAGTTTTAAAATTAATGTGCAAACCGAAGAGGTGCTGCAAGTCCTGAAATTAGCTCCTTGACAAATTTAAACTACCACAATACACTGAAACCTCAAAAGCATGGCTGAAGTCCTCCAGGCAGTGCATGGTCTTGCTGTAAAGGAAATGACATGTAGGTGTACGTTATTTGTCATACTCTGATCCTGAGAATTAATAATCTAAATTTCAGAGTCTAGTTTTGTTGACTGAAGATTAATTGCTAAAATAACTGCTCAGATCTTGACATTAGCCAAAAGTCTGAGAGAAATCATAAGTACTTGCAGGGCTGAGTGGGTGAAGGAAAACATACATCGCATATTGGGTAGTGCAGCTGTCTAATTTAGGCAGTTGTACCATTCTGTTGTTTTGTTACTAAAAAAAAAAAATCTATAAAAAGCTGGTGTTCAGTAAACAAAATGAATGACAGACTCATTCAGCAAGATACAACTTTTATCTTGAGGCACTACCGTGGATGAGAAGGACGACTCTCAGCATGCTCACTTTCACTAACCCTCTAACAGTACTCAACGCAACAGCAACACATCAAGGAACGCCGCAGCCTCCAATGCTGCCGTGCCAATCACTGACGTCGTCAAAACAGTCCTAAATTACATTATACCCAGATCTGACATGTTCATACAGCTGCAACCAGCAACTGGCAGCCTAAAATGACACCCCCAGATTCAAGACAGCTCTCAAGAGGCAGAACAGCTGTCAGCTTGCTGGCTGTCCAACACACATTCAATGCAGAAAGCAAAACTTAACACAGTGTCTCTGTAACTTGCACTGCAGGCAAGGGGCTCCACCTCACTGCTGATGTTCACTCTAAGAACAAGACTTCCTAAAACAGGAATAAGTTTCTCCACTTTATTTACTGCTTTCAACTATGCCTAGAAATACCAATATTTTAATTCTGACAGAGCATTTTGACACAGAAGCTTAGCAGTTTCAGCACTTCAAGTTAGGAACCTCATTTTCTCCAACACAGCAGCTCTCCACAGGTCAGCTGAACAGACTATCAACTTCCACAGCACACACAGAAAAATAACAACGGTTAAAAGTGACATCCCAATGATTTGTATTTGTGCTTTATTTATCTTAGCTATAAACAGCTTCATGCAAAGTGTTAACAAAGTAAGTGAAATAAAGAGAAACATCTACTGCTTTTGAACTTCTTAGGAAGTTTCAAGGGAAATGCGAGAAACCAATGGTGGGCCAATGAGTCTCCCTGGTGTGCCACAAGTATGTGGAAAGGAATGACCAGGTTTTTCCTTTTAACTTATTTCTGTTCTTTCAATGTCTTGGGTTATCAGCATATTCCTTGCACCACTATTAAACCTTTTTTATTTGCTACCCTTCTTCAGTAACTGTAGAAGCCAAGAAAGAAGGGTTGAAAAGCATGACAAAAACAGAACAGTGAAGGCATAACTGAACACCAGAGCACACCGACAGCTTGCCGTAGAATATTCCTATGATAAATATACTCACAATATTCTTTAAACAATTTTGATTTTATTCCATCTGACATAAGTAGTTACAACACCATGTTCACTTCCACAACTAACCAATGCAGAAAACCTTTCCATTTCAATGAGGAATGCCTAAATACTGCATAAACGTTGCTGTAGATATTATTTCATCTTCTTTGCAAGTTTGATTTAGTACAGGAACAAGCCTTCACAAAAATGTAAATACAGTGAAGTGGAAAAAATGAGATATGGGAGCCTTAATCAAGTTGAAAGTAAAATTCAGTGGGTCAGAGAAAGATTTTAATTAAATTTATTTTATACACAGTAATTAAAAACAAGAAATTTTTCCACCGTAGAGAATTAGGGCAAAGGGAAGAACATCACAATGTCTTAAAAGCAAAATGGTGAGTGCAGCATTAGCACAAAAGAGCCAGTTTTTTCACAAGTAGAGATTAAAACAAATTCAAGGGAAAAAAAATACCAAACACCAAACCTGAAGAAACCTCTACTTGGAACTTTGCCAAGCCAGAACCTGATATTCCAGCAAGGACTACATACACAGCTTATACAGTATCTGGAATAGACTTGCAGAAAATAAACCCATCACAATAGATACGGCCTAATGAGTGCCTTGTTAGTTCAGAAATCAGAAGTGGCAGGCATAGGGTTATACTCCAAGTTTAACATTATTTTCCAATGCTTGACAGAAACCACGCCATGGACAAGGAAGTGTGTAACGCTGGAAACCAAGTACTGCTGTTTGCAACCAACAAGGAGAACTGGCGGCAAATGCCTCTTTACAAAGCTGACTGGAGTTGAACTTGCAAGATAGTTCTAGTCAGATGGAGTAGCCACGGCACAAAAAAGCCTCTTGCCACGTTGTTTATACACTACACTTACACAGCTGTATTGTACACTTACAATGGTTCTGTGTTCACATTTAGCAACTCTCTGTACACCAAACGGAGCTGCTCAGAGAGTTATTTCCAAAACTGCAAAAGCAGCCTCTCCTTGGAGAAGTGCAGAGTTACTGGAGACCCATCACTGCTCAAGCAGAGCCGGACTGTGCAAATGCACCAGCATGGCAGCATTTGCAGTTTCTGCCTCACTGCAACAAGATAAAACTCAGATAAGGCCTCTTTGTATGGATGGTCACCAAGGCTTTGCCACAGGCATTAGAGCAGTCCAAAACAAACAAACAAACCCAACAGCCCACCACTAATAAAAAATTCCAAATCTTAAACACTCCATCACCCCTCTATTCCCTTCTTGTCTATGGAGTTTCCCAGAGGCTCCAATGAAAGCAATCCAACAACCAATTATATAACACACTTGTTTCATTATACTAAAAATCCAGCATTTCTAAAACAGTTTAAAGAAAAAAAAATGAAACTATTTTTATGGCTATTGCTATATTCTAATTTTGAAACATTATGTTTCAGAATTACATGTGTTATGGCCTTTGGAATAAGCTATACATCCTGATTAAAAAATGCTAGCTCTTGGAAAGGGCAACTTGGAAAGTACATCATGTTCTAACTACTCAGTACTACATAACTAGCACATAAATGTAAGTCTACATATGAGTGTATAAAATTCATTTATGTTTCCTCTTAAATGCACTTCTCCCCCTAAAACTACACAGACACCACCTCCATCATGATTTAATAGAGTGGTGTCTTCCTTAGTCTAACAAGGAAATTAAGCTACGTATCTTGCAGCTAAAAATTTCTGACAGAGCCACCAGACAAAAACAGTTGGCACCAGTTTTTGTTTCATTAACAGGAAAAGACAAGTCAAAAATCATTTTTAGGCTACAGCAACACATCCAGCAGCTCAGCACTCAGGGCCTCACAGTATCAGTACTGCACCAACAGCAGCAGCTTCTTTAGAAGTAACTGCACGCTGAAATTTACAGCCAGAAGCTGCAGGCACATTTCAGACAGCCCAGATCAGAAGCACCTCCAAAAGTATCTGATTGCTGGGAAATGGCAATAATGTTCACACAGTCCAACATGTATTCAATAATGCAGTTACACAGGACACTGCAGAAAACTGAATGGCAGTTGAACTGAACAGTCTCTACTGGTTCGTTTCCTCCCAAACACAAACTTCAGAGAGCTCCACATCCACCACACCAGCAATTCCCTCGCTGGCCTCATAGTTTTTGAGAACAAGGAAATCTGATCTGCTCATGCACCACATTTAACTTAACAGAACCACCCTGGCCCTTTCAGGGAAAAAACCCTAAACTGATCATGAAAGCTGAAAATCCCAATTTCACTCTTTAACTGCCAGCTATGGATAGCAGATCTCATGGTTTAATATTCAAACAGAGAAACATGGAATAGCCCAAGCCTGTTCCAAGCCTCTTAATCAGCACACTAAAGTACTGACATCAAACTGGTGACTGCCTTTAACAGCACATTCATGCAAAAAAGTATTCAGAGACTAATAGTGAATATTAGGTAGCAGAGGACTAGCTGGATCTATTACCTCAGAACACCATGTGCTGTTATTCGAATATTATACTGAACCAAGAGGAAGAGTAATTCATATTCCCAAGACTGCATCTTTACAGGATGATGCTCTTTTTTCCCCTCAAAATAAAAATCTGAACAGTCAAACCTTTTATTACAAAGACACTCGGTGGAGTTTGCTGCAGGCCAAATTCGAAGTCCACTGAAATTAAGATTCATCTATTTCAGTCTGGTCTGGATAAGGCCCTCCACAAAAAAAGAACAGCAGTACCCCCAAAAAACACCCCCAAAAAAGAACAACTCCAGTGAAGCTCTCCTAAAAATATCACAGTATTTTACAACTTTTTCAAGCTACTTCACCATAAGTCATACAAACTACACCTGCACACACACATACTTAACTAATGGCTATGGCATAAAGCAGACTCCCCCCCTTCATTTAAATTTATCAGAGTAAAACTACTGGGCAAACATCTCAGAGCAAAAGTTAATTCAGAAGTTTTAATTCATTTGACTTAAACCAAACTCCAAAATTTAATTCAGGCAAGTAGTAGTTAAGAATGACAAAATAAGTGTATGCTTTGATCTAAAACGTCTATAGACAAGATACTTCCAGAAGATGAACTCTTTAAAACTAAGTTCACACCTCCATTCCACTAAAATATCATTCAGAGAAGGAAGACGCGAACTATTTGCAGAAGATCCCCTCTTACTCACATCAATGTTATGCTTAGAGGCCAGGCAGGTATTCACAAATAAGCAATTATTCTCTGGCGCTTCGTCTCCCAAGCTCTCTTATGATGTAATTTTTATTTGGGGGGAGGAAAACAAGAGAGAGCCAAGTACTCAAAACGAGAACGGTGTGCGATGCGCCTCCCTACACAAAACGCTACCGGGAAGATCCCAGATCCTGCAAGGCGTCCCAGTGGCACCTGAGCTGTCCCGGAGGGAGCAGCTCCCTGGACAGGGCGGCGGGCCGTGCTTATTAACGCGGCCACTGTGGGGGCTGAAGGGGGCACAGCGAGCTGCACATGCAGGCACAGCGTCTCCCGCTTTCCCTGGGCTACAAAGGGAAACAGGAACGCGGTCGCTAGGGGGGGGAGCTGCATCCTCCGGAGGGAGACGGTCCTACCTCCCAGCCGAGGCCGGCGACGGGAGAGCGGGAGAGCAGCGCAGCCCCTCCGAGCAGGCGGCGGGGCAGGAGGGCGCTGGGAGGGCACCTCTCGGGGAGCCCCCACGGGCCTCACTGGCACCGCCTTCCCCTCCGCCGCAGATCCTCATCTTTTACAAGGGGAAGCTGTATTTCGAGGTGGCGGGAGGGAGAGGAAGGGTCGCAGCTACTCACATGGGCTCCAAGGTTTTGCTGAGCCACGATTTCAGCGCCTCGAAGTTTTCTATGATCATTTTAACCACCATCCAGCGCGGCCCGGCCCCCCCGCCTCCCCGCCAGCAGCAGCAGCAGCAGCAGCAGCACCGGCGGCGGGGTCCGCGCCTCCCCGCCGGCCGGCACCCCGGCTCCCGCCGCGCCCGGCCGCACTCTCCGCCGAGGCCGCGGCCGCCTCCCGGTTCGGCG
>JAOXXN010000001.1:49022682-49040277 GCA_026770055.1 Myrmophylax atrothorax | reverse complement strand
AGAGGTTGTGCAGGACCCTACAAATGCCTATCAGTAGTAACAGAGCAGCAAAGGAACAGATAACTTAAAAAACTAATGCCAGTTCCTAAGTTTCAACTTCCTTTTAGAGGGGAAAAGAGAAAATGTAGTCTCTCACTGTAAATACCAGCTGTAGGACAAGGCTCAAGTAGGCATGATGGCCATACATGTGCACCATGAAGCAGCTGTTGACTACGGTGAATGCAGTGAGAACTGACAAAGCAAGGATGGATATCAAATCCTCAGCAGCCTTTCCCGAGCATTTTTTGCACTGTTTAATTCTCTTTCTAAGTAAGTAGGACCCTGGGACTACTCCAGAACAACACAAGTTATGTGGTCCAGCTCAGTTAGGCATTAGCATCATATCTATATGTATCACCAAACAAGGTGAGAAACTTTTTCTTAAACTGGTAAGGGAATTGTGTATTTAGGGACTAAGAAATACAAGCTATGTCTACATTAATAAAAGAGAATGATTGTTATCAAACTTCAGCAGTTGCTGCTCAGTGAACTCAGTCCTGCTCCACTTAGAATCTGGAAAAGACATTGCAAAGATAAAATCTCATAAAAATTTGTGACTCAAAGATATCCGGGAAAATGCATTTCTCTGGAAAGATACAAAGGGGGTTGGGGTTTTTTTTACATGAAAAAAAAATTCCCCAAAGAGATAAAAAGATCATAGGTTCTTATGCTGTAATTTTGTCCTTTTACTTCTCCAGGCAACTAAGCCCCAAAATTTCCATACGTATAAACAGTTTCATCACTGTATTTTTATAGTTAAGCTTATGAGAGAAGAGAACCATCCCTGAAAACTGTATGCCAAACAGTTTAAGACAGTCTTTTTCGTGTGAAATTTCTATAATACCCTGGTAAAAAATATTCCCTTACACCCTCTGCAAAAGATGGTATTTCCAAATTGTGTCTGTTTGTTTGTTTCTCCACATGACAAGCAGTGAAATAATACCAATGATTGCTACAGAACTACAAATTCCTAAAGATGTCTGCTAAATCTTATGTATATTACACCACAGCTCTGCATTACTGTTTGCATCATATTAAAACACTTCAAAAAGTATTGTATTACTTAAAACACTTGTAAATCTACAGAACTTTCAACTATTTAAACCAAAACTTATGTAGTTCTAATCTTTGAATAAGCGAATTTGATAGTACTTAAGATGGTGAGGGCCTCAAAACTCAGAGGAAGAAACTGAAGGCTTCTGTACACAGTGAGCCATAAGGGCACCTGTACAAGAGGTGTGTCACTTTTTTGGATTGTTTAACACAATATCGATGCACTTTCAGCAGGTCTATTATGGAAGTTAGAAGCATTCAAGTAATTCAATAAAGCAATTTCCAATGTAATCTATAGACAACACCCTAGACTAGGTTGCTTTTACAGAAGACAACTACAAAGAAATTACAAAGTACATGACTGGCAAAAAGCACAGGCAAAAACAGACTTCATGTTTTAATTGAAAGTACACTGGAATCAATAAGAAGGAAAAAATTCAGTTCTGCTTTAAGAGACCATCTACAGCAGGACCTCACTACATAATGCATTTATGCATATACACTTTAAATATATACCTGAAAATCTATTCAATTAGGTTACTGAAGAAGTTATGAAATCAACAGGCACCTAATAATCAAGACGGCCATTTGTAACAAGAAAACAGTTTTTCTAAAAAGTTCTTTCCCCCCACCCCAGTTCATAAGCTAACAATGAAGAAACTCTCCTCCAGATGCACCAAAGAAAACTCCTTGCTTCTACTTAATTGTGCCTACACACAGGGTTAAATCTCTGTCAAAAGATAACTTTTTAATGTAATAGGAACATCTATGATATCCATAAATTAAGTCTTTCAAGAGATAGTAATGTGTTTAGTACCTCAGTTGATCTGAAAAAGGAAGTGTAGTCAGGCAGAAAGGGACCTGGGGGTACTAATTGAGAGGACGCTCAACATGAGCCAACAGTGTGCCCAGGTGTCCAAGAAGGCCAATGGGATCCTGGCCTGCATCAAAAATAGTGTGGCCAGCAGGACAAGAGAGGTGATGCCTTCCCCTGTATTCTGCATTGGTGAGGCCACACCTTGAGTATTGTGTTCAGTTCTGGGCCCCTCAATTCAGGAAAGATATTGAGGTGCTGGAGCGGGTCCAGAGAAGAGCAATGAGGCTGGTGAAAGAACTTAACCAGAAGGCCTATGAGGAAAGGCTGAGGGAGCTGGGGTTGTTTAGCCTGGAGAAGAGGAAGTTCAGGGGAGACCTTATCACTCTCTGCAACTACCTGAAAGGATGTTGTAGCCAGGTGAGGATTGGTCTCCTCTCTCAGGCAACCAACAGTAGGACAAGAGGGCATGGGCTTAAGCTCTGCCAGGGGAGGTTTAGGCTGGCTATCAGGAAGAAGTTCTTTAGAGAGAGAGTGGTCAGGCATTGGAATGGCCTGCCCAGGGAGGTGGTGGATTTTCTGACCCTGGAGGTTTTTAAGGTGAGTTGGATGTGCTGCTGAGTGCCATGATTTAGTAATCAAAGTGGGGTTGGATTAAGGGTTGGACTTGACGATCTAGGAGGTCTCTTCCAACCCAACTGATTCTATGATTCATAGTGAGTCATCTAAATTTCTGAAGTTTTTAAAGGGAATTACAGTAGAAAATATGGGATATAAATGACTTACAAATTTGCAAGGTTAAAGTGTGGTCCTGTATAGAGGAAAGAAAAAGGTTGTAAAGTCACAAATGCTAGAGTGTGGATAAAGTAGCCAATTTAGAAGCTGAAGACATTTATTTTCTTTGAGATTCAATCACAGTACTACAGAATAGGAAGTGTTGTGCACACTCCATGTATTACTGTTATTATCGGTTGTATAAGGATAGCTACAGTTTTTTCCCTGCTTTGACTCCAGTGTGCTCTTATTTTCTGCAGCAATTAGAAATATCCGACTTGGGGACTCCTCTGTCCCTTCAGCACTTGAGGGGCACATGGAATCACGCAGAATGGGACAAGCGAATGGACCACAGCGGGACATTGGCCCATTATCCCTGCTCAGGCCGGGCCGCCCCAGAGCAAACGGCACAGGATCGTGCCCGGATGGTTCTTGAATCAGTTCGGGGAACTCCACAGTGTCCCTGGGCAATCCGTTCCAGTGCTCAGTCACCCGCACGGTAAAGTTCTTCCTCGTGTTCAGGTGGAACTTCCTGAGCATCAGTTTCTGCCTCTTGTCTTACCGCTCGATGCCACCGATCAGAGCCTGGCTCCGTCCTCCTGACACCCTCCCTGCAGACACACACATAGCTTGCTGAGGTCCCCTCTCAGTCATCTCTTCTCAAGGTTGAGCAGGCCCAGCTCCCTCAGCCTTGTAAGAGAAATGCTCCAGTCCCAATTATCTTTGTAGCCCTCCATTGGAACTGCTCCAGGAGCTCCATGTTTTTGCTGAGGAGCCCAGAACTGGACACAGCACTACAGTTGAGGCCTCATCAGGCCTGAGTAGAGGGGCAGTATCACCACCATCAACCTGCTGGCAGTGCTCTTCCTGATGCACCCTGGGATAATATCATTGGCCTTCTTGGCCACAAGGACACACTGCTGGCTTACGGACAACTCGCTGTCCACCAGGACCCTCAGGTCCTCCTTTCCAGCAGGTCAGCCCCCCAGCCTCTACCCATGCTCGGGGTCATTCCTCATAATAAGCCCAGACCTGGACACAGCTGCTGCCCATTGATGGCCTCCTACGAGGGGAGAGTGGCCCCACGGCCACCCACAGAGCAACCACGGAAAGAAGCTAGCTGCTGACATTCTAGGTTCTTGAGTTTGCAGACTTAAAATCTATAAAGCCTTATAAATATTTACATCCCACTTCTTCAGAAGTGACTGCCATGTTTTGTAGTGTTTTTCGCACAATGTTCATTTCATTTCACAGCTGCAATTAGAGGAGTATAAAATAAAACTATTTATTAGATCTGAGGAAATTATTTCCTCTGAAATGTAAAGTGGCTTCTACACATTAGGTTGTTTCTCTTAAGATACAACATCTTTACATTCTTAATAGCAGTTCTTAAAACACACAAAAAATAGAATAGTCTTTACTTAAACTTTATTCACACATGAAATCAGTACTTAGAAATAAAATCATGAAGATCATGTTTCATTTAATGCAACATAGTGGAGAAGCTGTGCAAAGGATCGGAGTAATTATTAACTTCTACAACCCTGAGATTACCTCAGTTGGTTAGAACACGGTGCTAATAATGCCAAGCTTGTGTGTTTGATCCCCATACGGGTCGTTCATTTAAGACTTGATGATCCTTGTGGGTCCATTCCCCAACTCAGAATAGTCTGTGATTCTGTGAATGTCATATTTCCATGAGACAAGTGAGTTTCTATTTCTCCTGTAGCTGTTTGATGTAAAATTCACAAACTGTCCCAGGGAAAATAAAACGGACCCTAGATTTTATCCCTACCTCTACAGTTAAAGCCCTGAAGAAGATAACAAAGATAAAAAATGGATCTTTGAAAAGATTGGAAAGCAACAAAAGAAGAACTGAACATATTGTACTTAGGTTTCAACAACTTATCACCTTCATTTAAAAATGAAGGTTTTAAACGAAGTGTTAAATGAAGTTTAACAGTTCCAGCTGATAAGTGATAGTGATATTCTGTATCATGTACATGATCTACGGATATCAAACATTTAATATGAACTAAGTGACTAAATAATAGAAATTTCAAAATTACAAAAAAGTCATATATATTCTTTGGATTAATATAAATTTGCATTTTAATATCAATAAAATATAAATAAATTTTTATGTGAATAAAATAATACAAATCTAATTCTCTTATTTATTCATGCATCATAGTTACAAATTCCTAACAGGCCTTCTGGCTTATAAAAATTTTGTTGAGTTCTTCAGAGTGGTATAGATGTTTTCATATATAACTCCCAAAGTTCATAGGTTTGGTGTGCACTAAGTTTGCAGTAATCTTATCTCAATGTAGTGACCTTTGACGTCTGAAAACAATGGGTTGTATTTATTCACATTTTTATTGTATCACCTGCTCAGTGAAAGCTGAATGTGGCCAGTGAAGTTGGAGATATTGATCCTTCCTGACATTTCTTGAGATTTTACACTGACTCCTCTCTAAAGCCATCGAACTTGTGCTTATAAATAATCTTTGTCAATGTGTAAAGCTGCAATTTTTAAGTGTTAAAGATTTTTCTTTGAAAAATGACATTTTCTTCAATGTCCGTAGATGTCCTTTTAACTCAGATTTGTCCTTTTAAATTTTTAATGCAAAACATAGTTGGTAGAAGAGAGTAACTTTTAGGCATATCCATCTTTTTGCCAAACCTATCCTACCTTCATGATGATCCTACCTTCATCAGTCAGTCTTTATGTCATACAGAAAAAAGGGGTTAGTTAGTTAGTTCGTTAGTTGTGTGGGTTTCGGTTGGTTTGTTTTTTTTTTATTTAAAAATGTTCTTTTGAAGCTGCCAGATTGGTCTATGATATTATGAAATTCATCAATCTACTTATTTAGGCAAATGCGATTGCATTTGAAATTGAATTTAAACATTTATCTCTGATTAGAGTTTTTCTTCTTGCATTAAATGTGATTCTAGTTTTGCATAGTGGATATAATACACCAGTTCCAGACTTCCTAGTGTCTCCTAGAAAAAGCATTTGAGCATCACAGACCTCAGATGTATCTGCGTGGATGATCTGGACATCAAGGGTTCCATGCCCTTGCATCATCCAACATCCCTTAACATCAACATACAGGCTAAACCAGCAGGGCTGATGAAACTGGATGGCATCAGGATGGATTGATGGAACAAAAACATTTCTGTATGGTGTTCAGATTTTTAGTTTGTGCTTTTATTGAGGTTTGGGGTTTGCTATTACTTGCTATTTAGACATGTATAGACCTACATCTGTAGAAGTACTGCCTTTGCCCTGTGTAAAATGGTCAAATAATATTCCTCCTGATACTCCTTGATTAGTCTACAGTGAGTTTCATCTCGGGAGGCATCAATGTGAATTTTGAGGATCATGTCACAGATTTGATCCAGTCCTGAAGATTCCACTTCCATCCTTCACAAGTAGCAAATGTCTATCAATTCTTCAGCATCTGAAAGCTGAGGCACTTTCCCCATAAATGCACCTACTAGTGCTTCCACAGAACAGTGGGTCAGCTTTGTATTACTCTTACTTGACTCTGCCCCAAAAAGACCAATGTTTATATGCATGTTTAATCCTTTGGGTTTTTTGCTGTTGACTCCTATATAGTGAATTGAATCAAACAGAGCCACTACCACTTAAACAGGGCCTGTAAAATCTCTCAGAGCAGATAGTCTGTAAGATGTCAATGTCTTTCTCTAGTTTTAATACCACAAAAATCGAATTGTTAAATAAGCTGTGGACATTTGACAACTTTCCTTGTCCATGGTCTTTCTATATGACAGACCTAAACCTTGGGATTATGTGTCTCTCCTGCTTTCTGTCGCTGCAGGAAGTAGGTGGGTGATATAGCTGGAGAAAAGGGCTCTATGTGGCCCTGCTTTAGGAGGGAGGTTGGATCAGATGACCTCCAGAGGTCCCCTCCAGCCTCAACCACCCCAAAATTCCATGAAAGCCTTTGGGCAGAGTGTCCCAAAGCCACAAGTGTTTGAAGTATTTGGAGCCGGTGCATGTAGCATTTAGCCTGAGATTGCTAGTCACAGAATTGAGCACTGCTGTTTTGAAATGACTTAATAGCTGTTTAACAGGTTTTCCTGAAAGTCAAGGTCATAACAAGTTGCTACAGTCAAAAGTCAAACCTACAAATTCTGTGGTTTTAATTTTTGTTTAAATAGAAATACCAGTAGTGGATATTTAGTGGATATTTAACAGAATACTTCACACTTCTGAAGTCACACTATGCTAAATCTGTATCATCTATCTCTAAATGGTCTTGTGCTTTAAAAAGTAGAAAGGATCAACTTTGTAATTCAAGATGCCAAGATGCTGATGTTGTAGAACCTCATTAGTTTGTACTAGCACGGGGATAGCTTGTTGTGTACTTGCTCATTAACTTGTACTAGCGTGGAGTAGGATTGCTCCACTTTGCCAGGGGTAGCAAAATTGAGCTTAGCCTATGGGAAGGATGACTGGAATAGGACCCAGGGTGTAATTAATACCTCATCTTCATCCCAAATTGTGGTGGAGCAGGACAGGAAAGACGTAGCTCATGACTCTGCCCCTATGACACCAACCAGCAGAACTTCATCTTCCAGAAATCTTCTTAATGCAGTCAGCAGCTACCAGCTGTGTCATTGTGGTTTGCACGAGCAAATGATTATGGGGTACAGCCACACCTGAATTTGTGCCTACACGTGGGGTAAGTTGCTGCCCACATTCCCCAATTCCATTGCGCAAACTGCTGGCAGCTTGGCGAGGCTGGAGGCAACTGTGAAGCTGCTGATGGTGCTGCAGTCTCAGCTTTCATGTCATGAAGCACATGTGCTGTGGGTTGGATTTGCTGCTAGGGAAGAGAGGCTGGCTCCCTAGTAATTAAGTCAGTCCCTCCCCAATGTTATTGTCAAAGTCCTGTCAACTGTGTCTTGCACACCACCTAATGTTCTGTCCCATTTTTGGCCATAAACGTACAGTTTAGAGTCACATTGCACAGCATATGGAGACTTGGTCCCTGGAATGGGAGATTTTGGGTTGGTGCTCCCTAGTGTATTTTGCTTTTCAAATCCTAGGCAGAAATAGAAGACGTGGTATCCTTTCCATTTCAGATGTTCATAATACAAAAACCATGGGAGGAAGCAAGCAGGGTCTTCACTTTGTCCTTCCTGATATTCCTTATGCCCAGCCCTCCTTCCTGTTGAACAAGAGTAGAGGAAAATTATATTTCTGAGTTTTTGTGGAGGGTACACCACGCTGGAGATAAGGGACCTCTGAGCCACAGTATGAACCTTTTTTGCCTTTGAGATGGCTCACCTATCTAAGATCATAATCAAAATTGTAGTAAGTGAGAAAACAATCACAAGTGCAAGAACATACTTTATCCATTTATTTTGAAACAACTCATTTGGTTTTAATTATAAATAAATATTTCTTTCAGTTAAAACTGAATGCCAACCATTGTTAAAGACTGTTCTGAGAAGCCATGTGACTAACCCAGCAAGGATGGCTTCATACTACAGATGCAAAAACTCCATGTTAAATGTAGTAGAAACACTGCAAAGAATTTTAAAGGATGCCTTCTATCATATTTTAGGTGAAAGCTGTATTGTTCACACTACCTAGCCTTCTTCGCAGGAGACTATACAGAATCACGTACGGTGAAGTGACAAAGTCTTGGTTCTACGAGTTCTTCCTACAGAAATATACAAATAAGTTGGTCCTGAGAGGATGAGGCTATCTATTTTTTATTTGTTACTGTTTGGTTTGGGGGAATTACTGGCTTCACAATTACACAGTTAGAAAAGATATAATTTTAACATTAAAAAGTTTATTGAGATCTTCTTTGTGAACAGTTTATTAGATAAAATATTATTTTAAAGTTTTCAGAGTTCCCACACAGGAGATAAGGATTTCTGTAACTGAATGGATTCTTAAAAATTACTGCTGTATTACAAATATTGAAAAAAGTGCTGTTGTCCATTGTGGAAAGCATTTTTATATTTTTCAGCTGTCAAATCTTGGAATAACTTTCATGATGCTTGGAAATAAAATATTTTTTAAATTATTTTAATTTTCATTTCAAGTAACTTTTAATTTTTCTCTTTCAGAAGGCTGAAACAGTAAGATTCTTTACATACTTGTCCTTGCTGTTCTGCAGAGACCTCAGCTGTGATGTCAGCCTGGTTAGGATTTACTCAGGTCAATGTTGCTGCAGAGCCAGGAGAGGGAGCAGAGACATTGCCGCTTTTTGCTCATGCTGTAGAGGCAACTTGGATTATTTCGCAGAGGAAAATCACTATACCTGTTTTTAGAGAAGGCTTTGTGGAATCCTTTTTTCCTTCTCTTCCCCCCTCCCAGGCCCCCCAAAGTTTTTGAATAATATTTAATTACATGAAATTATAAACTTGATATTTTCATCAAGTCCTATCAAGCAAAAAAATATCTGTGTGCAATTTTGTGAATAGCTGGTATAGTATTTTAAGATTTTTAAAATTTTTAAGGATCACTTTTGAATTTTCTTGTGCAGCCCCTGAGGAAGGTGAAGTTTACCAAAATCCAAATATAGCAGGAAAACTTGATTCACTTCAGTCTAGTATTAGAATGTGTCTTGCAGCATGTTTTTGGAATGGCCTGCCCAGAGAGGTGGTGGATTTTAAACTGAGATTGGACGTGGCACTGAGTGCCATGATCGAGTAAACGGACTGGAGTTGGACCAAGGGTTGGACTTGATCTCAGAGCTCTTTTCCAACCCAATCAATTCTATGATTCTATGAGAAACAATTTTTACAAGATTACTTTAATTGTTGTTAAATAACACTTCTCAGTCTCAGGCCACCATAATCAGTAATGTCACAGAGAGTCCCTCAAGATGCAGGACTATTGGTTGCTTCTGTAGCTGGAGGCAGGGTGAATGCCAGCATATGTTTTGGCTTGTGAAGCTCTTAAAAGGGTGAAGATCAGCCCTTCCTACCTGAGCCAGAAGGTCTGCTGAGAAGCTAGAAATACTAGTGACAGCTTTTTGGTGGGTGCTTTTTTTTGTCTGCAGTGCCAAGAGAGCAGCAGAACTTCTGAAAGTCAAAAATCACTTGGACAGTTTTCCACCACCCCATAAAGTATCTTGTGTGTGAAGAATGGAGTTTAATTCTCTCTGAGATCATGAACAATAGGGCTCACCTGCTTTTTAACTGTGAGTAGCAAACCTGGATCACTTGCAAAAAATGTGGTCATTTTTAAACAAAGCATCCTCCTACATATATATACATCAAATTATTGTAGGTGTTACCAAAATTCAAATGGCACCCAGGAACTTACACATTTCCAGTTCTTTCAATGTCTTGTCTTTCTCAGAAGGGGCCCTGTCACTATCAGGATATTCAGCCAATGAAGAAACAGACATTCTGCACAGAGTCAGAGCCCAATCATCCTTTGATCTCCTCCACCTATTGGCCCTTTGTTCAGCTGTTGAGTAACAAAAATGTCTAGGCTTGTGTTTAGCTCCTGACCATGATGTTGCCTTCCTTTTACAGCATAAAGTGGTGACACATTGCTTTGAAGCACAATACGTGCCAAGGGACTGATGGGAAGGAGAAGCTGGAAAAAACAGGGTAAATGGCACCCAGAATCCCACCCACAATAGAGAAGAGCCTACTTCAGGACTGATTAAGACCTGGATATATTTTCCACTTCCATGTTTATTCTAGTCATTCTGTAGCTAATATAGTAATTTGAGTATTGATTCTAGTTGATTCCATAGGTTTGTAAGAGTTGAAACAGTCAGGTCATCAAGAAGGCTGATCTAGAAGGCAGTTGATCTGAACTGGCTGTGAGTTCCTATGATGTGACACTGTCTGTAAGTTGGGTCAACCACAGGTTGCCCTGCAGCATAAGGATGTACAGCACTTTCACCTTTCTCTTTTGAAGCTTCAGATTTTGAGTATGAGGGTCTTATTTGCCTTTCTTTTCAGAGTTGCTCATTGTTTTAGCATTGTTTATGATGGGGGAAAGATCTTCTCTTTATATACCATATAAAATGTATTTATATCCTTTCAGTGCATTCTGTATCTTTGATAATTTATTTACCTTTTAAAATCAGCATGTAATCTTATTGGACTAACAATTGTTTTTCTAGATTAATGAGAAATAAAAAAGTATGCTTTGTGTCTGCAAAAAAAAGTGTTGGCCTCTGCAGCCATATTTAAGTGCCATGACTGCTTCAGTTATGGATGTTACAGAGCTACTGGCTACCATGCTCTGAGGTCCAGAGGAAACCAGTCTTCTGAAATAATACAAGGGCTTTTTAAAGTACTTTGTTAGCAAGAGGAGGTCTAAGGAAAATACCAGACTGACACTTGATGAAGCTGGTCACCTGACAAATGGTGATGAAGAAAAGGCAGAAGCATTTAATGTTGTGGGGTTTTGGTATTTTTCTCACTTTGTCTTTAATATTAATGGTAAACCTTGGAGTGCCAAGTCACCTGAATCAGAGGATTTCAGGAATAGTGACTTTCCATTTGTGAACACCAAAACTGTAAGGGACCAGCTGTATCTGATGAACGTTCACGAGGCCATGGGGCCTGATTCATTCCAGAGGTCTGAAGGCACTGGTGGATGTTATGGCCGGACCCCTTTTGTTCATCTATCAGAGGTCTTGGGAATCTGGGGTGGTTCCTGCTGGAAACTGGCCAGTGTTATTCCCATCAAAAAAAAAGAAGAGAGAGTGGGAAGATCCATGGAATTATAGACCTTTTAGTCTAATCTCAGTTTCTGGCAAAATTTTGTAGAAGGTTATACTGGGTACTACTGAAAGGTATCTATAGAATAATATAATCATCAGGCACAATCAACATGGGCTCAAGAAGATAAAGTCTGTGTAACTGTAATTTGATATCCTTCTTTGACAAGGTCACCCACCTCATGGATGAAGAGAATGCAGTGGATGTAGTTTTTCTGGATTTTAGGAAGGCTTTTGATACTGTCCCTCCTATCCTTCTGAAAAAGGTGTCCGGTTGTGAGATGAGCAGGTACATGGTGTGCAGGATAAAGAACTGGCTGAATGGTAGAGCTCAAAGGGTTGTAGTGAATGCTTGGTACAGTAATACGAAGTAAATGAAGGTTTCCCATTTTTAACACCTTTTCCAGAATATGTTTACCTTTCCTTCTGCAGTCTCTGAGGAAACTGCAGCTTATCAGAATGGATGAATCACGGTCGACAAAGGGAAGGCAGTGGATGTAGTTTTTCTGCATTTTTGTAAGGCTCATATGTTAAGTGCTGATACAGCAAGAACACAGAATTCTCTCAGAGGCTAATCTGAAACTGGACTAATTCCTAGAATAATCAATAACAATGCAAGGATTTTCTACCTGCTGTTTATGCAAACTTCTGCAGGATTTCTAAAAGAAAAAAGATCTGATACAAGAAACTTGATTTTGTTTGGTTTTCTGTTGTTTTATTTTTTCCCTCTAGGAAAAGCTGAAGATGACAATCACTTTTTATACAGTTCCATAAAGCACTCTGACCTGGTCTACAATGATTTTTTTTTCGTCTAACTTCTCATTAAAATGCCTTTTTTTCTTTCCTCTTCCTATATTGCAGCTTAGGCCCATCGTATATATCAGTCACGCGGTGTGACAGAAAAACACCTCTTCCAATAACTCTTCTGTTTTCCCACTAGAGGGAGGGCTGTCCCAAAATGCTCATGGGAGACAGTTTCACTGACAGAGACTCTTCTAACTGTAGACAGGCTTTTATAGGAATGTTTGGGGCTAAATGGTTAAGGCTAGCCTGCAATGAAGTGAAATAAAATGAATGAAATGAATGAAATATCTGTCAGGTTTTGAAAAAAGAATTAGATATTGGTATTTACTCTTTTTTTTTCTTTTTTACTTATTTGCTGGGGGGGTTAGTAAAAAAACCCAAACACCTTATGCACACTCTGAGGAGTGAAGCTGGCAAAATTTTATATATATAATTCTTAGAAATGTAAGAATAAACACAATTTGTACACAATTATTTGTATCTTCATTATAACCTATAGTAATAAGTCCACAAAACTGTTGGCTCAATAAACCATGACTATGGTACAATGCTGAAGGCAAACACTTGCACCAGTGCTCAGTAAATAGGTTGTGCAACTAAAAATAGAAATTACTGTCATCAGGAAAGCTAACCGTGATGGAATGATATTTCCTATAAATATACTAAGATCCATGTAGATTAGCTTAATCTAATTAAGTATATGTAAACAAACCAAAGGACAGAGCTTTGAATGGGGAAAGGATGAATAGAAAAGGAAGTTAAGGAGAAACGTCTCTGCTAGTTAAACTCCCTAATATTTTGCCTTGATTAAAAATGAAAAACTCAACAACAAAGTTTCTTGTTTGTTGAGCAACTATTAAATGGAGAACTTGTACAATACCATCCCTACGTAACTCAATTTTAGGAAGAATTTGAACAGGAACGGTATTTCTTCTACACTTATATTTATAAATATCAGCCCGTGGTTTCAAATGTCTCAAGTTCAGATTTCTGTCTAAGATGCTTGAAGAGTTAGATTTTTCAGAGGGTGATTGCTTAGTATTTTCTGATTGTAGCATTTTCTCAAAACCAGGCACATTTATAATGCAGGTCAGGTTCCCTAAAACTCATTCAAAATAACTGATGAAATTTTAAGATTTAGATGATGGAGTTAGAGATACAAGAATGTTTTGTAAAGAATAATTTATTTTTTTGTTGTAATCCTTTCTATGTTTCCACACTGATTTGTGATCAAAAAATCATGATTAGAAATTATTTTGATATTGATGTTGAGGAGTACACTCAGTGCCAGTAGCTTGGCGTGCCAGCTTCAGTGCCAGCTGCAGGTTGAGCTCTGGGTGCTGGGAACCCCAGGTAAGAGGCCATGAACTGCTGACCCTTTGTGCAACAAAAGGCACAGGCACCTGTGTCCCAACCAGGAGACTGGACACCAAGAGACACAGGAGGAGATGAGAGTTCAGCTGGAAGACACCAGACTTTACCAGCACAGACTGTGAAGGTATAAAAGCCCAGGGAGCCCTTTGTTTAGGGTTCCTCTTCAGAGGCACCAGCTTGAGCTGTTATTCCGTTGTTGCACCATGATTAAATTATTTTAAGGATCCAGGTGTCTGGGACTGTGCTATGGGAAATGTGGGGTTGGACCAGTGAGGAAACTGTGTCTCACTGTGTGAGAGCAGCATGTAAGGAATCAAACAGGGCACTTGTTGGTTCACAGGAGCTGCCCCCTGTGACGGTGCTTCAGTCCCAGCAGTGACAGTCTGGTGGTGGGAGTGTGACTGCCAGAGTGACGCCTGGATGGTCAAACTGGGAAGTTTCCTTAACATTCAGATAGCTTTGGCAAAACTCACACGTAAAAATTACACCAGAGGTTTTAGAAATATTGATGAGGACAACGGTATGTATAAAAGTGTTGATGATAATGCAGCTTACAGTCACAGATTATAACAGAACTTCTACAGAAATAATTCCTTTAAATGTATTTGCCATGAAAGCAGACACAGGAGCACAGAAGGGAATTTCTTTCAGCTGCAGAATCTGAATCCTGTCAACATTTATTAAAATCCTTTTGGTTTTAAAACCCACACTCCTCACTATTTATTCAAGAGTGCTTTGAAAGCCTGTGGATAGATAGCATGTCAAATTAGGAGGAAGCAAGAGGAAGACCCAGCTCTGCTGACAGAGGAGGTCTCAGCTAAGCCAGGCGAGGAAAATACCAGCCGGCTTTGAAGTCCGGCCAGATTTATGTGGGTTAAATTAATTCATGTAAGGCCCCATTAAAGTCAATTTGTAAATGGAGTCAGTGGGCAGTTTTATTTAAGGGCATGAAATGACTTTGGAAGAGTTAATCTAATTTTTCTCTGGCAAAAGTTATAAAGCTAATAAACTATAATTTAAGTAGAGTACAGTTAATCTACACACACACACACACACACACACACACACAAATCTTTTTAATAAGTGAAATTAAAGAAGTGACATCTTAGCATTTAACTAAAATCTACAAACATTTTCTATTGATTTTCTGAAGGGTGTAGCCCAAGATTATTTAAGCTATATATAGCCCAATATCTATGTAACCAAAATAATCTAGTATACTTTCAATAATTGTTGTACTAAGGGATAATGAGCAGGAAGAGAAGATAAAGGACTTTCATATAGTTAGACAATAAAAAAGTTATTGGCTAGATCTATCATCTATACTTGACCATTTTTCACTGTAGTTCTGGCATTTTCTAGTTGGTAGAGGTCGTATTTCTCTCTTATTTATTGATCCTCAAATGCATTTTTGGTTTTTTGGCAAATATAAAGAAAGTAGCTATGTTCATGCCTAAATATCATCCAATATAATATCTACTGATACTTTGAGACCTACGCAAAGCACTAAACTACAAGGTCATACTGGGGGAAAAGACAGAGACACAATGTATCATAAGAGGAGTGTCGGATGAGGAAGAAGAGTTATTTGGTTCATAATGTGAGAGGCACTTTCCTAAACATCTATAGCACAACCTGTAATAAAATTACCTTTGTGCATCTCCTGGTGTTCAATATAAAGCTGTATTTGCTGCCTGCTTTACAGCTAGGCTCTGCCAGGAAGCAGCAATTGTGGGATACTCCACAAGGCCAGTGGGGCTGGCAGGGCAGCAATTCCCATTACCCAAACAAGGAGAAAAGAGAGGTGGTGATGGTAACCAGGTCAGCCAGTAATCTGGGCTGCTGGACATGTCCATAAGGATGAGGCAGATATGGGGTCAAGGGAAGTCAGATCAGTGGGTGAAGATCATGCTTGGTGACAGCAACCAAGCTCAGCCACCATCCAGGGATCTCCAGGCCAGCCCATAATGGTAAGGCAAATCCAAGGTCATGGTCCTGGCATGATGGACTAATGGATCAGAAAAGTATTCTTGTAGCCATTCAAAATAATGATATACAACAGAGTGGGGTTTTCTGTTGTTTTAGTCAGCATTTCATCTCAAGTATTGAAACACTGTTGTTGCCAGCAACAAATGCTACATTGCTATTTTTCCACTTGACTGTTTCCATTTTTAAAATACCTACAAATTACAGCTGATGCTGAGAACTTTGTCAGTCAGAATGTTAATGCATAGCAAAAGGTTATAGCAGAAAAGTTTAAAATCTAAACAGCAAATACCAATAACAGCCCCAATTTCCAAGTGAGGAGCAGCAGTTGGTCAGAGTAATACAAGGAGACCTGAACTCAGTTTCACAATTTTTGTGCAAGATGAGCTTTCTGTCCATCTCTTGACTGTTGAGTGGTCAGGTTCCCTGGTAGTGAATAGCAGTTGTGTATTCCTAGCTGGAAGTGACCATGGCACACTGGTGTCAGTACTAGGAGATTTCTCTTTGACCACACTGAGTGAAGCATTTTCACTACTTGAGCAGCATGTGACTGCAATGGTAATGTTTACATATCAGACCTAGGAATGTTTCCATATTCCTCAGGGAAGATGCACAGCCAGCTACAAGGCACAGACAGATGGTGGCATCCATATCTTAATCATTTCTGAGGGAAAGAAAGAGGCACTGAGACTGAACAGAAACCAGAGATACAGTCACCTCCGTATCGGTTCTCCCACGGCACGATGGCTGCAGATCAGGCTAGACGTGGACATAGAGACTTACATCATTGTTGGAGCCTTATCCTAAACAGAAACACTGTTTGAATTGAGGCTTTTCCTGACGTCATTTAATCCTCAAGTTCCTTGGTTTTCCCACCGCTGTTGAGACTCTTCCTGCTGCACACAGTGATTGCTGGGCAGAGAATTTCTGATGCCCCATCTCTAGAAGTGTTCAAAGCCAGGCTTTATAGGGCTTTGAGCAACATGAGCTAGTGAAAGGCGTCCCTTCCCGTGGCAGGGGGGGGTTGGTCCAGATGGTGCTTAAAGGTCCCTTCTGACCCAAAAGATTCTACAGTTCTAGAAATACTGTATCCAGTTTTGGACTCCCAAGTACTGGAACCTGGAGTGAGTTCAGTGGAAAGCCACCAGAGTGGTTGGGGCAGAACCACTTGGCCTGTGAGAAGATGCTGAGGACCAGAGCCAGTCCAGCCTGCAGAAGTGATGGATTCAGGGACACCTAACAGCAGGCCCTAGTGCCTGTGGGAAGGGGAGCAATAAGATGAAGCCTTCTTCCTGGAGAGATGAGAAGCGACAAGAGGCACAAACTGAAACAGACTGGATATAAGATCCTTTGCAGCCTGAATTATCCTGTGTGTTTATGATCTCTGCCTCTATTAGTCACTTTGGTCTCTCTTTATGATTAACCACAATTCTAGTGATTAATTTGACCTGTTTATTAAGAGTATTTATTTTAACTCAGAGGAATAGTGCTGTACAACTGTTTATTCATTATGAAGACAGTCCAGACAGCTAACTCAGATCTAAGTAATTATCAACAGGTCAAATGGCCAAAATTAGGTCAGATGAAGCCCATCTGCATGTATGCATTCCCTGAAGGGCTCAGTGAGATACCAGGGGGGGAAGGAAGAGGTCATTTCTGTACAGTGTTATAGCAGTTACGACACTTGCTCCAAATGAAAGATACCTGAAATCTGGACTGTGTTCCCCAAATTCTTATATTTTGACCCAAAACGTAGTTGATACCAAACTAATAAATGGGTAGAGCTGGAATTCTCAATCTCTCTGTTAATTCTGTCTGTGTTCTTGCCTATTTTTTTCTCTGGCCCTTTATGCCTTGCATAAGGCTGTGCCATCTGCCCTCTCTTCCGTGGAGCCATGGCTTCTTCCTGAACAAACCACAGGTCCGGCTCTTCCTGTTCTTCAGGAAATGGTATGGCTGCTACTAAGCCTATTACTAGCTTTTCTTGACACCACCAAAATTATGAAAAGC
>JAOXXN010000001.1:49000802-49013459 GCA_026770055.1 Myrmophylax atrothorax | reverse complement strand
GATCAACTGCTGATTGTCTATTTGAAAAAAAGAAAAAAATAAGGGTATCAAATAAGGGGGGGTGGGGGTGGGGTGGGTACAGATTTACAAAAAAAAAAAAAAAAGACAAAAAGGAAATACTTCTCCACACAATGTAGAAGTCCTGGCCACGTGGCACAGGAATATTAAAATGGCACAGAAAAATTAAAATGTCATAGGAGTTCAAAAGCAAATGAACAAATGTATAGAGTGAAATACTATGGGGATTGTTAGACACAAAGATGGTGTATATGATTTGCAAGCTACAGGGTACTTGGATCTGGGCAGTTAATCTGTGATATTTCACTATATGCTTATCTTATTCTTAGCCACCTCTCGGAGCATCTACTATTGGCAGATTTTGGGGGCAAGATCTAGAGGAAGTGGGACATTTTGTGTGACCTAGAGGCCAAGGCTGTCCTTGCCTTCTCATCTGCCAGAGATTCTGTTCCCAAAGACATATGATCTATGAGGCTTATTAGTTACCCATTGTTCTTTCCAGCCTTTATGGAAACCCTGTTCATTATAATTTCAGTTGCCATACCATCTGATAGCCTCCTTGTTTGTGTCAATCACAGACATAATGTTCCCATGGTTTTAAAATCCACAAGCCTGTTTTATTTATATTATATTATATCCCTATCTTTATTTGAATTCCTCCAAAACATTCTATTTTGCAAGCAACTCAGCTATTTTTCCCATTCTTTACCGTACCAAAGGTTGTTTGTTGGGGTTTTTTTTCCACTTTAGTGCTTTACAAATTTACAGTCAGCTTCCAATATTAGTATTCTGTCAGACAGAAGTTACATGGCCGCCAGCTGGCATCATAGTTTTTCAAAGCATCTTCTGAACTTATAATTCTGAATATGTAAAGAGCATCTATAAATTCTACATATACTCTGCATATAGAAGTCAATATGAGTAATGCCAGCTACAGATATTGCTTAAAAATAAATATTGGGAGATAGACGCTACTAGACTTGTGTAATTGCTGCCCATGGTTTTTACTTTTCATTAATACTTGATTGCAACCCAGTCAGATTCCAGGAAGGAATATTATAGGACCAAATCCAAGGTTATTATATGCCAAAGGCAAGATGCTGCACCTGGGTAGGGGAAACCATTGGTATCTGCACATGCTAGGGGTTAAACACATTGAGAGCAGCCCTGCTGAGAAGGGCTTGGGGGTGCTGGTAAATGAGAGGCTGGACATTACCAAACAATTGTTGCCCAGAAAGGCAACCATATCCTGGGCTGCATTCAAAGCAGTGTGGCCAACATGTCAAGGGAGGTGATTCTGCCCCTCTTCTCCACTCTGGTGAGACCTCACCTAGAGCACTGCATCCAGCTCTGTGGTCCCCAGCACAGGAAGGACATTGATGTGTTTGAGTGAGTCCAGAGGAGGACCACTAAGTTGATCAGAGGGATGGAGAACCTCTCCTATGAGGAAAGGTTGGGAGAATTGGGATTGTTCAGTCTGTAGGAGAAAAGGCTCTGGGGACACTTTATTGTAGACTTCCAGCACCTACAAGAAAGTCAGAGAGGGTCTTTTCAGAAGGACATGTAGTGACAGGCCAAGGTGGAATGGCTTTAAACTGGAAAAGGAAATGTTTAGATTAGGTATTAAGAAGAAATTCTTCACTATGAGTGGTGGAAAGACACTGGAACAGATTGCCCAGATAAGTTGTGGATGCCCCATCCCTCAAAGTGTTCAAGGACAGGTTGCATGGGGTTTTGGGCAACATGATCTAGTGGAAGCTGTCCTTTCCCATGGCAAGTGGCTTGGAATTACATGAGCTTTAAGGTCCCTTCCAACAAAAACCATTCTAAGTTTCTATAATACTATATTATCAAAAAAAATTCCAGGCAAAAAACTATTTTCCAACAGAGTCAGAAAATGGCTAGGAAAGAGTTTCTGAAAGCTCAAGTCCTGGCTGTTCTCAATATTCTTGATCTCATCCTCTGTCTCCTCTAGAGATTACTGTTGGGGAACATAGTCGTGACAGATTACTGTTTGTTTGATTTTTGTAAATATGTGTGGAAATAGTGTTATGGCTTTTGTGACAGTACACCCAAGAAGAGAAATGAGGCAATATCTGTGGGAGAGACACTTGAATTTGCTAGATAACTGCCAGATCTGGGAAAAAGACAGGCATAACAGGCTTTTTTCCCCAGGATATTCTTTTTCCCTACACACCTTTCTTCCTTTATCTGCATAATTTAAAATCACCCATTACCTGTCTGGGCATTTTTCTTGTAATAGCACATTGTTAATGGATCTATACAGTTATGGATATATACAGCATTTTACTCATCTGTTGTGCCTTTGTTGCCAGCATGTTTCTCTTTTACTTATTAATGATTTGTTTCTGTGAAAATTTAAGCCAGTCAGTTAATTTTTAAGCTTTGAGAACTCAAAAAAAAAATATTGCAGAAAGATAATTTTATCAATTAAAAAAATGAATTGCTCCTGTTATCTCCTTCTTCATGTCTTATGAGGCCAGTGTGGGCTTCCTGAGCTGGGTTGGGGGAAGGAAGAGAATTAGACAGTATAGATACAAAAGATTGGTTCATTTGCCTTAACTTTCAGTTGCCATTTCAAAGGCCCTCAGGTTTCTCAGATAGATGCCCTCAGACACCTCAAAAAGCTGAAGTACACCCTATGTTCAGTCAGCCCTGTATTCCAAGACATATCCCACTCCCAAGGAATTTCAGATGACCCTCACCTAGAGTCCAGAGATGGGAAAAGTGTAGGGGTGAGGGTATTTGTTTGTTTGTCTGTTTTTAATCTAGCATTTCCAATTGATTTGGTAAGTTGTGTAGCACAACTAGGTGAAAGGAGACAATGAAAGGAAGTCATTAAGGTCATCCAGCCTTACTTTCCCTGGAACTTGGGTAAGTCTAGTAACAGCCACAAGTTATTTTATGGCTATGTTTCTATAAACTCCAGTAGTCTGTGTTCTGATTCATGGGATAGCAACTCTATTCTGGAAAATAATAATTTTTAAAAAAAGTTTTGGAGCAATATAGGAGCTTGATGATACCTGAAAACTTATTTCATTGGGATTTACGAATCCTATTTTTAAAGTTGCTTCATGATTTTGAGTATATCAAAACAGTTAAGGACATGCAAAGTATCTGGCCCTTACAGCTCCAAGATGTTTAGTTTAGTCCTGCTCATTTTAAACATAGGAAATTCTACTGTTGTGGTACTGCTATTGCAAAAGGCACTATTATTTTATTCAAGACTCATTTAAAAGAAATTATAATGACTCACTGTATCAATTATTCCTACTTTGCTGATGTGACAACATATTATTGTACCAAGATAGAGGAAAATATAAAATTATATTTGTTCTTTAGCTTTGGTCACAATGGTATTTTTAAAAAATCAAATACTAATGTGTACTTTGGCGCATCTTCAGCATTTGTACCTCCCTCTGATAAAAATGTGACGCAAGAGCTTTCATCCAGCCTCTGTACAGACAAGGACACTGCTTCAGGGGAATGCCAGACAATGTAGTAGCTCTTCTGAGGTAGCCAGGGAAAACATTCTTTCCCTTAGAGTTAGCTGCCACATAACCTTGTTTTTATCCTCTTGCCTTTTTAAGTATCCAGTTCTGCTCTCATTCAGGTGAATCAGAGCTTTTGCAGAAAATATGCTTTTGTTTCATAGAAATTTACAGGAAGGAAATGGTCCTTCAAGAAGAATAAATTTGTGTGCATTTATGTGTGTTCTATAGCAAGGTTCACAGCAACAGCAATTTCACTACATTTACCTGCAATTCATAAATAACCTTAATCTCTCATTGATGCCAGCTATGTTTAGTTATCTTAAAATTAACACAGACATTTAAGATCCTCCTATGGCCTTAGTAAATTAACTCCATGTGTTTTCATAAAACACCAAACAACTTCTATTTATGTCTTTTTGCATCCATTGCCACCCTCCTGTTGCTGAGGGGCTGCACCTCAGATGCTTTTTCTGTTTTGCTCTCATAACAGGAAAATGGTCAGTTTGTGTCATTGCCTATGTGTTACTGTGACAGAAAATTAGATTTCACCTAGAAGCAAAAAGAAGATAAAAGAAGTTACAAATTGGGAGGCAGATAGTCTAAATCTTGAACTATGTGTGACATTCAATACAAAGTCAAGATACAGTTGTTTATTTTTCTGAAGAACGAAGTTGGAACACTTGTCTATGAATATTCCAGCTGTGGTGTACATAATGCAGATATTGAAGACATATTCTAGTTAGCAGTGTCTGTTTGCATTGTGCTTATGTCCTGAATATTGCCAGACTTTTTACTGAAGATATGAAGAATTAAAGAAGCCCAGTCACACCACACAGTGGCTTGGGTTTTTTCCTGCTCATCCTGCAGGAAAGTAAGTGAGTCATTTAGTATTGGGGCCATCAATAGACTGACTTAGTGTCAGTTTTGCCTTAGTAATTTGGTTTTGCATAGAAAGTTGGGCTTTTTTTTCCTTGAAATAGGTATTTAATCTAAGTCATTCAGATTTAAGAGCTCTTATAGTCTGGTTATGAGATGATGATCACACAAACCAATTCTAATGGGTACTAAATATAATTACTCCCCTTTAGTGGCAACAGTACTAATAGTGAAATGAATTAACAACTTGATCTATTGGATATATTAATTTGTCAGTCAGATTTGGACAAAAGTGGGATAAGACAGTGTGGTATTAGCCTCTTCATCTTAAAACAGAGGATACCAGCACTGTTTTCCTGAATACTGACTGCTTCACTATTATTCTCTCTAACATATGAATCACCACACTTTTCAGTTATATCAGTCAGGTATGATGTTTAGAAACAGCAGAGTAACAAGTTACAGCAAAGATCCATAGTGCTTTGGTCTTTGAATCTGAACTTTGTACCCCAGTGATAAGCAGCCTTGTCAGAATTAGTAGAGGTTAATTCTGTGACAGATCCCTAAACTCGCATGACAAAAATATCTCCTCTTTAAGCAGTACCTTTCTTTGAGAGAGCAAAAAGAAAAAGCTTGAAAAGCTGTCTTTTTGTCTTTTTTTCCTTTCTTAGCTCTGTTCTTATGGGCATCTGGTTCAGATGGAGTTAAGAGTATTCCTGTTCATTCAAGCATCTGGTGCTCTAAATATTCATGCCTTGGTATGATTTCATTTTTGTGTGTGTGTCCATTGGCTTCGTTTGGTAAAAAAATATATGAGGAGTTTATCTGAGAGGAGCTTTCCTCCATCTAAGCACTTGCTGGGAGTTATGACTGTATCTCCAAAAACTGCTGAAGGAGGAAGTGAGTTGAGGTTGTATAAAAGCATTATAAATAGACTGAATCAGACAAAAAAAAACCCACAAACATTTAGACCAGCATCCTCTTTCTGACAGCAATCCACGAATGATGACACATTCAGTGATTATACACTGAGTTGCTCAGTGTTTCATTAACCCTTGTCTAAAGTTAGCAGAGAAGTCCTTCTTACAGCCGACAGAGAGAACACACTTAATGTGGACTCCATTTGAAACAGACTCTCCATCCTTGCGGAGATCCAAAATTTGACTGGGCAAGGCCTGAGTAACCTGACCTTACTGGGCCTGCTTTGAGCAGAGAGTTGGACTAGTTGACCTCTGCATGTCTCTTACAAGCTACATTATTTCTTTGACTGTTACAGTTGTGTTTAGCATCCATGAACTGACTGCTAGTAACTGTGATCTTTTCAGCGATACAATGAGTGTCCAAACACACATTTGGTACCTTTTAGAAGGCACACAAGGTATAGTTAGGTGCCTATATATGAGCTTGAAGCCCCAGCTACCAGTACAGTCCATGGAAATCAAATCAGTAGAGTTTGTAGTTGCACCAAGGCTTAAGAATCTAGGTTGCCCACAAACTTGGTTCTCCACAAACTTATTACTTATTTGTTACATTTAAATTACAGCTTAGGTCGCCCTTGCCAATTTGGTGCAATACAAGTTGTGCAGTTTATGTGGGTCATGTACATTTTATGAAGAACTGGGAATTTACTGCCAGTCTAATTAAAGTCTTGATAGTCTAATCAAAGAATTATTATTAGTCTGGACACAATGATACTATCAATTACCCAAATATTACAGATCATCCCTGTAATGATACAGTGAAAATCAAAATGCTCCAACTTTCTAGTAATTGTTCCTTTCTCTGGTATTATGCCTACCCTTTCACTGTCACTCTGGTGACACATCATGTTCTAAGGTTGATGGCTTCTGTCTAGGAGGGAAGGTTGTCATGGCAAGTCATCCATAGAAGAGGTGTGATGTGGGGGGCTTCTTACTTATCTTTACAGAAAATATGATGTTGGTGTTGATGGTTTCCTCCTCCTCACTCTTGGGTCTGCATAGTGTCATTATGAGGTACTTGCTAACACAGTTTTCTCACTCCTTGTTCCTTGGTTCACAATTCCATATTACATCAAAATCTACTATGTACAGTTTTACATGTATCAGGAACCTGGCTTTGGCTCCATTTCTTGGTTCTAGTCAAACTCTCTCAAACTACCAGCCAGCATCTTAGACAAAATGGTTTCTCATATCTGCTGATTTCTAAGTTACCAAAGGTTCTTGCAAATTATTTTTCAGCCATTTCTCCTTGTCTAGTGGCTTCTCTCCTTTTTGAGACTTAATACTGACTGCAGATTTTACAGAGGCTTCCATTTTCAGTTCCCACCATCTTGTTTCTTATTATATTTGTCAGTGCAAAAACCTTAATAACAGTACTGTCAGTGCATGATCCAGCACTTCTGGAAGCTCCCACTGCAGAGTATTACAAATAACACAGAAATAAGCTCACTTAATTCTTTCTCAATGTACTTATAGACTTAGGGCTGGAACATGTCATGGTCCTGACCCTCAGTCACTCATTCTTTTTTTCTGAGATATGCATGTGGTTTCTGATAATATTTATTTTTTTTATTTCTGCTACACTGCAAAACTAGCACAATGGTTGATGCCCACAAGGTTTTCACCTCCAAGAGAATATGTTTGGCATGTGAACACAGTTCCAGAAGTACAGAAAATTTGTCTCCTATGCCTAGAGTTGAACTCTTGAATACCCCTCCACTCTTTCATATTTCCCCCCTTATTATGTGGTGAGAAAAATTAGCCCTTAAGTGTTCTTTCTCTCAACTGTCCAGAGAGAAGGGACTAATCAAATGAGATATCCTAATAGAATAAAATGAGCTCCAGCACTGAGATGAAGTACCTTCTGCTATTTTTCTGAGAAATACACCCTTATTAAAGATACATTCTGCACACCCTGTGGGCCACTTAACATCTTCCTCATCTTGTGCACTTCTTTTTTATGTCTGAGTTAATTTAGGAATGCCTTGCTCATCCATGCAGGACTCCTGCTGCCTTTGTTTGATCTCCTACTTGCTGGAATGGAGCTTTTTTGAGCTTGAAGGAGGATATATTTGAATATCAACCAGCTCTTCGGGACCCTTCTTCTATCCAGGGACACATCCTATGGGATTATTCCAAGAATCTCTCTGAAGAAGTTGGAGTCTGAGCTCATGAAATGCAGTCTTGTGGTCTCGATTTTTGCTCTGCCTCCTCCTCTTTGGATATTGCTCCTCCTGTATTCTCTTGGATCATGTGACTCCAGTGGTCATATTGCCATGAAGCCAAGGCTGCTCCAGCTTTCATATCCCTGACCAGTTCTACTTTGGTTGTAAATATTAAGTCCAGGAAAGCACATTCCCTTATTGACTCCTTGAGGCTGAGATAGCTGGGCATAGAGAAGAGAGGCTGAGGGAGATCCCATCCATGTGTATAAATACCTGAAGGGAGGGAATGAAGAAAAGGTGGCCAGACACTTTTCAGTGGTACCCAGAGACAGGACCAGGAGCATTCATCATAGAATGAGATGAATTGCATCATGAAAGTGCCTGTTTTTCTCTACTTACTATAAAACACATCTGGATCTCTAGATCTCAGGCAGACATCTGTGACAGAAACATCTATATTTATGTGACCTAACTGCTCTGTAGTAGAATAAATCTGGGCAACACCGCTGACAAATATTTCAAGATAAGCATTCCTCCTTTCATTTAGTCGAACTTACATCACCGCATGGAGGACCAAACCCTTAGTAAACTGCTTGGTTTAGAGCACTTCTGTACATTTCCAGAAACATTAGACACTCAAGCATAGCACTGCCTCTTTTGCCACAAAACTGGCAGGAATGCTGAAACATCATGCCTGAAGCTACCTACACACACTACACAAATGAACAAAAGTTAGATTTAGTGGAAATCACCACTGGAGATTATTTCTCAAAGTTTATTTTTCCTTTCTACCATTGCAGCCCTGCGTCAGCTCAGATTTTGGTGGACACTTCCACTCAGATTCACTGAAATAGGTATTTTTTTCAGAGAGCTACATGCTTTTGAAAACGAGAGTATGGAAAAGACTTGAGCAATTTTAATTACAGTTTTGACTATGTGTTTGCATATTACTAGTTCCTGAGTTGTGTCTGGATAAAATTTAGGCAACTGCCTCTAGCTCAAAGAGTACACTGTATTCTGACAGTGGCACACAATGTTATTGGACTGTTAGCATGCTGGACTAGTAAAAAAATTTTTTTCCACATTTAACAAATTATCTGTTGAGGGAAGTGGTCATATTCCCATGCCACCTAAGCTTATGTGGCCAGCTAATAGGTAAAAACTATGTACATCATAAATCCCCTAAAAGTCATTTGAATAGTCATTTGAACCAAGATATGGAGTGCTTACTCAACAGGAAACTGGAGGCATGGGGCCTTGGACAGAATTTAGGCTGAGTTAGCATTGCAGCTGGCTAGGCCTGGTTGATGATGTGGTGGTTAACGACATTTCTGTTATATTCTGCTTTATTTCTGTTTACATTCTGACATGTTCAAAGGAGACTGAGCTAGCATTACAAGGAACCACTGCAACACACTGTAACCACTGCGTGGTTTTTAATGCAGTTGCGTTACAAGCACAGAATAAAAGGGTGGTTCCTAATAAAAGAGGTTCGTAATTTATACAGAGCTTTATTTTATATAGAAGAAAATCAATGTGGCATAAAGCCTGTTCAACAGTTGTGTATATGGGGAACATATACAATTATAGACAGACTGAAAATTATTTTGAACAAAACCACTGTCAGTGCTGTGCAGGTCAGTGCCACAGCACATCTAACTTGAATTATCAGCATCATTTGGATGCTGAAAAGATTATTTTTATTTTATAGCTTTTTCCAATAGATTTTTATATTGTGTTATAAGCATTAGGAGAAATGCCAGAAAATTAGTTTTACTGATCTAGCAGTAACTTACCATGAATATATATTCATCTTTTTCCTCTTCCTGTAGGATGGAGACCATACACTGCAGTTACTACTTTAAAGGAATATTGGCAGTACAAGAGCATGGAGTTACTTGTACATCTATTACTTTGCCTTTCCTCTTCTATAACAAAATAATTCCAGAGACCATTAAGTCTTTAACTTTAGGGGGTTTTTTGGTGTACAACGAGTTTAAAAACAAAGTAGCTTTCAGATAAATGGATTAACAAATGTTTGAAAAATCTTTTTCCTAAGGAATACATGCTAAAACTGTTTTCTACTTAATCATACCTTACTGATACTACAAAAATGACAAGTATTACCAAGATCAGAATGGAACTATCTTGTCCAAATAAAACTTCATAACATGGATTTCTTTTTGCAACATCCCTCTTTATTGACTTTCAGTGCACTAAGCCTACAGAAGTCTGTATTTTCTACCATTTCCTTTATTTCTTTTTCCCCCAACATATCTCAAGTGTTTGGGGGTTGTTTTCTTGTTCTTTGTTTTCTAACTGGAGGTATTTTATCACATATTTCCCACATTCCTTCACACTTTGGTGTATATTTACATTCTTTATTCTGTATTTCAACTTTACTGTCATCAGTTGTATGGATTCTGATTGACTTCTGCACATTCCACTCAACCTCACTTGTTAAATGGAAACTTGCAAGCCATATGGGGATTTTTTTGTTTGTTAAACATTTTATATTTACATAACAGCACATGCTGGCAACTGTCAAGATCAGGTTTTTATCATCAGATCTGTAGCTGCAAACACACTGGAAAACTAGGCCATACAAATTTAAAAAAACCTGTAGTTACTTCTTGGCTTTCACATTTGGGATTGTCCACAGTAAGTGTTCATTATACACAAATATTTAAATTATTATACTTTTTTACAAAGGATTTTCAAAAAAAACAGTTATAAACTCGTAGACTTTTAAGAGATAAACTAGTTTTAAAGAGAACAAGTTCAAACTGGCACACACTCATATGTTTACTCCTGTGATTCTTCTGCTTTGAACTGACTTCTCTCAAAGTACATGTGCCTCTCCGAAAAGGTGGGACTTCACAGATCTTTCTTACTCACTGTTAGAACCTCCTCTGTCACCTGTGTGAAACATCAGCAGCCTTTGCCTTCATTCTTCATAGTAACATCCAGTTTGTGTCACATTATTTGGAAATACGACTTTTTAAGAAGAATCCACTCTGAGAGACAAGCACACACTGCCTCAGCCTTTTTTGATGGACTCTGTACCACTTCTTCTAGATTCATAGCTTACTACACAAAATTGGCTAAGCAATCATCTTGCAGTGGCAGCTCACTATGCTCTTTTTTTTTTCTCCTGCAAAACCACCAAGCTATACTGAAGAAGCTGTATTGCTGCTAGTGTGAGCAGTGGCTCCCTGAAATCATATGAAGTACAGCTATGCCTTTCTGGCAGATGATGTTCCTTCACTTCTATGGTCTCCTATTTTAACTGAGCTTGTGGCCAGCAAAGGTAATTAGTCTAAGTTGTAAGAGAGAGAGCAGAGATGAAGGGATCTCACCAAGCTACCAGCTTAGACAAAGTACATCTGTGCTATGCACAGATATGAGGAGCTTGTTAGAAAATACCTGAACGAGTTCAAAACTGTCTCTGTGACTAAACAGGAAAGAGCTTTGGCAGTATAGAGGTCCATGCAGGCTGCAAAATCTGTCCTAGACCAAGGCAAATATTTGAGATGTTTCCCAACCTGAGCTCTGTGTTTCAGTAGTGACATTTAAAGCAGTTTCAAATACATCTGCTCAGTGTTTGGACATACCCAAAGACCAGATTTGCAAGATTATACATATGTATATACACACTGCACAAAGATGACAACAAAGTAATTGAAAAACTCTATTTGGCTACGAAATCTTAAAAGTAGCCCAGTGTTGCTGTTACTGATGGCTCTGGCATTGCCTATGTTGCCTAAAAAAGGAGAAGAAAAGATGTAGAAAACCAAGCCAACCTCCTGCTGTTTCTTTCTAAGAAATTCGGTACCAGTGGTTTATTTAAGCAAACTTCCTGCTTAAAGTAACTATCTAAGCCCATACAGAGATCACAAATTTTATGCAGTTTACATAACCAAGAGCATGGAATTAAAACCAAATAGTTTATAAAAGGAGTTTGAAAACACTGAGGAAAACAAATACCGTCCATAAATTCACAGCCTGCTTTGAGATCAGTCCATGAGTAAATTAGGTACATTAATGTCTTTAGATTCACACCTGGAAAAAAACTACTTATTTCCCACTGACATTATCTGTATTAGAAGTTTGAATAGGCTTGCACAGGTGAAGAAATGTAAAGATGAATAGCAAGCTTTCTTATTTACTAGCCACGGATTCAATAATGAATGCAAAACAAGATTAAAACTGCTAACAGTCATCCACTGCTTGCCTTCGTATGTTCAGACTTGTCAGAATTCAGATCCCATCCTTCAAGTCAACTTTTCACAGAACTGGGCTTGCAAGAGCTGCTATTACCAAGAAGATTCTTTTCTTGGCTCATTTGCATGGTGGAACAAAGTTTAAACCATTGTAAACCTGCTGACTAACATCAATTAAGTGTCTTTTTTCCTAAACCCAATCTGAAGCAATACTTTCTTTTAAATGTAAATTTGAAACCATTTTGACTACATGCTATTTAGAGCACTATTTCTGTTTGTTCTTTGACAAAAACAAATTTTCTGCAGGATTCAGAAAACAGTGCTAAACATTACTGTCATTGTAGGCCCTTAAGTTTAAGAAGGTCAAACTAAAAAAGTGAACCTTAAAACTAGCATTGAAGTGTTTTAGTCAACATGACAGTCAAGATGACTTGTTCATCTAAGTAATAAAGTCCTAACAGTTCTGAAAGACACATTTCTTACATTCATTATATATTCTGTACAAGGGAGTACAAGAGAAACATGGACTCACTGGAGAGAGTCCAACAAAGAGCCAGCAAGGTGATGAAGGGACTGGAGCTTATCTCTTGTGAGGAAAGCCTCTAAAATCTGGGGTCCTTCAGCCTGGAGTAGAGAAGGCTCAGAGGGCATCTAAGGTATATAAATACCTGTTGTAGTTTGGAATTCTTATGTAAATTCTCTCCCCTGACACTAACTACCCATGCCATTCCTGAACAAAGGAATCAGTTAACTCCTTGAACACCTGGGTGGGGGCAGGTTGTCTCTTTTGGTTTTGGGGCCTTTTTTTTTTTTTGCCACTTCTAGCTGGGCTGAAGGCAGGAGCGGTGTGTGTGCTGCGGTGGGAGAGAGGCTTTTGCTG
>JAOXXN010000001.1:48964325-48981679 GCA_026770055.1 Myrmophylax atrothorax | reverse complement strand
AAATCAGAATAAAAATATATTTTCAAACGTTTAGAATTATATATACAATTTGTACATACAGCAGGGAGCTCTTGAGAGGGAAAGGGGGAGAGGGAAACAGGGACAAAGAAGGGACAAAACAGAAACACAACAGACAAGTGCAATCAAAACCCCTAAAAACTGTCAAAATACAACCTTCCGAAACTTCCCTCAAGAGGAAAATCAGCCTCTCCCTGATCTCCTGCGGGGTAGGCGATGGCAATCACTGCAACAGGGCCACAGGCTCTGATTAGGGAGACCAGTGCCTGGACTGCCTGCTCCCACGCCTGGCTGGAAGAAGAGGCCAGGGAGAAGAGGGAGAAACTTTCCATCTCTCTCATATGTATACTCCCTTGTTACATGATAAAAACCAAGTGTGGAATACCTGGGAAATGGACACTTCCCTAGTTACAACTGGCTACTAAGGGAGGCCTGGATCAAAACTATCACATTCTGTCAGACACAGTTACTATCTGCAGGTAAAGTGTTAAGTAGAGAACAAGATCTTTCTCCCAGCTTAAGTTTTTATTTTGATAAGCCTAAATGGTTAAAGTATCTGCATCAGTCTGCTCAGTAAAAGCTTCTGTAGTAAGCACTGTCTTGTGGGTCATGTTTCTTTGTAGGCTGTCAGCTGATTTCAGAGGTTGCATCTGATTACTTTGGAAATAATTGCACAAGCAAAATAACAGACTTAAGGAAATCGATTGTAGAAGGAATAATTGTGTAAGTTATAGAAGAAGAATTTCTTCTTTAAATAAATTATTAATTTAAAGAAATTATTGATGTTAGAAAATAAAGGTAGCTGTATGTGACACAATATTTTGGTGCTGAAAGGTCTGGCATTGATTTTAGCTTGTTCTGAAATGAGATAGTGAATCACTGTTTTGTAGAGCTTTTCTGGGAAGGAAACTGAAGATGGTGTATGGTAAAAATCATATGAAGGGAACTATTGTATTGTCCTGTACTGTACACCCTTCAGTAGTTACTGTGAGATTGAGTCATTGGTGGCAGAATAGCCACTTCTGCTCAATTGAACTTTGAATTTTACATGGCCTAACATTGATATATCTTGAGATACGAGCCTGTAATGTATTGTAGTTTGAGAGCTCCAAAAGCAGGGATTGAAATGCTGACATAAACAGTTTAGGAGTAATATGTCTAATAATAAAATACTCACTTTTTTTTTAGTAATGAAACTCCATATAGTCAGGCAAATACTGTAAGTACAGACTAAGATGTGAAGGAAAAAACACTTCTGTGTGACCTGCTTTTAAAATGTGAGGGTGGGGATCAAGGGAATGTACTAATTTACAGTCTTCTGTGGTTTAATAGGTCTTGACAATTGTTTTGACCATAATCTTGACAAAAGCAGCTGTGTTGCTTACTACCTAATAATGGTTCACTGGGGGCTTGGGCGGCACTGGGATGACAAACTGGGAGCTCTCCTTAGTCTTTTAAAAATAAGCAAAATATTCTTACTATTGGAAAAATAAAATCTTGGATACTGTTTATATACTTTTAATGTTAAATGCTGCTTCAGGTGACGTTTAAGTACACAGCATAAGTAAATCCTTGAAACAGACATTTTCTTTTCCATATTGGGTGTTTTTATCTTGGTTTCTATGGCAATGAAACCTGTGTGGAGTGTCAGGCTTCTTCTTCCCCTGTCTCCAAAAAGAACTTCTAAATTTACCAGCAAGTATAAACCAAAATTAAACGTGAAGGAGGAGGCTCAAAGGTAGACAGATTCCTACTGGTTTCAAGGAAGCTGGTGACTCCATATAGGAGAATTGGTGCCCTGTGAAGACAAGGCAGAGTTGCGACAAGTCAAACTGATACAAACCACCACTGTCTACCCTGCTGGTGTGGGCAAAATTTCCAGTTTACTGGGGCAAGTTCTGCTGCAGTTACGGGGTTTTATTACAGAATCACAGAATATGCCAAGCTGGAAGGGACCCATGAGGATGATTGAGTTGAACACTTAGCCCTGCACAGGACCATCCCCAAGAGTCACACCATGTGCCTGCCAGTGTCATCCAAACGCTTCTTGAACTCTGTCTGTGTTTTGGGCTTTTTCTACCTCAGCGATCTAGTCCCCTGCATGAAGCTGAAGTTACTGCCTTGGGGAGACATTAGGAGGCAGGAAACTTGAACAAGAAGTAACAAAAGCTGGTTTCTGCTCATAGAACAATTTGGGTTTGTTATTGTATGTATAAGTACTTAAGCTACTTAATCCAATTCTTGTGGGGTTTTTTTGGTTGTGATTTTTTTTTTAAATTAAAGGAGTCAGGATATTTTCTTTAAGCTGCTGGATTAGGATAACCTTGATGCCGTTCAGAATTTCTGAGAGGCCTCTATAATAGAAGAAAGGATAAATAGAAATACTTGGTTTCTGAATATTAGTCCTAAAAATTAAAGACATTTCAAATGCACTAAAGGACATAATGGGACTCTTTTGTATGGAGCCCTTAAGATGGAGTTTTTACATTTTCTAATTGCAGTTGCTATAACAGTTGAATGATTTGTTAACTTTGTCTTTGAAGACTCTAAGTCTCACGTGCATGTTCTTGTTTATTGATTCATGCTTTACTAAATTACTCCACTGTTACTTTCTTCTTGTTGTCTGTAATATAGTAACTTTCAATAAAGCATACAGAAGACACAAAAGTAAATTTCTTGTAATGGCAAATTGTTTTTTTTTTTAAAGCAATAATGTGCTCTTTGACCAATGAGCTGCTTGAGGATCTCTACATGTCTTCAGAATAGTGTCAGCACATACTGTGGCTTGATGGGGAAAAAATGTTGCAGTGGTTGAAGTGGAAGGTGACAGGAGAGGAAGAATGGTGATAATAGACTTGGCTTTGGTTCTTCCCCTGCTTGTAGAGTAGGTTGTTGTGGTGGGATAGTCAGAACTGCACACACATCTCAAAGAAGTGTCAGTGTACCAGCCATCAGTGTAAAAACTATGCCAGTAATGTTTTGCTATTTGTGTCTTTGCTAATCAAATGAGTTTTATTTAAGAATGGGTTTATTTTGGCTTTGTCTGTTGCAATACTGGATTTTCCTTGCGAATGATTGTATTTAATTTAGAACCATCACATTCATAGTGCTCAGGTTGTTTCTCTGACCTGCTTGACCTTTTTGGAGTAGAGTGGTTTGTATTTTTATTTGCTTTCTCTATCACTAAATGGCTATTCATGTTTCTCACATTCCTACTGATTCTGGATCTCTGATTAGCCATTAAATGACCTGATTGCTCAGTACCCAGAAACCCTCAAAAAACCCTATCAGTTCCATTGAAGATGACCTCTGAATGTCAGAAAACATTTTTTCTTTTTTTTTTGTCTTCCGCCTTTATTTTTGATATTGTAAGGGTAACCAAGCACTGGAGTAAGTTTTTCAGAGAGCTTGTGGAGTCTCTGTCCTTGAAGGTGCTCAAAAGCCACTTGGATGTGGTCTTGCACAACCAGCTGTAGGTGTCTCTCATTGAGAGGGAGCCTCAGAGGCCTCATTGACCTAGGTGGCCTCAGAGGTCCCTTTCAACCTCGATCATTCTGTGAACTTTGATATAATCTGCATGTTAAAAATATTTTGGTGTTGTACACTACTTAACAAGAAATTCAGCATTCCTTCTTCTCTGAATGTGCTTTTTCCAGTAATGTGATTGTACTTTTTCTAATAGGAAATTAATGTAGTTATATTCTTAATATTTTTGTGTAGGGAGTTCATAGAAACTACCAATTTGAAGCTACAGAATTATTCTTTTAGATTTGTTCAACTTACTTACTGGTCTGGGATTTCCACATCCTTCAGTTGTTGCTGTCTAGACATCTTACCTTGTAGTTTACAATACCAGGAACTAGCATGTTTTTGTTTAATTCTAATATTCTTTCTTAAAAGTTTGATTCATATTCTAAACTCTAACAAGTTAGCTAAAATAATTGAAAGTGCCTTCTCTAAGAAAAGTTGCTATACCTGAATTCCACAGTTTAAATCAACATTCTTGCTTATCCAAATTCTTATTTCTTAATATGCTTAATTGGACATTTCCTTTTAAAACTGCATCTTAATAAAACAAAGAAACCAACCAGCAGCTTAAAGTTTTATAGGGAAAGGATTGTTTCTAGAGTGTAAAGAAAAGCAGAATGTTTTGAAAAGTCTTAGAATTTTCATGGAGAAGCTCTTTGACAAGTTGTAAGAGAATGAAAATCCCAGTTACAGAAGTAGAAATGCGTCCTAATTTTAGTTTTCTCCTAGATCAATACAATAAATGATAGTATTTCTCACCTGTTGTGTTTAAAAATGTGTTAAGACATTTTATGAATGTATTTAAGAACAAAAGCGTAATGGTGTTAAAATATTCTGTAATAGTATTTTCCCATATAGTAAATATTGACAGCTCCAGAATTTTAAGACTCTGAACATCATTGATGAGAAGAAATTCATTTCTGAAAAAAAAGCAAAGCAGTTAAGATTATCTTTAGCTGTTTGCTTAAAAGAATTTAACTGGACTACTTGAAGTAGTCACATGCTGTTTTGCGAATATTTTTTGTTTAGTTGATGAGCATAATCTTCTCTCTCTTTGAACATGGTTCTGCAAGTGTTAAGTTGTCGTGGAAAGTATTTTCTGACTGCCTCTGAAATTTGTGTTTTTCTTCTAAGCTTCACAATGAGGATGACCCCCAAGAGTCTTCAGCAGCTGAGCAGCCCTCGACATCTACAGAGACTACACAGACTCCTCAGACAGCAGCCTTATCTGAAGCAGATACTTCCCCTCCACCTTACTGTAGCATAGCTGTGGAAGCAGCTGCAACCTCAGGTATTTCTGACAGAACAGCTTGTCAGGGAGGGGTGTGTATGAATCAGCACTTAGTTCAAAGTGGTACAATGCTGTGGTATGGTTTGGGGTTTTTTTTCTATGCACACAATTGCAGTAAAAAGCTATCCTTTCATATACAGCCCTTTGGTTTGTTCAGAAGAAGCAAACTTCTAAATTATGCTGATTGTTCCAAATTGCTAGACTAAATGGATATTCATTAATTAGTATAATAGGTTTTATTTAAGTCTGTGTGTAGTTCAGTTCCACATTTAATCTACGTCTTTGAATAGTGCTCTGTTATTAGACCTAATTAGCAATTTTGATTATCTCTTTATAAAAGAAACCCTCAAACTTCTTAAGTGTATAACACTGGTGAAAATACTGCCATGAAAGGTTAATTTTGCTTTAAAGGCTGTTGGTAAAACTTCTCATGAAAAATGAGTCACAGGAGTCTCTTTATCCATTTATTCCCTGCTCCCCTTCTTTGGGATAGAGAGAAGACGTAACAGCTGGCAACACTGGAGTTCCTTTACATAAAGTTGCATGGATTTGTGTCTCCCATATGCCAAATAAATATTTAGGAGGAAGTGCCAACCTCATTTTTTTAATGTTGCTTAAAAGAGCAGTTTCCTGTCCCTGTCCTTTGAGACAGTATTTCCAGGTGTAACAAATAGCTGTGCAGAATTATCTCTATATATCCCTATATATAACATCCTTGTGTTGGCGTGCTGACAAATCTGTTGACCATGTGATCTGTTCTGACAAATCTTTACCACATAAGCAATCTTGTTACAACCTTCTGCTGGCCGTAGGAGGAAGTTCAAGGCGTATTTTAAGTAGTTATTAATTAATGTTATTAATAATTCTATATGATGATGGTTTGCATCATGATGATATATGTTGCATGTTGTTATATGATGATGATAGGTTGCAGCGTAGAAGAACGAAGTCTGGTGCATTTTGATGGAAGGAACATTTTTAAAAGAATGTGTTGAAATCTAAATCTTAGAAAACTGATTTTCACAGAGCAGCTGGAGATAGCAACAAGGCCACACTAATAAGGATATAGCATAATTATTACCAGACTGAAGTAACAGGTTGATACTGATATTTAAAGCCTTTTTTTTTTATTTTTAGGATGTTTGTGTGCATGTCTTTTGTATGATTTGATGAAAAGCCCTTTGTTGGAATGCCTAGAGATATAATTAAGCAAATACGATTTTTGTTCATAAATTTTTTGACTTGTTCTCAGTATCTATGTTAAAGTTTCTGCCTTGGGTAGCAGCTGAAAGTATCACCAAGCTGTTCACTGCTTTTTACAAAAATATTTTTAAGAAAACTCTGCTTACTTGAAATACAAATATAATGAATTTGAACCTCTGTAAAAAACCCAGTACTTTAAAGGTAAATAATTATATGCATGTAAAAGTTAAGATTCTTGACATCTTTCTGGTTTAAAAATACATAAACACATAACTTCTTTATTTTGAACAGAAACACACAATGAATTTTATCCTGTACCACCTCCATACAGTGTAGCTACCTCTCTTCCTACTTACGATGAAGCAGAGAAGGCCAAAGCTGCAGCAATGGCAGCGGCTGCAGCAGAAGTTGCCCAACGAGTAAGTGATACAGTTCTGCTTTATTTCAGTTTTATAACACGTTAGGCTAATTAATTATAACAATTGGGCCCATATTATGACTTCTTACTAAGAAACAGTGGGCTGATATTTTAAATATCTTGAATGCTTAGATTTTGTATAAATACTGTAAGTTAGTTGTAAAGTACTTTAACAAGCATATCGTATTTACTCTTTTCTGGGATGTAGCTGCTGTCTAAACAACTTTAAAAGCCAAATTTTGCTCTGTTTTAATAGTTTATCCAGTGTTTTGTCAGCTTTTAATTAGGTACCCACTACTAATGTTTCTTTGTATAGTTATTCCTGATACTCAGTGTTTTGGATAGTAAAAAAAAACCAACCATGACCCAAGACATTTAGAGATGAAGGGAGAATTCAGCAGTGTGGAAGAGGCAAGACCTCACATCAGGTAGATCTTTTTTAAAAAGAAAGGTCTCTGTTGTTTGCTGCATGGTAACTTAAATACTGAAGTTCAAAGTACTTAAAACAAACAAAACCCCATATACCACAAGTTATGGTTAACAGTAAATTAAATAATAGGCATATATTCTGTGTTTGTAGTTTTGTTAGAGTTAACCTTATTTAGAATACAGTCTTCAAAACAGAAAACAGATATCTACAATGAGTGATTAATGTTAGTTTCGTAAGCAAATTTCTTCTTTTAAGGTTTGAAATGTGGAAATTCTGCTGCTTGGTAGTATTGACCTTGATATACTATATGCAAATAAAGCTTCCAGAGCTTTCACTTAAAATCTTCTTCTTGAGATAAAATATTATTACATTTGATAAACATTTAAAATGTTACTGGCTGCTGAGTGCTTGTGACTGTAAAAAACCCCCTCTGCTCACCCAGCAGTTGGCTGTTTCTTTCTTGATGGCAGCACAGTACTCACAGTGCACAACACACTCCCTTGAAGGTATGTGCAGCTAAAGCTAAAAGTGGGTTTATGTAACGTGGTCAGTGAAGGTATCACACAACTGGTTTACTAAATGCCCTAGGGAACCAGGGAGATGGGAATGGCTACTTGCCAAGTTTCAGCCACGAGCTGATGATCTCCACTCATAACATTTTCACTGTTACTTAGTCTGTCATTACTGCTTGTAAAACATTTGCTGAAATATGAGTCTAAGTGAACCCCTCAATCTGAAATTGCAAAATTCAAACATTAGCAACCCAAACCCTAACTTTTAGAGTACCTGTGATGCTGCAGACAGGATGTGGAGCTCTCACAAGATTCTTGTTGCTTTTAACTTCGTGTGTCTAGACCCTTATGAAGCACAATTTTCAGACACACAGTCAGTCTTCCTTGACAACTCAGCCTGGGATTCAGCCAATTTCAAGAATAAAGCTAAGCAAAGAAAGCAAACAAAAAAGCAAGTGGTTTTTGTCGTGTTATTTTAAGCTTTTTTTACTTTGGAGAACTCTCTTAAAAGTTCAGGTCACTGTGACAGAAATATGTTTCACCTTTCTTCAGACAGTCTGCCTGGTTCTAGTCAAACAACAATTTTTGAAAATTGAGTTTCCTCAGTTGATACATGCAGCTTCAAATTTGGTAAATGCATGGAGATTTGTCTTGCTTGAAAAAGTTGAAGCTGCTCATAGCTCTGAAGGGGATGGGACTTCAGATGTGCTATTCCCAGTGAACTTTCTCAAATGTTCTGTGTCAGAGTGGGATTACAGAACTAAAAGTAGATACACCTTATGGCTGCTCTTGACTGCTTTTGGTGAAAACATTGGAACTAGGAAATAGCGATTTCTGGTGTGCTCTGAGTAGTTTTATTATTCTTAACCTTCATTAGAATGGAAGGGGAAGACTGCTTGATTCAGTTGTCATGTAGCTGGGGAGATGGACAGTCAATAGCTGAGCCTCTGAAGCTTGTGTATTGTGGGAAGAGCAATCTGGTTCTGTTTGAGCAAGGAGGTGACTGGCTCGAAGTGAACATGGAGGGATCAGAGAGGATGGGTCTAAATCAAAATAAGAAAAGGCAAGGATGAATGGAGAGCAGTGGTATAGACAGAGTACAGAGAGATTTAAATGAGAAACAGAAGGGAAAAGGATAAATGGGATTGGTGGGGAAAGGGACCCAAGCAGGGTTAAAATGTGGTACTGGGAAAGGAACTGAAGCTGGTATGTGAGAAAAGAGGAGTAAAGAGGGAAAAGGAATCTGAAGTTAAAAGGCTCTAAGAGAGTTAGATATGGTGACAAAGTGAAAATTAAACTTCCACATAGTCTTCTGCTTTGCTAGAACATAGGGTAGAACTTGAAGTTCAAGAACTACATGCTGACACCACAAGAATTTCACTTGCTTATGAAAAATGAGTAGGGACACACTATCATTCCCCCAAAACAGAGATTGACTAAAACGTTCTAGACGTGACAGTATTAAGTTAGCATTAGTAGACTAAGGCTACCTGAAAGTCACATTTTTGCTGACTGCTGAAGAGCTCCTTTTCTCTCTTTCTTTTTTCTTTTTTTTTTTTACAGCAAATGCATGTACACACACAAGCTATATTAAAGGGTATTAAGGGGGAAAATAGGAAATGCTGAAGCTGAGTTTCAGTTTTGTAGATGATATTAAACTTGTGTGCCAGTGCAGTTTTAATTACTGCCATTTTAATTACCTTACCATGTGATACTGCTACAAAATTCCTGCCTTATTTGATACCTCTGGACTTAACACTGAGATGGGCTAAGACTGTGTAATAAAACTGTCTTAATCTGGCAGATGGCTGGAATAAGAAAGAAGGGTTTTATTAAAGTTAGAGTGGTAGTTTGCCATCTTTGGGGGAAGGACTTATCTCTGAATACCTGCAAAAGAGCAACTAAGTGAATTAACTATGTAATGGTTAGTGCAGAGTTTAACTGTTTTCTTACTTTAACAAGTGACAGCTGCAGACAGTGTCTGACTTGCATGGTACAGACTTTGCAAAACATACACAAATGATATAACATGTAGATTTTTCAGTTTTTTATTTTCAGCCTTATGAAATCAGTGCTCTTACAAATATGAAGTTGCATTGTTCTGTACCTCTAATTTCTTCCTTGTAAACTGAAGATAAATTGCTGCTTTACTTCAACAATATGAACAGCTGGAAAAAGTTAAATGTCCTTATGTTACCTTGAGGGATACGTGAAGCTGATAATTTTCATGGTATAGTCCAAAGTGTTACAAATCTGATTTGTAACCTGTCAAGGTTACAAATCTACTCATGATCAAAAGAGAGAAAAATGGAATGAAAGGGCATCAGATTTACTAAACAGCTTTTATATTTTCTCCCCCAAGTCATCTAGGGATTTAATATGATCATAATAAATAGTTTATCATAGGCCCTGCATTCACAAATAATATCATGGATAATATATTCACATAATATGAACAATCTTAACATTTACTGAAACTTTCAGTACTTGGTTTTACAGTTCATGTAGCTTGTCTTACAGAAAGAGATTGTGTACAAGCATGTATTCTATTCCTTTAAAATACTTTTAAATTGTATCAAAGAAATTATAGCAGCCCTGTGTCATCAGTAGTGATAGCACTAGTTAACCTGGCCTTTCTTTTGAAATTATCAAGGCCAGTTCTGAAAGGTCAGTTTAAATTGACAAAAATATTGCTAAGAGTTAAATGACTTGTTTGTATGTTGCAATGAATGGCTTTTACTTAATGCTTTTCAGTTGCATTTGTCTTATGTTTTTCTGTTTTTACATGCTTAGCACGCCCAGTTTAGGGAATCTAGGAGTCTGTTTGATGAAATATTCCTCAGTCGTCCAGAGGTATGGTATAGTTCTCTCTAGTTTAGACTTTGCTATGAATTTTCCTGCTGGCAAACAAATGCTTCTGGGATTCATTGTACATTTTTTCCCCCCCACTATTAATTTCTTCATATTGCTTTGTATGCTGAAAGTATGACTTACAGGGTTTATTAAGTACTTTCACCCTTTTCTCAGAAGTTATTTGCTGTAAACACTGCATTGGGAAGAGTTATATCAATTGAGTGACTCTTTACTTGATTAAAGGTGGTTGTCTTACTGTATGCCATGCTAGAGTTCAATTTGAAAGAGGTTTAAAAAGCATTGAGGAGAAAAATAAACAGTCCTCTTCTTGCAAAATATGACACAGAGGTCTGTAGTTTATGGGGAGTTAATAGATTCAACTTCAATAGATGCTGTGTACCATTTGATGTTCTTTTGCGTAGAGGAATTACTCTGTGTGACATGCCATTTGTGTTGATAATATAATTTGATGTTTAGATGTTTTTCTGGTCATAGAAGCAATTAAGTTTTCTGTTCATACAGGTATCAGCTTATTTAAAAAGCAAGAAATACTGTTCGTATTCCTTAACTTGGCTAAATTTGTCAAAAATCATTATGAGATACTGAAACAGTGTTACATATCTTATAGATTTGTGTGTTGTTACATAGTTCTTAATAAGAAGAAAATATGCAATCTCATTGATAAAAAGTCATTATCGCTATAGTAGAAGTATTTTATGAAATTAAGTTCAGCTTTGGCCATCAGCAGAGAGGACAGTCATTCTTCATTGCCCATTGTCATACTCAGTGTCTGCTGGCAAACAGCTCTATGTTGAAGGGCAGTCGACACCAACTAGATAAAATGAGAACACTGTGAAGGATAGCCAGTGTTAGTGGACTTGAGCAGTGGTCAGTGTTTTCTGTCTGCAGGACTGCTCATAAAACCTCATAACCCTAAATGATGTGCATATAGGCTGAATGTGACTTAAGCATGGGGAAGCATTTAATTTCTTAAACATTCTAATAATTTTCATACGCCAATTTTTGGAGACCATAAATAGGACTCAATGTTCCCTTTTCACATGGAGTGTGATAAATTGCAAAAAGTGTTCACACTTAATAACAGTATCTACTTGCAAATGTCTGCTCTTATGTCCTGGGCTGTGTATTGACCTGTGTTTCTCACACATGTAAGCCTTAAGAAGTCTGTGTGCAAAGAGGAAACTGCTGAACTTGTTACTGTAGCTGAGCAAGACTTTTTCTTACTTCTGAGGCAGCTTTATGCATGGACTAATTACGAATTGCTTTGAAAATGCCAGTATGAAGTACAGTAGTTGGCAGACAATTATAGAAAGAGTTCAAAATTCTTATAGATGGGGGTTTGTAGACCTGTGAAATTAAAGCTGAAAATATCTGTTGTCCTGACTTGGAAAAAGGAACTTTTGTGGCATGCGTTTCAGAGATAAAACACATTCAAATGCAGCTCTTTCTTTAATGCATTTTCAGCCCATCCTCCCCTTCCTTTCCACCACATCAGTCTTGTAGCTGCAACAAAGTTGAGCTAAATAAACTAATGCTTTCATAGTCACTTAAGATGACCATCTGAAATGATGTAGAGTTGAATTATTGCCCCTTGAGATTGTTGTTCAACTAGCTTTTTGTGCTTCCCTCGGATTTGTCTGTGAATAACGGTGCTTTTAAAGTTACCTGGTAGAGTGTCTTTGTTAATTAATTTGAAATACACTGCACAGCTGGAATTTCACAGCCATGTTACTAAGGGTAAAGCTGACTGCTTTAAGTTGGTACAGGTCATTCTAGCAGGTTTTTAACCTAATTTCTGTGCCCTGGTAAATTATGGTGTTCTGTTGACAAGGAGGGACATACGAATCACATCACAGAGCTTTAGGTCGCTGTGATTGTTTAATGCCTTAAATTTTAGTCATGAATGTTATTTCAGTAGTAAGTGCTTGTGGGTGGAACAAACAAGTATATTTAACTTGAATTGATTTCCCTTGATTTAATTTGTTTCTAGAGGTAACTTCTTGCCTCAGTTCTAGTAGATTATGTTAATTTAAGCGAAAAATTGGAAAAGAGTGTTACTCATGCTTCTGTTTAGACCATATTACTGTTGCAGCTGACAGCATTGTTTAACTTGTGTCCTGCATTGTTTTGATGTTACTCATTGAAGTATAAAAATGGTGTATAATTTGTCTTAGTTTTCATCAGGCCCTCTTTAGTAAGTTCTGTCATCGTGAAAACTTTTACATTTGCCAGTCTACACTTGGAGTAATGTTTTACCTGTGTATAGAACTGCATGTGCAATATATGCCAAGTTTTGTTGAAAACAGTCATGAGAAACAAAAAAAAACTCTTTCAGTATTTTAAGGTCCAATAAAATTTACACAACGGGAGAAATCTTTGGGTCATTTTTGACTAACATCTCTGTTGTCTTTTGTTTGACTTAAGTACTATGCCTTTTGAGTCTAGAAGACTTCAGAGACTTTCAGTGTGCTCGCGCCCTCTAGTGACTGTAGAGGTTTTCTTTGCGTTCCTTATGTTTTCCTGTGCATTATAAAACTGATTAAAGCAGTGCTGTTGCATCAGCAATTTATTTCTAAAACTTCTATTCTTTATTTAGGAAACGTTAGAACACTTCTCTGGCAGGAAAAATATAGAGCATATTATGCGATGACTTTTCAAAAAGTATTTAATAGCTTGGCTATTACAATAAAAAGAAAAGAGATTTATGTTGCTTTTGATTGTCAAAGTACTAATCTGAAATAACTTTTACCTTTGCTCAAGATGAATAGGCAGTATGTACATATCTTCTACAGAAACTTTTGCAGAAAAGTTGGGCTCTGTCAATATAAGCAACCAAATACGACTTGTTTTGTAGTTATAAATTATTTTTCTTTTAAAATTACTTGATATGGACGTGTTACAGAAATGTCAATTTTCTTCTAGCTTTAGAAACATGATTAATACTTTATCCTATAGATAGTTATTCTAAACTTTTCACTAAATTATCACTAACCTGTAAATCCAGGAAGAAGAATATCCACCACGGGATGATTTCAGTGATGCAGATCACCTTAGAGTGGGCAATGATGGCATCTTCATGTTGGCATTTTTCAGTAAGTTATCTTGTATCCCAAACCTACTGAGGTGTATCTTATTTGTACCTTTTTTCTGTGGAATATAAAAGAGAGCTGTGATTAATTGCCATAATGTACTGTAATGAACAGATTTCTCTACCTGTACACATATATAAGCACTTCCTGTTCCAGATGTGGCAAATACGTTGCTTTTTTTTTTTTTTGTGGCATCTGTCACGGATAAGGAGACAAAGCAAAATCATAGTAAATGATTGGAGGCCTAGCAAGGATGCACTCTTACTTATGAAATGTGAAATTCTGTCATCTTTTAGTTGGACCACCAACTATTAAACGCCAGATCACAGAAATCAGGCAATTGATTTTTAACTAGAAAAAAACTGAGAGAGTATAAAACTTGCTGATGTTAGCACAGTGAATTAAATGGCCACGGATAGATTTTGGAACAAATCCAACCCATACTAATTTTCAGGTTGAACTAAGCACTAGCAATGCCACTGGACAGTGTGCTGTCTTTGGGTAACCTCTTGTTGCAACCAGCTCTATTGGAGCTCTTTGTAACATACTGTTACTGTTAACATCTTGTAACTTTTGTGATGCATTAAGCAAAGTTAAATTTAGCAATGAGAAGTTATTTCTAGAAAGAAGCTCCATCTGTTTTGACAATTGCTTATTTCATTCTGATTTATGAGGATATTTTCCCTTTCTGAAATAAATATGTTGGGCAACCTGGATGGAATCTTGGTATTGGGGATGTATCTGTTCTTTTTGGAATTCATCAGGATGAAAACTGATTGATTAGCCACTTAAATCTCCTTTATGTCTTTCAACCCATCTCATTAGTTCTTTTTTCTGTAATGTTTTTCGCAGTCTATTTAACTGTTACAGATACAGGTTACAAAGCTTTCACAGAATTTTTTTTCGTGGTGTTGTAAAATGTATTGGGACAATGTGGTGTTTGCATCTTGAGATAAAAAGGTGTCTGCTTCACATAGCAAATCTATAAATACATTTATAGGGTAACACAGTGAGTTTTGTAGTCTGACCTCTTTCTGTAGTTGGACTGTAGAAAGGGTATATATTCTTGGGCAAAGGGAGGTATGACTTCATTTTCCTTTTTCCCTTTATTCCCTCCCAACCCCTTCCCTATGTGCTATAACTTTTTTTATTTAACGTGTCTAGGTTCTGTATTGTGTGAACTTGTTCTTGCTTTTAAATCCTGATTCAGGCCTTCATTAGTGCTTGGAGGTCAAGGGTATTATTGGCTTTAATGTGTTTTAGGTTCTTAAATTCCCAGTTGTCCAAAACTGCATGCCCAGAACCTTGTGTCTACCTTCAAGAATGCAAATAAACTGTCAACTTTCTTTTCAAATAAATGTCTAGCTGAGTGTCATTGCTCAGAGCAGTACTTTTACACACTTGACAAAAATACTCTGTAGATCATAATTTTTCTTGATTATTCTGCAAACCTTATTTGTCCTTGAAGGAAATGCATAAAACGAGTGCTTACACATTGTAAGTTCTTTACACAAATGTATGCTTAGTTGGGATCTATTATGGATACTGGTTACATATGGAACTTGATAAAGTTTGCTTTTTTTTTGTTCTCATAGTGTGAGCAGTTCACAGAAACTCATGGCAGTTATACACCTGTAATACAGATTTTCAGTAGTTTTTCTTAGAAAAGTTGGAGAACTAGGTGAAAAATGATCTCAGCATAATGAGGGTGTATTGTAAATAGTAGGTGGTGTATTCCAGTAAGGAGATAAAAGTCTCCATGAAGTTGATGCGTGTAGATTTAAGTGAGCAGGAATTAAAATTAAGTTTACAGTAAGGCTATCTTTCGGGGTTTTATCAGGGTGTGGTGTGTTTAAACACTGCAAGTAGGAGTGGCAGATCACAGAGAGCCTTGAATAAGTTCCCTCAGTTATAATGTAGGAAAACTCCTACCAAAACCTGTTCTCTAGTGAGAGGAGTGTGAATGAATATCTTGTTTCAGATGTGCTCTCCCACTTTCCTGACTGTCAAGTACAGTGTTGGTAGAAAGATCTTGGGGCTGCCGTTGTTTTAAATATAACAGTGAGTTAGCGTTATTTAATTTCATTTTGTTCAAGTGAAGTGTAGTAAAATAAACTTTTTACTGAGCTTAGCTGTGTATTGCAATCACGTAGTGGTATGTAGCCACCATCTAGTGGTAGCTGCCCAAGTTGCATAAAATTGCTCTCCAGAGGCCATCTAGTGGCCAGGTCTGTTTGTTTGGGGGGTTGGTTTGTTTCAGAAGCCTGGTGCATGCGAGTTAGGCCTGTTTCCCATTTGAGTTCTAAAGTACTGTTCTCTTGAGCGAAACTGAACAGACTGAGGCAATATACACTAAGGTATAGAAGACCTTTGTGTGAACAGGTGGATTTTTTTTGCTTGATTCAGAAACTTGGTGGGAAAATTTGAACAACCACTTATTTTATTTCTAGTATGTTGTAAAAGTCATGTTTCAAGAGATGGGTGTTGCTCTTGAAGTCTGTGATTATGCTGGTGAGCTGAGAATCTGCTCTCTAATGGTCAGGGCTGGTGTCTGTCAGTTTCTTGTTTTGAGGTAAATGAGTGTACTAGTGAATATATTAATTTTGCTGTGAATGCAGAAACAAAAAGAAATTGCTATCAGACCACTTCATGTATTTTTTCTGTTGAATATTTTTCATTTGCCTGTGCCTTATACAGCATAATAGAAACTTTCCAGAATGTCACAGGAAATCGTTAATAGATGTGTTTCTCAGAGTAATTTTTTTTGTATGCACAACAAAAGAGAGAAATTTCTGAGCTGTTCTTTCCAGTTTGAACACAGATGTAATTGAGATTGTGCAAGTAACTGTCATGACCAAAGAGTTTGGTTTCCATGCTTAATCTGCCTGTAGTGGAAGTTTTTTGAATTATGTCTGATAAGCTCATCCTGGTACGTTGTCTGAAGGAGGTCCTCTTGGATGTTAATAAAAGGCTTATATGGTTGTCATTTATGTTTAAGGAATGCTTTAGAAATATCAACCAGCCTTTTCTCCTGTGGACCCTAAGAGGATTTGTAGAGGTCATCCAGATTCTTAGAAACCATGTAAGGGAGTTGTGGGTTGTCCCTACAATGTAGCAAAAAGTATTATTAATTTGAACTCCACAGATAGGTTAATAAAGGAGGAAGAAATGGAGAAAAATTTCAGTCATGCAACCGAAGTTAAGGTTCTCATACAGAGACATTTGTTCTCTTTGAGCATCTGGGCAATTGAAGCACTGTATACAACTCACACCAATAAAATATCTTTTGAATGAGGGAACGTAAATGTACATGCTTTCCTAGATGCCATATTGGAACAGATAAATAATAACCACATCAAACTTTTGTAACTTAATATCCATACAGTTTTCAAAGCTATTAGATGCCTCAGTCAATAAACTGCACACAAGCTAGGATACCTACTTTGAGGGTTTCAAGCAGGCACAAGTTGGAAGGCAGAGTTGTAACACAAGCTCAGGGTGAACACAACCTCGTGGTGTATGCTTCCCGAGGAGCTGGAAGTGTGGTTAAATTTCCTGTGGGAAGATTCCTCTGTGTGAATTTAGGAAACCTGACTTTTGTATGTCTACGTCACTGTCTTGGTTTGAGCTGGCAAAACGCCAACTGTCCAAGACGGAGTAAAAGGGTTCTTTCCCCCTCCCAACCAGCCAAGAGAAAAGGAAGGAGAGAGAGGGAAAAAAACCTTCCAAACTAGGTTTGTGCTGAAACTAACTATATATTTATACAGAAAAGAGAACACTAAAAGAAAACTACAATATAACACACACAAGTTGTGTATAACAAGGACTAACTTCCCATTTCCCAATAAGCACAAACTCTACCATTCTAATTACGAAGCACTTTAGAAACTTAATCCCCAGACAGACTTAAGCAAAAAGACTAAGAACAAACATTTTTACTTCCCTAAGATACCATGATGGTGAGCCGGTGCTGGCCTTGGGGCCTCCCTGT
>JAOXXN010000001.1:48907399-48952531 GCA_026770055.1 Myrmophylax atrothorax | reverse complement strand
TATAAAAAACAGACAAAACTTTGGCTTTGTGTAGGGAACATACAGAAGAGTGAGTGGTATATACTTAAATGTATAAACCTGTATGTCATGTATTAAATTCTAAGAAATGTGGCAGATCCCAGGAACGTGGAGTCTTGTACACAGCTCACAAAATGTCCTTTTCAAGTCCTTTGAAATGCATGCTGCATCAGTAATTTCTCAGTAGAACAAGAGACTGGCTTCATGCTTGCTGATCACAGTGCTCCCATGATGTCAGCTTTCTCTTAAGAGGCCTGTCTTCCCATATTCGAAGTCTTAGCTGCATCAAATTGTGCTCTTCTATCCATTTTTAACGAGGCTGTACTAAACCCCCACCACTATACCTTTTCTCCTACTGTGGACTTGTAATTCGAATATGGAATCTAGAATGATTTTCTTCTACAGGGGTGAATGCTATTATCCATTTTATTTTCTATTTCCAGCTCTGGAAGCACAGAAAACTGTTGTTGGTTCAGTAGGTGGCACTCTTTCCTTTGAGTCAATTGACTTAAATGGCTAACAGTGAATGTTAGAATGAAGTGCTAAGTAAATTTTAAAAAAAACCGAAACCAAAACAAACCAGCACTGAGATTTTGAATGTTTGTGACTCACTATTTATCTTGAAATGCCAAAATTCTTAAATGGCATTACTGTTATCTCCTTTTAGTAGTGTTTGTGGGCATTCATCAAACCTAATGCTCATCTTGCTCTGCCATTGTGCACTTGATTGCTTGAAATATGTGGAAACTGCAAATGTTCAATACATCACAGCATCAGTCCCTTGAACACATTCATATTGTTTGAGGTGATTGTATTGAAGTAGGAAGTGAAATGACTCTTTGCAGGCACAAAGATCTCCAGATAAGTCTTTGATTAAAACCAAGCCTTGTGGTGCCTGAGATTGAGGTTTGACACTTTTTTTCACTAGGGTAAAAATAGTGTGTTTTTCTGTAACACTTTCCCCCACCATGTCTATGGAAAAAGCTGTAGTTCTTCATTTTCCTAGTCTTTTGTTGCACATGTTCCGAAAGTAGCTCACTTTAATTCAAGAAAGCCTTATTTTCAGTCCAAAGTGTTTGAGGATTTTTTTTTCCTTGAATCACAGAGTTTAGAATAAGCTTTGGAATAAAAGGCACTGTGAGGCACACAGTGTGCATCCAGCAGTCAGCATTCCCTGTCATATGAATGTTGGTGCATTTCATGTAAAACAATGTTTTAACACAGATAAAGTGGATATATTGAGATTGCTGGAACACCATAGAAGGATTTGACCTAACAAAGCTACTTAGCAGGACATGGAGTATTATGTCACAGGGACACTGCCAACCAGATCTGCATTTTATTGTTTTGAATAACTTTCCCATTAGACCACGTGAAGTAGCATATCCAGCATCTCTTCAGAAGTGAATGAGTTGGAGTCTTTCTTTTTTACAGCTTTTTGGCATACTTGAGCCCACCTACTGCCATCTCCTCTCTTCGGGTGTTAACCTATCTGTTTCTACTCCCTTTCCTTCCTTCAACATCTGGAAAAATCTGCTTACATGTCATGGGAAAGCAAAGTGGTCTACTTTCAAGGAGGAGAGACAATTCAAATTTTCCAATTTAAATGTTAGACAGTGTTTCTTTTGGAGGAAAAGAAAAACAATGGAAAGTGGGGTAGTTTTTTTTTTCTTCCCTAGACAGAGAAATATAAAATATGGGTTGAACTTGGACTGGTTTTCCAATGTGTAATCCAGAAAATATGCTATCAAACACCTTAAGAGCTGCCTGCCCTCATGTTGCTGTTTCAGCTGCTTTTCAGTTGAATGTGAGACTACCTCTTGTAATGTCTGGGTAGCAGCTTTTCTAGTAGACTTGTGATCCAGATCTGACTGCTTTCTTCTCTGTGCAGAATTCACCTTAATCAATTCACCTTAAAAAAGCGTCTGGCTTAGGTGAAGTTCCACTGGTTAGCAGATCATTCTCTGTTACTGCTTTTTTGTTTCTGTTTGTCCTCATGAAGCTTTGGTTTAAAAAAAGCAAAAGGAAAGGCAAAAATATTGCCGGCAAAAGGCGCTCACAGAAGAAATTATCGTATCAAAAAATCAGGGGCTCATCCAGGGCAGCAGGAAGAAAAAGTGCATCATGTAGGAAAGAGAAATATAGTGCATCATATAGGAAAGCTGAAATATTCTTTCAAATGCAGTTAAATGTAAATATTTTGAAAGAATTTGAAATGTGGAGTTGACAAAAAATGGGGTCTTAACATGCTGAGTAACTTTGACAATTGTTCTTCCTCCCCTTAGACAGGTGTTTTTTCCTGAATGGTTAAATCTCAAGTCATAATTTACTGTAATTTATTATCTTTTTGTTCCTAGAGCAATACTTACCTTGTGTCTTCTTTTTTTAAACTTTTTTGACCTGGAAGGCATTTATCTTACACATTTCTAAAGGTCCATTTTGTCGTTCAGGTAGTCTTCTCACACACTGGTAATTTATTTTAAGAATTCTAATTGAAAAGAATGTGAAAATGAAAATTTTTTTTTCAGAGTTTTTTTTTCTTCTTGCTAAGTATTTTCATGCAGTCTTTTTAGCAGATGATACTAAACCCCAGAATTACTGTAAAATTCCTCCAAAACCTTCCATAAAACTGAATCCTTATATCGCAAGATAAATCTGACTGTTTTTGTTGAATTTGTGAATGATATGTAAAGACCTCACTTTACTTGGTATAATCTAGGTTTTAAAAAATTATGTTAATAAAAATAACATGGGATAGTGTGTATTTATGTTAATATACTTTATTTTGTGCATTTTCTACACTATCAGGACTCCTCCTGTTCTTTCGAGGCTTCGTTAATTATCTTAAAGTCAGAAATATGTCTGAAAGCATGGCAGCTGCTCACAGAACGAGATTTTTTTTCTTGTACTGAAGGTAAGCAATTTTTATCTTTCCCAGGAAAATGGGGAAGAGTGAAATATTAAATAACCGAACTTCTGTCACAAAATAGAAGTTACATGTTTTTTGAACATCTGTCATGAATAGTGCATGTATTCTTCATGGTCTTGCAGCTCTGTGAACTCTCTTATTTGAAAGTAACTAATGCATCCCTGTTGCCTCCAGTCCTCCCCTGAACTAATGTTCAGTGACAAAAACGAAGAGGAATATGATGCGTTTCCTAAGCAAGAAAGAGAATCTGCTGCCTGTCAGAATACTGTCTTTTGTGTTGAAAACTAGCTTTAGTAGTCAGCCTCTTGTCAGCAAGTTAGGAAGCACTAATCTGCCTGCATACTAAATCTGATTGACATGGGTCTGAACATGCAAACAATAGATGAGTATTGTCTCTTTACATGACTGGATTAAGACAGTCATGTACAAGTATGATTATTGTGTATGTTGTGTATGCAACAATGTGTGTTATGTATCCTTCAGGTAGCTGATTAATTAGTCTGGCATAAATCCACTTTTGGGTTTTGGTTTTTTTGGGGGGGTTGTGGTTTTTTGTTTGTTTGGGGTTTTTTGTTTCTTTTTTGTTTTGTTTTGTTTTTACTTTTTATCCATTAATTGCATTTACTGGACTTGACTATGTAACTTAAACCAGGGATCTTTATTGGTGTTGAACTTCTTTTATTTAAGTTGTATGATGAGATAAATTAATGCATTTGTATTGCTCTGCACTTTACTTAAAATGCTTAAAGACTATGTTTTAACTTACCTGAGAAGTTACGTTTGCTATTTTAAAAAAATTTAAAAAATAAGGTTTTCACGACTTTTCTCTAAGATTGGTCAGAGGATCAATAATAGTTAATCAGCAACGCAGTACTGAAACTGGAAAAAAAAAAAAAAGATGGTATTTGCCTAGAAAAAACCCCATTCCTTTTATATAAGACAATGGTATAAATTTAAAAACAGCTAATAATGAATATTTGTGCTATACAATATACACTTGATCATGGAAAAAATCTGTCAACATATCTATAGCATAATATTTCTTTTTAGTGTGCCATTTGGTCAAAATTATGCAGTCAATTAACTGAGACGTTTATTGCCTTTTAGTAACCAATCTAAATTGGCAGCTACATGGCAGCATTTCCTTCCTGCAATAGTTACATATGGCTTCTTTTCTTAGTGCTGTAGTAGTCTCTTCAGAATACTGAAATTTGTAGAGCCAAGACTGAAAATATCTGTTCGTTTTCAGTACAATAAAGTTTAAAAATACTGTTTTAAAAAGAGTTGTTAGTATTTGAGAACAGTAGCTTGAAGAGAGTAATGAGAGGTAGGATAATGTGATCAGGGATTCTTTGCTCTTCTGCAGTTAAAATTCTGCTTTGTCTAATCCATCATTAACTGAAGTTAATGAGATGTCCTGAGTTCACTGGCTTTGCATTTTTCCTTTACCTGTAAGCACCACTGAGGTGAAGGGTTGTGGCCCAATAAAGTCTGTGGAGTGCTGAGAGCTGAACACGCAAAATACTATGTTTTTAAAGCTAAAGCCTCTGAAGTAATGAAACAAGAATAAAACCTCTACAGTTAAAAAATATTCTCAGGTGTTCTTTTGAAATCATAAAAAATAACAGTAAATTTTTGGGGGTTTTCTCCCATCCTGTTCCAGGGGAGTGGGGAGGCTGCTGTTTTGATGAAGTTCAGGTTTGCTAGTCACCTAGCAACACTACTGCTAGTGAATCATGGCGATGAACTGAAGTATAATTCTTTCTTTGTCTCCAGACTGCATCGAACAGACATTCCTTTCCCGTGCTGGTGTGAAACTTCCAGATGATCTGTAACCCTCCAAGTTAATTAGGCAAAAGACTACTAAAATAAGAAGACAAATTAGTGAAGATATGGCTTTAAGAATGAATGACAGGATGGTTTATGCTCAAATACCAGTTGTGTTTGTTCTAGTAAATATTTATAATTGCTGCCTTTTTTTTTTAGCACATTTACATATGTGCTTATTAAAAAGCTAGTATTGAAGTAAGAACAGACTATCTGTAAGTATAGATTAGGTACAGTCAGACTCAATCTGTGCTTGTTGTACCTGAAAGGTTTAACTTGTTTCACAGCTTGTGTGTACCACTGACTTGGTGATCTGAACTTTTGAGTACAATGAAATGCATTAAATGATTTGGATTAACCAGTTCAGACAATTTTCTTTTTATATAATTTAGATTCATCTAATGATTGTATAGAACATTTTTAAGTTTACTAAACCCCAATGTTCCTTGTTGTCACAAACTTTTATTCACCAATATTTTCTTGAATTCAAACCAATATACTGGTTTACTTAAAACTGATATACTTTGAGTCCACTGTAAATAACTACATAAATGACTGTTGGAATTGCTTCTTAGGAAATATGTCAAAATATATTTTGTAACAGTATAATCTCTAAATTTTGTTTAATCCTAGAGCTATATACATATTTTTTGTTAATTGGCTATTAAAGGTATAGTTACTATTAGATGTAGTTTTGGAGGTTTGCATTCTTGAGTTCAGTATAAATACAAGATCCACACTGAGGGCTTCTCAAAAAAATCATATCGCTATCTTACAGTGCTTGTTTAGAATAAATACTTTGCCATTTCATAAGAATAAACTAGTTTAAATGCAAGGTAATTTGGGAAGTAAGCTATGAAGGGAAAAAAAAATCTTTTAAAGCTCTGAAAGTAGAAAATGTGTGTTGCACCTCTCCTGGTATTCATTTAAGGTATACCATGATTTTCTTATAAATATCATCTCTTTAAGGGGTACTGTCTACTGTTCATGCCTGTGTGGTTTCTTTTAAAGTTTATGAAATTTTTGCTTCTCCCTAAATAGGAGAATACATCTCTCAGTCCTTTGTACAACTGGAATCTCAGTTGCAAAAATACATTTGTTGTTGGTTGCACCTTTGAGAAAAAAAAAAAGACAAATACTTCAGTTTTTCTTTTTATATTAGAATTCTACCTTTTTATTACTAACACTAAAACCAGTGAGGTTTATATTGTGTTAAGCTAGTGCTGTATTGAGTTTCGTATCTATAATGAATGTTTAAAATATACATATGTAGACTGGTCACATTATTCATTTTCCTAATCTTTCAGAGATACAGATAGTGACTAAAACTTGAGGGGCACCTCTACTTCTCAGCTTTTTATGAAAAGAGGAAAGTTAAGTATTATGTTCAGTATCCTATTGGAATTTCCTTCTAAACTTACCTGTTTGTTTCTCTGTTCTTTTGCATTCACTGTTCAGATGAAAAAGAAGCGGATAATAAAGCATTGCTTTGTTTTGCTAATTAAGACTTAATGCTGTTTGGGTTTTTTTTTGTACTTCATGTTGAAAAATGCTCACTGCAGTATTAGTGTCAACATGTATTTATAGACAAATTACTTGGCAAAAGAGGTACTAACCAATCTTCTCTTTCTAATCTCGTATTTTATGGCAACAAACTGTTAGGACATTTCTTTTAGGGAGTTCATGCAACCGAGCAAGGCATGCAGTATTGCCTCATTTTTCTCATTTGCTTACCAATATCTGCTAGTACTATCTTCCAAGTATATAATTTTTGCTGTATTAACTAGCAGTCTTCAGATACAATTATTTCTGTTTGGTCCACTGCATTTTACAGAAAGCTTCATACAGATACATGGTTTTGTTGTGGTTTGTTTTTGTTTTGTTTTTTTTTTCCTGGAGTAGCTTGCAAAAGTCCTCATTTGGACAGAAAGAATATGTAGGGTTAAAATGTACACATTATCTAATCCTTTATAGTTGATGCAGCAGTTTGGAAGCCTGAAATCTCATCAGCAAGAGGAAGGGAACTAGGACACTGTTTTCAAAGACTCTGCAATCTATTCCAGATGTGTCAAATGCTGCATATTTTCCTTGCTATTTCCTGTGAGCTTGGTTTGGAGCAGCTGGCTCTGTGATTTAGAGACACCTGGCCAGCTTTTCTTTGTGTCTTGGGGGGACAAGGGCAGAAGCTCCAGTATCGCAGTGAAGTTGACTGTAAACAGATTTTGTATGAATGCAAATAAATAAGGCTTTGAAGCTCAAGGTAGAAACAGCTGAAGGAGGGGAAGTGGGGAGAGAAAATTCCATTTTATTTGAGCAACTGGCATTATCATAATTTTTCTACTTTTGTCATCGACTTGTATTGATGCAGATGCAAGAAAAGCAAGATTGACATCTTCAATGATTCAGGTAGCCTGTGAGATTCTATTAACGTATGTCAGAAATGATCTATGACTCACACTTTCAGTCATTGTACAGCGCAGAGGTTGTCTCCAAACTTCCACTTTGCTGTCTCACTTTTAGGGTATGGATGCAGTCCTCATCCTGCAACACCTTTTAACCTGATTTCAACACCCTACTTTTTCTGTATCTGCTTCCCTCCCTTTGAACAATGACAACAGGTGAGGAAAAGTGGCTTTATTCATGTGTTACCATAACATCAGAAACCTTTTATCTCTTCCACTTCTTGAGAATGTTTTCCCATAATGCTCTGCACTAGTCCCTCCTGTGTGGTTCCTTGCATTGTTCACTTGAGCACAAAAGTTCATGTAATTAAATGACTATAGCATCCTTGAATGTTTTGAAGAGAAGGTGAATAACTTTTAGTATGGAAACAAATATCTCTTAAGGGAAAAATACATTCCTAATCATGCTAAAACAAGTTTAGCATATGTGCACAGCAACCCAGTAACAGTGGAGTCCAGTATATTGCTTCTCCTTTGTATATTATTCTTTTCCACTATCCCAAGATCCTTGTCTTTTTTCTTTATAATTCCAAGTATACTTTTACCATCTGTATGTTCTCTCCTCAGCATATGCTTTCCAGTTCCACATCCCTTCTCCTTTCTCTGTGCACTGGCTATGCACCCAGCCAGGATAGGCAGAAGGCTGCTCTACTGCATGCTGGCTGCAGTTAATAAATAAAGCAGTTAGCAATTCAAAATGTTTTTTTTTTTCCTCTGGAGTGATGGTTTGAATCCTCATATAGACATATTTTATGGGTAAGCCAACTTTTAGAATCAATGGCTTTCAGACAACTGAAAATACTTAATATGCATGACTATGTCATCCACCTGTTGTAAGCATTGTGTGTGCAAGAAGAATTAAAATGGTGGCAGAATTTGGTATATTTTTCCTTTGTCTCCTGAAGAACCTGCATAGAATCATAGAACCATTTGGGTTGGAAAAGACCTTTAAAGATAGTCTTAAACCACTTCTCTGATATGTAATTACCTTCACCCCTACAACCCTTTTCAAATGAAATAAAGTCAGCTTTCCTGAATTTTTACCTGTTGTGTATTTTCTGCTTGAGGAAACTGGCATGCAGTGAGGCTTTAAAAGTATTGCAAAGAGTATCAGCTCTCCAGCTATTGTTCACCACCAGAATGGTGTCTATTCAAAACAGTTAAAAATTACTTGGTTCCTTCATACTGAGGGATAATCACAGTTATCCTAATGTTTTTACTTCTGTTCTTGTAATCTTCAGCCTTAATTTTTCTTGTGGTCAAAAAACCTCTGTGTTTTTGGGGGTATCCTTGGTGTAATATGAGAAGTTGTTCATTGATTCTTCATTATATGTAGCTGCACAGATGCCGATACTTCATAATTTTCTAGGTTGGTGTATTTCCATGACTTTTAAACACTGAGTTACACATGGAACATGCACTCCTGCTGCTATAATTGTTTATGAGTTAACTAACTATAAAGTGTGCTTCATTTGGATGCTTTCATTAAATGAATCTTGTAGTTTAATATAATTGTAGTAGCATTGCTGGTTAGTCTGCTTCTGTTGTACATAGCTGGTGAGCGCTTTCTCCTGGAATCTGAAGTCTTGGGTGTATTTTGTCTTGGTGTTTGGGCAAAGTCTACAGGTCTTACTAGTGGAAGTGTTACTGGAATAAAGTCAGTGCTAATCATGATGTAATTGATAGCATGAGCACCTGCAGGACCATTGCTTACTTCAAGTGGGCCTACGGGAGAGCTGGATGGGTACTTTTTACAAGAGCGTGTAGTGATAGAGATGGGATAATATCTTCAAACAGGGAGAGAGCAGATTTCAATTAGATATTGGAAAGAAATTCTTTACTGTGAGGGTAGTGAGGCACTGGAACAGATTGCCCAGAGAAGCTTGGATGCCCCATCCCTTGAAGTGTTGAAAGCCAGGTTGGGTGGGACTTTGGACAATCTGGTCTAGTGGAATATGTCCCTGCCCATGGCAGGGGGATTGGAACTAGTTGGTCTTTCAGGTATCTTCCAATCAAAACCATATATTGATTCTATAATTCTTTGATTCTCTGACTTCTAATTAACTAATTTGACACTATCTCTTGCAATTTTCACAGAAAGTCTTTATAGGGATTTTGATCTTAAAGGGTTGGCAAGTTGGTTTTGATGGAATAGATTTACCTCTGTACCTCTCCAAACAAGGAACTTCTGAAGTCAGCACTATCAATTCTCTTCTTTGTATACACAGAACAATGGAAATAATTTCTGCAGATTAAATCAATAAGCCATTTCTACCTGAAATGTGAATCAGATCCCAACTTAAAAGCTGTTACTTTGAGGAAAGTCTGATACTGTGGTTAAGCAAAGAAAAGGAATTTCTATTGCAAATAGTTATCGTCAGTCAGTTGTAGTGTTACTGTACTTTGGATTCTCAAGTGCTGCTGTTTTTCCCCTGAGAAGTCAGAATTTTGGGAGTTTGGTGTTTTGCTTGGTTTTTTTGCTATTCTTTTTTTTCTAGTAAACTCGCAGCACTTTTTTCCAGTTCTGCTGGTATTCTTCATAATGTGGACACACATTAAGTGCAAGAAACACTGATAGCATGATCCTGTGCTTATAAAACTTTAAGTTTGCACATTCAGAGTTAATATGTTTCTGAATTCTTACTGAAAGCTGATATGACATGTTGGACTTGGCAGGTTACATATGACTGGGCTCCATTCTCTGCCTAAATCCTCCTTCATAATGATGGTAAGTGCTGCTATGCAGTGTGTTCTGTATGTCATAGATTCAAGGTGAGATTCACTGTGAAGGGAGCAAGAGAAACAAGGAGAGGAGGATTGCTTGAACCTTTAACTCTGGGTTTGCAACAGCTGACATAGATTATTTCTGGCAAGATGACAAGAACACATCTGAGTGCAGTCCTCACCCCCCTCTTTCCCAGTTGACCAGCCACTTTGTGTACCTGTGTAATCTGTGAAAAGGGCCCTTAGGTTTTCTTCCTGGAGACAACTGACATGGCAAACTTTCCATCCTTAGAGGGGGAGAAGGAGGTGCCATTTGGCTGTGCACTACAGCACTTGGCCAGCAGTTGTTAGCCTAGCTGGCCTCACGTGAAATGCCTCTCTGTTTATCTGCCTTGCCAGCAAGAATGCAGGCTACAGCCCTGTCTTTGATTGTACAACCTGCGTGGCATATACAGCCTTCTCTTTCAACACTGAAATTTAAATTAATGAAGAAATAAGTGTTGTCAACTTTGTATTTTGTCACAAATCTCATCTTGTTGGGTACCTTTCTTAACCTTTGCTGAGTGCAGTACCTACACAAGTTTTGATTTGAAAAAGGTGTGTTCCCTCCCCGCATGCTTTTTAAAATCTCATAGATGAATGTGATACATTCCTTAGCACTTGCTCCTAATCCTGAGTGAACCTATCTATAACTACCCTGTGCAAAAGGGTTATTAAGATTTGTGACTGGCTGCTTAGGAATTACCATTTTACTTAAACATTTGCACTTTTTAAAGAGAAACTGCTGCTTACTAGAAAAGTTGTCTATCCAGTAACAGCAACAGCTGTAGTGGGATTGTAAACTGGAACAATAATAGTTCTTATTAATAGTGGCTAATATAATGTGATTTTGAATGAGTGAAAAATTTCAAGTACCATGTCACATTTTTTATATTGCAGTGATTTTTGTACTTGCCTCTAACTTTGATGTTCACACTTAATGCGAATGGAGGATGTAGTCAGGAAAATGGTGTATGTTACAGTTCTCAAAGGCTGAGTTACTTAATTTGTTTTTTCTTAGAGGGTCATGCATCTTTGAACTGTGAACATGAAAGTTACTTGGGGAGCTTTCAAGAGCAATACTTTTAAGAATCAAATTGACAAGGAGGTGTACCCAAGAAATAAAAGAAAGCAAAGGGCGTTATCTGTTATTCTCTCTTTCTCTTATCCCCCAAAAAAGTAAATAAGCCTATCAGCTTTTGGGTTATAAAAAGTAACTTTAGTTCTGCAAAATCTTGCCTTGCAAATCATTGGCATTATTAAAAACTCAGCAGAAGAAAGTGTCCTTCCAATTACATTCTCTGCAGTTGAATTTGTATTTGGAGTCTTGACATTTAAGGCACATAAACCATGATACAAGAATTTTCTACAAAGAAAACTGATGATTTTGTAAGTTGAGGAAGATGTCTGTTCTATGATAATAATAACTTGAAATTTTGTGCACTTGCCATTTTCTGAAAAATGTCTTGAGTAAAGTGTTGTTGGGCTTTTCTTTTTACCTCTGTGATCAGACTTCAGTGGGTTGTCATGAAGCCAGTACAGTTCTTAAGACTGGGTATATATGTTAAACCTGACAGGTATGTGCAATGCAAGATAATAACAATTCTTGCCTACCTCACTTCCTCTGAACGTGTGTAATGCAAGTAGATCCTGTGGCTTTGTTGGTTCTGTAATATAAAAATTAGTAACTTGATAATATGGGAAGATATATTGTTCTTTATTTGCTTTTTGCTTTCAAAAAGTAAAATAACTGCAAAGTTTTGTACATGCTTTGGGGCATCTCCCAGTATTCAACACAGGCTGAGGGGTGAAGGGGTTGAGAGCAGCCCTGCCGAGAAGGACTTTGGGATTACTGGTGGATGAGAGGCTGGACATAACCCAGCAATGTGCACTTGCACCCTGGAAAGCCAATTGTGCACCAAAAGCAGCATGGCTAGTGGGTCAAGGGAGGTGATTCTGCCCCTCTGCTCCACTCTGGTGAGACCCCACCTGAAGTGCTGCATCCAGCTCTGGGGTCCCCGGTAGAGGAAGGGCATTGACCTGTTGAGCGAGTCCAGAAGAGGGCTGTCAAGATGATTGGAGGGCTAGATCACCTCTCCTATAAGGAAAAGCTGGGAGCCCTGGAGTTGTTCAGCTTGGAAAAGAGAAGGCTTCAGGGAAACCTTACAGCAGTCTGTCGGTACCTACAGGAGAGATGGGGGACAAATTGTTAGCAAGACCTGTTGAGACAGAGCAAGGGGAAATGGTTTAAATTGAAAGAGATGTGTATTTCAGTTATGATATCAGGAGAAAAAGTAGTGTGGGTTTTGTTTTTTTTTTTAATAAAAAAATCTAGTGAATTTTGTTTTTGGTTTGCTTTAGAAGTTTGAGCAGACCATTTAATACTTCTGCATCTCAGCCCTAAACTGTTAGTTGTAGTGACAATGATGATTGTTGCATCTTTATTACCTTGGATATTTTCTTGTTCTGTTTTTGATGCATTTGTTAAAGCTTTGTGTAGTGTTTAGCACAGTCCCACACCCCATATTTTTTAGAGCTTCTAATTATAGAGCATCTGTGTTACAAAAGTGATTAAACAGCTCATGTGTGTGATTTAATCCAGATTTCGAGCTTGTGAAATGCATAGAATGCAATCCAATAGTATGTGTACTCCTAATTAATACAGAGTGACTTTGCACTTCAAATGAGAAATACCATACAGTTAACTCTCTGCTATCCAGAGGCAGCTTACCTGGGTGATGAATTGGTGAATCCCATGGCCTAACACCTTCACTGGTCTTGTTTGGTTACCGGATTTGTGCTGATCTGTTTAGCTATGGTGACCACCACTAAGAGCTGTGATTTAGGTTTGAGTTTGGAAAAATTATCTTTTTTCAACATAGTAAGAAATGATTATAAGACCAATGTATTTTGCATTGACATTCCTTTTTCAACCCCGTTTTAGGTGTATTGCTTGCTTATACAACAGGTTGAGGCTGAATTCCTACTTTCAGGATTATGTCTACATTTAGCATAAAGGAAAAATCACCTTTCCCAAGTATCCCAACTCCTAGCTGAGTGCTGTAGCTAGGTTACATGTCTGGACAGCTTGTCCCTGCTTTCCTTTCGACCAATAGTTTCCACATTCACTGCACAATTGGATGGAGGGGACCACAGGCAACAATCTGGTGCAAGCTTCTGTTCAAAGTCAAGCCAGTGCTGAATTCAGACCACATTGCTGAAGACTTTGTCAATGAGTCTTAAAAAACCCAGAGCACAATGATTTCCCACGCATCCTGGGTTACTTTTCCAAGTGTGTTATTATCCTCATTTGTTGTTATCACTGACCAAGTTTTGATGAGAGATGAGCTCAGTGCCTCCTTCCACAGTACGCTGGAGCTGCAAGCTCTCTCCTGAGAGGTGAATCCTGGCATGAGGAGGGGTGTAACCTGGGTCTCCAAGTTACTGACCAGCCTTGCAAGCTGCTCTGCTTTCAATTGACAAAGGGGAGAAAACATTTTGAAAGTATCCAGTCTCTATTTGAAAGAAAGTATCCAGTCTCTAAAGGATTGTTCACATTTCCAACACTGAAAAGGTATGGTAGATCTTCCACTACTTCCTGCCGGGTTGTTTAAGCATCATAACACTAAGAGCATTGAGTACTGTGAGTACTCTGAATCATTCCTAAAATTATCTCCCCCATGAGGCCTCTTCCCCAATACATGGCATCTGGATATCCTCCTATGATTCCTATTTCAGATTAACTGTAGGTTTAAGTACCTGGATCACTTGCTGCAGGACTCACGTAATCTAATTTTGTTTGCCTAAAAGTTTACGTTAATTTGCCATCTAGTCTAGGCTAGTCACCAAGAATTGCTCTGTAGTCAGACCAAGAAATGCATCTTCAAATGATGCTTTTTTTTCCACCCAAAGCCATATGTCCAAAACCAAGTCAATGGAATGAGCCTTGAAAAGCATTGGGACTGCAAACTACACCTTTCAGTCCCTTTTAAAAAACATACCCTGCAGATTCTAAGAAAACAATAGCTTTTGGTCACACTGGAGCTTGCTGAAGAGTTCCTAGTTCATTTCTTTCTGTGAAATTCAGTTATGCAATTTTCCCCAGCTTCCAGTGTTCCTGCCCTTTGGGAACATCTGTCCTGTGGCTGAGGATACCACAACTTCCAGAGTTGCAAGTCCCATGGGTTCCCTCCAGATCGTGCCTTGTGTTTGGCAATAGACTCTGTGGTGTTTCAAATGGAATGGTTTGAGCTTTGTGAAATCCTGTTTTCCTACAGACTTTGTTTCATAAGCAAATAAGGATCAGCTGTTCACTCCCTTCTGATGCAGGAACTGTCAGGACATAATGGAGCAAGTGTGCAGATGTCAAATTTTTTTCACAAAGCGTACCATTAAGTTGTGGGACTCCTTCCCCTAGTTTTTTGGTATTTGTTGTGATTAAAATGGCTAAGTTCTTTATGAAGACCGAAGAAACCTATTTACAAGTCCAGACTCCATTTTGGTATGGCTTGTGGGCGCTCTATGCTTTCATGATAGAGCTGGCAAGGTATGTTAAGAGTGCCACACAGCGAGCTGCTAGTCAAAATTTCTCATTCCCTGATCATTTACGTAGTTTATGAACAGTCTTTGTTACTTTGGGATTAATTGCTACTTGAGTTATTTTGAGAGGTTTCCCAAGTGCTCCAAGGCCTACAGCTCCATTTTATTCTTGAATCCTCCCCCTGTGACAGCAAGAGCTCTTCCAGTTCTGAGTTTTAGACACTGGCATGAGGAATAACAATCCGGCTGCAGGAATGCTGCTCCACAGCTAGGCAACACTTTCTAGATGGGGTCCAGGGCTTTCACTGACATGAATTAAGCCGATTTTCAGTGACAGCCTGGGACACTCAGTACACTGCAGCTGCAGAAAGGGATCCTTTGCACCCAGGCCAATGGTTCAGAATGGTTTGCATTGTGCAAATCTAGGAGACCTGCCGCAGACTTGACTGCAGCCATGCTTCATGTATGTGCTCAGTGGTTCAAAGACTTCTGAGATAGTGTTTGGAAGACTGAGGCGGTAGAAGGGGAATGAGAGTCAAGCCCGGTTAAGTCTTAGTCATACTGTGTGTTGGGAACCTCCTCTGGAATAGCGTCTTGCCTAAACTGCATCCAGATTCAGTCAAGGGGGAGAGAACTTAAAATAACACCAGAGAATGACCTAACAGCTCCTCGGTGCAGAAGACTAGGGCACCAGTACTTGTGTTCAATCCACAACTCCTTCAATGAGCAATGTGACATAACCTTAAAACCTATTTCCATGGTGCCATGAATTTACTTGGCTGCAAACTCAACCAAATAAAGCCTGTAAGAAGCCTCCATATTGTTTAAGAAGTAGTGTAAATTCCCTCTCCTCTCTGGTAATATGATAAATAAGCAGGATTTTCTAGTGAACTAGAAAGGTAATCCTAAACATTTCAATCTGTTATGTAAATGAGAAGTGATCCTCCGCTGCCATGTCCCATCTTCTGGCAGGTCAGGTTCTATACAAAGGAAGGGAGTTGTAGCAAGCTCTGAAAATACAAAACAAACAAAAATACAAACAGCTGTGAAAGGAAGATGTGTTACCAAATACGCTCACCCTGCCCAGAGAGACCACACTGTGTAGTTTCACAGGCTGTAAGGCCTCAAATCCTGCCTTGCCAGCCTTAGGATATAATCTTCACTTGGCATTGGTAAGTGGTCCCCCTTGCTCTTGAGGAGTGGGGGAGTTTAAAAGAGAGGCCTCTCTCGGACTGAGTTTTTGTCTGATTTTTTTAAAATCTCAGTCACTGTCTTTGGTTAAAGAACAAACATGTAAAATGTGACTCATTTAGTTATGTTTTAGTTATGTTTTCCTCCTTTGGGTTCCTGTAAGAGGTATGGAAAGGACAGCAAAGCTATCCACCAGTTTCTGTCGGAATGGCTGGATGGGTATCTGGAAAGTATCGCTTCACCTGGGCTTCGCCTTCAGCCCTGGTGGCTGTGCCCACCCAGGAGGCTCAATAAAAACTTTTTTTTTTTTTCTGCTTTTCTTCCATTTATCATTGTTAGTCTGAGAGCAGGCTTCCTGAATTCAGTTATATAAACTTTTATTGAGTGACCGATTGTGAGACTCCTTTCCACACTGGCAAATAGTGTGAATGACAGGGAGCTCCTTGTGCTCTCTGCCCCATGGCCATCCCCTCCTCCCCGTCCCCTCTCCTAAATGAGGCATCAGAGCTTGACCTGAACTTGCCAGCTGAGAAATACAGCAGCTGGACACAGCGTTTCTGCACCTTGCTGTATCAACACCAAAACAAACAGGGGCCTTGTTGTGAAACTGGTGGTATGTGCTGTCTGCCCCAGCTGATGAGAGACTTCTCAGGTCCAGTGCAAACAGCTCTTGCTAAGTGCTGGGGCCCACACTGTTGTTGACATAGCAATAAAACAGAGTTTGTAGTGTGCAATGTCCTTTCTCTCACTGCTTGTGAAAGGTGTAGTGAGTCCAAGCACCAAAAAGGCAATGGGTTTGGATCTGGTGTGTCATGCTTTGCAAGGAGACATCCTGGTGTCTGTCTGGATGGGGCAGAACATGCCCATCTTCCTCCTCTTCTACCTGCAGTTCCCAGGGCTGGCATTTTTCTCCAGACATAAGAACTGGATTAATTTCTCCATAAAAAGAAAAGACACTTCCTTGAAATAATACTTTTTGCATGTTGATATTTTTCAGGCTTAATGTATTCCTGAAAATGGGGTTAAGATCTAGAACTGGGGGAGAAGCCCCAAGCCCAGATCAAAATACTTAACAAAAGTGATTGAAAAATTGAAGGTGTAACAGTGCACATTCTTCAAAATCCAGATGACTTCATGCTCTGCAAGACAATATGGTAGAAGCAGTTTATAATTAATAATCCAGTTCATTGTATGATATTCCAGTAAATACTGAAAAAGAGAATTTTTGTTCAAGATTATGCAGCCAGGTATGTTTTTTGAAAATAGTCCTGAGTGAACTTCTAGGGACAGCTTTAGTCAGATTTGTCCCACAGACAGTTAGCAAAAACTTTTTAAAGAAAATGCCGCCAGTTAACTTTAATTACTTAACTTTTGCTTTAACAGAAAGGAGCTCATGGCCTGTACTGATGACAGCTTAGTCCTCCATTTCTGACAGACCTGAAAGATATTCATAATACTGCAGTGAAGATGAAATATGTACATTGCATAAGTTGCAAAGAGACAGGATACATAAAGAGAATAAGCAAGCAGCAATTAACATCTGTTTCACCCAAGACAGATGTGGGGTTCACCTCTCTGATTTGGTTGCATTTTAGTGTTCACTTACAGGCTTTGTGAGAGACCAGATGAACATGGTGATTGCAAGCATAGTCCATCTTTCATGTCTGTGGTACCTAAGAATGCACTGTTTAGTGCCGTATGCAGGGAGAAAGACAAAAAAAAAATCCATGTTTGTCTTGAAGTTGTACTCAGTGAAAGAAAAATGCCCATTTCAAGTCTGCAGCATAGCTCCCTGGTCCTGTGGTTTTCCAGACAGCTGGTCTGTAGGCCCATTTGCAACTCTTTATGAAATTGTCATTAAGTTTGCATCCAATATTTCACCTGCTGTTTTTCTACAGTAACTAATAAAAGCTACAAGAGTGATATCCAGTTGAACAAGTGTTCTTGAAATGCCAAAATTTGGTTGCAATGGAATTCTTTTTTTTCAAGGTTTGTGTAAATATCTTCATCCTGAAACTTGGATTCAAACTTTGGTTAATTCAATGAATTCGATAGTTTATTTGTATGCATCTCAAAAGTGCTGCATATTTTGGCATGGGAAGAGAACAGCAGCCAATTGGTGGGTCAGGAGTAAGGTCAGCTGGCAAAATGGTGAGGAAACTGGCACAATACCTGCATGCCATCAGTTTTGCTCCTGCTGATGCTAATGTCCCTTGACATCAGGAGCTCTGAAGTCACCCACAAGTCAAACAATGTTAAAAAAACATTGTAGACATTTGTATAACACTGTAAAAACATGACTCAATTTTATTGATGGAATGTGCTTTATCAATGGAAATGGGAATCCGTATTTGGGGGAAAAGAAATAGGTGGGAGATAGGCTTTCTTGTGGTGGGGGGGAAGAAAATTCTCTTTTCTAAGAAAAGTGAGACTCATTCCTGTGGAAGGTCCCTATCAGGTGTTTTGGTGAAGTCCTGTGGAGGAATGTGCAGTCATAAAAAATTGCAATTCAATGAACAAACCAGGAGGCAAAGATAGATTTATGTCCTTGACAGCTCAGGCCAGTCTCCATATGTTGTTAACATTAGATGGCAAGAGAAATTATATCGTATGCTGTTGCACAGCCTGCATTTTAAGCCTCTCCTGTTTAAAAACAAAACAAATGGAAAAGATAAAATGAGAATTTTTCTCAAGTGAGAACAGATGGCCAAGTTTTCCAGGTCTGGAAGGCAGAGGTAGACTTCTGCATGGCCAGTAATAGGTGGGATGAGGAGCTCTTCTCAGGGCACCATGTCACCACTTTTGCAGCAGAACTGTCTAAGTCCTCCACCAACGTGCTTTGTGTCACATTAGCTTACATTTTTTAGCTAGCCTGCCCTTTGCTTTACTGTCGTTTGAAGCTGAAAATATTTTGGACACAAAGTTCTTTGACAGACATTGTCATTACTCCTGATGACACTTGTCTATTAAGTTGCATTTCCAAGTCCCTGCTTCAGCAAGACTTGGGGCCTATAAGTGGCACTGTCTTCTTCCTTTCTGATATATCAGGAAATGTGGGAGTTTATTATGAATTCATTATTAATTTTAAGTTGTTCTCAGGCTATCTGTCTGCCCAGCCATCACCGTTATCTTTTCCTGGACTGCAGTGCAGGAAGCAAAAGAGCTGTGATAGACATTGGTGGGATCCAGAGGCATACTGCCTGGAGTCCAGAGCCTCCAAATAAACCAGGGAGAATGCTTTTAAAACAATTAGCTAAGCAACTCTGCAGTTTAGCCCTAAGTTTGTTTAATTTATTAAAGATGTGGTGTGACTTGAGTTTCTTAAAAACCTTAGTTGCAATTCTTTTAAGATTTGAACCTTTTCAAGGCTCTGAAACAAACCTCACTTCTCATTTTGTCCAAAAATTTTGTCACTAGAGCACCTGTCTGGGGAGTCTTCAATTCTCATTTCACCTGCAGGGGATTTTTTAATCCATATCCATTTGAAACATGACAATTACCCTGCACCAAAACAGTGCCCCCCAGTGACAAGGTGTCTGCGGGATATTTTCCCAATCCCTGATGATGACTTTCTTCTTCCCCAATAAAAATTTATTAGGTCACTGAAATAGCAACATTATTAATGAATTATTTACTGGTTTGCTTTACCCCCCAGCAGAGTGCCTTAACTGATAGGCCTTGAAGTAATTTCCCTCTCTCTTTGTTCAATGTATATTTAAGTAATTACTTTATACAAAAGAGTGGAACAGCTCCAAGAGCAGAGCTTGGCAGAGCAGGGCTGCTTTGTCAGGGCAGGCAGGATCCTCTCCCAAGAGATGACTGCTGAAGATTCCACATCCCAAACCAGTATATCTCCCAAATCCTGCCTGCAAGCTGTTGAATAAAAGCACTGCTGCCTTCATTTTGCAAATTATGCTGAAGTGCAGCCATTTGAACATTTTGTTTGCCCTGAAACAGCTTGGTTGGTTTGGTTTAGTGTTATTGAGGACACTGCTCTTCAAGTCTCATTTTGCTTTGGAAAAAATGCATTTTAGGTTTTTTTAGTGGTTTACTTCCAAGACTTAAGTAAAATGAAAAAAACCAAGGAATTTATTGACACATCTGTAGCTTGCTGGGCCTTGCAGAGAAAAGGCAGTGAAGGAAACACAGCTGCAGGTTGATCCCTGCAGGGCAAGGAGATAGCTTTTCATTTTCTGTCTGCCACAAGATGATGAATTTCAGTTCATCTGGAAAATAGTCATAGCTATAGGATCTCTGTTCATCTCTGACCTTCTGGGCGGTTCTTATCATTGCAGAGCCTGGGGGTTTGGTTGGGTTTGTAATCACTTGTGCACTGCCTTACGCTTGGTAAACATTTTGAAAGCTGACTGCAGCTCCAACTTCTAGAGAATTTATTTTCCAATGTAATCTGAGATCCAAGGCATGTCCTGCAGAAAGGGCTGAGCTGTGGGCATTGATGAAGTACAGCAGAGCCTGCCATTGCTTGTGCCTGTATGCCTAATTGCTGACAAACCTGATAGCAACCCAATCACTTTATAGCCTCTGTGAATAAGAATAACTGAAATACCAGGCCAGCCAAATGCTGTGGTGTGACTGCAAATAAACTCCAATGTCTGACTGATTTGGGGGTGGATTATCTGGCTGATCAAAATTTGTAAACTGTATTCTATAGTAGTATTCTATAGTACAGAATCTGAATTTCTCAGCAACAAGTCATCAAAAAATAAAAAAAAAAAATAGAACAATTGGCCAGGAAGTTAATTGTTTACACTAAAACAGCTTTCTTTCAAGACTTTGGGTGTGGATGAAACATAATATTTATTTAAAGATGGAGATGAAAGTTTACCATTCTTACATAATCTCATATGTGCATCTCTGATGTAAATAACTTCTTATCCCTAATGCCTCTGACTGCTGTAATTGTGTATTGCACTATTTATCCAACCAGGAAGAGATGAATGAGAAAAGACTGCACATCTTTTATTCTGGGACACACAAAAGCACCCAAAGCAGAAAATCAGAATGTTTGTTTTCATATGAATTTTGTGGGTTTTAGCAAAGAAAATGGCCTTTAAGCACACATACTTTCACTATGTAGTCTCTAGCAGTTATGGTATAGGTTATGTCTGGAGATAATCAGCTCTTTTTCCCCTGTCTCTGTAGTAACAGCAGAGCATAGTATAGTTGTGGATTTGGTACTGCCTCCTTCACCTCACCTGCCTTTGGCTGCAGGCATGGGCTCAGTGCTGCAGCAGCCTGCAAGCAGTTAATGGCAAAGTGATTGCTGTGGTGAGGAGATGCTTAGCAGGCCAGTCCCAACACGGCATATATCTCTCTTACCAAGGATTCTAAACTTGTTGACTGGGAAAACCCTACTTGCCAGAACAAGATCTTTTTACACACAGTGAGAACAATCTTCTATTGTCTCCAGGGATAAAATGGTGCCAATAAAAGATAAAAACCCCATGCCAACACAGTGATGCATAAAACTATGTTAACTGCTTCACCACTATATTTAACTATGAGGTAAAAGCTTCTAAGAGATGTTTTTGGTCTCACAAATCCAAAAAAATGAAATGTAACAATTACACTGAAAAAAACCCAGATGTTACATTCACAACTCTATAACTATGCAACTATGAATATTACCATTTTTGGGTTTTTTTGTTCTTATGCACTGGCTGAGTGTCTGTATGGCAGGGTAGGAGCAAAGGTTGAACTGCCTTCTACTGCCTTCCCATCTCTGTGGGGCTGCTGTCAGAAGTGAAGCATTCATCTTTTAATTCTCCATATCTGGAAAGAAGATGCTCTGACACACTTCCGTTATTTGTGAGAATATGCCATTTCTTGTGCCTCCTCTCACAGTGCTTCCTTGCTCTACAGAAATGGAGGCTGCCTCAGTTTCCCTTTACTAGAGCAGCCTAACTGCCCAAGGGTACCTATTTGGTGTAGCTGGCAATTTTCAGGGAATGGAAGGAAACTGGGCATGGGTCTTATCTAAGACATGCACTGAGTAAAAAATGTGTAAGCTGGGTCTGATATTTCTGATTCTCCCCTCTCAGCTTAATGCCCTGACAATGAGCCTGTAGAGTTGAGTTTCCTCTGCCTCCAACTCCTCTTTCTCCTCTGCCTCACACTCTTGATAGCCTTTCCTGCCAGGTAAGGTGCCCACGGGACAGGGCAGTCCAGTGGTGAAATACCTCTTTGTACCATGGACTCTTTAGGTAGCTTTGTAGGTGAAGCCTCAAACACCTTCTCCAGAGACTTTGTGCACATAGGGCACCAGAACTGTGCCCAGAAAGGACCCTGGATGCAGCAAGCACCTATTTCAAGAGGCAGAGCATTTTGCTATCCCATGTCTGTTATATTCAGCAATATAGATAAGGTCTATAGGATGTGAAGCAGTAGGTTTCAGAGCCTGGAAGATGGGTGGACGATGGATGCCTTTTCACAGAGAGGAGTGTGCTCAAGACAAGTGGCTATGGACGCTCCTCGGCTCACCTGAGAGGTTCTAGGGGAGTTAGGATCCTCGGACTTTAGTGCTGCTCTCCATTATAGGCTTTCAGGATCCTTTGGCTACTTGGATAGAGGTAATCACAAGGAGAATTTGGTGGTCCAAATCTTGCTCTGTGCCTTTGCCTGATTTTTCCTGCACAAATTGATGATTCTGCTGACAGTTTTGAAACCAATCTGCTGCTTTTCCTTTGATCTCACATTATTCTTTCTGTCCTGCTCAAGACCATTTTGTAAGCTAGCTGGAGGTATTTTTCATGATTATAGTACTGGCATTGCCTTTGAGCAGTCTTCAGATATTTGCTAAAAGGTTGTTTACCTTGAACCATTCCAGCCCTTTCTTCTCTTTCTATTCCCTCCCTCCCCTGCTCCAACTTTGCTAAAGTCAAACAATATATTTCCTAAAAAGCAGGTAGAGAAGCAGTTTGTATTGTATGAATGTATAGGTGCAATGCACATATGCATGTATGCGTAGTGCACACACAGAGTATCTATTAATATATGTGTACATATGTATGCATACGCAGAGCACCGCAGAAGAGCTCCAAATGCAGTGCAGCCTCTAGATGCTACTGCATAGAAACAACCAGCCCCTCTTTCAAAATCTCTTTTTTTTGAAAGTTTGGACGTGCTCATTGTGGAGAGCTGGCCCCATTATGGAGCTTGCCCTTTTCCATTGATTACATGGCACCAAAATGTAGAATTGAATGCAAGTCTAGGTTCATGCTGAGAAAACCCTGCTAGCCTCAGGGAGAAAGAATTAGTTGGTTTTGGAATTTTAATTTGGTCCCAACTGTATTTTAGCTTTCTTTCAAAAATCTGAAAGCATAGCAATCAGGAAACCCATACTACAAAGATCCATGTCATTGACTTAAAATGTTTATTTGGAATAAATAAATGGAAGTGCAAACCACTGCAAACAACCTGGTTGCAGATTGTAGTCAAAATTATATACACACATCTACATTTTCATTTCCTTCCTCCCCAAGACAAATTATTCCTTAAGCTTCTCCTGTGGAACACATGTGTCTCTGGAATTTCAGGAGACTAAAATGTGTGGAAATGCAACATATGAAATCAGAATTACATCTGGTTATGTACTTCTTAACTCTAGTATGGCTCAGTCCCTTGCTTCCCAACAATGTTTAGATTAAACCCTCCAAGATGAAAACTGATTCTCTTTGTGTCTCTGAATTTGCAGCCATGAGAATTAAAAAAAAAAAAAAAAAAAAAAATCGCAAGACTTTTTCTCGTGTAGTCTTTTCCCGTATGGCTCTATGGATTTTTTTAATTGGTAAAATCAACTGTTATGACAGAGGCAGCATCATAAATAATAAGGAGCAATAAGCAGCAAGCTGTCCAACTAAGAGCGTCTTTCTCACGCTATTTCCTGCAGAGTCAGATTGTATGAATGCCTGCAAATATATAAACTTGGGGCAGTATTTGAACATCCCTATTACCTTTCTGAGCTTTAGATCGAGCTCTTTGATTTGTTCTCTCAAGCTCCTTAAAGCTCCTTCTCTGCCAGTTTGGATGATGTGTAGGAGTCTGTGATGAATACGCTCATTATCTAATACAAAGTGGCATAAAACACTCATGCCATGAACTCTGCCATACAGCTATACCCTCTGCAATTCTCTGATTCATGCTGTACGAGATTAATAGCATTTATGTTATTCATATATCTTGGTTGACCTTGATCTGTTTGAAACTCCCTCCTTTTTATCTCTGTCCCATACTGGGGAGGTTTTGTCCCACATTAACAATGGAACTTTTGTACTTCAAAGCACATTCCCCCCACACCCAACATCCTGAGTTTTAATTTTCCTTACATATATAATATCTGTTCCTTTCTCTTTCCCTCTCATATTCTTACCTATGTTTAATGGGCTGATGATATCTGAGAAGCTGTAAGCTTTTATTTAATTTTTTAACATAGCGTAGTAAGTTAACCCTTTGAAATCTAATTGCACAAAAATATTTAAATTCTACTGGAAGAAATAAAAACATCCTCTATGAATAAACAGCATTTGTAGCTTTTCTTTATGGCATTTGTAGGGAAAATACTGTCATTTCAGCTGTGACAATACATAAGAAAATGTGTATGTTTGGGAAAAGATGATACAGAGGTTTGAATAAGGGAAAAAAGAGGTCACATAATTTTAGATGTGAATTTTCAGAATGCTATGGTTCCTGAGTTTCTCCTTGGGCAAATTATGAAACTGAGGCATGTTCCTGCCTTTTGTGTTGCTCCTGTGCTCAGAGGGATGGTCCCCATGTGCAGATGTGGATACCACATCTGCTACCCGCTGCTACCCACTGCAGCGCATTGCTCCCTGCTCATGGTGGTGTGAAAGAAACTTTATCTGTCAGAAAATTTGGGCCGTGTAGGAAAAAAATGTCCTGCTGGAAGTAGGTGTCTGTGGTCTAATATGTTTTCTGTCAATGGGTCTTGCTTTGCTGGTTGCAGCCTCCTACCACTACTGGTGATGCATAGGTTGAGGTGGAAGCAGGAATGGGACTGGGAGCACCCGTCCCCTGCAGATGAGAAGCCATCCTTCCGTGTCCCCTGTCACAATAGTGGTGCCTTGGGGACAGTTTGCTGCTATGCTGCTGGGGAAGGAGCTCTGGATGGGCCCAACAGCTCTTGTTTGTGCTGAGTGGAGCAGGAGCAGGAGCTAACAAGGCTCTGGGCAGGATGTGCCCAGAAGAGATAGAGGGACAAGAGCAGAGTTGGACAGTGCAGTAGGGCAGGAAAATGTAGAGGAGCACAGAAACAGATGCAGAGGGAAGGCAAGGTAAGGAAAAAATCAAAAGTGGGATGTGGTGACAAGCCTGAGCATCAGTCTAGTGAAGCTAAGAACAGAGTCCCTGCATATGGTACCAGGGGACACTGCCTGTAGCACTGGTGCCAGCCTCACACCTTGAGGAGTCGTAGCTCTACTGTGTACTAAACATTTTATGTTCTTACTGTCCTTCCTGGCCATCTCCCACCATAGCTGGAAGTGGGATCCAATTCTGTCTGTGTTCCAGTCTGTTAACTGCTGTGACACCATGTCAGGTAAGTAGGAAACTCCTGCTACCGCCTCTCTCCATTTTCTTTTCCTCAGAACATGCTAAAACTGAGAGCTGTCAAAACAGGTATATGCCTGAGTCCAAAAACTGCAGCTGGCAAGGGCCATGTGATTCTTAAGCTTATAACAACTTTCCAGTCTATTTATTTACATCTCCCACCACCTTGTAGTTGGTAGCTTCTTAATTTTTAATTTTCCAGCAGCTTTCTGCAAGGCTGGATTAGAAATGTAATAGTGAAAAACACTGATCTGTAAATACATATGAACCAAGAGTTTCAGGGAGAAGCAATGTCTTTCATTCAGACACACTGATACCACTGAAAAAACAGATAACTTCCAGATACAGTGGCTCAGCTTTAGGCCATGAAATCTTGTCTTTATTTTTTTCTACAGTGGATAGGACTAATAAAAGGAATGATGTCTCCTTCCAGATTCTTCCTTACTTATGTTCCTAGACCATGAACACTCCAGCAGTGCTTATCAGTAAGTATCCGTGGCCAGAGCTGTGCTGCTTGGAGTGGTTTCTCCCTCCAACTCCCTTCCCAGCTGTTGTCTCCTCATTGTCCTGCTGCTTCCAGCCTACAGCCCCTGTACTGAGCAGCAGCAGCCCCAGGAGCAGATAGATGTCTGGCTCTGCTCTATGTCCCTAATGCTGCATTCATTCACAAGCCTGTTTGTAGGGGATTTGCTGAAGGGGAAATAAAACAATTGCATTTAATGCAGAGTAAATAGAGCAGATCCTACCAACCTTTCTTTGCGATGTATGCATATTTTTTCATGCTGTTTTACTGGGGTTTTTACAGTACATGAATTACCACGAATCAGAATTTTTAAAGCAGACAGTGCTCTAAAATGCTTACGAGTTTTCCTTACACTCATGCTGGTTTTGCCCAGTTCTGAAGAATGTTAAGATCCATCTATGGTACAAGCCATTGAACTAGCTAAGGAAGAAAAAAGGAGAGATCAAGATAATTTTTTCTAATCTCTGCTTTAATCCTGAAAAAAATCCCTGATGCTTTCTAATAGAATTCCTAAGTGATAACAACCTTATTGGTATTAGGCCCGTGGATTAACTATGCTGTACCTGTGTTAAAGGAATGCTCTGTTGACTCTGGATTTGCAGCACAGCGTATACTACTTTCATGGGATTAGAAGCCTGTATACTCTGGTCTTGTGAAATTGTTTTGCTTTCTCGGCATGTTCAAACTTCTTGAGGAAGTGAAGGACTTCCTCTATGAAGGGCTGTGCTTACTTCATTTCTTTGTGCTCCAAATACTGAGACAGCAAGTTCCTCAGGACATCTGTTCTTTGTTCACTTTGGGTTTATTTATGACATGCATCTGCCTGCCTTTTCCTCTCTGCATTCAGTACTAAGAAGAAAAAGGAAAGAAAAAAATAAAAAAGAAGAAAGAAACTCTCGGTGCTGCTACAAAACCATATCCCCTAGTCTTTATTCAGAGATAGACTGACGCTTTAAGGCATAGTTTCACACTAAATTAAGTTGTAGGGTGCAGTGCCAGGAAATGTATCTGAGCATCAGCAGAGAAAATATCCTCCCCACCACCATCCTTCTGGGCTTGGAAGGAGCTCTGCTGCAGGGTTTTTTTTTCATTTTTTGTTTTGTTTGTTCTTAGACTATAAGAAGCAAGCCACGTACCAGTATGGGCAAACATTTAAACAATTAAAAAGTTTATTTTTGTCTTTTCAAGTCTGAGTTTTTGTCTAATTTTTTCCTGTAACTTCATGTGAGAAATTCCTTGTTTCCATGCAGGCCATATGAATTCCCACCAGTGCTACAGCACTCAGATACTATTTGTAAAGTTGTGCAAAACAAATCCTTAAACAGGATGGGGCCTCAACACACTTTGAGTAGGATCAGTCTGTATTGCTGATGTCATACAGCACCACAGAGAACATAATTTGAAAAGTGGCAAAAATGTTCTGATCGTGTCTCCTGAAAAATCTGCACTTGGAAACCACAAGTTTGGGTTTTTTTCTGAAATAGACATGTAAAAACACAATTTGTGATCCCAGAGTCAATTGCTGGGGTTAAGGTCTCTCTCTCCAAGCTAAACTTGTCCCTTAAGATTCCTCTGTAGTCAGGGGTTATGGATTCATCCCACTCAAGAGGAATTCTCTGAAATAGGGATTCTTCTGTCTTTCTATGGATTCTTTTCTCCCTTCATTCAGAGGTAGCCCAAGTGGTATGCTTAGGCTAGCTGACTATATGTTACATCCTTAACATTTAAACAAATTAAATATTACCATGAGCAGACAAAGGTAATGCTCAGCTGAAAGTCACAGTACCAGAGAATGCTCAGATGATGACACTTGCAACAAACAGTTCCTCAAAACATTCCACAGCATGAAGCCACACATGGGGCTTCTTTAAAAGCTGGATGGTGCTTCGACCTTTAATACATGTGGCAGATTTTGCTTAACCAAAACTATTTCTGATTCCCAGCATAAGATAAGAAGATGCAATGGAATATTGGAGAGTGATTACGGCATTTAAATTTAATTTCCTAAAGGAGGAAATTTGTCTTATTTTCAGGTCTATTGGGAAAATAAATAATTTCAATAATTTCATTAAACTGGAGATAATTTTGATCAAAAGCCTTTCTGACATAAAGGGTGACTAAGTGCTAAGCTAGACTAGGAGGCCATGGAAATCTACCCCTAGAGGTTTGTGAATAAGATGTTAAATTTTGGGTTAATTTAGGTAAAGAAACAAGATCAATTGAAGATCTACTCTGAAGCTACAGAACTCTGGACACTGAAGTCTCCTTCCTACTGCTGCTGCAAAGGAAGGAGAGTTAAAGTAGGAATCTGTCTCATACAGAACTGGGGAATGACTGAACTTGTGACTCTTGACTTGGGGGTAATTTTTGTATTGTGCTAAGAATGTGAGAATACAGAGGTTATAACAGAAGTCTGAACAGGCACTGCATTACTGACAAGGACTGATGCAAAGCCATTTGAGTTAATGAGTTACATGGCACAAACCTGCAAACCAGGCAGCCAAGCCCAGTCTGATGTGAATTTGTGAACTTTGTAAAACGCCTTTCAGGATGAATTTAAAATAGATAAAAAATTTTTAATAAGGTTCAGGAAATACACTGAAAGGAAGTAGCAGGCAGCATGAGAAAGAAGCAATGATATGATGCTGTGTCTTTCTGTGCACATGTTTGCACATCCCTGCCACTGTATCCCCTATAACCATCTGCATTTGTTGCCTGCCTTGTTTGGGATCTGGACAGGGGCTGTATTTTTAGCTTGACTTCAAACATTGTCAGTGCTTGGCTCGTTGTCTGAGACAGGCTCTTGCCATTTCTAATATTCATTGTTTGGGACTGAAAAGCCTTATATAGCTTTGAGTTGGGAGATTATGTATTCTGCTTCTACAGTCACAGGAACCACCTGATTTACATCCATTTGGTGTTAAAGATTTAGGTAAAGCCTTCGAAAACCTTTTAGTGTTGAGTAGAAACTGGGAAACTTTTGCAACTGGTATCACAGTTCACAATTTCACTATACCTTGTTTCGTTTATAAGTTCCTTTTAAGAGTGGATCCAGTCTGGTATTTGAGATGGAGCTGTTGTGATAAGGGCTGTGACTTTACCTGGAAACACCAGTTCCTCTCTGCTTACCATAGAGGGAGCCTAGAGGACCAGTTTGAATTACATATTCATCTTTCTGACTGCTGACGTTAGATTAGAGGAATTTATGGCTTTGCCAGTAGTGAAATCAAACCATGCAGAGAGAAAGTGCCAGAAAGCAGATCCACAGAAGTCAGTTCAGAGTGGAAAAAACTTTACTAACTTTTAGGAATTACTAATGAGATCGTGTGGTTTAGGGACTACTTCTGAAAATGAAACTGAGATTCCAGAGAAATGCCTACTGCTGTTTGGGATCACAGCTAGGAAACAACCTCCAGAGCTTAATGCACCTTACTGCATCTGTTCTCATACAGGCCAGTAGAACATGGGAGCCAAGGTTAAAATATTCTCTGGATATGTCAGAAATATGAGGCCTTTCTTTCCCCTTTTAACTGCCACTTGTGTGAAATGGCTGCTTTAATAGCAGTCATCCAAAACAGGGTTCTTGGCTATGCATTCCACTTGGCGGGATGTGTACTGTGGTTCAGAATTCAGTGCCTACTTTGTTTATAGAGATGTAGAAAGGTATGGCACAAAAAGAACTCCCAGGCTAGCCTTTGCAGGCAGAGGAATTCATCTATGAATTGCCTGTCATGACATGGGAATTAAGTGCCAGCTTGCTTGACACCATCAACACTTAGGCTGTTGTGGATGTGCTCAGGAGAAAGATACTTAGGTACCAAAGAACATTTAACTAAAAAAACTATTGAAACAGTTGAGAACCTCCAAGGAGATGTGACACAATGGGGAGTTTAAAAATCCAAGCTTGGCTTTAGAGATGCAGAACAGCAGTGTCCTGGTAGCTGCTCTGTATGGCCACATAGAACTTAGCCCAGGGTCACTTTTTGAGTCCTTACCAGAGTTCACTTGTTCATTACTACCCGCAATGAATTAGGGGCTGTAGGCTCTAGAGGACTGAGATTAGCTCAGTTGGTTAAAAAACTTGGTTGTAATAATGCCAAGGTCATGGGTTCAATCCCCTATGTGGGCCATTGACATAAGAGTTGGACTCGATGATCCTTGTGGGTCCCTTCCAACTCAGAATAGTCTGTGATTCTGTGACTTCCAGTTCCTAAGTAACAGATTCCACCATCTCGGTCTATGCCAGCCTTGGGCAAGTGAGTTGTTTTGTTGTGTTTTTGTTACCTGAGTTAGGAACTTTTCTACCTGTACTGTAGTACCATTTCTAACCGTGCAGGGGATAGATCCCATAGCTTTTCTGGACTTTCTCTTAGCCTCTAAAACTCAAAACCTGGTATTTAAAACTTGCAGGCTAAAAGAACCAGAAATTACAAGAACTGTCTAAGGTAACACCATTGATTTGCCTGTTTGGGCAATGGAAAGAGCAAGAATCACCTGCAGAAAGAAGGTACTTTGGCTGAGGTGCCTCTGTTCTTCCTCTGGGCTGAGATGTCTGGGACACCTCAGAAGTGTTTGGGTGCATACCTTCTCCTGTGCCACTACCACAAATGGGACTTTTCCCATAGAATTGGTGGAAATGGATCATTCTTACAAACATTTATTTTCAGAGAAGCCAGGAGCAAAGCTGTGCTCACCTGTTGTAAAAAGAATTTTCTTGGAGAGAGTGTGAATTTGCACATGGGCTTGATATAGATGTTTTTGAAACAATATCATCTAATCAAGTGTTTTGATAACAGTTGTTTCATAAATCCTGTCATGTTATACAATGCTACTGGTCTTATGTGTTTACTTTCAATTTTTGTTGTTGGCTCTATTTATTACCTTTTATTACAGTTCATCACACAGGTTATTTTTAAGTCCTGTTGTGAGAAAGAGGAACTCCAATATATGGAATAACCTAGATAAATAAATTGAAAGTAGTTGAAAGATTCTATGAGCAGAAATGCCTTATTTGAGTTTCTTATGTGGGAGTATTTACTTGTGAAAGACAGGATATTGATGATCAAACATGCAATTAACTGAAAGGTTTCTATGTCTTTGTATTAAAAGAAAGTATATTGCATAAAAGCTCTGGTAGTTTATTTTTTAACTCTTTTTCACTCCTCTAAATGAATGAATACATATGTTTCATTGTACTTTACCATAAGTTGACTAAATGTAGTCACACATTTGTTAAAGGAAGAAGATCAGCTTTCAATGACTTAGAGAATTGCTGATATAAGTTGCTTCATCTGTGCAAGCTAATCTGTCCATTTGTTGCATCTGGTTCATTTCTATATTTTAGTCACAGGGTCATTGAGAACATCCTATCAGATCTCCTATGTAATGCAGCCCATAGGTCAGCTAGCAGTTTTGAGTCAAGCCTATATTGTGTACAGGAGTTAGAAAATGTCTTAAAAGACATCTCATTTACTTATAAAGACTGATGGAAGAACGTACTGCCTTAATACTACCACTCTGTCACATTTCAGAAATGCTTTTATGTTATCATCATCCCTCTCTGCCAGCCATTCTAGTGCACCTGTTTCTTTTGTTTCTTTTTTTTTTTTTTTTTTAGTTTTCCCCCCCCAGCCTCCTCACAAGTGTCTGCATTCACAGTTTTTGTGTGTCTGTCTGTATTTTACTCTGTCACCTGACACCCTGTTTCTTTGCTGGGATGTACCTCTGCAGTCCCAGTCTTTCACATTTCCTGTTCAGTTGTCATTTTTATCCTACCCTCTGTTCCCAGACACAGGGTTACCTTTGTGCTCTTGACATCTCTAGCAGATGTCTTCATCTGACCTGAGTGCTCTCCAGCACCTGTTGGCTTTCCCCAAAATCCTATTTGAAATAACCCCTTCCCTTTGCAATTCTATCAGTCTTCTTGAGTAACTTGGCTCCACTGCACTAAGTAATCCTTTCCTTGTGGGATCATTTTCCTCTTTATTCCCATTTATCCACTATTCAGGAAGAGTAATCCTCCTTTTATATATTTTTTTGCAAATATTGGCTTTTCATTGCCAAATGTTTCAAGGTTAGCGATGCAGACCAGTTCAGGATGGGATTTGTGTGGAAGTTTCAGTCTTAATGATTGTGTAGTTGTGCTTGCATAAAGGGATGCATTCTGTGCAATCCCTTGCATGAATAAACTGCATTAGTACCACACTATTGAAGCTTGGGCACAGCCTAAGATTGTAAGGTCCAACTGTGTCATAGAACTGAAATGGTTCAAGAGAGGATTTAATAACCATGAAGTCTAGAATTTAAACCAGATCCTTGATAATTAAAGCATCACCCCATGATCTAACTTCTCAGCCATATGTGAGGTACAAGATTGTGGCCATCAGCAGAGAAATGTGGATCCGTGGTGAGATACCCTTCAGTCTTGTGAGGCACAGCGTTACCCTTGATAAATGACCTCTAAGGGCAGAAGATGCTGGATGACAATTGCTGCATCTGAAGGGAGTAAATCCTCTTTTGTAGGCTCACAGATGACAAACAAAACAAGAATATGGCCCGTTGTTGATTTTCCCCAGCCTTTTTAAAGCCTATATGACAATGACTCAAGTTGATGCACCTCCTAACCACACACAACCCAAATTCTGACACCCAAAATAGCTCTGCCCTTTCTTACAGAGTGTCCTCATCTTTTGCTTTTCAAACATTTCCACCCTGATGTGAATGTCTCTGAACTCTGTCCTATGCTGCAGATTTTGAAGTGTTTTACAGAAATATTCAAGCTGGTCCCGTATAAAATTTGCCCAGATTAAGTTCATTTGCTTAGCTGAAGTACTCCCTTGCATGCTGTGTCACATCAATGATACATGCTTTTCTGCTTGGGAACTGCTGATATATGCAACAGCTTAGCACATGCAGCAAACCATTTGCTCTGTTTAAAAGTGAAGAAAACATTTCTCTCTGAACTGTGTGGTGTGAACCTTCCTTTTAAGATTTTTTGTTTTGTTTTGAAGGAAGAAAGTACATCATTCAGAAGTCCATTGAAAAATTCTCCCCACGTTTAAAATGTGACCTCTGATAAAATAAAACATATATTTTAATTTAAGAGAAGATGTCAAAGGTTTCATTTTAAAACTTATTTTTTATTAATCAGTACGGATAAAGTACAACAAGGCTTAAGATTTAGCATGGTAGTATCCAGGTGCTTTTCTGGCTCTTCTCCTTTTTTGTTCCTCCATTCACAGATCGCCTTGCTCTGTCCAAGAGTTGTGCCATTAGGCACTGGCTATATTTGACTGTTGATACTTGGTAATACATTGTATGAATGATTTTTCTGTTCATTTGCTTTACATATGGGCAAAAAAATGTTTAATAGAGTGCAAAAGTGCATAAGGGAAACACTGGAAAACACTCAGGATGGTTGTTTAATTCCTCACTGAACTTTGGCCATTTTCACTGTCTGCGTGACCACCTCTCTGTAAGAGGGGGCAGCCTGCATCACATCTGTTCAGGACCTGCAACTGCATTAACCTTGGGATTATGACATCAAGAATGGCATTTGTACAATTAAAAATGTTATCTCACAGGGCAGCCCTTGTTGCCCTCGGCCACCTTTGGGTAAATTGTGTTGTAGGAAAGGTTAAAAAAAGCTGCTGGAACTAATCCTTTTGATGAAACCTTTAACAAGTATGTCAAGCTCCTCTGATCTTGGCCCTGGCAGAGTATAGTTGTAGTTAATATCCTCGGCTCTAACTCACCATCTAAGACCTTCTTTCCTGCCGCGTGTTTTCTTCATCAGTTTGTATTTCTGCCAGTCAGTGTCACAAAGCACTTCCTGCTTCATCCCCTCCTGACGGGGTTAAGCCACGCTGATGGTCTGCAGTTGTGTGCAGCTTCATTTTTCATAGATTCTTTCTGATAACCATAACATGAACTCTGGAGTATGTGTTAGGAACTGAAAACAGGCCAAGTGTTTTGTATTAGAGCCTGTATTCCCACATTCACCAATTCTCCAAGGGTTGAAAATGCATCAGTGACATGTATGAGAAAAAAAAGGCTGGGACTAAAATCAATTTTCTCCCCTTTTGCCTACATGAAACAAAATTAAAAGCACAATGACCCTTATTCTTTTTTCATTTGCTGCTGAAATTCCTCTGCTGTCTGTGAAGCAACTCTTGTTACACCACCGTAACTGGAAGTAGAATCAACCCCGGTGTCTGCTGCAGATGTTTACACCTTAAAGAAACAGGAGTGTGCACAGTTTCTCTATCTACTAATTTTTTAAAAAATCAGTAAACATTTTACTTTATGGATGGAGCTAGACCCCAGAGCACTGCATTAACCAAAACTTGTAACTTGCTCTAAACGAACAATTTGATACTCCCTTATACATGACTGGCTTTCAATATTGTAGTGTGTATTGTCACCCTCAGCTGTCAGTTTAATGCCTGTGTTAACAAAGATCAAAGGAGAACAGAAACAAAATATAAAAATACAGCAATAAATAACCTAGCGTGCTTTCTTATCTCCAGTGAACATTTTGTATTAGGCTGGTTTATTTGTTTGGTATTACACAGTCATCTTTACTTCCGTTGAAATAAGCTGGAGTGCAAAGCCACAATAATACTTCAGATAAAATGGAAAGAGTTATTTATGCCTGTGCTATTAATAGATGTCTCTTCTTAGAAACCACCCATTTGAGGGTTTTTTCATAGCATCCGCTTTTCTCTGTGAGATATCACAACCTTTTAATTTTTAACTTGAAAAAAAAATAACGGTAATACAGACCCATGTTAAGAATTCTGCCTTCCTGGCTGTCAAAGAGATTTCCTGTGGTCTGTTTTTGTCTGTGCACTCAGCCAGTTGCACTGTATATCAGACATTTGTTTAAAAAGTAAATAGCTACAGTCATCATCAACATAAAGATTAACTCATGATGTGCAGGACTTTTCATTTTCTTAGCATCTATCCATGAGCCACCTGAAGACTCACTGAAAGGTGGACAGCCAAGGGGTTGAATACATTTGAGGGAGGGTGTTGTCATGAGAATAGCAAGCCAAGTGTCATCATCTGAATGCTAAACAGGGGTAACCATGGATTTGCTCATGTGATTTGGTCCATTTACACTGCTCAGAGAAAAGGACAAGAGGAAATGCTGGGTTCTTTCTAGCTGGGGGCAGAAGGGGACAACACCAGGCTGTGCAGGTCCCCCCACACCATTAAAATACATCAGGTTAATTTTCTAAGAACAGATTTTTCTCAGCATATTTTTTAAAAATAAGTGTGATTTCACAAGTTATTTTTCACTTTAACATGTGAAGAAAAGACTAGATTGCTCTACTCTGTTAAGAATTCAGAGGGTTGTAGAAACATTTATGGAAAGTAGGTGCCTTTAGGCCAAAGAACCTAATGACTTCTTTTTTTTCTTTTTTTGTTTTTCTTTTTTTCACCCTTTTTTTTGCCTCTGCTGCAATTTTGATAGGAGGTGCCTTGTCCTATTCTGAACATCAGATCACTGTCTGGCTCAGTCTTGCAGTTCCTGAATATTAAAAATGTTTTTTGAGGCTTGCCAAGAATGCTATATGAGTAAGTAATGCGATTTGACTTACCGAAAGGGTTCTAATGCAACATTAATTCAATGTAACAAACCTCTCACAGAGCAGTAATGCAGCTTCCTTTAAAAGTTGATGAGATACCATACGTCACAACCATAAATTGCAATGCATTAATTTTAAGCTGTCTATTTAAATTTGGGCAGTACAGAGATTACTCTGCATAATTATTTGCTTTAAGAATGAATCAGAATTTATATTTCCTGCATCAGACTGTACTTTTAAAGCAAGTGTCATTGCAGATAAGTGCCTCTGTTTGCAGTAGCAATGTATGTTAACACATCTTCCAGAAGCCACCTGTACTTGGTGATACAGAAAACAAAATACTGATAAATTACATACAAGTCCATAGGTTTTGATCAATCTTGGAAAAACAAACCTAGGGTTATACAGTAATTCTTTACACAAAAACAGATATACCAAGGCATGTTACAGAGTAATTTGGAATAGCTCATATCTCATCTAACTTTAGCTCCCCAAAGGTTAGTCTCCAGGTACATATGCATCTAGTGGATTGTGTATCCTATCTTTAAGTTGAAGGTCTAAGACAGCTGAAAAAGTTCATATTTCAAGTTGGGGTTTTTTTTTCCCCTCTCCATCTAAACATGTAGCAGCAAATGAGACAAACAGTATTTTTTTTCTGCTTAGAAATATTGCAAGAAACATAAAAGTTAATGAGCTTGGGGGAAAAAAAAGGTTTGACATGGAGTAAACCCCTCAAAGACATAGAAGAAGAGTTTCAGAATAGCACACAGTCACCTCAAGTACATTTTAGGTAGCAGTAGGTATCCTTGTATGGAAGAACAAGTAATTTGCACCTCTTGGAGTAGATATGTATCATGGAAGGGCAGACAGATAAGGAGAAAACTCATGCCCTGGTTGGACTTGGCAGCTCCCTCTTGTTCTTTCAGGAACTCTTTCCTCCAGTATTTGTTAGCCTTCCTCTTCTTGTATTATCATAATGGCAAGCGCTTAGATTTTCTCTTCATTCAAGTGTACAAGGGAAGCAACCTTTCCTAAATAATTCCCTTCTGGGAAGTAGAAAACCCAAGTGCCAGGGAAACTACCACATCTTCAGAAAATGTCCTTGAAGAGTACTCTAGATCAAGCCTAGGGAGGTGGAAGAGCATCCAGTTTTCTTTTGAAGTTTATCCGTGCCTACATGAAGACTGCAGGAATCCTGAGACCAGGGGAGATCAGGAGAGAAGGGATATACTGATTGTGCAGTGACCAAGAGACTGGGCAGGAGGTTGAGAAGATGGGGTTTAAGTTTGTGCTAGAAGTTCCCAGTGTAGCTGCCCAGCGTACAAAGTACATGAAATTCTACCCCTGTCACAACCCATGGACCATCCTGAAAAGAATATTTCAGTGATTCTCAAGCCAAAGGAAGAGAAGAAATGGAAACCTGGGACTTGAAGGTAAATGCTCTCAGAGTAATGGGAGTGCCTGGTTCTCACAGGGTTTGTGAAAGCACTTCACATTTAGGCGCCCTTCATGGGATGTGACGTTAAAGCACTTTCTTAGCTGAAACCAGTGCTGATGAAGATGCCACTGCAAGTCACTTGTTTCACATGTTAAGTAGATCAATTATTTTGGCTCTCTGACCTTCCAGTTCCAGGAATGGTCTGGGCTTTAGTTTCCCAAGCTGTATTTCTTTTTGTGCAGACCATGAACTAGATTAATTTCTCTAAGGAACAGGAATAAAGTTTGTTTTTCCTAAATTCCTGGCAAACAAGTTGATGAAATCCATATGGATGACAAAGCCTGAATGCTTGAGTACAATGTTCCTCATGTGAGCAAACACTTGTCTTTTAAAATAGACGACTTTTAGCTGTGGGGATTATATATATACATATTTGAGATCTGTTCTGTGAGCCGTCAGCTGGATTTCAAAAACATAAGACAGGACACTGACTGAAGGTGTTTTGCTTCTTCCTCCTGTTAAATATACATACTTTTCAGATAAGAGTTGCTACTTCAAATTTGCCATCATATCTTATAATTAAAGAAAAATTGTTTAAAAGGGGCTTGAAGCCTTCATTTTAAATCCTAATCCTTCTCAGCTCAAATGGCTCTTACCATTGTCCAAATCCCTTCAACACTCACATGTGTGTGCCTGTGCACGCAGACACACATTATCCTGCATCTCCTACCTTGGCCAAGCTGCAGATGATCCACCTTACTGGGATTTTGAATCAATTTCTTTTCAATATGTCCAGTGCACATCTCCATGCCCCAGCACGTCTCTAGCCACACCTTCCTGGCAGGATATCTGAGATATCCTAGAGTGCAGGCTAAGATGGGAAAGCATCTCGGGGGCAAGTGCTTTGAAAGGCTTTCTCACATGTCCCACGTGGCTCAAAGGAAAGCTCTGACCTTCCCTCTTTTCAGAAAAGAAAGGGGGTGACCAGCTTAGTTAATTAAAAAATTCTTGTTTGTGAAATGAATAGCAGTGCAATGAATTATCAGTTAGCAGGGCTTGTCTGTACGTACTGAAAATCTGTATGGTATTTTCTTACCCTTGTTTGTACATGAAAAATAGCCACTTCAGATGGTAAACCCTATGGCTATGTCACCAGCGGTGGACAATTTTCTTCTACCACTGCACCCTCTTGGGATTCCCAAAAACACTTCATGGGGGCTTTCATACCAGCCAAGTGCTTCACAATGCACAACCTTCCCTCTTTTAGTGCAGGAGCAAAGTGGCATATTTACTCATATTCCTAACTATCTTATCTCCTTACCTCCTCAAAAGACAGGAGAAGTGGCAACAGCCTTAAAGCTCCATGAGAAGTGTGCATGACTGAGAAAGTTGGGAGCTGAAAGAATTAGTGGGAGAGTGAGCAGCAAAACTGGGGGACAACAATGTGAGATGGCTACATTTGCGTGGCTCAGAGGGTGAGGATGGCATTGGTGTGTACCCCTGTAAGGAAGCTGAGTAGGGCTGGGCAGCTGCCCTTGCACTTGCAGGCTGGAGGTGGCTTCTGGCCACCCTTGGTGGCCCTACACAATAGTGCACAATCATCAGTTTATCTGCAAAATAAAGCATAAGCTTCACAGTGTACAGCCTCAGAAGCCTTTAAAATTACTTGAGAGGGGAATAAAAGCAATTAGCAAAATATGTGGTTAGAACCAAGGCAGTTTCCTATTATTTTCCTAAATGTTTATTTTGTAAGTGGAAGGAACAGCATGTAGTAAAAAAATTATTAATTGTGAAAAGTTTTCCTTGGCAAAAAGAAAGCGTTTTGAAAGCAGCAGAAGATGAAATGTCAAGGCAGCTGTTGGATTGCAGTTGCTATGGCAATCATAACACAACACTTTGATTAGTTAGGCACATGGCAGGGCTCTGGGTAAGAGTCCGGGGGTGGCGGTGGCGAAGGGCAGGTTGTTTTTTAAGGACATTTTAAAACACAGAGAAGGATCTGTCTATTTTAAAGGATAACATGTATCAAGTTTTCTCCTAAAATTCATTTGTACACACATTTTGGCACTTTAAAAAAAAAGCCCATCTTAAATTTGGTAACAGGCAGATGCTTTTTGCTAAAACAATTCTTTCAGAACAGAGGATGATTCTCTTAATATGGGGTCCAAGCCTCTTGTGTCCTTCATGTATGCATATTTACAACATCCTGTGGAACAAGGAGGACTTTTATTCCCACTTTTCTTGTGGGAACAAGAAACCAGAAAGGCTGTGGTGTGGATTCATGAGAAAAGGCAGGTGCTTTTACACTGCATCACTTAACGTGGGCACATCCACATCCAAACTACTTGCCAAGTGCACTAGGGTCACTTATGTCTTCATTTGGGCAGAGTTTTGATAGTAGCATGAAAAAAAGCATGTTGGAGACAAGGCAGAGCTTCCTCTCGTTTTACTTCTCCACTTCCCAAAAAACCAGAACTGAGCCTTAAATACTGTGTTACTGGATAGAAGTGGACAGTTCTTCCAGTCCATCTCCTCAAAGGAAGAAAGTTTTCTTCAGTTTTGAAGGAAAGACCTGGCTTCCCAATTTCATTATGGGGTTGAGAACTGATATGTCCAGATGGAATTATCATCAACATGCTGCCTTCACTGCTACCTCACTGCAAACAAGGAAATTTCAGCTCTGTATTTGTGGTTTCTCTTCAGACCTTTTGTCCATTGTGTTTATTTTGACCAGATGTGTGTGTGTGTGTGTGTGTGTGTGTGTGTGTGTGTGTGTGCAGGGACATGACACTGGGGACTGGGTTCTACAACATGTGTGCATAGCACAGTGCCTCTGAGGTGATTTGGATGCTGTAATAACACATCACCAACACAGACAGTCAAAATAATTCTACATATTGTTTCAAAATGTTGAAATATGTGAAGTACACAGAATGACACATCTCTTGTTTTTCCTTTTGTCTTTCAAAAAAAAAAAAGACAAAGATCAACTTGGATTGATTTTTGGTTGCTTTTTTTCTTGTAACATGTTTCCCCACAATACACTTCCTCACTTCTTTTAGAACTGCTGCTAATTTTTTTGCAGTGCTGTTCTGCACTCTCACAAGTCAGGGTTGTTAAAATCAATCCCGTCTTCGTTTTATTTGTGTCTCGGGTTTACTTCCTTCACAGTTCCTTTCCACTATGGCATCCCAACACCCTCATCTTGGAGAGCTCTATCCCCAGCGCAGTTCCTTGCCTGTGCAGAAACTTCTCTGGTCTGACTCCACAGATTGGCTTGCAGGACAGACATCTCAGCACAGAGCTGAAAAGCCATTTCAGGCTGAAATGTGCTGGAGCAATACAGTAATGTAAAGTAATACCTAAACAAAGCCACAAAATCTAAAAGGGAAGAGAGTTAAATCCTGTAATTTCCCTGAGCTCTGCTAATTGTGAGACCTCCAGCTCTGATAAAGGAAATTGATTTCATCAGTTGTCAGTCATCCTCCCCTTTTTTTAGTGATCAGAAGTTCACATCTCCCTGAGGCAGGGCAAAGTCCTGCTCTGCTCCACTCGTCTCTGTTGTGCTGAAAGCTTTGGCTATAGCCAAACCTTGTGTGTTAGGCAGGGAGTTTTCTTCTCTCCCTGGTGTTTTCTTTTGCTAGGATCATGCTGAGACAAGTCCTTGTCCTGACAACATCACCTGGAATTTTCTTGACAACCTTGTTCCTTCAGCCCTTCACTTATTAACTAATTAATATATCTGACTTCTAGGGCAGATTTTTTTTATGTTGGGGCTGAACTTGTTCCTGTTAAATACAGCTGTGCAGTGACATTACCATGAAAGGGTGTTGTTAAGTATAGTGGGTTGTAGAAAAATGCAGGATGATGCTGACTGCTTCTTAAAAAAAAAAAAGGGCATGCATATTTCAAATTTACATAAAATCGAATTCAAACAAGCTATATTGCTAGAAAAGTTTTTTTGTTTAACAGTACATCAGGGAATGTTTCTTGCAACCTCTCCTTCACTCTAATACAAAGCTAACCCTTAAAAAAGCTGTTGAAAGATGGAATTTTATCAGAAGGGAACTTGAAATTTTGTTGGCTGTGTATCCATCACTTCTTGCTTGTTAGGGTTTTAGTTTCATATAGATGTGTATTGACAAGCCTTGGTACTGCTCTTGGAAAAATGAGAGAGCTCTTAAAAATAATGAAAAAAGAATGAAAAAGAAAACCAGAACAGACATGTCCTTCTCTCTCTTCATTCTAAGCAAATGATTCTGGCAGTGCTTTTCCAGCTCACTGGATATGTACAGAGGAAAAAGCTGTACCAGACTATCAAACTGTCAGCACTGAACTTTATTCTCAGTAGAAATGCATAATTTTAAAATTTATTGAAGGAACATTGTGGGGGAAAAAATAAATGTTTGGGGGTCAGATGAGAGGTTTTGATTAAATGCTGAGGGGTTTTTGGTTTATTTTTTGCCTCTTTCTGCCTGCTGTATTCAGACTTGTCCATCTAAGATTTGGACACCTGCAGTAGGGCACCTGAACCCCACTCCTGCAGTCTGATGCAAGTGCTGGTACTGTGGCTCACGAGTGCTGCTTTTAATCAGTGTCCCCAGAAGAACCATGTAGTAATACGTCTTTAGGGCTTCAGGTACAAATACATGGACTTTGGAATGGGAGAATGAAAGAAGGGGAATGAAAGTATAAAGTGAGAGCTTGGGATCCACACTGACTGTGCAGTACTATTTTTCAATTTTGCACATTAATTAGATTTGGGAATGATGACCTGTGGAATTTACACCTTGTGAGGCATTCATCTGTAGTAAAACCTGTGTTCTAATCACAAAGTTCCAGTGTCTTGGAGAATCTCAAAATCTTCTATAGCTGTGTTTGCATCATGGATGTTCAGGCAAAGATGTAACTTTTATGAAAAAAAAAAAAAGAGAGAGATGAAGGAAGTAGATGATATGCTGTAGACATGGTAAACCCAGTGGGAAACTAGTAAGCCATGATAGAAGAGATGAGCGTTACCACATGGAAGGGAAATTTTGCAGAAGGATATTAGGAGTGGAAGGTGGCAGAGAGCAGACTGGGAGGAATTAGGAGTCAGGCATCTGGGTACAAAACCTCACTGGAGCCTAGCCTTGCATGAAAGCTGGGCCAGCAGAAAGCACTGACACCCTCAACACGCAAAGGAGGCTGTGCACAAGCTGGAGTCTTGTGTTCACTGTAGCAGCAAACATGGTTCCCACAAAAAAAAAAAAAAAGGAAAAAGGGAAATTGAGTGCTGCCCTTCGTGATGTACCAAAACCTGCTCTGAAAAGCCCACATACAGAGTGCTGTGCAGTGCCAGCAACAATGTTATGGCAAGAACACTGCATGTTGACCTTTCTCATCACTCCATGACCTTGATAAGTTTTATTATATTGAACACTTACTTGTATTATTTGAAACCTCTTACAAGTACTCAGTTTTCTAGAGGCATAATTACAACTTTTGCACAACAGTTCTGGGTAGATCCTGAGGCAATTATTGAGGAAATCCTGTGAAATACTATATTGTAGAAGCACTCTACTATATATTGTATGAGTTACTTATAGCATAATAACTATGGAAATATCCATAACTTGCTATTGCCTCTTCATACCTGCAGGAGGAAGGGACAGTTCTGAAGGAACAATATGGGGAAAATATTGCAGTTCCTGTCAGAACTGTCTTGCTCCACAGTAGCTATCTGAGCATTGCTCTTGACCTGAGGCAATGTCAGCAGCGCTGGAGTCCAGCTGGGACGCAGACAGTCAGAAGTCAGGGAACAGAAATGTCAGTTGTTACCACTGCTGGATGACTCTTTGCGCTGAGTTAATATTTATTAGGGTTTTTAGATACAATTGACACAGATCTAGATTGAGTAAGATGTGCTAAAAAGTAATAACCCAGAAATTAAAAGTTGCTTCCAAAATTTTTTGTTTTCATCTAAACTTTGGGATATGTGGCATAATTTCACCTCTCTGTAAGTTTGTGTGGGACTTACTGTGTATTTTAAAGGTTTTTGTTCTGCTACAAAATATTGAAGCCATGTGAAGCAAGTACAGCATGTGAGTGCAGGCAGCTTGCCGTGACTCTGCCTCTCTGGGAGTGCCACCTCTGACAGGGGAGAAGCTTGGTGTTCATTTGAAGACTGTCTGCAGGGGAAAGTAGATACTCTTAGAGGCACCCTCCAACAGTGAACCTTTCATTGCCAGTTTGTCTCTATGTTTAAACAACATTTAAGCTCTTCCGGTCTCTGTTAGTGATTCTCAGTAATTTTGTCCTATACAGGCTCTAGATTGGAAGGAGGCAGCTGTGGACATTTGATCAGACTCACATCAACTGAATTCCAACAGGCTGGCACTGTCCTGCTTTAGCACTGTCCTTCATGCATACAAATGTTCTGGCATGAAGATTTCCTAAATGACGTGGCAGAGGCTGACCAGCATGAGAACCCTGCTACTGCAGAGAATGAATAAGTGCCTTGCCTATGAGGTTCAGGCTATTTTGTTTCCTATTTAAGTTGCTGCACTGGAAATGTAATACCCAGTTAATCCTCAACAGGCGATCTCAGACGTTATAGATCCACTTATACCTTGAAATGAATTACTTCAGTATTTGGCAAATATTAAATAACATTTTTTTTGTTGACATGGAAGTGTGACCTGTAGGATGCAGCTGGTCCCAGTGTTTGGTGCTGGTCCCAGTGTCTGGTGCTGTTTGTCCTGCTGGCTGCCTCTTGCTCCCTCTGTTCTCTCGCTGTTGAGATGCAGCTGGTTTACGTCCATCACAATCAATGGAAGGACATTTCCGAGCTGGTAATTGCTGAGAGTATCCGGTGCTGATGGTTTCTGGAGCTGTCAATCCGGGTAGCAGCCTTTGGCTCCTGCTGCTTACAGTTTGACCATTTATCTCACTTTATGTACTTGAGCTGAAAGAAAGTTTTGTGCAAGCACTTGCTGCTCATTCCTTGGTATGTTTTTCTCCCCCTCACCCCCTCCCTCCTGCTCTTATTGTCAGCCATTGCAACAGCACTAAAATGTGTCAAATAAGGTGAATGCTGATGTCAAGTTCTGAGGTAATGCTTCACAGTGACTGCATTTGGAGTCAGGTTGGGACTTTGAAATAATCACTGGTTCACAATCATGGGAAAAGAAACACGATTACATTGGCTACATACTGAGTGTTGAAGGCCCAGACTGTCAAACTTTGGTCTGTAAATGCAGTTGCAGAAAATCCAGCTCAAAAGCTGGTGAATACTCTCTGTTAAGGAGACACAGAAGGTGGAAGAACAATGAAATCCGCCTGCTGCTGTAGGTGTTTTAATTACTTCATTTAAGATGATCGCCAAATAACAAAAACATTGAGTAGGATCCAGTTTGCAAAACTCTGCCTATACTGTGACTTAGGTTCCTAAAAGTCACTCAGTTTCCAGTTTTGCTTAGTCCTGTAAGCATCTAAGATACACTAAGCCTTACTAGCTAGCTGAAATCTCCTTCAGTCCCCGGTTTGATTCACCTGCAAACACTGTTGCTAGGATATGTGTGTCTGTCTGTCATCTAGAGCAGTTTGGGATGCAAGCTGAGGACAGGCACTCAGACACTGCTCAAGACTCTTGGAGACGAAAATGAAAAATGAGGTTTGATCAAACCAATGGTTACTTTCATTTGATACAGCGACACTGCCCATGTGCTGCTGATTAGCGCAGTGTGTCACACGCTGACAGAAGGAAGGAGATGTTGGGAGGTTAACACACTGACAGAAAACTGACAATGGAACAGAAATGCTATTTAGCATCTTTCTTTCATCCAAAGAGCCAGTGGAGCCCTTAGAGCTTTCAGTGAAGCCCAGCTGGACTGAGCTAAGCTGCAGCGTGTATCCCCTTCCTATTAGCATATCAGTAGATAAAATGCAAAAACTGACTTGGTAGTAGGGATCAGAATAGTAGATGTCTATCCTTTCCCCTTCAATTTCTTACTTTTTTACCAAGATATGCAGAAATTGTAATGAAAAAAGCTGCTAAAATAAAAATGTTACCCTTCCCCTTTCCCCTTTCCCCTTTGCCTTTCCCCTTTCCCCTTTGCCTTTCCCCTTTCCCCTTCCCTTTTCCCCTTTCCCCTTTCCCCTTTCTCCTTTCCCTTTCCCCTTTTCCCTTCCCCTTCCCCTTCTCCCTTCCCCTTCTCTTTCCCCCTTTCCCTTTCCCTTTCTTTCCCTTCCCCTTTCCCTTTCTTTTCCCTTACCTTTCCCTT
>JAOXXN010000001.1:48891133-48902998 GCA_026770055.1 Myrmophylax atrothorax | reverse complement strand
CTTTCCCTTCCCCTTTCCCTTTCTTTTCCCTTCCCTTTCCCTTCCTTTTCCCTTCCCTTTCCCTTCTTCCCTTCCTTTTTTTCCCTTTCCTTCCCTTCCTCCTTATCTTTCTTCTCATTCTCAGTCCTATTTCATCCTTTTGTTTCAACTGCTTTTAAATTTAACCAGTTGTGGCTCTTCATCACGAATTTCATGGCCCTGCTCTCTCCTCTGCTGATCAATGTGTGCATAGTTGTGCAGGGAGGAATACTGTCTTCCTGCTTTGGCATCCTCTTTGTTTAGCTCACCTGTTGGTCAGAGCTCTTCACATCCGTTTGCTTCTCTCAGGCTCCATGGAAACTGAGTATACCAAAGTGAGGTGACAAAGACCTCATAAAAAGATGTGTTTGCTTCCAGACAGATATTGAGAAATATCTGAAATGCAGCCATCAGGTAAGTGGAAGCAAACATCCTCCTGACTTTGCAGGGTAAAGAAAGTTCACAATAATCCCTCTTGTTTCTTATCTCATTCAAAAAACTGCAATAATGACAAAGGAACTGTAGGAACTGATCTTACCATTTGCACCAAACAACAGCAGGTGAGTTAACCCATTTGATCTCCTTGTAGAAACAGAAAAAATATAAAAAATAAGCAAACAAACAATCCCCTCCCCTCAAACCAAAAAGCCCCATAAAATTGTGCCTTTCATTTTTATTTCCTGGGTAAACTCGGGAGCAATCAAACACCAGGTGTCCATCACATTGCAGCCTTGAGGCCTAAATCCAAATATTTGAATGTTACATGAACATTGGGATGTGAATATGGCTGAAGTTCTTTGACCTCAGTGAATGAACACTGAGAACAATCATCACACAGAGCTGAAGCACATGAAGATGCTCAAAATGATAAATGACACCTTCAGAACTGACTTGAATCACTAATTCTGTAACAGATAAAGAAAAAAAAGGGGACTAGTAACAGATGAATACCGAATACAGGTTTGCTGAATTCATTTGACAATAACAACATTCCTTGCAAATGACTTTATGTGATAAGGAAATAGTTCATACACTGCAAACCTTGGACATCAACAAATATATATATCACATCAAATGAAAATAATGGCAAAGAATAATACTCAGGTTCTTGTCTCCTGTGAATGTATGAATACACTTACTATATTGACCTCTGCCTCAGAAATTTATAACCACTATTTCTGAAGCTGTTGTATCTGAGGTGAGGATGAGGAAGGGTAAGGTTCTTCAGGACTCCATTACCCTGTCTGCCAACCCCTGCCTCATGTTACCCAGTCTTTGGGAGCTATGGGACCCTACAGCTTCCCTCTACCCAAGAAATACTGTAACATAGATCAGCTACCTGCTACTGATCTTCCCACCACATCTCAAGGAGTGATTCTGGGGCAAGCCCTGTCATTTGATTACGATGAAAGTGGCTGTTCCTTATCACTTGACACAGATGCTGGTCCATCCACTCCTCCAGTTCCCATCACCCCACTATCTTGTTCAGAAGTTAAATATGCAGTAAATGAGTTTCTTGGAGAGTTATTGAGACTTGCTTGACAGTGACTTCTCAGAGAAAGCTGGGTGACCACATGCTTGGAAGAAAATTGAATTGTGTTCTCTTCAACTTCCATCTTTCTTGGAGTTAGGAGATACACTTTTCTTCTAAATGAAGCAGTACTAAGCTATAAGATTCTTGGTTAAGTTCCATAAATTTTTGCAAATAGACTTTATGTTTTGTTTGACCTATTCATGCATTTACAACTATGCCCCAAGTACAATGTGGCTCCTTCCCTCACACTGCTGATGTACAAGAAACTGAGCTGTTGCTGGAGGTGATTTCTCACCCTGCACTAAGAATAGTTTGTCTTACATATACAATTTTCAGCATTAATTCATATTAATGTTTTTGCAAACGTCTTTATTGTCCATTGTCAAAACAATGTTTCTTTCATAAAATTTGATCTTAAAATACAGTGTGCACTATACAACTTCACTGTTCTTTATCATAACACTTTACATTCCTCCTATACTGCATGGCTACTTTTCCTATTTAATGTATGCTAGAAAAAGCTGAAAAAGTAATTTATAGCAGTACTTTGAACCTCCACTCCAAGTGCTTAGACTTGCATCTAAGAAGTGTGAGCAGAGAAATAGAAAGTGTTACCTGGAAGGTACATTTGGTTTGCAAAATTCTTTAAAATTCAACTAGTAAAAAAATACTGACTCTCTGATAACTGCATTCACCAGGTACTCTTGCAGTGCACTGGGAATTGATGCACTGTCTGAAAATTATTTAAATTGAGAAAGACAAGTACACATTTAAAATGTTTTTATTGTTTAACACAAAGAACTGACTCTCTAGATTTCCCCTTCCAACATATTTACTCTTCACACAAACTGTATTCTCATTTCAATCTCTGACTGATCCCTTTGCCTTTTTTCACTTTGATTAGTAGGTGCAAAACATGTTAACCTGATCAGAGGTTTGAGAAACAGATTTTTTACATTAAAAGTATATTACAGATACTCATGGATTTTTTAAAATCAAATTTGCTTTTTCATTTTCTCTTTTTTCCCCCCACAAATATAGTTCTGAAACCCAGTAATTATTATTTCTTACCATCAGACACCTTTGCTTGAAAGAGAACATAATGTGTCATACACTAAATATTTCATTTGTTATGCCCTGAAATACAGCAACTCAGCTGCTTGACTTGAATAAATCATTAACACTATGAGTTTAAAAATAACTTGAGTAATATCCTTTCTGAGAGTATTTATGATATAGTCTAGTCAGATTGAACTCAAAACATTCCTATAGCTCTAAAAATATACATGCTCATGGTTTCTTCTGTTACAGATTGGTTATTACACTCGATACTAAAGTCTACACACTAGCAGCTCCAACTTGGAATTTTCTAATACATGTTTATCTTCTGCTCAGTTTTAGACATAATAACATTGCTTAATAACCGAGTAGTTGTGTTTGCTCTCTAAAATTCCTAGAGCATTTGCTGTCCTGTGCTATGATAACTGAAAAAATAAATAGTAGTAACATTGATTAACTCTGATGGTGACAGTTAGAATGCAATTCAGTAAAATCTTCATGAATAATTTTTCTTTACACTTTGGAGGTTTAAATCCTCTGTCTTCTTATATTTTTTTTTCCTCCTATGGACTGCTTCATCCAACATAATTGCATACCTATTTCCAGAAAACTTCCTTCAGAATTATAAAAGCTGCAGTTTCCATTATTTCATTCTGAAAAGAAAAATCAAACTAAAATTGGTATGGAAGTTTGTTTTGACTTCCCCACCCTACTCCAAGCCTCTTTGAAATATCAGAATAATTTTATGCCTGCAAACAGCATGGATGAATACAGTTAAGGTCCACCTCCATTCTTATAAGTGTTTTCAACTTCTCAGTGTAATAACTTTACACTGAGTCCTTGACTGGCAAAATAATGGGTATTATCCAGTATTTTCATTAAGATACTTCTGTTTCTCTTTTAAAAGCATTGGCAACTTTGTGAGTGAAAAAAAGAAAGGAAAAAGAAAAGTGCTTGTGGATCTTTGCTCATAGGAAGAAGCCTGGGAACTTCCATTTAAGAAAAAATTCCATGAGTATAAAGCTTTTCCCGGATGTTTAGTAGAAGGATAGCCTATGTTTAAATGGTACAGTGTACAGTCAGATCAATAAAATTCTGAGTCACTATTTGGTGAATAACGAACAACTTAAACTCTTTGAAAGTGAATTGGTCACTCCTGAGTGAAAATGATTTGCAAGCTGTTCCACCAGCAGTGGAAGTGATGAATCTACTGTGTTATAAATGTGTTTCCTATGTTCCTACTCCCTCATTGGTATTTCTAATGAAATACAGAAATAACTATAAATAGTAATTATCACTGACAATTCAACAAACTTATAAACAACCTGGGTTTCCTTTCTGCATCCCCTCTGGAGGAAGAGGTAGCTTATGATGTGTCTGATTTTGGACTTGGCACACATTTGCTGCAATCTCAGCTTTTTCTGGTTAGGACTGGAACATACACTGAGAAATAACAGTCATCTTAGAAAAGAACCGTATGAATATTCATATTTTTGTTTGGTAGAATAACAAAAGTTAATAGTGAGTGGAAAAGCAAGAACAATTCCAAAAGAAATAAATAATCCTGTAAAGACGTTTTTTGCAAAATAACCAAGCAAGCTTTTGAAAGAAAAGTTTTGGATCAATATAAAATACTTCAATTCACAATGAAAGGTATTGTTTCTAGTTTAGATAACTTCATGTACATTTATTAACTTTTTAAATTTTTTTCATGGGGTTTCTTCAATTTAAGTCACTACTTAAAATATTGATTCAAAATGGAAAAATTAGAAAAAATAATTGTAAATGTGCCAAAAAAATCCATAGGTGGTTTCCTGATAGACTTATACTGCAGATTAACATTATAATTTATATTGTGAGATTTTCTTCTTTACCGGTAGTCTTTTTAAACTCTCATGTCAACAATTGTTTGCCATCTCTATGTTTCTAGAAAATCCTGCCTTAAAAATATCCTGTTGTGTGTGCAGGACTCTCTGAAATTATAGCTGTACGTATGACTTGCTAGAAGTCTTTTCATGGAACTGTTTTGGACAGAGACAGGTGATTAATCAAAAGTGAAGTATTTCTCAGAAATTATATGAGGCTAACAAAGTTGTGAAGAAGCACATGTGGGTTTCAGAAACTGCTGATTCTGAATGTTTTCTTGCCTTGCTGATAAGCTACCAAGTGGAGTCCTGAGAAGCTGAGCCTGAAGGCTGCCAGCCTTTTATCAGGACACATGGTAGATAAAAAAAACCAACACTGTGAAATACATTATTCCCAGAGATTGATGTGCATGGTGCCACAGGGTCCAAGTGCTGCAAGTAGTGTGCACCCAGCAGTGCTGTTCAGCTTTAGCCCCTCTGGATGTGTTACTAAGTTACCTCTGAGCCCCCTGTTTTTGCATATTCCCTAAACCACTACATGCTAAACACATGCTGACCAATAAGTCCAGAAAATCCCTGGCACTTAAGAGAAAAGCTAGGATTGCAATGAAGAGCATTATTTTGCAAAACTGTCCAAATGCCAGCAGGACATTCATTGTTTAGACAAGAAAGATGGCAACACAAGGACTACCTTAAATGACCTCTCTCTCCTAAGTGGAATATTTGCTTATGTCACAGCAGAACATCAGTAGTTCTTGAAAACAAGGGGAATATCATTAATTTTAAACTGAACAGGTGCACAGGCTAATACAAGGTCAGAGTCAACAGCACTAACACTGTAAGAAAAGTTCAAACTAAAGAAATGAAGCACATAAAAGTGAGGCATCTTTCAAAGCGGGTTTTATACCCATATAGGGAATTTATACAGTGGATGTGAGCAATACATTTGGAAAGCTGCATCATTCATTACCCTATGCAAGGAAGCTCCTCCCCTTTGGTGTTAAAAATAAAGTAAAATCCTAACAGCATATGATCAAACCTGAGTTTCTAGTCTGGTCGTTGTGAAGTTTGCATTTCACAAAATCAGAAAATGATTAATCTCACTACAAAGCAGACAGTAAATAAAGGAGAAAAGGGAAAAAAAAAGTCATTGTAGAGAGAAAAGATGGACTTATTCATTTTTATAGACAGAACATAGAAAGATAGAAAGATAGTATGGTCTCTGCAAAGTAAATTTTTTGAGAGGTAACATTGACATAAAATATCTTTCTACCATTGGAGACATAGCAGTGTGTTTATCTATATTAAATGTTATTTTCTGGGAAAGTAACCCATCTGGCTTGTATTTGGTAACAAGCTTTTTTCAATGAAAATAAAGTAAATGTTTTGATGGTAAGACAACTTGTAAGTTCTAAGTAAATAACAGTTTTTTTCTCTTGGGAAAGTAATTTGAGGACCATAAGCAGTGAATCAGAAGAGTTTTGGAAGAAGACAGTGATATTCTGCTAAACAAAATTAAAATTTAATAGCAAACAAAACAGAAATTCCATCAAATAAGAACAACATTTTGGGGCGAGAAAATGGACTGCCGTAAAGTCAGGACCAGCATGGCCTGCTTGACTGAACAGAGGAGAAACAGAGAGAAGAGTGTGACCATTACAATGCAAAGCTGGAAATGAAATACAACAAAAGGATTATTGAAAAGGAACAAAATTTAGTGCAGAAGCCTCAATCATTAGTTTTCCACAAGTGCCTCCACAGGGTGTGATTACTATAATTCTCAGGCAGCCGAAGAATCAAAAGTGCAAATCAGTGGTTTGTGTATGTCCTACCAAAAACTAAGCACTTAAAAGACAAATAATTTTGTTTATGGTGTTACATTATAAAAATGTACATGGTCCAATGTAATAAAGCCACAGGTAGCTGAAACTGCCATGGAAGTTAAAAGGAACCTGTAAAAAATCCCCAAGAATACATACAAGAATACTTTCTTTCATTTATGCACATAGGATTTGGAAATTGAGTACCTTTAAAAATGTTAATGGCACATTATAGGTCACAGAGCAAAACTGCACTAGAATAGATTTTGTACCTAGCACAGCATCGCCAGCAGGTCAAGGGAGGGGATTGTCCTGCTCTGCTCTGCACTAGGGCAGCCTCACCTTGAATATTGTGTGCAGTTTTGGGCACCACATTTTTGTTATTCTACCAAACAAAAATATGAATATTCATATGGTTCTTTTCTGAGATGACTGTTATTTCTCAGTGTATGTTCCAGTCCTAATCAGGAAAAGCTGAGATTGCTGTTTCACTAGAAAAATACTAGTACTATGAAAAAGTAATAGGAAGCCCTTTTTTTGGTTTGGTTTGGTTTGGTTTGGTTTTTTAGTTATTATGTGAAGCCATTGGAACAAAACTGAAAGCTATTAAGACAAAGCAAAAAAAATCCAGCAATTACAACCAGTCCTTCTTTTCTTACTTGAAAAATATATTTTCTTAAGGATGCCTTTCTTTTTGGTACAATTCATATTGATAACTCCTTCATTTACATACCAAAAATTTTAACAGGGATATACTATTCAATTTCAATTCCAGATGTCAAAGCTTTTGTTACTTCTCTTTCTAGCCTAAAGGAAGGTTTCTATATCTAAAGGCTTGTCAAATAACAGATATTACCTCTGCCTGAAAATATTGCCCTACCTGTCTTTCTTTAATATTATCATTACAAAAAATACTACTTTAGAGAGAGATATTTTCTAGATAGTATTTTGGAGATCCTCTCTAGCTTTCTCTATAGACAATGCAGGAATGCAAGGGATACTTGTATCTTAATGTAGGCATTTCATTAAGTAATTTAAAACTAATTTGGGCAAAATGTCTATTTAAGTCTTGATCCTTGATGCCTCACCAAGTAAGCAAGTGTTCAAGCAACTCTAAAAATTTCGGTGTCATATAGTGGGAATGTCAATACAGGAAAATCTGAACCGTTGAAGTCAGAACACAACATTGATTTCATTTGATTTTAGACATAAAGCTTTTAGATTACAGAATATCCATCCACAGAAAGAATCCCAAATACCTGAACTTTATCTAAGGGCACCCTGTCACCAGTGACCCAGTAGGAGACCACCTCAGCCTCTGAGGACCTGCAGCCTCACACCGTTGTGTTGCAGCTTCCAGGCACACACTGGTGAAATCAGGGGATGAATTCAAACATGCACCCTGTGTGATTTGTCATAGTCACCAAGAAATCACTTCCTTGTGATATTTTGGGCAGACTCTCTTAAAAAAACCCACATGTTCCTCCATGCCCTGAAATTGTCTCTGTGGCAACACTGGGAAACTGCAATCTTTCAGAGGCTCTGTCTGGTTCTGTTTTCTCTCCTACTGGTGCCTGCCTGAATGCTCTGTGAAGGCAAAGGAAACTGTAGAAGGAAAGGCTGCAGAAATTAACAGGAAAGGTGAGACAATGGCACAGATAAGAGTTTCAGGTTCCCAGCTTCAAAGCAGTTCAGATAACAATGGCTAGGACATCAAGTGGTGGGAAACATTTGCCTGTCTGGCTCCATCTTTTCTGGGATCAAAAGACATGGAAAAACCTCAAAGACCCTTGAAAAGGGAGGGGACTCAGGAGAGTGCCCAGATTGTGTCAGTGAAAAAATGCTGGTGGGTTCCCTCCTCCCACATTAAAGAGGGAGTAGGCCACTCTTGACACAGAAATTGGGAGTAAAACAGGGCTTCCTTTTGACAGAGTGGAGAAAACTTGATAAATAATGCATGTTGGTACCATAGTTTGAAAAATAATTTTCCTAGTATTGCATTCCTTCTGGCGAAAAAAACAAATGCTTTGCTTTCAATTACAAATGCTTTCCTTATTACTGTAGGAGATATTCAGGCTCCAGGAAGAGAGCTCTTACAATGAGCCAAAGAGTCACTTTTGAGGGTGCATTCATAAATGATCAGTATACTTATGGTCTTACACTTTGTATGTCACCCCAAACATAATAATAATAAGATCAGGTAAACCACATTCAGACAGAATGTTTGTTTTTCCCTCAGGAGAGTCCTCCAAACACAAATATTGTGGTAATCAGATCCTCATGCCCAGTATACAGAGCATTTACTGCTTTCCCATAAATGTCTGTTGCCCATGTGCTAGCTGATAGTAATAAAACTATTGGACATAAAAACATATGAGCAAGAATAAAATAATTTGTATTGTCAGGAAGCTATCTGTCTGTTTGGGCCTGTGTTGGCTATTACAAGAATAGATGTGGTTTTCAAGGATTCAGGACTTGCTGATAGACATTTTGGCACAAACAGGGATAACAGATCACACTTCTTTCTCCAGCCTTTGTTTTAGCAATTCTCTGTTGAGAATTTTGGTAGGAATTAGTAAACCTGGATTAATTCTGTTGTCAGTGGAAAGAAACAGGTATGTTCGGAACATACTCATCATACCTTGGTTAGCTGTTTTTGCATGAGATGACTCAGCCTTGGGAGCTGTGTATGTCTTTACATTGACAACAGAGGGTGAGTCAGTTTACTGGCTGAATTTTCTTATGTTCTTTTAGTTGTCAATATGTTGACTCAATTACCTCATATATCTATGTGATATGAGATACCTGCAAATCATGACTGACAAGAAACTTTAAAATAATTGAATATTTCTAATCTTAAGAATAAAACACTGAAACCATATATTGTCATCACAAATAATCACAAATAATTAAATGGTAGCTGCAAAGAGAAAAGAAACATAGTCTCTTGTTAGTCCACTGGGAAGGGAAAATAATAGCTGCCTAACATTGTAGGGTGTATTTAGGTTAGATTTGAATAAAGCCAAGTATGATTATCAATTAAACAAGGAGCCAGTGGTGATTATGTTTTCTCTGTCCCTAGAGTTTTTTGAGAACTGTATGGCCAAACATCTGTCAGGAGCACTGAGCATTTGTCATGCATGACCTACCCCACTGCAAGAAGCAGTTGATCTTATCAGGCTCCTTGTATCCCTGTTTTTAAGGCTACATCTACACTGATAGGTTAAATGTTCCTAGGATCATTTTGTGGCATGATTCCAGCTATTACAGAGAAATGTTTATCTGTAGTATTTAAGTACCTTGGCCACCCAAAATGAAAAGGCCAGCTCCACCCTACTCAAGAGGGTCACTAGACTGTGCCAACTGCCAAACCATGCCCAGAATTTGTTCAGGAAGCTGCTAGGTGATGTATCTGTCATCCAAGGATATATGGAGACCCTCCTAGCATGTGATCAGTGCTAGTGATCAAGACAAATTGTTCAGGAACATTCCTTGGGTCAGTTTAATTTGCTAGTTTAGTTTTAATTTGTAATTCTGTGGCACAGTCTGTCCAGACCCTCATCAAAACTGTTCTCAAATTGAAAAATGAAATAAAGCTTAACGTTGTCTACATCTGAAAACTAAGTCTTCTATTGCTTATACTAGCTAGTGAAGATTGTCTGTAGCTCTCACATTTAGACTTCTATCCTTTTTTTCTCAGTAGAGGGCATCCTTAGTACAGTCACTTCAACAGTCTGTATCTGTACAGCAAGGAGTGGGGGAAAACTACATATTGCCTCCAAAGTAGACTAAACTGAGTAAACACTTGGTACATGCGCATATTTATGAGAAACACTAGGTCTTCTGGAACAATTTGGGCCAGTATTCACTTGAACAGACTTTCTCTTTTTCACCATAATAGGCAAAAAAACGAGAAATAGACTGGAAGACTTTAAAACACTTGTGAAAATGTCTTGCTTAACCTTTTCTTGGGGTAGAGAAAGAGAGCCGGTTTGAGCATAGAGTCAAAATAGCATATTTACGTTTTTGTCAGAAGAAGGAGGGGAGATTTCTCCATTTACTTTAATTAAAGTTCTCCACAAGCTCTTTTTTTCCCCTTAGGTTTGCGAGCTTGGCAGGCTTTATGTTTTTTAAAAAAAATCCAGCTTGCTCACTAGGCAAATTTTCCCATGCTTTCAAAGCTGTACTGTTTAGGCAATCAAATGTTAATCCAACCACAGTCTAGCTTTTTCTTTCTTCCCAACAGCTTGATATCTATTGCCATTACTGTTATACCCTCAGATGTAGAGTAGACAGTGATGTCGCTGTCCAGCACGTAAGTGGTAACGAACTGCAGCATAAATAATTAATTGATAACATGCATGTGTTCCTCACCCCCCGAGCATGTGCAGGGGTAAGCCAGCTGCAAATGATTTATTCAACGTACCAAAGCTATACTAAATCAAGCCAAACAATATTGCCTTTTTTTCATATATAAGGGTGAAGTATTTCCCACGAAGCTGGTAACTCATATCTGTTAACTTATAATCTATAGAACTAAAATGTTTTGCTTTATAACACTCTGCCAGTGGTAAGCATCAAAACAATTGAAGAGAGTCTCTAAGGAATGTGTTAGCTTAATACCTGGCAGAATGAGCATACAACTGGAAAGAAGAAGGCACATCTAAGAGAAGAGAGAGTATGAAAGTGAAAGTCTGAAAAGTTAACAGATCTTGGCCTTTGAACAGCTTTTCACTGAGTCGGATCAGCAAAGATTTACCACCATGAATATTTTTTTGAAAAGCAGACTAGTGTAAAACTTGAATTACAGCCCTTAAATCTACCTGATCTGTATTGGTCTTCATTGGTGGCCTTTACTTATACCTTTAATGTTCATCTAAGATTCTGGCCGTATCTGGCAATAGTGAAAAAAAGTACAGAGAAAATTTAAAATTGCATTGTTTCATCTTTTTCTAACAAAAGTTTCCTTTATAAAGGAGGTAACATTTCTTTATTACAAGCTAAATTTCAATGACAATAATTTTGCTATGACTGTTTTTGATGATAAACTGGAAACAGCATACAGTGATCACTACCACATGTATTTAGACTTGGATTGGCTAGACTTACATTCTCCCAGGGAATCGGGGTACTTCAACTGGATTTCATTTTTTAAAATTTATATCTCACTGAAAAATTTCCAACTTCGCTTCCAATCTATTTATTCACAAGAATTCTTAGGGTTTTCACTAACTCTTGCAGATGTTCTTTGCTAGCCTGGGTTCCACGAGCTTGGAACAAGCTCTCAGGAGAGAAAAGGCCTATTTTAAGGGATCAGACTGTTTATTCACACTGAAGTCAAAAGGACTAGCTGTATCATGTTGCAAACAACAGCAAATTATCTTCACAGATAAATTCCTTTTCATTACAAGGATAAATATGCACATACGCGCACATGCAAACAAAGACAGACATACAGACATATGCACACATATGCATGAAAACTTTGGGAGTAAATCTGAAAAAAAAATGAGGGAGAGATGAGGTTAGAAAAAATTAATGGAAAAAAAATAACCCCCTTGGGCTTAAC
>JAOXXN010000001.1:48868724-48882129 GCA_026770055.1 Myrmophylax atrothorax | reverse complement strand
AAAGTGAATTATTTTTGATAAATAAGTTATTCGAGGGGGGAGCAGGGGGGGGTGGGGGAGGTGGAATAGAAGATTATTTCAGCTGGAAGTGATTCTTCAGTGTGAATCAGATTTGGAAAATTTGGATTGGTGCAAAAAAAATGAGAAATAACACTAAAAAGTTACAGATTGGCTGATCTAAGTCTTTCTGGAAAAAAATAGGCAGAGGGGCTACATCTATGAATGAGATTTAGACCAATTCACAAACCAGAGGAAGTATGACTTACAGGTTCAGATAATATACGTATAAAACTAACGATCAAGTCTTTCTTTTGCCTCATTTAGTGTGTGAGCTTAAAATCTGTCCTTTAACATAGTAAAGCACATGAGTTTTTCTGTGGAAAGCTGCTCTGCTTTGCATGACAAATGGAAGCCACCAGGTCTGGAATCAAAGAATGACCTTTCTCTCATAACTGTCTGCACTATAGTTCTCTCGTTTTTTTCTTTACCCAAGCAGTGCCACCAAAAGAGACCTGGGGATCCTGCTCGATGGCAAATTGAACATGAGTCAGCAGTACCCTGGCAGCCAGGAGGGTCAACTATGTCCTGAGGGGCATCAGGCAAAGCATCGCCAGCTGGTCGAGGGAGGGGATTGTTCCGCCCTGCTCTGCACTAGGGCGGCCTCACCTTGAATATTGTGTGCAGTTTTGGGCACTTCAATATAAGAAAGAGATTAACCTCTTAGAGAGTGTCCAAAGGTGGGCAACAAAGATGGTGAAGGGCCTTGAGGGGAAGCCATATGAGGAGTGGCTGAGGGCACTTGGTCTGTTCAGCCTCGAGAAGAGGAGACTGAGGGGTGACCTCATTGCAATTACAACTTCCTTGTGATGGGAAGCAGAGGGGCGGGCACTGATGTCTTCTCTGTGGTGACCAGTAAGAGGACCTCAGGGAATGGGCTGAAGTTGTGTCAGGGGAGGTTTAGGTTGGATATTAGAAAAAGTTTGTTCACTCAGAGGGGGGTTGAGCCTAGAACAGGCTCCCTAGGGAAGTGGTCACAGCACCAAGCCTGCCATAGTTCAAGTGTTTAGATGATACTCTCAGGTACATGATATGACCCTTGGGGATGGTTCTATGCAGGACTATGAGTTGGACTCGATAGTCCTTGTAGATCCCTTCCAACTCAGCATATTCTTTGATTATGTGATTCTGTGACCTCTTTAGTGCACTTGTCCCTCTCCACTGACTACACAGCCAAGATATTACTTCCTTCTTCCTCTTTCCTGAAGTCTGCTTCATGTCTCCCATAAACCAACACATTTCTCTGCTTTTCAGAGAGGAAACATCCCCTCCCATGTGACAATCTGACTTTTATGCTCCATGGATCAAATAGCTTTAGAATGTCACTATCATGTCAGCCTACCATCTTATCATGATGATATCGCAGCCCAATACTGTAGCAGGACATCATGAAGTTTCACACAAATTGTGAAGTTTTGGCGTCTTGGGTGTGTGCTTGCATATATGGCGGTACACATGCACATGTGTGTGCATACTCATACTGCCCCAGTGATTTAGAAACAGACACAGCTCTTACCTGTGCTATCACAACACTGGAATATTGTGTGTTGAATGGGCCTGAAATACAATTAAAGTACTGGGTTTCAAGGAATAAGTTAGGAAATGTTTTAAAAAACAAGGGTGTGGAATGATGACTTCTGGGAAAGGTCCAGTTTCAAACAAAGACATTTGGAGCTATTTGAGATGTCCACTTGGTGCTGGCAAACACAGCCCACAGCCTATGGAGGAGCTGTGTTTGGCATGGAAGCCAGGAACCCACTTGGCTATCCCATGGTGACTATAGTCACAACAGGGACATGTGTTTAAGCAATTGTATCATACACTTACTCATTAATCATAGGTTTGCACATTTTCTTTAAGGAATTTATTTCAAAATGTGGTTTGTTGGGTTTTTTCCCCCCTTCCTTTTCTAGATAGCTATTTAAGAAATTATGATATCCTTACTGAAAATGAGTAGCAATTTGCATTATGAGTAGACATCAGTTTTAGTGTTATTTGCCCAGGTGACAACTTTGCTGATGAATGTGAGGAAGGTAAAACCAGTCAAAAAATAAATATATGAGAAAGGGGAACTGTTTCTAATAATAACCATTAATTTGAATTCTTTTTATTTGGAGAGTAATTACTTCCTTTTTTCTTTTCTTTTTTTTTTTTAAAAAAAAAGGAAAAAAAATGAATTGGGAATCAGCTAAATCTTTCTGCAACCTGGTTTTTAAATTAATCACTGCTTTGGGTTCTCCAGTGTTATAAATTAGAGAAAAAAAAATCATCCTTGCCTCACAAAACCACATTTTCTTTAATTTAGTGGCTGCTTTCCAAAGCAGGAAGTTAAGAAAATAAAGCAACTTTATACCCAGAGTAAGATAAATAGTAATGTCCTAAGAGGCAAGGCTATTTACACTCCCTTTGTATTTTTATTTCCTCCTCTGTCCTCTTCCCCATTCCACTGATTGTAGTTAAAATCATAGCTTCTGCAGTAATTTTACGTTTCTTTTCCAGTGCTAATGATGTTCTATCCCGTACACAAATTATAATGGTGTGGTTGTTAGTGTAGGCAAGCTAAAAAGAACAATTAACACTGTAATCTCTGCAATTTAAACCTGCTCTTTGTAGCTGGGTCATTATAATGAAATAGAGGATGCTTTTGGAAATGTTTTATCATTAATAGAGTCCTGATGCTCCAAAATGCTTCTAACAATTACATTGCTCTGCAAAAATAGCCATCTTTCTGAATGTTGGTCCACTTCTTGGAGGAAGAGGAGATGACCTGGTTTTCAGCTGGGTAGGAGACACACAACATTTACATTTACTCTTTATTCAGCCTGTATAGAGAAATACATGCTTAGGGTGCTTGGCTTGTCTTCTGGAGCTCTTCACAGGCACATATACCTCTTCACTGAGAGCAGAGGGAAGCATGTTGCATCATCTGTCAGGACTGTGTTGCTTACTCATGGTGATACACATCAGGTGTAGGCACATACGCCCTAGAGCTGGATGCTTAAATTAGCCACCCTAGACCTGGATGTGGGCTATTATATAAAAGTGATGTTATCATTGTCAGCAGCAGCAGCTTAGTAAAGGAAAACCTGGAAATAATTCTGGCACACAGGCTGGGATTGGATAAGGGACAAAGAGAGGTAAAGTTTCAGGGGCACTCTTGTCCTCAGAGACTGTGTCTACACAGCAAAAGGTGGTTGTTCCAGCTGATGCAAAATAGCCATGCCACTGCAGCCAGGGCTATAGCAGTGGTGGGCTGGTGGGAGCAATCCCTGAGTTGTGTCTTCCCAGGATGGCTCACAAGTCTGGTATCACAGAGAACCAGTCACTTTATTTCAAAAGAAAGCCAGCAGCTAATTAGTGCTTATGAATTATCTTACTTATGATAATCGGGAGTATATGGGGGCATGCCAAGGTTGTCTCGCAGTGTAAGAATTTTATTTCTTTTCCCCTAAATTATTATGCAATATATCCTAAATTATTTCCCTGTATGAATAATATTCTGGCCATGGTGGAGTCCTCTTAAGACACCTGTCCTTGACTGACTAACTGTAGGTGCACTTTGGGCACTGTAGTCCTTCAATGAATTTAATTATGAGGGCAGTAACACTGTGGTATTGTTCGTATGTGGCGCTGGGCAAGAATTTTGTCCTGAAACCCATAAATACGAAATGCACTCATAAAAAACAGCAACAGAATTATTCTGCTATCTTTAACTCATATCTTTAGGTACTTATGAGTCACTATAAGCAAATGGAAAGAAACAAATTGAAACAATGCAGAGTTAATTGGCAAGGCTTTTTTGGGATGAGTAAATGTTCTTTCATACAAATCCAAACAGTCCTAGACACAGTGAAGGCTGATCCCTCTTTAGGATGTACAGGCGACATAGGCAAACTGTGCAGTCTGAGGCTGCCTCATCACTCTCCTTCAAAGGTGAAAGAGGTGGTAGAGTTAAATCACTCAGAATACCTGAGCTCCAGTAAGAAAAAGCGTTGTCCAGCATCGAATGACATAAAGAAAAGATGATACAAACCAGTGAAACATACCTTTATCCATCTCTTCTCTAAAATCAACGACTAGTTTGAGTATAGCTCAGTCATACCTAGAGCTTTTCCAAATTGGTGATGTATATAAGAGCTGTCTGGCAGATGTGGAATAAATCCAAGACAAATGCAGAACATGCTGAACGGGCTGCACATGCAACACAAGGGGCAGTGCTTGTGCTGCCTGTCAGCTGCTGCTCCCTGGAGGTGTGAGGGGAAGGTGGTTGACCAGACAGGACACCACGGTGGAGATGGGACCAAGCTGTTGTTCACCAAGATGTTGACTCGAGGTACAAATCTTTTGATCTGTGCCAGGGCTACCAAGCATCCAAAAGACAAGAATAAAACAAACTATAAATGTATCACAATACACCTAGAGGGAGCTTTTCAGCAGGAAGGAGAAGGGGTGGTGGAGATGCACATTCAGAAAAATTTGAAAAAGCTTGCTACGTGCTAGATTGCATGGAGTGACACGAAACAGATCTCAACTCTTCTTGGTGTTTTTGAGGCTAGAACAGTTCTTTTTTAAAAAAATGGTAGGTTTTCTAGAGCTTCTAAGTCATTAAAAGTGATCAAAGTAACAGTTTGTTTGCTAATGAAGTGCTCTAGAACAGAGCAGTGATTCGTAATTGCGAAATGGGTAGTACTCAGCCGAGCTTTCTGATTGGCTTCAGGGAACTTGAATGCATGGCCTTATTTCGCTGCAAAGCCCTGGCAGACTTTGCACATTAAAATTCTAAACTGTCTAAGTAGGTGTGAAACTAATTTTGTGTTTATTTTTTAAAAACCACCTATGATCATTTAGGGCCATCCACTTCACTTTGGGAGGCCCTTACCTAGCTGCAGGTGGGCCCTAGGAGACAATAAAGCCCACTTCAGAGAGGATAATTTCTTGAATATCATAACCTGAATATTTATAGCTTCTGGAATCATTGTAGCTACTTATCCGTGTTTCCAGCCACAACTTTTCTTAATAAGAAGGGCTTTGAAAAACTTGCTAAATCGGGACATAAAAGGAAACAGAAGTTTTCCTAGTGCAGTGGAATTTTTTGAAAGTCACATAGTAACTTTATTGATGAAACAAGGAAGAAAGCACTTTTCCACCAGACTTGCAGAGCTTATTTACAAAACATGAGATTTTTTTTTATTAATGTGTAGGCAAGCCCAAGTCATAACAAGGTTTCCTGCAGCATGAGGACACTTACGTGGCTAGTCATTTAATCAGTGAGTTATCTTACTCCTTTGCTTGTGGCGTTTTAATATGTTTATGAGATATGAACCTTGGGAAGGAAAAAAGCTTTCAAAGACAAATGAAAGAAATTAAAGATTTTTTTTAATTTTAAAGTTTTATTTTACATGTGAAAATGTGTGATACATCCTATTTACAGAAATGTGAAAAATGTTTGCAAATCAACTTGTGAATCTATAATTCATATCATCACTGACTCTATTTCTCAGTTCATTTAGGCATTGACAGAGACAAGCTCTAAGTTACCAAAATTGGTCAGGGAAGTCCAGCAAGGACTGAAATCACATGGGTTGACTGGGGTTCACCCACAGATTCAGACACATGATTTTGGGTATCTAAATAAAAGTGTCAGTATTTAAACTAGAGAGTGACACTTCTTTACCTGTCAGTGGGGAAGTGGAGAGCTAGGGCAGATCTGTTGTCATGCGAGGTGCCCGAAGATCTTCCACCAGATTCCTTATGGTGCCTCAGAGAGTTTCAGGTCCCCTGTAGGTGGGTCCTGTGCCTACATATCAGCCCCATGTAGATGATCTCAAGTGCCACAGCTATGTTAGACAACAGAAGTGCACTTTAATTGTTCGAATCCAGAGCTGCATTGAAGCTTTAGTTGTCTTTCATAAGTACTCTGCAGTATGCACATAATATGTGATCTTTTCTTCTGCTATTGTGTATTCTTCTCTGTATTACCTCTCAGTGATGCTGTTCAGTGATTTTTGAGAGGTTAGACCCTCGCTTTGCTATCTTTTCCACCACCTACATAGTGGCTGCATGTAGCTCTGAAAGACAGAAACTCTAGGCTTAGCAACAGTCTCAAGTAGACATATTGAGGGAGCACATTAATGGTCAGCATGTAGTTTAGTGCAGAAGCATAAACACACACATACACATGACACACCTTACTGACACGTATTGGAAGAGGTGTGGCTGATGACTAATTTATTCCTAGTATTTATTTATATATTTCTTAGAGTACAAATTTCTGAAGATGAAGGGACAGATAGGATGTAGGTACTAAGCAGTTGTGTGCCCCATCTTCACATGGATGACACTACAACTACGTGAAAGACTGCAGATAAAAGTCAGTGTCACTAACTAAACTTTTAGAAACAGAGTCAGATTTTTGAAAATCCTGCAGACAATAACTTCTCTGTCCTCTGCAGGGCCGGTAGGCTGAGAAGTACTTTTGCAAATGTGGCCCTTAGTTGTGAGGTACAAAAGATGCCACCACTACCAAATGGGGTGACTTTAGCTGCTGAATGAGGTTTCAAACTTAGTGCTAGTGGGAATAAGTCATTTGGGGAAGCTGTAATGCCTTATTGTGAATGATGGGAGCCAGGAAGCATTCCACTTCTATGAAAGTATTATTACTATGTATGCTTAATACACTACTATGTATGTTAGGGTTTATAACATGCTTGTGTTATTGCTATGCTTGCAAGTGTAGGGAATAAAAGCTAAAGCATCATTTTCCCACCATGTATTTTCCCTCTAAATCAGGACTAGTAACTGTAAATGCATTAAAACAGTGAGTCAGGAATGCCATTCTCTGTCCTGTGAGTAAAAAATTGCTCTGGAGACAGTCAGTTCAACAGCTTTTACCATAGGATATTAAAAACCCAAGAAACTTTCTTTCAGAACATGGGGAGTTCTCTCCTTTAAGGCAAATCTTGCAAATAATCAACTGTGAGCCAGATCCCACTGCCTTTGTATCCAGAAGGAGAAGGCTTTGGTTCTTTAATTAAGCACTCCGAGTCTTTTTTTTTTTTTCCTGCAGTGCTGGAAAAATAAAATAAAAAGACTGATTGATTATAACAACAAGCTGAACACCAGATGTCTTGTGAATATATGGCTTCCCCAGCCCACACCCATGTGCATGTAAGAGAAAAAGAAAAAACAAAGGACTGTTTATAATTGTCAGAATATTAAAACCTTTGCTTATTCAATGTTCTTTCTTCGCTGGCCTGTTCATGTAGCCAAAAAATTCATTTATGACATAGACCATTCATTGCTTGAGTTTTGCTTTCCAAACTTGGTAGAAGTATTTCATGACCAAAGTCAGATGTCTCTCTTTATGTAAATTTTGATAATTTGGAGGCTATCTTTAAACCAATTCCTGAAACCGCAGGCCACAATAATTCACTTGGTTTCATGCACTCTGCTCAGTCCCATCAAGACAAATTGCTGGGTTCAGTGTCCTTTGCCAAAGGAAAGGAACATTCCCTTCTCCTGTTACATAACACTGAGACACTTGAGCGAGAGAGACAGGAACAAAAGCTTGCTGACTAGCAGGTACTCTGCAGCTTTGGGGCTTTCTGCAACTCTTTAGAGTATCTTTTAGGGAAATCTAAATACTGTTAGGCTACAGATTTGTGAATGCAGCTATTGCTAGTGCATCAGCCTTTCCCTAAAAGACAGGCTGTGGACCAAAGCTTTCATACAAAAACTTCTGTTTGGTTTGAAGGATTTTTTGTTCCAGCAACGCAAGAGTTGGTCCAAGAACACATAAAAAATTGTCCATCATACAGCTTTATGGTTTCTATAAAAATCTAAAGTTATTTTTGCAGAGTTGTCAAAAAGCAAAATCCTTCTTGGGATTCACTTCCACCTTTAACTCCTTGGATGACAAGGTACCTGAAACTGAATTTTTATTGTTTCACATAATTTAATAGAGTTCCAAAATATACTTCAGATTTCACAGGTTGGTTTGAATCTGGTGCAGCCGTACTTTAAAGACAGAGATCAAAACTGGGGAGCAAACATTAGCTTCCCTTCACAAGACTTAGCCTGAATCCATGTTTTGCATGTGCTACACTTTGCTACAAATGAAATGAGAAATTCCATGACTGTTTTATTTAAATTGTGAGATAGCTAAGAAAGTGTCACATAAAATCCTGTGCTTTTCTGTTTCAACTGCTCCTCAGCAGTTTTATAATCTGTATAATTAAAATGAGATAATTGCCTCAGTATTTGCCCTAATTTAAATACATATATATATGTGCATGAGTTTAGTTGCTGAGAGGAGTGAGGCTTAGGCCATTGCATGCTGAAGAGCATGTCCATATGTCTTGCTCATTCCTTCTCTGTAATAATTTTTAAACTAGTTGCTATGTGGCAACCAAAACTAATAAACAGGAGGTCTCAGGAACCCAAACTTCCTACACATTTTCTGTAAACTGATGTCTGCGGAGGCAAGAGAGGCCCAGTAAGGGCTCCTACTGAACGAAAAGATATCATAATCCATCTCTGTAAGATCTGAAGGGATTTCAGGTGACCAGTTTGCACACATTGTTGGTTGCAGGGCAGCACATGCTGCTGCTTTCCTGACCAAAGATCTGGGGGACTCAGGGGACTGTGGAGGGACACATGTAGTGGAAAAGCATGAGGAAAAACAGCTAGTTCATCCCACTGCTCAGTAAACAAATTATGTATATATCTGTACATATATAGCATGATTAAAAGTCAGAATAAATTTCATATGTTCCACTGAGGGAAGAGAGAACTGATCTCAAGTTTGTAATAGCCAGTTGAGGATCTTGGGGTTTTCCTAGGCAGTATTTAACCAAAAAAGGAGAAAAAGGGAAAATAGAGAATTTAGATCGTAAGTTTGTTGTTTCTGGGACTTAAATATTTTATTAGTTTACTAGACTTCCCAGACTAGACTCTAATTCTTCATTCTAATGGAGAGATCAGCACATTTTTTCTGGTGTAGATATAAAGACAATATTCTGTCAGCATATTTATTCTCATTTAGACCATCAAATACACACTAAATTTCCTCCTCAATCTTTAAGCAGATATGTTTGATAATACATAGATTTTATCACTTAAAGTTTATCACTTTTCCACTTAAAATATAAGCACCAGGATTGACTTTTACAAAAAAGATTTTAGAATTTCTAATTCTCCAAAAGGGAAATCAGGTTATGCTGTAGTCTAGAGAAAATATAGTGTATTTTTTGTCCTTTTAATATCAGTTTTGATTTATTGTTGTAATTTTATTTCCATTCGAGAAAGACTTGCTGGATGAATACCTAAACCAAACTTAGCACATGAATTTAGTGCAAAACTTGTGAGAATCCTGATTATCCCTAGTAATATGTGGAAACTATTATCTTCTGCTTTTTCTTCTGTATTTTCCCTCCTAGCATGAGGTCACAGATTAAAAAAAAAGACACCTTGTGAACTATGATGTGGATTAATTTTGAGCACCTCATGGCACTACACATGATCTTTCTACAAAGCCCTGTATTATAAAAATCTATAGGTAGTTATAGTGCTCTGTAATATTGCCACTGAAAATGAGATCCAAAGATTTCAGCAGCAGGCATGCTGGTGGTTAGCACAGGTCCAATTATTCAGTATCACCTCTGACAGAAGATGCCATTTCCTTTGTTCTAGTTTGAACATTTATTTCACTGTGCTCCAACTCAATTTTTGGAAGTATCTTTAAATATATAAAAATACATATATATAACTTTTGGTGTTGGGAACAAAAATAAGAAAATGCCTTCAACTGGGATAGTAGTTTTTCTATAGGCCCTCTCAGATTGTTCTGGTTTCAGTGGGAGCTGCTCATGATGCTGTTTCAAAAATCTTTGCAAAACCATTACAGAAATTTTCTCACTGCTCAAGATCCTCAAAGCTATTCAGATATCAAGCACTCAGTATTTAAAGAATATGTACCTCATTTTCCTTTGCGCAAAGAGGTGTTTCAGAGCACTGCCACACATTGTGGGAGTTAAGGTGCTATTGGAACAGAGTCCCCATGGCTCTAGGAAGCAGGTACTCTGAATGTGAATTACACTCCTGCATTTTCTGCTTGCCTGCTTTCAGACTCACATCAGAAAATCTCCTTTACAAAAAGCTAGATCTGCAGATTTTATAGCTGATTTCATTTGAACTTACACTGAAATATACCAAAATTCCTAAAGATTCCCATTTGTGTATGTAAAATGCTACTCTCAGAAAATAAATGTGGATTTAGGGAAACTGTTTATGGTAAGTAACCTCTCCAAAACTGGAGCTGCTGAATTGATTGCAATCTAAAAATATTCTGTGTAGCATTTCAGCTAGTTGTAACAAGACTGAGTGGACAGTGTAACTTTGAATAGCTGAGATCTTTTTTTGAGAGAAGAATGGAAAATACATGAAGTATCAGATGGTTTGGCAGTTAAAACAGACAGGAGACAGAAAGAGGAATCATGGTATGATAAATATACAAAGAGAAGAAATAAATCTCTGGGTTTTTTCCACACACAGCTACACTTAGATGCAACTTCTTTTTAAAAATCCACCTATGTCAAATGCATGAGGAACCTGATAATGACATTAATACTAACAAAAGAGGGAATTTGATAGCCTAAAATATGCACAGTGTGATATCAGGTTTATTTTACACAAACCAGATAGTATCTGCCAAAAATAATCCCTGCCATGGAACAGAGGGAGTATTTATTTTTGAAACACAACTCTGCTATTTATAGCTGACTTTAATACAAACTTTATTCTTCAGATATGAAATTATTTAACTTCTTATGAGGTGTAATAGCCAAAGTCACCTTTCAAAGCTGATCCTCTTCATAGAATCAGAGAATAACAGAATATGCCAGGTTGGAAGGCACGGACAAGGATCTAGTCCAGCTCCTGGCCCTGCACAGGACCAACCCCAACCTTATTGAATTCTTTAAGGAGAAACGACATTCTGGTGCCATCTGATTGTTTTAGCCCAATTTTTCCAGAAAAATAATGTTATTATGAGAAGACTAAACAGAAAATCATAAAATTTGAACCATGTTGTCCAAGTTCTATCAAATTTTGCAAGATACTAGATGTCTCAGATACAGATTTCACAGAAGTTAGAAACTTTACAGAAAAATAAGACCCAACACAGAAACTCTTTTCATAGGAAAGCAACCATAGCTTGAAGAAAAGGCAATCTACTAGCTAATCAGAATTCAGGTTCTATTTGTTGACACCAGAAGCACAATGCTCCTAAAAAAGAAAAAAAACATTGACAAAGACTGAAATGAATAACATGTTTGAGGGACGTGGTGGGGACCTGGGGCACCTGACAGTGGACACTAAAATACACAGGTAATGAATCTAGAAAAAAAATTAGGTTTTAGGTCTACTGATCATGAAACAACTCCATAGTTATGAAGTATTCTCAAGCCATAGCACCTAAGAAAGGAAAATAAAGAAACCAACACATGAATAGCAGATACATACAAAACATACACATAGATAATTTGAGTAAGTCAATACCAATTAAACAAAAGGGATGAAAACCACTGCGTTATTATTACGACTGGATAGCTTTAACTACCTTGGTTGCATGCAATATAGCAACATAGATTTGTGCTGAGATGCCTAAACAAAAGACAGAGCATATCTCTTTTCATCAAAATGTCCAAGTAATATGATAAACATTAAAATACAAAGTAGAAAAAACTGTCACCATTTATTCTTCATACAAATAGAAATTACTCGTACATGTGGACTGTAAGTACACCTGCATCCTCTCAAAGGCCTGGATTTCAAAGTAGGTTTCAATTTTTGCGCCCTTCCTCTAAGAAGAAAATATCATTGGAAGATGTAAAGGAGTCCAATAAAATAAGAAACAGAATAACTGACATCCCCCAAATTCTAGAGCAGATACAAATTATTGTTGACTCATGTTGTAAATTGCCTGTCCACTACAAGCTTTCAGAGTAATGCAACAAGGAAAAAAATGGTTTTCAATCACTGCCATCCATCAGCTTGGTAAACAAGTAAAATGTATACTCTGCCATCTGCTAGCTATTAGTCTGTGTAATCATAAAATATCATGTAATGTAATCATAAAACACACTATTATTACCTACTCTTTCAATTTATAAGCAAATATTTCTATCTGTCAAATGATTTTATGCTAGCATGAGACTTGAACCTTTTGCACTGCTTACCATCAATCTAGTCGCCAACCTCAGATAACTCTGTCTCCTTTATGGTCCTCCTACGTTTGGGAAATGCTCAACATGGCAGTACTCTCTTTGATCCCAGAAGAAATCACATGAAAAGAAGGGTCAGTAAATGATCCAGCTGTCAAGGACCTGAACAGTTTAACACCAATGGCTATAGAATCGCTGCCCTTGGTCAGACTGACTTAGATGCTGCCAAGAAAGATGAATTCTCAGATCTCAGACTATTTTTTTCTGAACCATATTCTATTTACCCCTGATACTCATCTTTAAACATATTTGTATGACAAAGAACCGTAGAAAATTTACAGTTTTCGCAAATTACATCTTTTAAAGATACAGTGAAAAGAGTCAGAGGAATAGTGCTTTTTTTTTCATAGACTGCCAACCAAAACTATCCATTAGAAATCGAGCACATTAACAAGCAACCCTGTGCAGGAAAATCGGTAACATTTTTCAGTGTATTGTATATTCATGTACTACTACAATATGCTTAAGAAATGGTACTGGTCTTATTCCTAGAAATTTCTTAATAAACCAAAAAGTCATCACATAAAATGACGGTCACTCTTTTCACCATCTCACAGAACTTGCCAGTTATTACACCTTCAGACCAATAGCAACAGGAGGCCCAGTTGTCTCAATCTCTGACACCTATCATTTATTAAAAACTTTTAATCTATGGCAGAAAAAAATTAGGTTTATGACAGGAAAGACTGTGCTCAAGCAGGTTCTTTTCCCGACCAGCTAAATGCCAAACCCAAAGGTAACAGCGTAAGTGCTACACAAGCCATTACTTCAGCCGTATGTGACTTCCATTTGTTCTCTGCTAACTGGAGGGTCAGAATCTGCTCCTGCAGTGACTGAAGGAAGTTGAGCAGCATACCAAGGAAACACCTGGGGTTTTGGTAGCCTACCAGGTGTCACTGTAAACTAAAATAGTAACTTTAAGATAAATCCACTGAGCGAAGATTGCCTTTGAAACTCTGAATGAATACGTGTCTCAATCTATAGAAGTATCTTATTTCTTCAGATCAGGTGTTTCAGGACCAACTTTCTTACAGCCCATCAGAAACCTCAATTTTCTCTCATGCCTT
>JAOXXN010000001.1:48848216-48863403 GCA_026770055.1 Myrmophylax atrothorax | reverse complement strand
CACAGAATTTGACCCCAAAACCAAAGCCTGGCCACAGATTTGATTTGAATTATTTGACATTGAAGTGAAGTAGGCTTTGTTTTTTCCATAGTATTTTTGGAGTAGTTGTTATAGTAATAATAAAAATAGGATATTCTTTTATGGAATATGAAGGAAAATATTTAGAAACACTTCTGAAAAATGGTAACAACCTGTGGTGTTGTACCATCTACTAAAAAGTGCCATTTTCCTGTGATGTATTGGAACCATTATGTTTGAGATAGAATGGCTTTGTGGTGCCAGATAACTCAAAAATTCACCTCAACAACAGTTAACAAGTGGGTTGAGTCTCATTAAAAAGCAAACCTGTCTGGTCTGCTTTGGTTTAAGCAATCCTGTAAACCCACTACACACTGTGGCTAACTTCCTGTGCTGGAAGACAGGGACAGGGAGCTGAATGAACCTTTCATAATATAAGGAGAAATGGTCAGCAACCTGCTACACCACTTAGATACTCTCAGACCTATGGGGCTGGGTGGGATCCACCCAAGGATACTGCAGGGGATAGCAGATGTGCTCACCAAGCCACTTTCCATCATTTACCATCAGTTCAGGTTAACTGGGAAGGTGCCACTTGACTGGAAGTTAGTGAATGTGCCACCCAATTACAAGAAAGGCTGGAAGAAGCATCTGGGCAACTACAGGCCTACGACCCTGAGCTTAGTGCTGGGGAAGGTCATAGAATAGATCATCTTGAGTATCATAGTAAGCGTGTGCCGGGACAACTAGGTGTTCAGGGCCAGCCAACATTGGTTTATGAAAGGCAGGTCCTGCTTGACCAAGTTGACCTAGTTCCATGACCTGCTTAGTGGATGAAAGAAAGGCTGTGGATGTTGTCTACCTGGCCTAAAGGCCTTTGAATCCATTTCCCACTGCATTTTCTTGGAGAAACTGCGTGCTCATGACTTGAATGGGTGCATTCTTCTCTGGGTCAAAAACTGACTTGATGGCTGAGTCCAGAGAGTGGTGGTGAATGGATTCACATCCAGTTGGTGGTCATTCATGAGTGATGTTCCCACGGGCTCAGTGTTGGGGCTGGTCTTCTTTAACAACTTTATCAATGATCTGGACAAAGAGATCAGTGAGTTCGTAGATGATACCAAGGTGGGAAAAGTGTTGATCTACTGGGGAGTAGGAAGGCTCTACAAAGGGATCTGGACAGTCTGGATCAGTGAGCTGAGGCAGATTGGATGAGGTTCAATAAGACAAAGTGCTGGGTCCTGCTCTTGTATCACTACAGGATTGAGGATGGGTGGCTGGAAAGCTGCCCAGGAGAAGAGGACCTGGGAGTGCTGTTTGACAGCCATCTGAACATGAGCCAGCAGTGTGTCCAGGTGGCCAAGAAGGCCAACAGCATCCTGGCTTGTATCAGGAATAGTGTGACTGGCAGGACCAGGGCAGTGACTGTCCGCATGTAGTTGGCACTGGTAAGGCCACACCTCGAATCCTGTGCTTGGTTTTGGACCCCTCGCTACAAAGAAGACACTGTGCCTCTGAAGTGTGTCCAGAGAGGGGCAACCAAGACAGTGAAGTGGTTGGAGCACAAGTCTCATGAGGAGTGACTGAGGAGCTCAGACTGTTAAGCCTGCAGAAAAGGAGATTCAGGGGAGACCTTATTTCTCTCTACAGCTATCTTGAAAGAGGTTGTAGCAAGGTGAGGGTTGGTCTCTTCTCCCAGGTAACAGGCAACATGACAAGACCAAATGACCTCAAGTTGGACCAGGGGAGGTTTATGCTGCATAGTAGGAAAAATTTGTTCACTGAAAGGGTTGTCAAGTATTGAAATAGGATGCTCAGGGAAGTGGTTGAGCCAATAACCCTGGAGGTATTTAAAAGTTGTGTGGATGTGGCACTTAGGGACATGGATTAGTGGTGAACATAGCAGTCCTAGGTTGATGCTTGGACTTGATGATCTTGGAGGTCTTTTTTGACCTAAATGATTCAATGATTCTAACTTGTTTTTAATGCCTTGTTAATTGCCAAAACACATGGGTTAAGGAATTTGTTTTCTACTTTGTTTACAGGGAAGAAGATAAAAATAATGAAAATCTTTTAATAATAATGTCAATAAAAAGAAAAAGAAAATATTTCTCACTGACTTCAGCCCAATATACTTCTATTAGCTCTGCTGCAGCTAAGAGGATGACTGGAAAATTTTGGCTAACATTTTTTGAGATTTTCTTAATTTCCTCAATTAATTGTGACAATGATGAAAAATAAGCATTTCATTATTTAATGTACACCTAACTACATGTCTGTCAGTGAAGCAACCTAACTGCTGAGATCTCTGCTTCATGATCCTTCTAAATAATAGTCCAGTGGTGGCAGCAACATCTAGTTACTAAAAGAAGTGCCCTTAAAATATTTCAAATACTCTCATGTACTTGAAAGTGAAACACTCATTTAATAAAAGTGCAATCTTGAACAATAGAAAGTCTTAGTGATTAAAACACCTAATCCTTTGAAATATAGGTTTTTTTCTCCTTCTCTTTCTAAGTCCCCTTTGTAACCAGAAAAAACCACAACACATGAGTGAATTGTTACAGGCAGCTCAGAGATATGTACTTAAAATTCAGTGACTGGGTATCAGTGGTATTTTCAAGGACATGGGAGACCTTGAAACCACTAGAACATGTTCTTAGGCATATTCCCACTCCCCTTTTTTTCTTTTGCTCCTTCAATTTCTCCTCTTCTCAAAAAAGTGTTTGATTAAATAGAAGAGCCCTCTTGCTTTTTGAATGGTTACCTATTTAGGGCGAGAGCAGATACCTTTTATTAGAATGAGTAGTACCCTCCTCCACAAGAGTCCTTAAGATTGCAGAAAGAACTAATGGTAGTGTATTACAGTGTTCCTTCAAACTAACCATATTCTGGCCATTTAAACACAGAAAGGTCACCTATACAAGATGTTTCCACTATGTATTGCAAGTGTACAATTATCAAAGGCAGTTTGGACATCTAAAGCAGTGTCACTGCAATGAAAAGGTAATAGCATGATCTCAGCAAGCTTTTCCAGGACCCTGAAAATGGGTGTGAATAATCAGATTATGTAGAAGCATGTATGCTAGAGTGGTACAGGTACCAAAGGGAACTCATTTTGGTACATGCCAGAAGGAGGGAAATTCATCTAGTCCAAACTATAACATGGTTCAGCCATGTATACCCAATTTAGCCATGCAGATATTTGGACTAGAATTTGTAGTGTGGACTGACCTGAAAGTGTGTGGCTTGGATACATCTGGGGCAACTTGCTCCAAACACACTGTGAGTGAAGGTCACAGGTTCCCAAAGCATTGCCTTTGCTTGATCATCAATAAAAGGATAGTTCTGCATCCCCATATTTGCTGTGATCCTGTGGTTTGACATAGAAGGTAATGGAGCAAGCTTTGAGCAACAAGGTGACAGCACCCAGAGGGCATCAATCTTTGGGGAATTTGGCTGCCTGGGCTCAGGGTGGCATAGAGATGATTTATGTGTCCAACCATGACACATCTCAGTAGAACTACTTCTCCTTTTCCTCTGAGCTACTTTTAAACTTTTTTTTTAAAAAAAAAGGGTTTAAAAAATAAGCCTAGAAAATGTCCATCAGACATAAGCTTGCACTGTGTAGCTTTTGAAATTTGGACATGTGAGTCCCTGCTATGGTGACTGTACCTGTTTCTGACCAGCTGTTGACCAGGCTGTTTGTTATTATGCATTCTTCATTGAGGCACAAGTGTTCTCTTACTGTCTGTCTCTGTAGATCAGAGCACAACATATTAGTCCACAACATAGCTATTACTACTGTAATATAAATAATACTAATTTCATAATTACATCAAATAAAAACATACTAGCTTTCTGTGGTTAAAATTATAATGAAGTCAAAACCTAGTGTCAGAAGAGCAATACAGCTTAGTAAAAATCTGAACTAATACCTCCCCTCCCATTTGAGATATTAAAGCACCTTGTGCACTTCTACCGAATTTGTCAAACCAATTACTCCCCTAAGAGGACATGATATTAGTGTAACCACCCTTGTCTCCTCTCTGAGTTGACAATGATTTCTACTGCGGGCAATCTCATTTCCTATCTGAATGTGATACTGTCTATCTACCTTTGGTCAACACACCATCTCCTTAGTGTCTCTTGCATTTGGTGACCCGATGGTTGCCTGCTTGAAATATTCATTAAACAAGTAGTTCAGAATTTTTAAAAGTAAAGTTGAAATGCTAGTGCATAGCAAGAAGCAGCCTGATGTTAGCCATTTCTGAGAGCATAACAGCCTCTGTATATTTGAGCTACAGTCAGCTTCTTTCCCTTAATGAACCTTGCCTATGGAACTGTGTTTGATTTGAAGCCCTGGGAGTTCATAGGTTTCCTTTACAAATAGTCTTTTCTTTGTTTTCATTCTTCCGGAATATGAGCATGAATCCTAAAAGACCCATTTGGCTACAAATGTATCCAAAACTCAGCTATGGGGGCCTGTGATGCATTTGTTTGCTAGCTGGCCATATTCAGCATGTGGGTACAATTTTGCTTTTTGAAAGTTCTGCACATGAATTAATGAATTAATCTAAATTAGCAGAGGAAACATTGGCAGAATTGCCTACCTCTTGTTAGCCTGAGAGCTGGAAGCACGAATACTTCAAATCTGCATCTACCACATGGCATCCCATTGCTGTGCCCACTTGAGTCAAAGGGCAAGAAGCAAGTAGTGCTTTGAAGTACTACCTTAAACAAGAGATAAGGAATAGTAAACTTAACTAAAGCTTAACTGATGGCAAACAATTCTGTCTTCTCATGCACAATAAGCAATTGCTGAAACTGTCTTTCAACCTGTGTAATGTAATCATGACAGCAATCAACCAAGCCTAGTCTCTTTTTTTGCTCTTCCCATGTTATTCTTTTACTTCAGCAGATCTTCCCTATAAATCTGAATGATAAGACTTTGCAATTGCATCCATGTTTCCAAAGAAACAGTGCACAAGGTAATGACAAGTTTTGTCACCTTAGCGGTGGTGGCTGTAAACAGTTCCCAAGCTTCCTGTTCCTGAATGATACTGCAGTGGCTTCCTGCAATTACACAATATATTGTCATGCAGATTAGCTACGGGTCACTGCATGGGGATAGGAAACTTCAGGGGTTTCTGTTGAACCTGTCAGGTTGGCAGATCTAACATAATGTTGGGATCCCCTCCAGCATTCCTCTCCATAATCCACACAATTTATTGCAGGCTGTCTATGAGAAGGGGATGTAAAACAAGTCATACTGTTCCCCTGAGGAAATGCCCCAAATGCATGTTTTAGAAACAGGCATTCAGAGGCTGTAATTCCTTGAGGGAATGAGAAGGGCTGAAGTCTTGCAGGAAAGCAAGCTGAAGGAAACTTAGGGATACAGAAATGTTTATTTTAGCAATACAGAAAAGTTTGAGATCCTTATGGTCTTGGCCTGTCTTTCTCCAAAACAGGGACATGACAAACATGCACATATAGCTACGGTCCTTGTGATGAAATGAGAAAGATGGGGAATGTGTGTTCTTGATAAAGTGTCAAGAACAAATCCGGGAAAGAGATGTGCTTCTTCATGCTTAGGAGCTTGCATTTAACAGTAGTGTTATTATGTATGTAAAGTCAGGGGAAATATCCAATAAACGAAAATGCTGAGGAGGACTCATCAGAAACAATGTGTAAAGTTAAGTTTAGAAGGTATAAACTGGGAAAAAGATCAGGGCTACCATAAACAAGGAAGAAACCAGTCACAGCCTGTCTCTCTGTGATTTAGAAAATCTCACACATCCAAAGGAAAGGACAACCTATTTGGAGCACAAACCACATGCTAGTACTATAATATAATCCATGTATATTCAGAAGTGCAAATGCAGGTTGCATTTAATATAGAAAAAGCTATGATTTGAAGATTTTATGACAAAAAACCCTTAAGAACTAAGCCTAGGCTTACAAACAGATATATCCTGAGTCCTATTTAAAAGCACATTGGTGTGCTATGATAAGATCAGACAGTGTTTTGGGGACCTAGAAAAGCTTTCTTTTCTCACCTCCAACTCCTGACCATGATATTTTTGTATATATATGTAAAATCAATTAAATTGTGTAACAAATGCAAGTGATTCCAAAAGACACTAGCCAGCCTTCACGATGATCTCCTCAGAGGACCTTAAAAATGTCTTCTTTTTATTTAGATCGTCTCTGAAAAGAGTTTACGCTTTCCCTACCTTTGCAGTAGACAAACTAATTGTCTATGACAGTATCAGCAACTACCTCTGTTAATATTTTCTCTGCTTTTCAGGGATACTGATAGTTTTGTGAACATCTAAAAAACTGGGCAGAAAAAGGCAAAAACCGCACAGTGTACAGGTCTGGGAATATTCTGGTTTCTATTCCAACTCCTTTCTCTTAAATATTCTGCTGAAGGTAGGAGTTCTAGTCTGGGCAACGTAGAAATCCCACTGCTGTCCCATCTGTGGGGTTACTAGTGTGGCAGAAGGAAGCATATATTTATATTCCTGCCTTGTTTTAAGCACTCAGTAAAGTCATTGATATGAAAATCCTTGCCCCACCCCCACCTTATTTTTTCTGCCAAGTGAATGTACCTGCAGAAATTGTTTTCAAAACATGATTTTCACTATCACTCAACAGATATCTGTCCCTCCTTTCTGTGTCCCCACTGCTGCAATTATCTTCTAGAAGCCATATGGGGAGGAGCACAAGCCAGACATTCACTGAATTGACTCATTTATTAATCATTCATTATCTGTTGTAAGAATGAGCAAATTTACTGGCTTGTGTCTGAACAAGAGTTTTCTGAGCAGATTCTACAAGTCAGCATTTTCTGAGGTTGAAAAGAGCCTGAAGATGAGAAAAGCAGTGTCTTCCTCCATTAACAGTGCTTCCTCACTAATCTGCTGATTACTCTGAGTAGCTGCAGTAGCCAAAATGCAGATTATGCCCTGGCACAAGCTTCGTGCATGCAGAACATCTTTACTTCTGTCATGGCAGAGGACTGTGTTCTAACAAGCTGGTTGAAACTTATGCTTCAGCTTGCCATGGTATGTTTATTTAAAGGCTTAACAGCTTGCCATGGTTACACTTGATGTTATTATTAATAGGAAGTGTTTTGTTTGGACACTTTTTCCTGGCTGACTTAGGGTCCTTTTTTGCATCATGGCCATCCCCAAACATCTAAATGCATCTATCTTTAGTCCCTTTCCACATCTTATGCAGTCGCATATCTATGACCGGGTTAGGCAGCACAGGAATCACAACAACTAAAATCAAGGCCAAAATGATCACAGGCTCAGAATAGGGCTGACCTGATTTGAAATCTTCTATTTCAACAATTTATCATATATAAAAGCATTTTTAAGCCTCAGTATTCTCTCTCTCTCAACAGTAACAGACTCTGGTGGAAAATTCTTTAGGGAACTTTTACAGAGAATTCAGGTTTCATCTGTCATTTCAGTTATAAGAATGTGATAGATGATTACCATAAACCAATTTTTTTTTACAGAAAATATAAATTAAATGCCTACATTTCTGGGGAGAAAACAAAACCTACCTGAAATGTTTACATTTCACTGGAATTAAATTTTAGAATGGAAGAATATGCCTGAAGCAAAATCTGTTAAAGTGAATGGCATGACTCCGCTTGACCTTAGCAGCTTCTGGGTCAGGGCCTGCCTGACTTACTTTACCCCAAAGAGGGCCATTTAGTAGGTGGTTGATTGGTGTTACTAAATTCCAAAAACAAGTACAGTAGCTGCCCTGAGCTGATGAATATAGCTAAACTGCTGTTCTCTAAACAGTCACATAGCTAAATATCACTTAAGCAGCTTGGCTTAAATTACCTTGGAACAAGTTACTGTGAAAGGGAAATGAAAGCATATAAATGAGTCTAAGACACTTGTATTCATTTGAGGAGAAGTGCGGGAAACAATTAAGATAAACCAGAAAATGGCAGGCCTGTTGAGCCATATGGCCCTTTCCTGTTTCTAGCACTTCTTTTGTTTAACTTTTCCAAAGCAATTTTGTCACTATTATTACTGTGGTTGTTTCAGTTTTAAACATGTTTTCCTAGCATTCAATCTTTTCCCCAGCTGTCACTCTCTTCCAAACAAAAAAAAAAAAAAAGAAAAAGGCCTCAACTCAATTAAAAATAAATGCTAGAAAAGTCTTTAAGATGCTCTTTGGCTCATGTTGCCTTTAAAACTTTGCACTGTATGATAGTTTCTTTTGTTTTTGCTTTCTGCCTGTTTTGCCCAGCTGTTGGGCACTCCTATGTTCTGCTATAGCAAAACAGATGCAGACTACAGATCACACGGACTGCTTCAGTTGAATGAAAGCAGCTTTGGCCATTAATCCGGTCTATAGGCTCTTTGGCTTTTTTAAAAAAATTGAGGGCTTTTTAATTTTTTTTTTACTCTAGGTTTTAATCATGGTTTTCAAAAAATTAAGAAACTGGTCTAAAAAAGCTGTGAGAGATGGAGATCGAGCAGACTGCTGTGAGCTTTGAAGCATAAAAAAAAGGGGGGCAAAAAGAAGCTTTTATTGTCAGGAAATGGCAAATACCTAGCTCAGTTTAACAATTCTGTCTGGCTGTAAGATAGGGAAGTAATGCCTTTGGCAGCACATAAACTCTTGTTTTCTTGCCCTTTGTCTTCCGGTGTAAAACACTGCTGAAAAAATCACCTGTCCGTAGCAAAGTTAAACTCCTGGCTTTAACATAGTTGCATGGGAACTTCGGTTTATTAATGAATACAACATACCCCCTTTGATTTGAATGCTTTCAGAGCGCTGAAAAGATTCAAAAGGCATTGCTTCCTGCACCAGCGGCGTGCCTTTATCCATCTCAGTGGTTCACCCCTACCCAGCTGCTATATCTCATTAACAAGCGTTTGGCCATCGCAGCGAACTTCGCAGTGTTGACACTTGAAAGGCGCAGGCAGGCGCTGGCAGGCTATCAGCTATGGCAACAGGAAACTGCCCCGAGACAACACTGAGAAAACAGCAGCTGCAAAAGCCAAAAGCAAAAGAGGACAGGGAGAGCTAGGTGTTTCCAGGCTGCGCTGTTTTCCATATGGGCTGTTTGTGCAGGGGAGCCATGCCAAGGGAGGGGAGGAGAAGAAAAAGAAAAGAAAGGTCTAATAAGGAGGTTGATATAAGCTCGGTATGCGCTAGGGCGTTAAATGCTTTTTTGTTACATTTTAATGGCTTCCTAAAGTCTATTTTCATGCAAATAAAATCCTGCTTGCCTAACGAGTTCACAAAAGCGAGGCCTGGGGCCGGTTCCCTGAACAGTCTCTGGCCTGGGGTGGCTGCAACCTGCCACCATTCCCTAAGGGACATGCTGCCCTTGTCCCCTTGCTTGCAGCACGCCCCCTCTGCAGACGCGCTGGACACTTAACACCCACCGCTTGGTATCATTATCCCCTGAGTAACCGTGGCCGCAGCCTTCAGCCTCAAACAAGCTCTGTTTTCTCAGTGTCAGTGGAGTGGTGAGGACCAAGACCATTCGCCAAAATGCCGCTCTGAGTCTGCCCTGCCCCAGGGAGAGTGTTTTTTACCTAAGCTACTTCAGACAGAGAGCTACAGAGCTCAGAGGGAAGATGGGGCAGGGATCCTACAGAAGGTGGTGTGCTGAGTGCCTTTATCGCTGTATGCTGAGGTGGATGAAGCTTGCTGTCAATTGATGATCAAAGGATGAATAAATAAAGGAATAGTGAAATATGGAGCATTGAAATTAGGGTTATTGCTTAACTGTATCTCTCTTCTATTTACATATATAAAAGGAAAATTAAACTCTGGATGCAGTTTGTCCTACCTGTTATTCTGTGATCCACTGGTGTGCCTGGTGTACCAGGTTAACTACAGCTCATTCTGCAAACATTTGCAGCAAAACTTCAAGTAACAGTGATCAGATTCATACAACAGCATCGAAAGCAGCAGCAACAGAGAGCAAACTGACATGAGCTCAAGACTCACCACCACCTTAACCTTTTTCAATGGTCTGGAAAAAAACCTCTCAAGTAGTTTACAGTTTTTTCGTAAGGATCAGTCTTTATTTTTCCAGTGGTTCAAATGTAGCACTAACCATTGCCATGTTTCTTCCTTCAGGTCCTTCAGGGGTTTTGCAGCTGTGAGAGGCTTAAAGGCGGATGTTTAGATAATTCAAGCTTGTATTTTACATTTACAGGTAGAAGTTGTATACACTATCACTATTACAGAAAATGGAAACTATTTTCTCAAGCCTCATGCACGTCAAGCTCTGTGGTTTATACTAAAAGTGGATTTTATAGCCTGTTGTGTACACTTTGTGTTTCCTGTGCCAAAGAACCACAAGACAGAAAACCTGAAACCTGTGAAGTTCCCCTGCCTTAGACCTCAGTGTAGCATCGTCGCTGATGGTTTCCAGCACAGCAGTGCACGCTTCCAGCTCTCTAATCTGTGGTTTAGCTGCAGGGTGACTCAGGTGGTGATTCAGTAGGTGGCAAACTTCCCTCTGTCAATATTGAATTTATGCTCCACTATCCAGGTACACAGTACTGTTTAAAGGACTACCCTTCTGCTGAGATACAAGAGAAATGCAGTGACTGCTTACTGTTGTTCAAGATCCCACGGCAGTCAATTTTGGCACAAGTGGAAATATTAACTCTTGGACACATGCCAGCTTTCAGTTTGATGGAATACATTCTGCTTAAGCTTTCCTTTCCAATCCAATGCTGGTTTGTAATCTTGCTCTTCCTGGTGGCTTCTTTCCACATGACAGAAGGCTGCATGCTGTAGTATGGGAGAAGATTTTTCTGGATCCAAGGGACAAAGGATGGTGCTGGTATCCTGAGTCAAGCAGAGAGAAATCATAGCAGAAAAAATATTAATCACTGTTATTGAAAGGGTCCACTCACCCTTTGTGCAAAAGTATAACAACATAGAGGTGCTTGAGATTAATCTCACATTCTCACATGATATCTGTTGGCAAAAGAACATGCACGTGACAGGGTAAATGCAAATGCCAGCTTACTGTGATGTTTATTACTGCTGTAATAAACAGCGGAAATACTGGAAAATATCACTTAATTCTAAGAAAATAATTTTGCTAATAAGAGTTTTTTGCTGCAAGAGGTACATAATACCAGTTCAATTCATACTGGTTCCATTTTGTCTAACTAAACTGTATTATTATTTTATATTTCTGGTATTATATTAAGTGTTGATCCTGATATTCCTAAAACCCCTCCATACTTCAGATGTTTGCAAGTTGAGAAATTACTCCCAGCAATTAAAATGCTTATTCTGCTGCTGGCACATCTCTGGAACAGAGCAGTTAGCTACCATGCTTTCATGCCAGGAGTACCTGTGTGTGCTTGCCCCATTGTGTAGCTCTCTCTTTTTTTCTCATTTGTGCAGCTTCACTGGGATTTTTCCCCTGCTCCTGATCAGATATGTTCATGTTTTCATTTCACTTATCTGGCATTGCACAGATACAGTCTGTGCTCTCTTCTTGAGAAAGAATTGAGTATTCCCCCTGTGACTTGCAAAACCATATCTAGAATATATAGGAGTGTTTCATGATTTACTTGTCATATGCGTAACCCAAATAGGGAATTACCGGTGTGATGAAAGAGCAAAGAGAGAATTTGCAGATATAGTGTCATTTCCCATGGGTGCTACATTAAGGCAGTAAAATGTTTATTCATGCTGGAGTTAGTTCTTCACTATCATGACAAATAAAAACTTCCAAGCAAAGCAGGCTTATAGAAGTAAAAAAGTATTTTCTGAGTCTCTATTAAATTATTGCTGATTTTGAGAAGCAGCAGAATATATTACAGAACATACCCTTGCTCTAGAAATGCAGAAAAAACCTGTGTGTCAGTCCTAGTAGATAAAACCAGTGCTCTGGCTTGCTCATCAGACAGCACCATTTTAAATATATGAAGACGCATGAAGACAGACATATGAGAAGCAATTACCAGATGAGAAGATCATCAAATAGCTACTGTATTGTATAACTGTGGTAAACTATGGCTATGTCTGAAAAAAGGCACTGCAAAATATAGAGCAAGTCTGTGCTCTTGTTTATGGAGTCAGTTTTTTTCCTGTAACTTTATGAGTTCAAAGGCACTTATTCTATGAAACTTTATGTATCTCAGATAACATGAAACTTTATGTATATTAAAACTAAATCTATTATTTTAGCTGTGATGTCCTGCAAGTATTCAAACTAGTGTATCCTTTTTTTCCCCATCTCATTGAACTCAAAAAAGTACAACTGACCTCACATGTTTAAAATGGAAATATTAGAACTTTGATCTGCATACTAAATTATTTTTATATATTGGGAGGCTAGAAGGGTTTTAGAATTTCTAATTTTAAATTCTATCTCTTCAATATTACCAGACTTTCAGGAACATGGACTATAGGAAACAAAACTGTGTACCCATCAAAAAAAAACTTATATTGATTTATTTCTGTAATAAGATTTTAAATGTGAAGTTTTGCTCCAAGGTAATTTTTTTTTCTCTTCCTTAAACCTACAGTAGGATGAAACAATATAGAAATGTTAGCATTCCCTTAATTACAAGAATCTACTGGGCATTTTTTAAGGAAATGCTTGTCTTACAGGTTTCTTCTAAATGAACCAAGTTTTGAGGTAGTAACTTGGCAATATATATATTGTTTAGGAGTCCCTTGGGTTTGTTTTTTCATGTGAGCATCTAAGATTTTTTCTGGTAGACAAAACATCTAGGTTCCAATCCATGAATCACAGAAACACTTACACATTTTCCAGTTCATAAAAAGTGCCATGACAAAGAGCTCATTATAGGCATATTTATTTGAAAGATTTCTTGGTGTTCTGCTTCAAAAAATGATGGCTGATTTGAAATTGAGAAAAGTGCCATAAAATGGGTTTCTTCAGCTTGATTAGGTTCAGTGAAGAACGTAAAGGACTGCAGAAGCCTGGATTCATTCAGTTTTGTGCCTTTCCAAAGCTCCTATGAATGTTTTGGATCATTGCTGTCAGATGTGATTTTCTCTGCTGCTACAGATGTGCGCAACAGATTTACTGTTACAAGTAATAGATAGTAAATTCCTGACATAGAGGCATTTAGGGCCACTACCAGATGTCTCATTTTAATAATACATTTGTATATGCTAGTTCTAGAGGGACAATTAAGCTGTGAACAATAAAGTCATTGGAGGATAGGTACTACCATTTTATTGTTGTAGTCAATCTACAGTGTTCAATAAAATGGATTAATTTAGTTTTGGTTTTATTGTTAGAAATCCTGTTGTTATAACAGGATTACTGTTGTCTAGGTTTCATTCAAAAAATAGTGGGTAGGGACATGTCTTTATTAAATCTGTCTGCATGGGGAAGATGGCCTGTTGCTCCAACTCTTCTCTGACAGTTTGGATGCAGAATTATCTCCCTCAAACTCCAGAATGCATTAGGTAAATAGAGTCTCATTTCCAGCCTCAGAAAATTAGGGATGTTGAGAGATCTGTTGGCTGGGTACTGCCAATTTGTTATCTGTGCAATTGAATTGCCTGGGAAACATTGCCCAGCCTTGTGAAGAGCTTATCTATTTGCTACAGGTACGGGAAAACAGTGCAGGGAGGTTTCAATAATTATCTTTTTTCTGGCTTTCCCTTGGGCAAAGTTCTTGAACAAGTTTTGTTTAACTGGTACAAATAACAAGGGCTACTTCCACAACTAAGGGTATCTGGGAGTTGCTCAAAATAAAAGCCCCTACCTCAAAAAGAGAGAGAGGGAGATTGCAGGTCCAAATCATACCTGTACTTCAAATTAGTGGGATTATGTAGACACTGTTAAAGGAAACAGTAAAATGTCCCTAGCATTAACTGTAGCATTAGGTGAGTCAAGACCTGACCTTTCCTGAAATTCAATGTTTGATTGAATGAGAAGAAGTGACTATGATACTCATTGCTCTATGTTTACTGCTGTTCCCTCTCCAAGGCAAACTATGTTTAAATGTTAATATTAAGAGGTGGACGGATTATAATAATCAGAACAGAGGAGAAATAAATGGGCTACTGAGGGAAGTCTAAAAACTTGTTGGTTTACATAATGCTCATTTCTAGCCTTAGATAACCCAGTTCTACTTCACATAAAGGTGTCAAAATTCCTTCCAGCCAACTTCCACACTGAAATTCACAGCATATGTTTGGATAAAGAATGTATTCCAGAAGGACATTCCAGTTTGATTTAAAGGCTTTGAGAGATGAAGGACCCAGCACTTCCCTAGGTAGTTTGGGCCAATGGTTAAACACTGTCATGGTGAAGAAAGGAAATTCAAAAATCTGTCTTGAAGTTTGAAGCTGATTGACTTTGACTTTTGGCCTTCACTTCTCATAATGCCTAAATGAACAGTTGCATGTATCCAAAATGCCCTTTTCCTGGCTTGCAGGGGTCTGGCAAATGGTAACAAAAGGGGGCTGTGGGTAGTGAGCCCTCCGGACTCGTTTGCAATGATGGCACTTGTCTGAAATTGCCAGTAGCAGAATGTGACACACCACCTGTTCCCATTTCTTGTTTTCAAGGCCTTTCTTTGGCCGGCTGTGTGACTGAGTCCTTCCTTAGAGGAGTGTCCTCTCTATTCAGGTCACCTGGGTCATGTCCCCCCCTTCCCCGAAGGCTAAGTAAGCTAGGCAGTGTGTGCTGTGGTCAGGTATTCCACTACCTGGGAGCTGCACGTTGGAGTCAGAAGTGGCTGCGCTGTACCCTCATATTTCAGGGCAAAAGCATTTATAGACATGAGGAACAAGCCCTGACATCTTCCAGTTCATCCACAGAACTAGACTGCTGGGAAACCAGGATGATGGCCTGCATCTTCCTTCACTTTAAACACATCTCTTGTGATGCGGAAGAGACAGGAAAGGGGTATAACAATATGCTTTTGAAAGGTTTGGTTTTGATCTTGGCAGTTGCAGAATCCCTCTCTTTTCAAAGTCATAGGTACATAATTTAATATACATTATTGTTTCCCACTATAGGGTCTCCCTAAACTTTGGTCTGATGGAAATATGGTTGACTACAACCAATCTGGATCATATGTGTCTTGGTTTGAGCTGGCAAAATGCCAACTGCCCAAGAACAGAGAAAAAGTGTTCCTCTCCCCCCCCAACCAGC
>JAOXXN010000001.1:48830522-48846614 GCA_026770055.1 Myrmophylax atrothorax | reverse complement strand
TAAAAATAAAAGAAATTGCAACTAGGTGAATGTTCAGGGTCAATTATATATACTTTAAAGAATTTATAAATAATTTAATGGTGTATAAATAATGATTTTCCAAATTTAATCTCATTTTATCATCAGACTGTAAATCCATTATAAAATGAAAAATTACATTTTGCTACAGAAATACCTTCCCACTAAAGAGCTCACATGCAAAATGTGTTTTTTAAAGCAGCTATGACTTTTGGTCTTGATTAATTTTTTTATTGTTGTTGTTTCAACAATATGAAATATCAATTATAAATAATATTTTTAAACTCATGGTAACCTATTAAAAATCTTTTGTTGTCAGAAAATGTCTATATAGGTCAAGAATAAATGTATTGCAATGTGTAAAGATGTAATTTAACCTGAGTTTCACAGGGTATTTATATATATATACCTACTAATATATATTGAAGAATAAAAGGAAAATAGAGCTATACAAGACACATAAACACCACTCCTTTTCCCAGAAACACCTATACCAATGTCTACCAGAAAACAATTTCCATAGAAGTTGTTTACCTTACAACATTAATGTTCCTAAGTGTTGTGGTACACATAATTCTGCTTTTTTCCCCCAAAGCTTTAATTGTCAGAGTAAGGAGATCAAGGAGGAAACTTTTAAAATCTTGTCTCCTATCTGACAGCTCATACAAGTGCATCAACTAAACCTGTTTTACTTTTGTAGTCACCTGGACCTCTAACAGGCACATTTGCACAAGCTGAAACAGCATCTTCTTGATACTTGTATAACTGTGTGTCCTTCCTTTACTCTGAGTACTTCTCTGATTGTACGACTGCCCTGAGAAGTAAAAGAGGGCCACAGTCCTTTCCTCAAGTCCTGGATCCCTGATTTTCCATATTGTTTAACTACTATTTCATTCCCTGATTCCATTTTGGACTGCCCCAGTTAGATGCCTGTGTGACAAGGATCAGCAATGGCTAAGTAAAGTTCATTTCAGACAACATGATTGTACCAATCTGACCTCAGTCTATCCTAAACAATCCTTTGACAGCATCCCAAGCTTCAAACTCCCATATAGGCCTTCATAGTACTCACTAAAGAAGGCAATAAGTAACTTCAGTCCTCCCTGGCCTCTGTGACATATTCCCTATGCTATTTTAGGCACTTTTAACTGGAACAAAATATGTAATGAGTCATAAGAACATTTCAGGACTCATAATACTGAAAACTGCTCTGGACAAATTGCTACATAGTGTGGGCATGGTTAGCTTGTTCTGGATGTCCCTGGCCCTGGGATCTCAGAGGCAGGCAATGTTGGGATCAGTGCCAGTCTCTAAACAGTATAGTGGATGTTGGAAATGAGGCTTCTGTTTGTATGCAAAACTAATTAGTACAGAATTATTTATTATGCCAACTTTCCTCAGCAGCCAAGCCAGTTTGCCATTTACCAGGTCATTAATGTTTTGCCTGATAATCAAATCTAAGTTGATTTTAACTGTTTGATCTAAATCCCTGGGGATTAGAATATCTGCATGGCCATTAGCCATTCTTTCTGAGAGACTTAAAAATGAAACATTTGCCTATATGCCCATTTTTTGACTCCAAGTCTGTTTTGCAGCATGCAGAAATTGCAGATCAAAAATGTTTTGATACAGACCATGTTCTCTGGGGCCAAGTTGAGTTAGGCACTGTCTCATAGAAGAAGTAGAGACTGCGCAGCTCCGCTGTTTATGGAGCCATCTGGACTCTGCTTTGGTCTTCCCATGTTAAATGCACCTGTAGGGCCTTGCTGGATTAATGGTTTTCAGCAGGTTGCTAAGGAGAAGACAGGGAGCTTACACATGGGCAATGTTCTAGCTTGGCACTTATTAGCAAGATCTCTTGTAGCACCAACACGTTTCTGCAGAAGCACAGTTAACAAACTTGGGGGCTACTAGTTTGCTTCTCCTTCAGCTCCATAATTCTATTATGTATGAGATAAAATCAATGGAAAATTAAGCATGAATCTCCAAAGACACGACTCTCAACAAGTATTTTGCCATGCTTTCCTGCAGGGTTACATACCTGGGACTCTTCGTCTGCTAGCCATGGGCCATCTGCCTCAAGACACAGGTGCTTGCCATCCTTATTCTCACTATACTATCTCCCTCTATGGTGCCCTCTATGGCTGGTCCTTGGTGTGGTTTCCTAACTCAGGTGTTCAATCTTGAGGATGTGGAAGCCTCCAAAATCAGTGGGTGTTTAGCTAGTGTAGCTGTTTCCTGCTGATTTAAAGGAAGTACAGGGTGACCGTGGCTGAGGTGAAACTTCTGAACAAGGGGAGGTGTTCCCTCTGCAGTCTATAGTCCAGTCCATGATTTGGAACTGTTGTTCCACATTTCTCACACCTCTGCTTTAACTCCATTACAAAAAATAGGTAGTCCTAACAGTCCATGATCATGATGGAGTTGTTGGCTCTTGGCAAAGTTGTAAGCTGTTCAACTGCCCAACTTCCAAAAAAAATTCCTCCATAACCTGGGCCCCTCTGAGGTTCTCAGGAACCGTGGGGTGCTCTGGAAATGATGAAGTGTGGTCATTCACAGGAGATATGTTGGGGAACTGCACCATCTGCACTGCTACCAGCCCTCATTCTGGGGCAGGGTTGTGTCCATTGCAAGTTCACAGACTATTACTGGGTAAACATAATTTGGTCCTTCAAGTAAAGAGCAGCCTGTCAGACCTTTAAGTCAAAATTTCTTTAAGGAAAGGCTAAGGTTTTACTCAATATCAAGCATATTCAAGACTTTCTCCATCTATCTTGCAGAGGACCAACTGTCTTATCCCCTTTGCACACAGTCTGTGCTGCTCCTGCCGGTCTAGAGAGCCAGAAATGGGCTCAGCAACACCCTGTTCACCAATGCCCTTAAACAGAGAGGGATGAAACTCCTTCTGAAGTGGTAAAAGCTCCTCCTACACTGCATCTATTAGGCAACTGACCTATTCAAAGAGGTGTATTTGGTATGGTATGGGTGACTTCACTGGGTGGCTGGTGATGAAAAATGAGTTGCCTGAAGAGCTCAGGGTTTGGCAACTAAGAGGAAGCTGGCTTGGAGGAACCTATAGGGCAGGGCAGTGCCATATTCTTATGAAAGGGAGAGCAGCATGTCATACCAGAGTCACTGAGTTAGATCGGGATACTATGTGTAGCAGTGTAAGTCTCTGGGTCATGCATGATTCTAGTGAGCTGTAGAAATGTGCCAATAAGTCCTTCCCAGGCCATCTGGAAAAGTCAACTGAAGGCAGCTGGGAGAGGTGGGTACACCTGAGGTATCATTTGCATTCATAGTGCCTTGAAAAATTGCACTGAAAACTGTAATAGGGAGTTACCCACTCACGGCAGGAGTTAATATCCTGAGAAAATTTGTGGAAGCACACCCAAGAGCAAGGAAGTGGTCTGTATTCTCTCTCAAAAATACAAGCAATTTATAGATGCTGAGTAAAGAAAAATGTAACAGGGATCAAGACAACTGTCAGTAGGCAGTTAGTGCTGACTGCAGTCCGAAGTGTCCCTGCTGAATAGTTCTCTCTTGCTTTTTCTACCCCCAGAGCAAGAAAATAAGAGTGGGGTTTTTTGTTGACAGCTGCAAGAAAAACAAAGGCTGGAGAAAAGCTCACTCCCAGCCCTCCTTACCTTCTTCACAGAAGGAGGTCTGGAGCCGGGAGAGCTCACAGCAGGGGTGAGGCCAGCGGTTTGGGGAGTGATGGCTGGACTCAGGGGGAGACAACAGGAAGCAAGAACCTACCGTCTGCCTGCCCAGTGCAAACACATACAGACTTAACCTACAGCTGAACTTTTGCCCTTGAGTGACCAGTGCCATTAGGACGCAGGTCAAAAGGTTACAGGGTGATAGAAAATGGGACTTTATTGAATGAAAGAGAAAATGAAAAAATTCCTTTGTTTGCTTAACTCCGTGTGGTTTGTATAGCCACTGTGATCCCATAATAGAGTCCAGAGTGAAAAAGTAACTTGATTTATCGCATGCAAAGGAAAAAAAAAAAGAGAAGGGATTTTACTAAGGGAATAACTAAAAAAACAGTGAAAGTTTAAGACAACCAAGTCCCTAAAACATTAGAATATATGTGACTTTAATCAATAAAAGTCCTTTTATAGATATGAGGCAGAGAAAGATTTTTCATTCTTTAGGGACAAGTGTATGTTAACAACACTAGTGTATATATCAGTGTATATTAAGAACACCAGTGAGGCATGTTAAAAGGATATTCTTCCTGTATGAGTCAAAAAATGTGCACATATATAAGCATCTGGCTTAAAAATATTTTGGTTTGACACATGTTCAAGTGCCAAAATCATAGTTCTATATGCATAATCCATCTGCTTTCATGTGCAAGTGCAAAATCCAGATATTTAAAATCCATTTGAGAAAACTAAACATCCCTGGATACGTAGACAGAGAAAGGGGACAACTGGTAGGGCGCTGGCTGGAATTGAAGATTCCAAATGAACTCAGCTAAATGTAACCAGAAATCTCAGCTCGCATGCTTAATGTGCATTATTTTTTTTTCATTTCTTTACAGAATGTGGCCCGTCAATAAAGATATAGCTGTTTAAAATCAGGTGTTTTAAAATACTGCATTTTTAATAGAGTGGCATATTCTGAATCAGATCCAAAGAGTTAAAAGGGTTAATGTTGTGATTCTGAGCTGTCTCACCAATGTGATAGAAGTCAGCAGAGTTAGCGCACAAGAAAATGAACAAAGTCCAAAGCTATGCCAGGTAATAATGTTTAGGATATAGGGATACTCCCAGAAACACCAAAATTAAAAAATAAAAAGAGTGTTAAAGACAGACCTTTAGTGAATTAAATGCTTCATAATCTCATTATCTGTCTTTCAAAGTAGTAAGGAACAGATTTTGCCACTTTTGTGTTTATGTAATATGGGTGAGATGAGTGGTACCGTACTCAAAGTGTGCATAAATACTCCTTGAGGAACAGGAGGCTGAAATCATACTTAGGTAGAAACAGGGCACCAAAAGCTGGTTTCCAGCTAGGATTTTCATCTCTGTTACTCTTCCCTCTTCCTTTGCATTGTCTCCTTCCCTCTGTCTTAGCGTTTCATCACACAGTCCACAACCTGCATGGCTACAGCAATTACGTCTGTGTCCTTGATGTGCCTCACAGCTTCTTCTTTTTGATTCCTGTATACAACCAAACCTTCTGGCCTGACACTGAGCTCCAGACAGTGACATCCTCTGTAGATCATCTCTCCAAGGCTCCTCATTTCCAGAATATGTTTATGCTTTAGTGATTCTTTTTTGCATTGTGCCACAAGCACAGGCCTTTTTTCTCATCCATATAGCTAAAAGTCATATCCAGACTAGTTTTGGGTGTTGCAGTCACGTATCTCACTTACTGCAGTATCCTGTGCTTTTGTTCCTGACAAATGCAACCATGCTTTCATCATATCTATTTGGACTGCTGCTGTCAAAATCATTACCCCCATCTGTTTCTTCAAGTCTGTCATAATTCTGTTTGTCTCTTTACACTGTCTCCTCCCCCACTTTCATAAATACACTATTTCTCCCTATTCCCACTTAAATGATACTGTAATCAGTACTAAAAGGCTAACTGCTACCTCCATTAGGAGCTATCAATTTCCATCATCTCCCTTCCAGTTTTCAGACATGCATTTCCAATTTTTCATCCTTCTCTCTGCCTATGTGTGCAAGGAAATCCCCATTAACACATGCAAACCTGCTTTGTTTTCTGACCTCAAAAAGTCTATTTCATTGACTGGCCCTATCGCAGTTTCCTTGAGCTCTCCCATCAGGCTGTCTGATTCCGTCTAGTGTAAGCACTCAGACCCCTGAAATCTTCCCTTTTTTGTTCTCATTAGTACAATGCCTAAAGCAATGGGATCCTCGTTTCTGAGTAAGGGTTTGTTTGCTTGGGTAAATCAAATAAAAATTATTACTAATAGCTTTCTTGGTCAAAGAAAGCTAAATAAAGAGTAACTCCATTAACTCTAAGCAAAAAGAACCCATGTTTATATGGGCATAATGGATAACAAAATTTTTTTCTCTTTCTTTTTGTTTTTTGATCACCTGCAGAGACTAGAATTGCCAAATATCTCCCCTTACACTCCCCAAGATTGTAGAAAATAAAAATTTTTAGAAAAATTGAAAAAACAAAATGTATAATGAAATGTATTTCATGTGCAACATTCTGAGTGAACTTTGACGCTGTGAACTACATGTCCTTAAAATGTTACTTAAAAAATAAATTCGTTTGTACATGAAATCTTGAAGGTACTGTAAGTTTCTTTTTCCATTTGTTCTGTTTTCTTCTCAGAAGTATAGTTAGACACATCATAGTTTATTGGCTCGCAACTTGTCTCTTTGAAAATATTGAAAGCAGCTTTTAAGATAATAGAAAGAATCTGAAAGAAGCATCTTGTATTTTGTAAAGAAAACTTGGTTCTAGCCTAAGATCCTTTATGCCAAGTTTCATTGAATTTTTGCAGCCAAATTATACACTTCCTCTTCACAATTTTTAATGTTACCAGACAATTTGGTTACATGGTATTGCTATCAAAATGCTAAAAGAAAAACTCAACAACTAATTATGTTGGGAAACTAGGTGGCAGTAGACAGTTGTTAAGACTTTCAGTGTTGTTTCTGTTCAGCAGGTATTAACATGTTTGGAAAAAGGGAAAAAAAAATGCTAATAAAGGCTAGGGTGTTTTTTTTGTGGGTAGGTGGATGCATGATTATGATTCTGTACACTGGCTGAGACAGAAAATAATTTATGGAAGGCATTGTTCAAAGCAGAAATATTTTGGGAATAAAAGTATTGTGCATTGTATACTGTACGTCAACCTTTTGGGAGGTCATGCCAGAATGGTGGGAGAAATTTAGAAAAAAGCCCCAACAAAAAGCCCACTGCATTTCATTGTCTTCAACAACTCATCAGGAATCTGGTGCCTGGATAATATGAATCTAGCAATTAAACTTGCTGTTCTCAACAGTAATGTTTGCTAGACAGCATAGATGGATCCTTAAAAACAAAGCCAATTTATTCTGTACAGTGATAGCGGGTTTCATCAGCTGTTACAGAAGGGAAGGTAAAAAATGTTGAAGACAGAGTGGACTTCTTCTGAAAGCAAGTAACACCTTTGCTTGGTATGGACAAAACATCTGTGGATGTATCTTTTAATTGAGAGATTTGGAGTACAGTGGCAGATTAGGTGATTCATTTAGACCAAACAGATGCCATTAGGTAAAAGACTTGTAGATACTTGAAGTTAAAGGTTATGAATCTCACTCACAGAAACTACCTAAAGTTGTTTTGGAAGTCCTCATAGTTCATGTAAAGATTCAACCTCTGACCACTTTTAATAGCATCACATCAGCAGTCATGATGTTTAATGCAGGCAGAATGCATTTATACAAAACCAGCAAGACGATCCTGTTTAATATTTTAAAAGCTCACCATTAAGTAATATGGATCATTTGAAAGAAACAAATACACTCCTTACAAAAACAGGTCAATCACTTTTCATATATTTGCAAGTGCCGCTTACAATCAGTCTGTAGCTTCTCTGTGAAAACTGCCAGCTTGTTCTGGTAGCACAAGAGAGGAGCTGCTGCTGGGAAGTAACTGAGATGCTCCCTCATTTAACACAGACCACAGAACAGCTGCCGGATATGAATGCCTTTCAGTCACCATTGATCAGGAATCGATTCAAATTAGTGACCTAGAAATAAAAGGCTGCATATTAAAGAACAAATTTCCTATACCATTCTGTCTTCAGTAATGAGAAATGCAACCGTCTGCCAGATTTAACTTTCAGCTGTCAAATAGAGAAGAAATAGATGACCTCAAAAATGACAATATGAAAAATCCCTCTAAAACTTCCAACATTTTACCTGTTAAGTTGTTTTTGTTTGTTTTGTTTGTGTTTGTTTGCCAGCTTCCTCACCAAAGTCAGCAGTTAGGTATTTTCAATATTACACAAATGTAGGAAAAAATATTTTATGGCTTCTCCATACTAAACTTCTTATATTACATTAAAACCCAAAGGGAGGGTGGGCTTTCAAATGCTAGAATAAAGCATTCACAATTTGCATTCCAGTCCTTGGCTTTGCAAGAACTGCCTCTTGGCCTTAGTAAGCTGCTCATATTTTTTTTCATCTTAGATTCCCGTTTACAAATGGAGAAAAGTAATGTTTCTCTATCCTGGGAATATTTTGAAACTAAAGTCACAGGTAACTGAAAGACACTCTGTTATGCATATACAAATGATCAATCTGACAATCTTATTGGGCCTTTTTGACTAGCTAATGTTTCCTTTGAAGGTTGAGTTGGGAATACAAGGCTGAAATGTAAGATTTATGGATATCATTTTCATGCTTGTGGTCGTTACAGATAGAAACAAACAACATTCCCCTCTCCCCAGCCACTGAAGAAAATGGGTCAATCGAAAATTATCACAGTGACAGGTTTTTCCTTTCATTAAGATTACAAAACTCTCAGCGTTAGTAGAATTGTAGAGATTTTTCTGACAGAATTAATTATTCTGAACGATTAGTTTGTTATGCTCCTTGCAGGCACCAAGTTTGGAAGAGGAAGTGCTTTGTCTTTCGATTAAAAATACCCAAACAGCTCTGTGGAGTCATGATCTGAGAAACCAAAACAAGTCCTTAACCATAGATAAATGAAAGTTGGCTGATCCCAGTTTGTAGAAAGCCAGAGGAAGCCCTCTGCTCTGACCTCGTGCCCTCTGGCATCACAGCTGGTGCATGAGCACAAAGACAACTTGGATGTAGATGCTTCTGTGGGCACTTTACACAGGCTAGATTGTAAATTTGTCCATTTATGAGTGTCCTGTGGGGTTTCCCACCAACTTGGAAGACAAAGCAAGAGCTGAAGTGAACAAAGCATATCCGTAAAAGCTCGTCTGATTGCCACTATTAATAAAATTGAGGCCATAAACAAATTTACTGTGTGTTATGTACTGTTCCTTAAGTGCAGGAGCAGGAAGTCGAGGATGCTTCCCTGGAAGTGAAGGAGGTGTGTGTGCTACACAGGATGAGTGCAGAAGGTACGTATGTGCTATGAAAAATAAGTTTGCCTGATGGAAATGTTTTCCTTTAGAGTTTATACTGTTGAGCTGTGGACAGGAATTTCATACTACCTGAAATCCCAAATCCCCATGGCAGAAGCTTGGAAATTTGCATATGCAGCTTACGTAAAACAGATAGGTTTGGATTTCTGGAGTGGCTTTGCTTTTATAAATTCAGAAATGGAAGAGTAGTTTTGAAATTGTCCTGGCATATATCAGCATACTCAAATGCACTTCAAGGTCCAACTCCAACTTGCATATTTCTCATTTTCGTTCACTCTTTCCAACAATAAGGACAAGATGCTTATTTTTGATGCCAAAAGCTATTATCAGGTCTGGTCCAAAAATCACAGCAGTTTTATACAAGTGGCTCAGTTTTGAATGAACTACTGACAGGGAAAGCTACATTTCTTTCAAAATGCCGGGCCCATTGATTCCTTCCAGTCCTGTGTACAGAGACCAGTTCACACTATGGTTTCACTTCTAAGCCATAGGTGTTCACACATTTTCCAGGACTCTCTGCTCTGGTATGCTGTTCATGATAAGGAGTTTTGCAAAGCACTGCAGAGGTCAGTAAAGTGGGGAGCAAAGCTTGGGTGGAGGTGGTAATACAGTAACCTTTACAGTTGTCTTGGAGGAAACAGTTTTTTTCTGACTGTGTGTCAGGCCCATTCTGCTGTAGTCTGCCTTGTATTGCAGGTACCCGTCTGGAAAACTTCACTGTTTCCCAAAGTTTCTACCTGAAGGCAAAGACATTGATTTCTGACTCGGCTATGAAGTCCCAAAGTGAAAAGCAGTGGATACTCTCAGTATGTCTACAAGTCAAGCAGGTTGTAATAAATATCTTTGTGGCCCAGCACTGGGATCTCCCATGATGTCCTTTAGGACACCTAGGATCAGTCCCTGGAAGCATGACCCATGTGGTACACAGCAAATGCCAAAGTCAAAGGGTATTAGAACATGAAGACACTACTTGTGCTGTAGCTTTCTCCATTGAACTTGGATCCTCTTACAGATAATATGTTTTTAGAACTTAGAAGAATCTTTATACCAAAGAAAACTGTATAACTAGAACGGCACTTAATCTCCTCCCTAGGCTACAAAGCATCAAATATAGCTGAGAGATCCATGTAGATTTTGATTTTTTTTTCTTTTCATTTTTAGCTTAACTGTTATTAGTGCCAGGTGACCTCTGGGCAGAAACTGGACACCCAGCTTAGCTGGAATTCATGGCCAGTTCCCGTGTTTTACCTCTCAAGCTTAATATCACGTGGTCCCACTCTGTAATGCGGTAGCACTGACAGCAGTGCAGGAAATAACTTGGAGAAACACCCTCATTCTGTTTCATTTGGAGCTCATTTGTTCTGAAACTTCCAGCGGCAAAATTATGGTGCAGTTTTAATAGGAGTATGTGTCTAAACTCATAGTCATGTTTTTTCTGCAAATATGGGTTAGAAGGTCTCATTTTTCTCCTCCCACACTTGCACACTCTGCCAGCTTCACAAACAATGACCTGTATTCATCCACACTGTAACTCTGTTGACATCATCAGGCTACAACAGAGATAAATTTGGCCCAGTGAGGCAAACTGCTGTGAAATGGTTTGAGTTTTCTACTTTGGCCAACGAAAATGCATCTGGAAACATATCATACTTTCATGCTGACACACAGGAATGTCTTCATCATTATCAGGTGATTGATTTGCCTGCAGATTCATGAGTTTTTTGTTGTTTTGGGTTTTTTTTAATAGATGCTTAAATCACAAATGCAGTGCATGATATTTTGTTTTCTATTGCAATACAAATCCATGAGTTTGTTATTATTCTGCTTATAAAAAACTTCTTAGAATTATCAGCATGAAATATTTTTTCTTTCCCAAAATGTTAGGTGTTTCCTGCCTTCCTTCTGTTTTTAAGAACATTTGACTTCACTTCAATAGGATCCATGATCCAAAGATGGAGTATTCAAGAACACGTAAGTGTTTCTGGAGACTAGTTAGCATTTTCAAAAGTAGCTTAAGTCATGACATCAAGATTTAGGAACATGGAGTGAGGAAGAACATAAAAGCGGTGTCATTCAGTGCAAGAATATCTTTTAGCTAGTTAAATGAGAGCAGTGCACACAACTAGGTTAGGAAACTAAGTCGTGTGGTCTATGAATAGGAAGCTGTAATGACAAAGGATTTACAGCACCTAGCACTGAATACAGGTACAGCTAAACAACCTAAAAGTAAAAGCTGTGAAAAAGATATATCGGAGATTGAGTCTGTTGCCCAGACAAAAGAATTAACTACATCCTTAAGACAGGTGCCTCTGAAATGAAGATTTAGAGCCAGAAGTTGCCTTTGGATTCACATCACTGCATTGCTGCTGTTATCCTTTAAAATGCAGTTACTTAAGAGCAAAATGACCTTTACATATGCATATGAACTTCCTTTTTCTATACAGTACAGTGGAACCAGAGAAAGAGAGATTACCTTAGAATGGATTTTATTTTTTAATCTCAGATTTAAAACAGAACAATAAAAGGTGCTGTTCCCAGAATAAAAAGTTCTTGCACAGTCTAGCTAATATAAGCAAGAAAGTGTGTGGCTAATAAAATGAGTTATCAGGCTGTTCACAAACCTTCATTCTGGCAGGTTTTTTTCAGAGCTCCTCAGCATATCAAATGCTGCTTCAAAATGTGTTGCAAGCTCAACATTTCAAATTGACCTGTAAACTACTAATTGCAAGTGGGATTTAAAAGTCTGAGATTTTTGAGTTTTCATTGGCTTTTGCATAATCAAATTCAGGTTATCTTCCTGAAAAAATGCTGCAATAATATTTAAACACTTACAAAGGACTTAATTTATACAGTCATTAGAGGTTCTTGTCTGTGACGTGTCATGCTAATTTTACTACAAGGGATTTCATCAAAAATTTAATGTAAAAATGTGCTACAAGGATTTAAATTCCTTACTATATTTGAATTTAATGTATTTAACTTATTTAGTATTCTTTATTACAAAATTTAAAATTAAAATAGTAGCACCCAGTAAAAAAATATTCAGGGAATCAAAGCCATGAAAAGAAGAGTGTGGGAGTGGAAGATTTTGTAGTCAATAAAGAGTCATCCAATGAATTTGGAAGGGAACCAAATCTTTCTGCTATGTACTGTGAAGCTGATCTCCATCTCTCTGCGTGGTTTACATGTACCACAAATAAGCTCCATGAAGAGGACAGTTCTGCATGGTGGGAATTTGGCTCTTGGTGCCAGTCCTTCAAAATACCACCTAGAAAACTGGATAGAAGTGAAAGCAACTGGCTGCCTCAAAGTGAAGCTATGGTCTGGTTTGGGACCACTTCCTCCCTGCCTGGATGTCTTTTTGCAACTATTTACTTTTACTGCATATCCAAGTGTCCTGTGCTAAAACACTGTGACATTCCTTTGTGGCAGGGCTACCCCCAGTACTGGGTAGCTGATTTGGGGAATAAATGAAGCACAGCTAGAGCCCACATCCTTCAGATAAACTGAGCCAGCATGGTACATTACACAAGCTCTGAAACTAAACATGTCTTATGGTAAATTAAACATGGAAATGGGGATGTTTTCCTGGTTCGATAGTCCTCCTCTTCCTATCTTCATGTTTCATATGTGAGTGATACCAGATAACAGCAGTATCTGTATTGCTTAGGAGTTGTGCAGAGACCCATTGGCCATTTTTATAATTTTCTAAATTGGAAGGGACCATTTATTTCATGAAATCACTCATAATCAAAGACAGTCTGAGGCTTTTTTGAGACACTCTAAAAGTTTCTCATCAGTGCTGAATAGAGGGGAAGGATCACCTCCCTTGAACTGCTAGCAATGCGGTAATGCCGTCCAGTACACTGTTTGCTTTCTTTGCTGCAAGGACACATTGCTGGCCGGTGTTTGAATATGGTGCCCATCCAGGAGTCACAGGTCCTTTTCTGGAGAGTAGCTTTCTATGTGATTGGCCCTCAGCGTATACTGATTCATGGCATCAAGGGCAGGACACTGGACTTCCCTCTGTGAAACTTCTTAGGTTCTTGTCAGCTCATTTTTCAAGCCTGTCAAGGTTCCTCTGGGCACACCAATCTGGTGTATTATCTCCTCCTCCCAAGTTTGAATTGACTATAAACTTTTTGAGGGAGATATGTGTCCCATCATTCCAGAACTTTCAAAGATTTTAGTGCAGTTGATGCTGTCTCAAAAATTAATAGATATCTACTCACTTGTGAAGATGATGACTGTATCACCATATTAAACTTCTCAAGAGGAGCTGGTAGAGTCATACTAGTAATTGTGCGAAAATGACAGTAGATATTTCTTCTCTATTTGGATTATAAATGGTTGGATGGCCTTTGTTTGAATTGTGTGGTATAAGCAATTCATGGACTGAGCAGTCTATCACAGAGATTATATATACTGGCTAGGAAGCCAGTCTCAAGTAAGTAGTTGGGATCCCTCTACTCAAAATCAAATCTGCATGTGATAGGCAAGACTATTCAAGTGTAGAACATACTCGGAAAAACTAAATTATATTCCTTGTTGACAAATTCAGCCTTAAGATATACTTTATTCAAGCACAAAATCTGTTTAGAGACAAAAGATTCCTGGGTAGTCGCCCAAAATATGTGCCGTTTTTCTCTGCAAAACAGGTAACTCTGCGATGCTTCATACCTTGTGAGATTAGCTCTAAGAACCCTAAGTTTGATGATTTGAATAAACCTTTCAGATGCATAAAAGCCCACTTAGCTCCCTTGCACTTCCCCTACAGAGTAACTCTTCAGGACTGGTCATGTGAATGAGACTGTCATAAGAAAACAGGGAGGAATACCTGGTGCCCTCCATGGATATAAGCCATGGCCAAAGAGAAGCATGTTCTGAAAAAGGGCAGATGATCCTTTTTGAAACTGATGAAATATTATGGAAAACAGAAACCTCTTTGAGTAATAATCAGCCTCTTCAGTAACCTTTCTGTTGCACTTTATGACTGGAAGGAAATGAAGGTGTTTACACTTCTGCTTCTTTGCATGACAGCTCAAAGGGATGCTGAGTGTATGTATGTATGTATGGCCAGATTTTGCAAACGCAGATTTGGGCAGGGCTCTCCCCACGTGGATGTGCCCTTCCAGGTTGCACAGTGGATTTTTTAGGTGAGGCACAGCGTGCGCAGAACTGGCCCCACCCTTTAAGTCCTAAGGTCCATTTGCCATGGCTGAGGGAGCTTGGACAGTGACAGTGAAGTCCTCAGGACTGTCTACAGCACCCAGTACTAACCGGGGCTGACCCTGCTTAGCATCCAAGATCTGACAGGATCAGATGGCAGGGAGGCATTGAACTGCCAGGGTACGGACCCCACTGAGACTTGAATTCAGGACCTTGGGATTCAGAGTCCAGAGTGCTATCCACTACACCAATGCAATATACAAATCCCATTGCTACAGAGAATAAATGCTTGAAAGCTAAATCTGCCTATCAATACCTTTGAGAAATGTCAGACTGGGAAAGAAAGCTACATAGGGAAAAAAATTACTTACATGCTGAGAGATCAGACTTTCACTTTCCATCTCTGATGAGAAATGAGATGAAGGTGATAAGTTCTTGAGAGATGGTTGTATATTAATGCTCTTCCTGAGGGAAGGAAAATGTCATGCATGATAGTTTCTTTACCGTAGTTTGCCCTTCTTAGATACTGGGAGTGTTAAGCAAGGTTTCCATACAAACTGAACTGTAGCCTGTGAATCTGCAGGCTCCCTGTGATAAATACCTCTGTGTATACACTCAGGCATGGATTTAGGTAATTTCTTTGAGTCCTGCAAAGCTATTTAAGTTCATGCTGCTTGCTTCTGTGCCACACTCTCCCTTATACACAGTGCAACTCAACAGCTTCTCTTCTGCTTATGGAACTACTCAGTATGATGTTTTCTGAAATCCATGAAAGAGTGTTGGTGTTACCCCGGACTTTTCTGGATGGCATGTTTCTATGGTAGTATTGACTTCAATCTGCTCCACAAAATTCACTCACATACCTCTTGGCTTATTTTTTAAACCCTGCCGAAAACCTTAGCTGCATGACTTGAACATTGCCAAATGGCTGCCCTGACACCAAACCAGGAGTTTGTCAAGTGTATCACTATATTACTTTTTACCCTGTCTTGGTTCTGTAAAAATATTATAATCTTCTTTTCCCTAGCTCAAAATCTGCTCATACAGTTTTTTCATGAAAACTACATTCTCATTATTCAGAAAGGAAATACTTATTTAAAATATATTTCTGATAATGCTCTTAAGCTAGAATGGGCAAAAAAAGTTAGAATGAAACCGTTAATTACAGTCTATTGTACTAACACATATGGTCCCATTGATTTCAATAGAATTACATGACTTGGTGAAATAAGCAAGTTTTTCTTGAAGTAAACCGTTAAATTGAAAGTTGATGGAAATCTTGATAAGAGTAATGGTTGTTTGAATTTGAAACATGTAGATCTGTTTCTGGAGTATTTTTTTCTCTAAGGCTTTGTATGCTTTCCTATGTATATTTTCCCCAACAGAAGAGAGTGTCTCATTAGAATATTGAAATATCAATATATTTCTATGTTTCTTCTCCTTGCTCTTCATAGGAAATAACTGATTGTTTTAATGCATTGCAGTTTTTTTAAAAAAATTGAAATTAATGTAGAAAGCTAAGCAAAAATGTTTAGTGTATTCGTTTGAATTAGATAAAGTTAGACTCTTATCTTTTTTGCGTTATTTATTGTTTGACATATTTGATTTACAACATTTACAAGCCGGGATCAAGATGGCAATCCTATTGTGCTGTGCATGCTAAATGCTGCTTTCAGTGGAGCAGAGAGTACGTTTCATGGCCCCTACCAATGTCTATTATATGCACAGATGTAAAGAGGTACATTCCACAAGTGTAGGGGTATTTCCATGCACATAGATGTGAGTGTGTGTGGGCACACTTG
>JAOXXN010000001.1:48813861-48827055 GCA_026770055.1 Myrmophylax atrothorax | reverse complement strand
AGGGGGGTAAGGGGACGGGGGATATGTGTGGGAGAAATCCCCTTGACTAAAAGAATTAGAAAAATGGAATGAATGTAAAATTCAACAGTTTAATTGGATCCTGAGGAATTATCTTGGAACTTGCAAACTGGCTTCCAAGCCCTGCTAACTAACTTACCTTCATCAAATGCTTAAAGGCTTTCCTCACATTGTCAAAAGCATTTTAAGCAAGCACAGAACTCAGCTACATACCATGACAAATTTTGCCTGTAGGCTATTAAAATGGCTTTAAACTAGTGAGGCGTGCTTTAAAAATATATATATACACTTTGTATGTATTTCATCCTGAGATGGCTTCCTCCTGCCTGGATGTTGTTATTTTTGGTTTTGGTTTTTGGTTAGGGTTTTGAGTTGTTTTCCTTTTAGCCTTTATGTTTTTGAGTCTAGCAGGGTTATTAATTAATGAACTTGTGTATTTTCTGTCTTTAGCTGCTGAAGAGCGAGGAACTGTCAATCAGTGGGGACCCTCCTGAATTAGGTGAATGCTGACATTTGGCAAGTGTCATCACAGTTGCCTGCCCATGCCCTTGTAATGCTCTGAGCCAGTGACCCTTCTCTCTTTGTCACACATTTCAGGTAGCACTCAGAGCTTATTGTGTGCAACTGAGGTCAATCGCCAACCAACCAAGTGCTCTGTCCTGCTCTCACAAAGCTTTCCCTGAAGGCAAGAGAAAAGAATAATAAAAGGGGGAAATGGCCTGCTGAGCAAAGACTCTGAGTCTTTTATAACAGGAGGTCGTTTTTGATTATAGGAAGGAACCTTCAGTGGCCATGGAAACCAAAATGCCACACAAAAGCCAGAGGGTGCTTGGGAGGTAAACAAGACAGATGAAAGGTGATGGTGCTTTTAATCTCTGCAATCAATGTGCTTAGGTGGGTGACTTTAATTTAATCCATGTCTGATTAACCCTCTCCCTTTGTTTACACCATTATAGGAGTTTTTCTTCTATAAAATTTTTAAACAAATGTTAAAAAATTCCAGGAGAGGGCTGATCACCGCAGTGTTTTCATCCTATTCACCCCCCTGATGTAATCATGGATGTTCTCATTATCCACATAAATGCCTAATCCTTCTTACTCTTGCTAAGCTTATCCTCAGTGCTATATTTCTGAATGAAAGAGTGAAAGTTCTTATACAAATACAAATTCTTGTGACTTTCTTTTTCAGACACCTAGCAGGATGAAACAACTGGAAACAATGGCAGTCAGTTAGGAAAACTTTTCCATCAAGAAGCCTTGGAGCAGTTTGGTTTTGATTTGGTTGAGTTATGAGCCCTTGAAAACTGTGCATCGTACAAGCTTAGACATTTTTAAATAGCAGCAGTGGTTTTAATGATAGCTGAATGTTCGGAAGGAAGTTGTGCCGTGCATGCGTGCACAGCTAATTTACCTGCTTACTGAAAAATATACTCAGGGGTAGTGCTCCGAATGAACCCTGCCACGTTCACTTTGGGTTGACTCACACGACTGAAACTCTCTCATGGCTGTGCAAAGTTTTCCACAATAATGAGCATTTCATGGATGAGATTTTCAAAAGCCAGTCCCCCTTTAGGAAACTGGTTCCCATTCAGACAGGAAAGGGAAGGGAATTAAAAAAAAAAATGCCCAGAGGAATTTTTGTTCCTGTATCCTTTGGGGTTAAGGCGTACATTTAGTAAAAGCAGGTATTTAAGCACTTATCTCAGTTTCAGTGTCACTAGAGCATGAGCTTCAAACCTCTCTGAATCTTGTCCTGGCTCTGAATGAAAATAAAATGCTCACTCATTCAGTTAGGCTTCCTAAACAATCTGCAGTAAAAGCAAAATGCTTTGAAATAGTATTTGCAGGAAGAACTATCTAAGCTCACTGACTTCAAGTTACCTTAGCCCTTTCTGTAGCTGTCTTTGCCATGGTATCCAACAGCTGCCTCTATCCAGCCAAATGCTAGGTCCTTTCTTGAGAGCAGCTGCCTACCTCAAGACTGAAAAAGTAAAGCAGAGCTTAGTGTCTGCTTCTAAAATAGAGGCAGAGGAGGCAATGCAAGTGATGCTGCCCACTCTCTATGCAATAACACAGCAGTAAGAGTGCTTGATCCAGGAGTAGGAGACCTGAGCATCATGTCTTCCTCAATGGCAGGATGCTTGAACCTGTTTTTCTGCTACCCAGCCAAGCAGGTCGAGCCTGGGGAGGAGTATATTGGTGGAGGTGGAATGCTTCTCAGAAACAAACAGGATGACTGGGGGCCAAGAAAGAAAAATGCCTGCAAGCTCCTTTCCTGTTAGAGGTGGTCCTTCTGCGAAGATGTCGCTTAGGTTTAACATGTGCCTGAATGTCAGGCCGTAGTAGTTGTTTGCTTGAACAGCAGTAAAATTGCAAATACTTCAGGAAATTCAAGGTAAAATAGCAAGTTATAGAAGAAAGACAAAATCCAAGCTTTCTGAGCTACAATTTCAGACCAATCAACCAAGTCTCTCTGAATCCCACTTTTAATCTTGGGCTGATTCCATAAAGGACCACAGATGTCACAATGCCTGTTTTTAATTGAACTGCTGTTATTCTCAGAGAGACACAAAGTGTTAGAAACCTAATTATGAACCTCCCAGTATTCACAAAGCAAGAGCATGAAGCTGCCTCTATCTTCCAAAAGAGAATGTAAAGGAAGAGATCTAAGCACTGGCTCTAGGCAAAGGAAAGGCGCTTCTCTCAGTGAACATTCACAGCTGTAGTTTGTTGCCTCCTGCTAATAAGTGAGCACTCACAGGCCCCTTGAAATATTCAGATCCTGATCTTCTGTTCGATCTGAGGATTCATTCTCCATAGCTCCCAGTGGGATCTCAATCCACTAAACTGGAAGATATTTTGAGATAGCCATTAGAGACAGACTAGGACAAAGTCTTCTCAAAGTGAGAAACATTTTGCTTTTCATTGAATCTATGGCTATTTGTTATTGAAAAGACTGGATCCAAGAATTTTACCTGTGCCTCACTGTCATTCTCTCTCCCTGAATCAACTGGCTTTTAAATCCTTTATAAAGAATGGAGCAGCATAAAGAAGCAGGAGGTGAAAGGGGCCCACACAAGCGTATTTCAGTAACTTTCACCTTGACTACAGAAATTTTAGGTTCCAGTATCTGTGTGATATGAACTTGGTCATGGATTAGGGACACAACCAATTCTTCTTTATTCTCTTCTACTTTGATTAGGCACCTTCTGGAGCTTCTTGCTAGCAAATTGCCACTATACGGCTGTGCAATGTCAGAAGTTTGAATAGTATGCATAAAACCAAAGGGCTAAATGTCAGTATACAGGGCCTTCAAGGTGAAAAATTAGCAATTATGCACTGGAGATGCTTTGAGGATTAGCTATCAAATGATCAATATTTTTTTAGGGGCTTTTTTAGGAATAAGTTTTACAACTCGTGTTCATCTTTCGATGACTAAAACTTTAAAACTCTTTCAAAATTCACAATTATAAATTGTTCTGTATCTAATATTTTGAAAGGTTCATGGCCACTCTGTTGGTACAGAAATTGGTCTTTTGCATGTAACATATGTGTGAATACAGTGGGAAGCAAGGAGCTTTCTTTCCTCCCTTCCTCCTTGTATCAGCATAACGGTTGCCTAGAGCTGCAGTGGTCCATGCTATGAGAATTCAAATTTGAATCGAACTTGCTTTCGACTTCACACAGGCTGGTAGGCGTCTTTCAGGGAGTACTAACCTCTGAAAAATTTCTTCTTTTGCCTAAGTATGCTCAGTAAAAGTTTTTCAAGATTGTCTGCAGTGAACAAATTGGTTTGCTACACCTAACCGACCCAAGGATTATTGTCGACCATATATTTTGTCACAATGGAACACTCACAGCGCCATTCTCACAAAGGAGTACACGAAAACCCTAATACTGCAATCCTTCCCTAATTTTGCTCAGGTAAAACTCAGCTTAGTATGCTGGTCTAATTAATGAGGACCCTATGATCAGTAACACTGGCTGAATTTGTAGAATTCTGGGTTTTGACAAAGTACACTGAATCAAAGAGCCTGTGAAATATTTATCAGATAACTACATGGCAGGGCAAGATCAGCCCAGGAGGACAAAAAAGGAAGGAGAAAGGTTTTTGCAGGATTTTTGCAGGTTTCAACGGACCTGCTGCTGGCCAGAGGATCACATTCTTGCTTTTGCTCTGGAATTTTGTTTGGTCACTTTAACAAGGTAAAGAATGAACAAAAAAATCAAAGAAAGTAAGTGGAGGAAATACACCACATAATGGGAGCAATATCTCTGTAGAGATAAAGTAATATATTAAGTCATTTAGACAGCAAATCATAGAACTACTCAAGAAATAGAGGATAATGACTGAATGAAAGGGAAGAAGACTTTTTACTGACTCGAATGGAGTGTCAACAGTACCAAGACTGAGAGGATTGCTATGAGGATGAGGAACCAAAGAGAAGGGTGATTAAGTGATATTTTAGATTTTGCTTGTATTTCTATCAGGACTTTTGGGTCATTTATGATTCTTTGCAACTGTTTACATGTTTCCTTTGACTGCTTTAGCAACAACATTCAACCTCTCCCTTTCAATAATTTGAACATATCAGAATGAATGCATTATTTATTACATGCTCCACTCTGCTGAAAGAGTCACAAAGTTGGAGTGGGATAAACTAGGATTCTGAAAAGGACTGTTTCTTCACTGTGTGATTGGACTGTGATGGGCACAGCATCTGAATCCAGCCAAATTGCTACAGTCCTAGACGTGCAACCAGGCTGCTTGCTACACAATAACAGAAATGTTATATGGCCAAATTAGGCAACCCAGTGACCACCATGAAATCTATAGATGTTTTTCATTGACTTGGATACTTAGCCAAACCTCTCTGACTGAGCAGTTGAGCTTTATCATACTCCTTTCCTCTTCTTCCAGCTAAAATTATAAATACCCTTATATTTATGCTAGTGCAACACCACCTACTAGGAGGCAAGGGTAAGAAAGCTAGCTCTTTTAAAAATTAATGAGCCTTGGAAGGAAATGAAGCTGAGAGAGTATGAAAGCATATGAATTTCTCCTATACAGAAGAACCAGCTTTCATTAAACTGTAACTCTACACTGTTCAAAGCTCCAGTCCACTTCAGCAGTAGATTAGTATGAGTAAGGACTATATAGCTCAAGGGATGTGTTTTTCTCCTGCCTGGAAAAATATATTACTGCATCTGTGGATAACAAGATTAGCAAAGACATTTGCTTTGTCACAGTGACATATGCCTACCTGTGCATTAGATGTAATAAAATGACGGTTTGCAACAGTCTGAAAAAATAGGAGATTTATATCCAGTTATAGATTTGGGGCCCTTTTCAATGCTAGTAATTGTAAGCATAATCCTATTTTTACACTGCCAGATGATGGGAGTCATGTTAAATGAGCATGTTAAGAATGGCAGTCTGGAGTTTTTGGTACCAGTTAATATTGGAACATAGAAGAGGTGAAAATGAATATTCTTACAAATAATTCTATTAAGCAGGACACCTTTTAATTGTCCCTTTGTTTCTCTTTATACTTAAAAATATTAAAAACGTAACCCCTTAATAGCCCTCTTTTACATGCGGAGGGGTGGAAAACTATTGGAAACCAATGGATTGGATTATTCACAGATGTTTTTTCCCTGCTATGATCACATAACTTGGATTTTTGTACAGGTGGGTGTTACTTATTCTCTCTCATCCACCAAAAAATAATCTCAAAGAATTTATGTCCCAGGTCAGAATGCTAAAGAAGGGCATATTGACCTGGATTCCTCTTGTTCTGTACATTTCAGACTTTTTCTCATATTCCATCTTCTACCAAGGGTCATTCTATACAAAATATTTCTATCAATATATATGTATCAAATGAAAGTTCAGTGTTATTGATATATTTGTACAATGTACGGTGTTAATAGTTACATAGATATGAATGTTATTCCTTTATACAATCTTGGAATAAGCTATGCACAGTCCACACAGATCATACAGAAATGACTGTATCCATGCTAATGAACCATTATACCTTCGTCACTAAATGTAAATAAAGAAATACAACCTTACAGCTCTGAAAGGAAATTGCTGTCAGATATGATGGATTGTATTTCCTGCCTCTATGGTTGGTAAATTTATATTTAGTCTTCATTTGATTACTGGTCACTGTATTGTGTTTATTGCATCATCAGTCACTAAATAATTTCCTTGAAGACACAATCCACCATTAGAAATGGAGAATTTTGAGGAGACACACTTCCTTTGTCTTTGAAAGAGCAGCTATACAAAGGGTGATCTACTAAAAATGAAGATTAAGTCTATATTCTTTCCAGAAAGCCATTTTTAAAGAACGTTATTAAATGCAAGTCAAGTTGATCCAATGCATTTTAGGATCTGAAACAGTTCTGCTTCTTTCAAGACCATACAAGATTATGTAGTCCCAAAATCAGAATAATGTTCAGGTGCTAGTCACAAGAGGGAGCTCAGTGCTTCAGAGCTATAATAGAAGTAGATGTAGATAGAGAAGCAAAATTTGAATAGTTTGTAAAATGTTACAGAATTTATAAATCAATAGCAATTTTCAGTGCTTGGACTATGTTAATTCACCTTGGATTTATCCTAGAACATCAATCTGTGGCATCATAGAAAGAAGAGTATTTCCCACTTATCTAATACATAGCTGACTTTCTCTGGCTTTAATCTTCCCAGGTTCTCACATTTCTATTTCTTTGTCAGAAGTGAGGTTAAAATGGAACTGAACCAGATAGTTCATAGCAGCATTTTAAGACAGAAAAAAATCCCAAACCAGTAATATTCTATTTACTCTATTAGCCTTAGGAGTGAACTGGACACAAACTTACTATTGTGGTTAAAAGCATTCAGAACTATATGTTTGAAACATCATGATATTTGAAACTATATGAAAAATAAAATGCAGACAAATGGAAACAGATTTTAAGAAAAAACTCTGGTCTAACACCCGAGATATGCTAGCTTAATAATCAAAGATGGTAGATGCTAAAGAGCGTCACAGCCATGGGCACCTTCTTGCTTTGCACCCAAATGGTCAGTTAAACCAATAGCCCAGGAGTCAGAGAGTGTATGAGCTGCCACAGAGCCAACCTGGTTATTTAGGGAATTAATACATTTGCCTGGAATATTTTACTTTTTAAAAATGGCATTTTTGAACTGAGGAACCATTGATTGGTAAAAATTGTGGTCAGGCAATCCTGAAAGTAAGGGTATTAAAGCTAGAAATCATGACAATTAACATGAAAATTTCAAGAAATCCAAAATTATTCTAACCCTTTGAGGTGCATACTTCTTAAATTGTGTTAATTGCTCCCCTGTAAGTTATATCATGGGGAAAAAAGTAAGATTTTAGCATTCCAGTATTTGTTGTTCCAGATTAAACTAGGCTGATGCTTTAACAATGGCTCTTTTCTCATTTGCCTCACCCACTCCTGGGGTTGCCTGGGTGATGTAGTTGTTCAGATGTTGCGTGCTTCTTCAAGTGCTTAGTTATCAGAAGTACAAAGACTATGGAAAGGATTTGCTTGATGAATTGGTTTTACACCAGTTTTAGTTCCCCAGAACAGTAGAAAGTACCTGAAATGGTCATATTTTTCCTTCTTTCTGGAGACTCCCTTGTCTTCTTGTCTCTTAACCTACACAATGTTTGACAGTCTTTCTCTTTTACATGCCCTACATTCACTGGCACGTTGCCCACTTCTTCTTGCAAAACTTACATTATCCTCATCTTCTCTTGGCCATCTGCTTTCGAAAAGTCTGATGAAATGGGTAATTTAAAAAGCAGAGTCTGTACGTGTCTCACGAGAAAAATATTTGCCATAGTCACAAAATAGAAGCTGAAGCAAATAACCTCTGCAACACCCCTTTTAGGAAGTTCTGGATATTGTGCAGTTATAGTGCTTAAATCAAGTTTAGGTCTAAAGGCTGTGCTTTCAGACTATTCTCATGGACTTCATGACACAGATACTTGCTAAAATTCCATACTCTATATTATATAGTTGTGCAATGTAGATCAGCCTAATGATCCCTTCTGACCTTATGAAATTTTGCTCCTTTAATTTAAAAGGACCACTGTGTCCTACCATTTTTGGTGAGCACCAAGTTGAGCATTAGGGTATTACTAATTAATGTATTAGGAAAAAATCTTAAAAATTAAATATGGTAGCCTATTGCTTACAATATCAATTTTAAATCAATCATTTTATTAATTCAGTTTATTTTTAATATTTAAGAAGCTGTTTAAATTTAAAGAGCAAATACTATAATTTGCATAGGATAAGCTTGTGCTTGCAAATAGTTGAATCCTTGCACTAAGAAAAAAAAAACCCTCAATTATGAATGCAAGCCATGATTCTATGATAGACTTGCACAAAGTATAATAGTTATATAATGTGTAAAGAAAAAAACTAAACACCTTGATTAAAATTTTCTGCTTAAATTGTCTTTGGCAGAAGACATAATGCTAAGTAGCCTGCCCTTTTTTTTTTTTTTTTAATAAATCCAAATTCCCTTATATCCGTTAAAAGTTTACTTCAAAAGGTTTTGGCCAGCATGTGTGAACATCTGGCTTTAGAACAATTATTTTTCCTCTTTTTTCCCAAAGAAGCAAGGTGCCCATTATTGCACTGTCAAAACAGCCTTCCATCTTTCTGTCTATTTTGTCCCTAAGACTGTAAAAACTTGTCAGGCTCTTTTTGGTATAGTTTTAATGAGTTTTTTATCAGCAGTTACCAACTGTTTTGAAAAGAGGCCTTGTTAGGGTCCCGCTTACAGAGGATGTACAAAGGCAGCTTTTCTTGTTTTTCCTATATGGATGCTCAAAAGTCAAGATGCAACTACTATCTGACCAAGAAGCATTTGCATAAATAACCATCTAATGAATGCATGCATGCTTCAACCATAACAAATGATGCCCCTTCCTTTTCAGCAGGTCAGAAAGTGGGAGATTTGCAGGGCAAATAGGGATATTCTGCTGTATGGAACAGAAGACACAAAACTGTAGGAAACCAGGCTTGTTTAGTTTCTCTTCTCAGTAGCAAAGACAATTCACAAAACAGAGGAGAGACCTTCTCATATGGCCATGAATTAAGTTCAAAAGAGGCTGGGTATTTTAGCCTGAGTGAAAAATTGGGAAATCCTGCTTTTATCCATCTCCTTGTTCTTGTGATCAAGGCAACAAAGTGAGGTTTAAATTAGCATAGGGATAATTGAGTTAATTCTGATAGTCCTTATGGCCATTGCCTTGGAACACTCTTCACCTAGAGACATCTTGTCCCCAGAAACTTCTAGGTGTATCCCACTGCACTTCTCTGAAGAAACCTGAAGAGGCATCGAGGGTTCAGCTATAGAGCTGTAAAGGTATTAAGAACATCAAAGTCAAAACTTCATTTCCCTCCAGCACAGCAGGTTTTAAAACAACAACAACAAAAGCCTCCTAAACTGTCTATAGCTCAGGAAGTAATCCTGATACAAACTGACAAGAACTCAGATAACTTCAAATTGGAAAATGTGCAATTAATTTCCTAAATATGAAGTGACGTGTCTGAGAGGATAGTCTGTATTTGAAATCAAGAACAGTTGATTAAAAATTGTGCTCTCTACTAAGACGGAAATAGTCATCCTTAATCTATCATTTAGAGCATGATTTTATTGTACTCTCATTCAAGTGTCCAGTGCCTCACTGAAAATGAAGCAAATCTAATTAATTAATATTGGCCTCTCATTATCGTACATCTGCCCTGCACTTTCTGAATGACAATCCTAAACATCAGAAAAATACAGAACTCTTTATAATCAAGGATCTTATAAACAACAAAACAAAAAGCCCCACAACTCCCCGAACTGTATCCTATTGCTAAGAATAATCCAATGGTATTTTAGCTGCCCTGCTGAACAGACAGGCCTTACATCGCTCCCTGGATTTCGCCAAACCAGGGCTCTGGCGCAGGGCCAAAGGAAGCAGGTTTCAGCGGCGCGAGCCCTCCACTGAGAACACTCTACCACTGGTCCCCCTGAGTTGGGGCACTGCGCATTCATTTTATGTGTAGTGCTCCTGTGTCTCACAACTGCTATGTCTGATATTTTCTTTATGACTTCAGCTTATTTGAAGATTTGGCCGCAAGATGTATTTTCACACAGTACTCAATACAAAGTCTAAAACCGAAGCTCAGAAATACAGTCTACTAAATTGAGGGGAGCTAACTTGATGTCTATAGATAAATCACTTTGGAAAGACAGAGAGATCTATTCCTATGCAGTTTCGATAATTTCTGACATGTGTGATGACACTAAAAAAATGTTATACAAAAATACACACAACCTTTGATGTCAGTTGAGTGAAATTTCTTCTTAGATATGTGAGAGAAACATAGAGAAAAGTAACATTAAGTTATTAGTAGCAGAAAAGAACCAGGAATACACACAACCATGTTTGTAGTCTATGTCATGGACTGGCATTCCAACCTCCTTAACTCTTCTAACTGCCATTTCCCTTTAGGAAGCTACCAATGACAAGTGTATAGTTTCCTTTATCAATCTATGTGCCTGAGGGGCTAAGGTAGAGTTTTGGGAGGGAAGGGGAGGGAGGGAAAAAAATTGGATGTGCAAGCAGAGTCACGAGTGCATGATCTGCAGGTACAGCATCTGTGGTCTTTGCAGTTATAGATTGGTGGATAGAAGAAGGGATGTTTGCTAGGTGGCCACAGATTTTCTTTTCCTTTCTCTTTGGGTTTCCATATTGTGTTTCATATTGTAATCTAAAGATTAAGTTCCAGTCTTTGCAAATACAAAATAAAAATCAGCCTGCTGACAAATATGTTGTTTCAAATGTTTATCTTCTCAATTGCTGATCAAATCCCTTTCCAATTTCTTCATAGACTTTTATTATGATTTTTTTAATAAGTTCAAACCACTTATTTCAACAGATCTTCTTTCGCTATTTCAAAAGGCTGAATATTGAATAAATGAAAAAGAGATATTATCCATTGCAGAACAAAATCTCTAAGCAATAAGGAGACTGCTGTGATTGAATTCATCTCTGTCCATGCTATTAGGATATAGGGATTAAAAAGTAAAATTATATTTGCATTTCTTCACAGAAAACTATGCCAGTGGTTTGACCTCAATCAAAGAAATCTTAAGACACAACCTAAGTGCTAGAGATGACTAAGAAGAGATGATTGGAGAAACATTTATTATTTTTATTGTACACTTCACACTGACACTTGATTGATTAATACAAAACACCTAACTCTTTCCAGCAGCTGGAATAAAGGTTGATTTTTATCTCATCATCAACATTCCCACGAAGTGACGAACTATAAAATTTTTGCCTACAAATTCAAATTGAAAAACAGGTCAGACAGAATCAATATTTTTTCATGAAGTAAAACCTTAAAAAACTGTCCAACTGCATATCTGCAGGTCTGCTGTTAATATATGGAGTGAGTTCCATGGAGGATTCTATGATTCACCGAAGTACTTAAGCACATGCTTGATTTTAAACTCTGAATAAATCCCATTTGCAACAGAATTTAAGCAGGCATGCCAAACTAAGGATGGAGTTGGAGACAGAGACCAGTCCTTCCACATCCTTCAATCATCACCTCTAGGAGTTTAGCTATCTGGATGCAGGTGGCCCAGCTATTTTCCAGGAATTTAGGTTTGGCAAGCACTTTCCTGGCAGCCAGGATGAAAAAGCATGAAAAAAAACCCCAAAAAACCAAAACTCAAACCAAATCGCATGATGGGGAAACAGCAAATGGGAAATGAGCAGAAAAAAAAAATATATGGTAGATAAGGTGTTTGTGAGCTTCAGGGTATATCTGTGACTTCAAAGAAGCATTTAGACTATCACATGGTGTGACTCTTGGGGATGATCCTGTTCAGGGCCAGGAGCTGGACTCGATGATCCTTGTGGATCCCTTCCAACTCAGCAAATTCTGCGATTCTGTGAAAACTATCATGTTGATTACAAAGTCTGCAATTAATATTTCCTATGATATTTACCAGTCAATGGTATGATAATAGCTATATATTTGACTATGTGTGTAGAAACGTCTAACTGCATTCAAAATGAGCAGTATGAAGACAAAATAGTTATTTGACCTTAGACTGGTATCAGTGAGAAATTCTACTGGATTCTTATTTCATATGTAGAGCAGAAAAAGTAGGTCTAAGTATAGTCATCAGGGAGGCTGAATGCTTCATTTCTCTAATGCAGCCATTCTCCTGGTATTAGAATCAAATTAAAAATTATTGATATCTCTATTCACATGAAAATGTAGACATCATTGGAATATATTTTTGCAGTTTTATAGCTGACCACTTGAAGCAGTCAAACATTGAGTCCCAGCTTTAGTTTGTATGGATACAATGTTGCAATATTGGAAGACAGCAATACAGTAAGAATAGATGTAATAACAATCTCAGCCTTGCAAGGTATTTTATATGCAAATGAAGGAACACTTAAAATAAGTTTAAGCATGGATTTAGAGACCTAATTTACTCAAAAATGTTATTGGGTAATTACATGAGAAACCAGCGTTTTTTGTTCTGATGTCTTAAATTCTGGAGCTTTTAAATTGTCTAATCAAAATTGTTGGTGAATCTGTCTTTAAAATTCTTCTGTCAGGGGTTGCTAAGAGTTTTTCTCTTGTCTTCACAAGGGTGTAAAAAACCTAATAAGTCTAGATTTATCATGCTAAATGTTTTTTGCTGAAGAGTCATCACATTTGGCCAATGTAGGTTGGCGAGTGCCAGCTTCATTATCTAAATCTATCCACTAACTTTACCACCAAAGGTGAACCTGCCAGAGACCACTTTCCTTGTTGACACTGCTGACAGAGTCTTTGTCAAATCTGGAATGGGAAAATAAATTTAAACAAAAGAAGAACTGACTTAAACAACTGTATGAAACTCGAAGTGTGTTTCCAATGAATCAGTACTTTGGTTTAAGATGACATAACCTTTCTTGACTGGTTTAAATTTCTGGTTCAAGGCAGGCCAGTAATTAGAAACAGGAAGTGCTAGAGATCTACCTTTTCTTGTGGAATTTTTTAAAAAACCAACTAAACGAAGCCAAAAAACCCCCTCACTCTCGATCTTGCAACTTTTGAAACTTTTACCTCCAAGTT
>JAOXXN010000001.1:48791959-48806780 GCA_026770055.1 Myrmophylax atrothorax | reverse complement strand
CTTTGGTGAGAATTATTCTATTGAAGAACAGAAGATCCAAATACAAAACCTCTTTCAGTCTAAATAGAGGGCAACTTGCATCCAGAAGCAGGATAGCCAGCATTAGGCTTAATACACCCCCATTTCTCCAACCCCAGACCTAATGGCTGCACTTCATACCTATATTTGGCCTTGCAGGTGGTCTAGTTTGTAATTCTGTGGGAACAGTCATTTGGGGAGTGGGATGTGCTCATTCATGGCCAAATGAATGTTATGCTGAAGGGAAGATGCCAGGGAGATGTAAGGAGAGTCTGTAAGAGCATATTGTTTGTGAAAAAAACATTTGTGAAGTTACACCTTTATTGTTTCAAATCTGTAGTTCTTTATTCCTTTGGAAATGTGGGTGCAACTTGGGTGCCAAATGGAAACCCAAACTAGTAGTATTTGGCTCTCATCTTGCAATTCTTTTGGATAATTTTAAGTGAGCGTGTATACGAGCAATGCAATGAATAATCAGGCTCCTCAGCTGGGTAGGTATGTATCTTCCACTTTAGAAGTCAAGAGAACAAGTTGTGTGATGTGGTTACTTTGAAGCTGTTTTATTTTGCTTTTTAACTCATTCTCTGAAAAATAGGAGTAGTGCCAAGTCTACTCAAATGGAGAATGAAGACACGCATCTCTTATTTTGGGATACTTTTCCTTGGTGGGAAGGAGAGCAAGAAAGGATTTTAGAGAAGTGCAAAAAAGAATGTGCAGATTCAAAAGTATATTATGGTATTGTAAAACGTTCCAGTCAATTTTTTTTTAAAAAATAGGAATAATTATTTAATTTTCTGTGTGTGATGCATGCAATATGTGCTTTCTGCTTTCTGCTTAAGAAGAAAATCAACTTAGAAGTTTATTTTTGATAGTTTGGCATTGGAGATAATACATCCTTTTTAATTTTTGAATAGCACTTTTCCATTCTTAAAACAAGCAAAAAATTTCTATTTTACTCTATTATAAAGCTACTCCCCACCTTCCTAAAAAATTCTCAAAAAAAATTTTGATTCAAAACTTTATTGCAATTTTCAGAAGAGCTTTACTGGATTAGTGCTAGCTGTCTTCTCTGTTCTTCCTTTCCTCCTTTGAAAATTCAATCTCCTTTTTATTTTTGTTCTTCTTTTTTGATTTTAATATTTTTTTAAGAGTTACATTTAAATTTTTTGTTATCATCATCTGCTGCAATGTTACTGTTGAAACAACAATACCAGAGGCTATTGAATTTGATTTTCATGATTCCCTTTACTGTCCTTCTGGATATATGGCATGTGAACTTTTTAATATTACGTTTCTTTCTAATCATACTAGCCCACAAAAGATGAGTAATACTAGCTTGTCAGGTAAATCAAATCAGTCTCAGTGACTCTGGGTGATTTTTTCTCTTAACACTTCCCAACAGACACAGACTTTTGATAAGAACTGCAGCAGGGGTTGTTTGGACCTTCAAAGGAACTATGTGGGTAAACCTGGGCGGCATGTAACAAAGGCTTTATTTCAAAAAGACAGAAGCAGGAAGTGAGGAATCAGGATCTCACCTCAGGCAAAAGAATGCCTCTTGGCTGAAGAATTAAAGGTGCTCTTGGTAGGATAGGTCTCAGTTCCCGCATTCAGCTTCCAGAGGTCCTTCTCTATGTTTAGTACCCAGGCCAGACCCCAGGCTGATATACCCTGTTTTGTTGCTCTTGAGTTTCTGGTAAGTTTGGCAGTGTCTTTATGAGCAATTAACAAAAGCTTTGGCCTAAAGCTTGAATATGATTACCATGAACATCTGCTATAGTAAATATTTCATTAATCTGACTGTCTCCTGCTCAATTGAAGTCCCATATATTTCATATAACAGCTTAAAATAATAACTTCTTGTCATCTACTACAATTTTCAGCCAGGGATCTCAAAAAAGTCCAAGACTTCAGAAAATACATGCCAATTCCTGCAGTCTTTTGCATCCTTCCAGTGAAATCTCATAATGCATTCAAATGGTTATCCTTGAGAAAGAAAGGAGTAGGGGGTGGGTCTGTCACAGTTGACATTCTGCAGTCAAAACTAAAAGTGAGTCACCTTTGAGGAAAGGATAAGGGCTGCATGCAAAGCAGCAGGGACAAAACAGGGAGGCAGGGGCTTTACAGACATCTCTCAGGTATGGCACAACAGCCGAGGGCTGGTTGTGGAGAATCGAAAACCTCTCTTAAGTAGAAGGGGATTTCTGTCTATCTGCAAAGTTGCCACCTGGGAATCCCCCTGGCCAAAAGCCATCTGCAGTTTTGGTCAGCAACCTCCTGGAAGTCTGTCCTCACAACAGGCTGCCATTTCCTGACCACATCTTGTGTGAAATGACTGTTTGCTTGGTACAAATGTCTTCCTATGGTAAGTTAGACATCACAAATTCTCTAAATTCCAAGTCAATGGAAACTTAGGCATTTTATGAAGTTCCATACGTTGTAAAAATAGTACTGCCTAAAAGCATTTAGTATTATTAGACTGGATTTCCCAAAAGATGTAGTACTGATCAGAATGTAAGATTACTATATGTTTTTAGCCTCCTAAATCCATAGTTACAAATTTCCTGATTTTTTCCTAAGCTCTGTTTCTACAAGCTGAGTATTATTGTGAGTATTTCTGTTAATGTGATTACATATATTTTCTGGTCCAGGCATTGAGTATTTATCCAATTGCCTATCTTTAACCAGTTCATTAACAATGGAGTTTAAAAAGGATGTACAAAATTGTATGTCTGGGTGTAGGAGGATGTGAGTGAGAACATAGCTCTTTCCCTCAGCCCTGGTGACTTACATGGAGTAACAACACAAACATCTCAGTGTGGGAGGCTCCATGAAGATAGCATGAATCTGTCAAATTCCAGTCTTTCTGGTATACTTGGTGCCAGTTCAAAATCTTCTAGAGACTGAAAAAACTAATCTTAAAAATAATACCTCCTAGATATATAAAGTAGGCAGCATGGAATGCAGTGATAAGCATTTGATATAGGTATTAGTGAAGATTTGCTTTCTTCTTAGGTTGCATTTCTCTTCCTACAGGTTTTCCCTGATTATAAACCTCTTTGCTTTATCTATAATGGGCTCTTCATCAATATTGTCACCTGCAGACTGGTGATTCCTCATAGAACTATCTCCACCAGAAAGAAACAATAAAACTTGTTTGATAAAAACTTTTATCTATGTGCTTGGTCAAATACAATTTGCCCAAGCATTGAAAATCTACATCTGTTCTGTGTACAGTTTGTATTGCCATTTGTTACACAGATGTGTCACAAGACAAATACCTGTCCAGGCATACATGTGATACAGAAATGCATATGTTAATCATGCTGGTGGAAGGAGGTGAAGGAAAAGACAATAAATCAGCCTACAAATGGTTTCACTTGGAAAGGTCTAACAGAACAGGGTTATTTTTATCCTAGGATGCTTTTAATTTGAATAAAAAATGCTTTACCACATGTTTTGCCAGCAGTTCAAAAGAATTGGTAACAAACATTTAATCTTTTTTATTCTGGGATTGGCATTAAGCCCTCATCAAAAAGCATATGCAGTCAAACAGCTTATCTCCACTGAGCTGTTTTCCTTAATGTGTTCCTAATTATAATCCTATATATTGCTCACTGTGGCCGATTGAACAATATGGCAATAATTTCTTTACAGACCTCGCTGTTCTTTGAACTGCAAGTACAGAGGGCTAGAACGGAACCAGATCAATGGGATTTGAGTGCAGGGGAATCCAGCCAGATGCAATCTCCAGAGAATGCATTTCCAGCTGTTCTCCAGAAAGGGACTGGACCAGACAGCTGGTAACTGTGCAACTGCTTTCATACAGGTCCAGGGATCTGTGTTGCAAGGTGTAGTCTTTCTTATCTTTATTGCATTCTGCACCTCTGGGGAGGGATTCACATGAGTTCCACACAAATGGTGGGTCTTAGCTACAGGAATTGGAGCAATCACCTGCCCACTCCCTCCTCTTAAGATTTCATTAGACTATTAAAATATTTCTGATGGACTATTTGAATCAAACTTTGGCAAATGTTTCCATAAGCTGAAAGCTGTAAAATGAAGCTGAGAGGAAGTAAAAGTATTTGTTCTATGGCTTTAGCTGTATTTGTTTGTGGAGGGGTTTACAATACATAAAGTCTGAAAATTTATGCCTTTTATTCTTAAAGTGCCTGCAGACTTAGGAATTGCAAACCTCTCTGCCTCCTTTTCCCTTTGTGAACACCTGGTTCATAAAGAACACATATAGCTCTAATGTGATGGATACCAAGTAAATGATAATGGTTATAACTGAAATTATGTTTATGCCAAAAAATTGTTTGTGCTTGCCAGCTTCCATTTAGCTCGGATACAGCGATACATAACAAGGAGGAAAAAGCAGCCAACTAAGGATTTTGTGCTCCTGTGCATCCGCTTGCAGCTTATATTCCTTCTTTCCTGATTAGTGTACGCACTTCCTTTAGTGGAATGTTTTCCCATTGCCCACATGCTTCTCACATACAGAACACCCAAGCAAAAGAGAGTATAGTGCTTAATCTTTAAAGCAAAGCAGGTCATCAGAGATGCAAACTCCTCAGACTATCCCTGCATAATTCACAGGCCAAGCTGGATATTCGGGGGCTATATGTTAACTTTAAAGGAAGAGATGGCATTGTACAAAGTGCTTCTACTGAGTGTTCCATTCTTCCAGGGAGATTTGCGCTGCTAATGCATGCCACAATAACTCCAAGGCTGGAAATCAGGAAGCAGTATGTTTCATATGTGTATGTTGCTGATTTTAGAAGGACTGAAAAGCAAATAAACTCATTTTTACTATTCCCACAAGATCCAAATACAAAGATTTTTTTCTTTTTTAACCTCTCTCACATGTTGGCAGGTTGGTTTAGGGAACCTACATAGGGACATGTGGAAGTACTATTAGAGCTTCCAGAGCTGCTGTCAGTCCTGCTATGCCCTGTGCAATGGGTCTACTCACTCACCAGCATCAACAGCTACAACAAGGAGCAGGACCTGGGCAGCACTAAGGAGAATGGAGGTGAATATGGATGGAGCTGGATATGCAGAAAATCCTCCTGATTCATATCCTGCTGGAGTCACTAGGAAGACTTCTCATGATTGCAGCAGGCTTTGGACCCCCACTGCGGGTGTAACATCTTCATATCCACTCATGGAAAGTGAATTGTTGGGAGACTGTTCTGAACTTCTGACTTGAAGGTTTCACAAACCCATTTATTCTAGACCTTGGTCTTTGGTTTCTTTCAGTCAAGTGATGTTTAGAACTTCACAGTACCCATCACACTGTTTTAAAAGCCTCATGTCTGATAAGTCAAGGTGCAGAACACTATCACTTGAAAAGCAGCATTACTTTATTGCATCATTGCACATATGAATAATAAGCAAATAATTAAGTCTGTTGAGGGTGTTCCGGTGGTCTGTGAGGCAATCAAGGTTCACTGAGACTCCCTAAGGAATAAAGTTCATTGCTTTCAGAAGGTAGCACTACTTCTTTTTTTATTTTTTAAATGATTATTTTTGTGTCTTGTGCCTCTAGTCCCTCAACTTTTAGGATCATTGCCTGCTAAATATCTTAGTTTTCCTCCTTCAGACAGGTGAAAAACATGTTACTGTTTTTCTGTGGTTCATATCTCTTTTAAAGTACCAGCTTCTTAAGACTGCCAGACATTTTATTGCTCACTGCTTCTGCTCATGTTCATTTTTCCCTCCAGTCACGGAAGTATTGACACAAAGTGTGTCCAGATACCAAACAATATTTTGTGATACAGGATATGTGTCTTTTGCCGTAATTGCCTTTTATATACTGTCAAATCACCACTGACCTTGTTTCAATTTCAAATAGAGTGAACATTTTCAAATAAAGAGATGGATAAACAATTTTTTTGCTGAATGTTGATCCCATCACTTTTATTAAGTCCTCTAGCAAGGGTGCTGGTGACTGTCAGATTGTCAACCATTTGAAAATGAAGTATTCCCTGTAGGCAGTGTATTTCTAGGCCCTTTCTAGCCTTGAGAACAACTTTATGGGAGGTGTTTTTACTCGTATCTTCACATAAACAAAAACATAAAACTTTTAATACCATTGACCCTGGCCAAAGATATGAGCAGATGATTAATTGTTCTTTGTTAGAATCTGTGATGAGTAAAACACTGGTTGCCAGTTGCAGCTGTGCTGTTACATAAAGGCCAAGTCAATAGCCCACTTGCAGCCTCTTCTCAGAACTTAATATTGCTCGTGATATCATTAAATTTCAGCATCAAGGTTTCTTTGCCTCAATTTCTCATGTCTGTTGGATAAATTTGCCCTCTAACATTCCCAGACAGTCAGTTTAGGCTGTTAGACTGAGTGCATTTACATGAGTCATAGTTTCAAATAATTTTGTACCAGTTTCACGTCTATTAAGACATGCCTGCTGTTGGAAGCCTCAACTTTGATGTGACCTACCTGAACACTTACTCTCTTACACTCTTATATTATTGTCTTCAAGTGGAAGTTACATTTCTACTCACCCAGACTTATCCTGCCTGATCCATGTTTCCCAGTCCTTTTGGTTATCCAATAGAACTTTTTCTTCTCATAGTTAAACATCATCTTTATAGTCTTTTCTATCCTCCCTACCAACAAAAATATTACATTTTGCTGTGAAACCCCTCAGAGGCTGGAAAGAACCCAAATGGTAGTCTGCAGAGATATTTCTCAAAGGGACTGTTGAGTGTGAACAAATACCTTCTGTTTTTCTTGGGGCACCCTGTTGAAAGCTATTTGGCATTATCCATGTTCCCCAATTATGTCTCCTGTCATAGGTAGAGGAAAATTGTCAAATTTTATATATATCATTCTTCAAGACTAAGAATAGGCAGAGATTTGTCTCTTTTTTAGTCTAAAGGGCTAGCAAAGGGAATATACTCTGGTAGTTCTCTTTCATTTCATGTCTCCTAGAGCATTAAACAACATAGTCTGTTTTAGTGTAAGAAGATCTTTCCTTTGCATAGGAGTTGCTGATATTTTGGCTCTTTCAGCAGTATTCCCAACTATTGTGGTATTTTTCCTTATTCTTTCTCTGCTTTCTTATAGTGGTTTGAAACTCACTGAAGTATCAGACAATGTCTTCAGGAAATTTCATTCTTAAGTTAAAGCTTTTGCTGCCTGTCAAACTCCAACTGTTTTGTTAATAATTATTTCTACATTCACCATATGGACTATGCTTTTCCCCACTCCCATTCCTCCTGTGACCTGTTTTCTATCAGAGAGTCGCCAGTTAATATTGCAAGCTTCTTAGATCAGTTACAAATTGCTATGTTGTTTTTTTTCCCTCCTTCTGCAACATCTCATGGATAAGATACATGTTCCTGTGAATCTTCCATTTCTAATTGCCTTTTCATGACTCAGCTGACTGAAAACCATTAAAACCAGCAGGTCCTTCAGAACCAGCTGTTGTAAAAATAGGCTTTTTTTCTGAATTTCATTGTCTTGATTGTCACTCATATCTCACAGACATAGGATGAATTGGTCTCTTTCAACCTGATCCAGCTACATCCCAGTTTTCCAGAGAGCTACTGGTTTGACACCGGTTCTGGCTACTGCACTGTTCCAAAACTCACATAGTGCATTCTGTTTATTTCTTATTGCTTTAACATGTGATAATGATATGATAATCAGTGAGCAGATTTACAAAGGAAATAGTATTTAGCACAAGTCCCAGTCAAACATAAAAATCTCCATTTACAACTTATGTGACTTTTAATCATAATTTTACATGTAGGCAGCTACATCATGTTTAGGTACAAACTTTTCTGTTACATGTTACTATTAAAAAAATGTACACATGAGCAACAAGTGGAGTGAATGTAGAATTCAAGATACCAATACTTCCATTCCTAGTAGTGACAGACTAACTTTCCTTTAAAGTCTCGCTAAATTTTAAAAAGTATGATAAGCATGGCCAACAACAAGAACTTACAACTTCCCTTATAGATGGCTATTCTAATCACTGAGTAACACAATAACAAGATGTCTCCTTATTTTCTCTTTGACCTATAACCATTGAATTCTTCTTTGAACAATGACATAGCTTCAAGAAGAAGAATGTATTATGACCTTATCCTGGCTTCCCATAGCCTTTGCTGCAGTGGCTGAGGCCACATTCTGGGAAACAAAAAGCAGGAAGTTTGCCTTAGCTAGAATTTTATTCCTGTTTTCTCATTACCCAGATAAATACTCGGTTAGTGACTGCCTCCTCTTTCTGCTGTTTTCATATTTTTTTAGGTGATTTCATACTTTGATGGTGATGGCATCCTGCGGAATTTTTCTTCTCCCATATTTCCTAATGAGGTGGCTTGATAGCAAAAAGACCATTTATTTAGATTATATTCAGTTCAGGATTGGGCTGGATTCATCCCATTGAATCTCAGAATTTAGCTGTGGAGGCTACTTTGCCTTAAACTCCATCTATATTCAATAAATCTCCCTGTGGAGAGAGAGTAGGGTGACAAGGCTCCTGTGTTAGATATGTCTCTGCTAAGTAGTTGAAGGAGGTAGATCCAGGTCTGAGGGGTGTCCTCTTAGACCTTTAAGGCACTAGTCCAATACTGAACCTAAGCACTTGCTTAAATACACCTCTATTTGAAAAGCACATAAGCACATACTAGTTGTTAAAAACCTAAAACTTAGGCATAGAATCCTGCAATAAATCATCTTTTTCATGACTACTGACTGTGACATATTTTTTAAAAGAGAAATGATTCCTGCACTTCTATTTTTCTGAAGTGATTTTAAACCTCCCTATGGAGGTTAAGTATTTCCTACTAAGCTAAACCTTACTAGCTTTCTCAGATTTCGATGTTGTATTTCCATCTTGTCCTTCTGGTTTAGAAAATTCTTGAAGCTTACAATTCCATTCGCTTTAGTTTGGAAAGCTGACATTATATATTTTACTCAAATTGCTGGTTATATTTGAAGAGATAATCTGGCTGTTCTTGAAAAGATAAACTCTTAACAATGATTATAGTAATTGCAGCAATATGAAAACTGTTTCACTTTCTGTTTTTACAGATTGAGAAAACCAGCATATGAAGAGAAGTATATAAAATATTGGGTCTTGTTTGATTTTTCATTAGAAATACTCAGTCATCATATTAGTGAGCACCTAGAAAAATCCATGTTCTTTGACTAGTGAAATTCTAGCTGTCATGTATGGGATTCTCTGAAACAACTGATCTCATTTTTCTAAGCATAAAATATGTACAAGGTAGAATAACTGCTGAGATTAAGGTACATTTGTAAAATGTAATCTGACCTAGGAGCCACCAATTCTCCAAATACAGGGAAAAATTGCACACCAGTCATGAAAAAAACCAAAACCAAAACCAAAACAACCAACTCCACTTCAGGTACTGGAAAAACACATGAAGTCACTGGGCAGCCTTAGCCCTCTCGACTCCAAAGAGTCAGAATTTCAACCTCCATCACACTCATAATGGAAAGCTTGCAGCAAGACAAAACCCTTCATTTCCCCATTCCTCCAAGCCAGAAACTTGAGTAGCCTTTCCCCTTTCCAGGGCTCTAGCTGCACTTTTCCAGCCTCTTGTTTCTTTAGAGCCCCTTTTACTGATTTCCCCCTGTCTCCTCCTTGTCTTTTCTCATTCCGTAGCAACCCTCCTTCCATCATGTATTATCATCTCTGTAAAAGAGCTTCTCCATGTCCTTTTTTCAAGCCATCTTAGGCAATTTTGTTTGTAAAAAGAGTCTAAAGTATTTCCCTAAGGAGGGAAATATTTAAATGGATGTCTACGTTAGTAGTATGATCCCTACTCAGTAGAAACCAAAGTTAGATACTTGTCTGATAGACAACCACTGAGCTTGGAAACATTTTGCACATGTAAACGATTACCTTTTAATCTGTATTGTATCTAGAGATGGTATCCACTGAAGCTGTCATGTTCGTCTTGATGAAAACTAAGTAAGATCAAAATGAAACAGCTGAGGCAGAGGGGTTTATAACTGGTGCCAAAACAAATCTATGGGACCAGATTTTTTCCACCTAGATTATTTCAGTCTAAACAGACTGAAAAGTTTTCTCCCTGGTAAGAGAGAAGACATTAAATAAGCAATTTTAATAGTTCAGTCACCCTCAATTTATTTGGTGTCCCTTTGAGATCATCGAGTGAAACAAAAATAAGTACCTTTCTATATCTTTCTTTCTATAGAAAGTAATGAATACAGAACATATTTTCACACTTTCCAGACTTCTGCTCCTTGCTGCTCAGCTTCATTTCCTTATTTTAATGATAAATAAATTAACATTAATTTTCAGTGTTCACAGCACACCATATACATCAGCTAAAAAAGAAAAAAATAGAAACATGGTTAGTAAATTCTTTTTAATGAAAGGCAACATGTACTGCCCCTTCCGTGAACTCACCACTCATTCAGGAAATTGATTTGTCAAGATGTAAAATAAAAATGCATCATTTCATCACATTTTTGGAAAATATGGGTCCAATCTTATAAGATGCAGTGAAGGCACAACTCCCTTAAAGCATTTCAATGGAAGCACTTAGCACCTCACAGTAACAGGGTAATTTTACATGTTGTTTTAATGATCCCTTTAATAGTTAATTCTGGAACCAGCAACGCTGAGTGTTGTAGTGTCTAATGCCCTTGTTGGGCCTGGCTCCAAGCCAGCTTTATGCTTTGCAGCTTATTTGTACCCAACAATCTCACCCTAAAAACCATTTGTTTTCACCAGGATGCAGGTGTTGATATAGCTGCATTGTAGGTAAGATTCTTGGCTCAGATTATAAATCAGGGCATGGTGCTGACTGGGGAACAGAGTTCAGGCCTCAGGGCAGATCTGAACAGTTGCTCCCCTCCTTCTCAGCAGTGATCCTGTGCAGCCCAAGAGTGGTCCAAGAAAAGCAGCTTGTACAGGCACTACAATGTCTGGAAAACCTTGCTAATATTGATTTTCAAGCAAGAGGGGTAGATATATCGGGCATGGCTTTCAACACTTTACACAAGTTTTATACCGGTGCAACTAAACTTTAATGAAACTTTGCTGGCATAAAACTGATACTACACAACTGACAAAGGCTCGTTGCTAGTGCTACTCTTTTTTTGGCAGTATGAGAAACAATGATTAAATTGGCCACATTTTGGAATATGATTAATCATGGCAGAATTATTCATGGACTCATGATCCGTCTGGTACTGTAACCTCCAAAAGACACAGGATGTAATAATCCATTAGTATTCTACAATATTAATAATTATTCATCTCTGAAAATGTATCATAGGGAGAAATTCTCCTGTTACCTGATCATATCCTCCATTTTTATTTTATATTTTTCACCTTGTACTTCAATCTTCCTCCCTGTTGATGTCTCTCCAATGATTTCTGTCTATCGCTTCTACAGAATGTAAAGATTTGAGTTCATAATTTTATTCTGCAGTATTAAGACAAAAAGCCTTATATTTTTAAAATCTTCATGACCTTAATCCTTATCTGTTTGCACATCTTTCTCATGTGACACCTATACACCAGCTAGGTACTGAAGTCCTACACACTGCTTCCTTTAGCCATTCATCAATTAATTATTTTCCTGGAATTAATTTAAATTAGCTACTGTCTGCAAGCCAGCAATAACACATAATATCATCTTCAACAAAGTGTGAGAAAAAAGCAAATATACTGAAGATGGCATTGGAAGAACCCCTAGGAATTTCAGAACAAACTCCCTCATCCCTTTTTCTGGTGGTCGTTCAAGTTGGCCGATAGACCTTGTCTTCAAATGATGAGGAAAATAACGGATCTTTTGGTATGCTAGTCAAGTCCTGAAGTTGGTAACTGGCAGCTACTCTTTTCTTGAGCCTCTAGGTTCCTGGTACTCCCACATCTACCACAAGGTAAAGAATACTCCACTTTCAGAAACCCTGAGCTACTGAAACCAATTTTTTGAACTTGCTTACTAAGTGTTTTTCATCAAAATTGTGTATATCTGAAAACTGCTAACCTCTTGTAGGTGCAGAGCAAACAAAGTACCACAATATGGAAAGGAAAGTTAGGTTAAGCACAGGAAAGTCCTGTGATCTTCATTCTGGTTTAACATAGGCTGGATTACTCTTGTCCATTCAAGGGCAATTATCTAACTTGGCTCTCAGTAAAATCTTGAGTAAGGTCCTTGGGTCTTGGTCCACAGTAGCTCAGAATTTCATGTATATTATCAGCTCAATCATTTTGGGGAAAGTAGGAGGCACAGACAGGGTGTGTTCTGTGGGATAGTCATTTAATTTTGAGATCAAAGATTGTTGGGAATTTTTAAGGATGGGTTTTCTATATTTTTGTAGTGAATGTTAGATTCAGAACTTTGGGGTGATATTTTCATAAATTACCAGTAATCCAGATGAACATGTGAAACAAGCCAAATTGACTCTTCAAAATGTGAAATTCCCTTTTTTTTTTCTTTATTCTTAGCTCTCTGCAACGGATGATCTGTACAGCAAAACAATCAAAACCATAAAAAGGCAAACTGGGAATGGCAACTGTTGGGCACAGGGCGCAAAAGTGAAACTACATGGATATTTCAGAGGCATCTACAACTTGTACATACAGAGCACATCAAATATTAGTCTATAAGGAATACGAAGCAAGACTTGACAGGTAATGTTTTATTTCAAAGTAGGCAGTGGTTGGTACACTGCATTCAGTACATGGGATGGTGATGGTTGTGGTGTGACTTACACTGTTAGAACAAGGCTGTGGTGTGGCATTTGGCCAGTGGTTGAAGTGAAAACTGAAAAGCGACAACAGTATCCTGCCAAAATCTGGTATTGTCCCACAGGCTTTTCATTTTATTCCAAAGGTCATAACATACTGCATTCAGCCAAATCTGCTTCAAGAAATTCCCACTCTAGGAAAAACACTTCTTGACAGAGTAAGTGCTATGCTGATTTTTAAAATATTTTAAAATAAATTTTCTTTGTACAGAAATAAGCTTTTAAGGCTTGTCTGTGTACAAGAAGGTAAAATCCTATGAAAAATGTGGCACAGCAAATGGATAAATCTTGTAGCTCAGCAATTTCTGTCAGTGTTTTACATAGGAGGAAATCCTCTGTGACATGTATCTGATAATGGCATAATTTCATATAAGGGTGCTTACTGCATGAGGGCTTTACTGTTTGCAGTGCCACACAGTGAAGCTCATTAGCAGCACAGCACCAGTTTAATACTGGACGTTGAAGCCTGAGCCCTGCTCTTAGTTATTGCATCAGCAGGAGTTAAAGAAGCCTTGTTCTAAAAGTAAGACCCAGAGAGGCAGGGTTGAGAATTACCAAATACTGAAGAGTGAGGCTTTTTGCATAAGTTGGACCAGATTCCTTTTCCATTGCTGTTTTTACATACTGAGTTACCCTTCTTATTTAGAAAAACACTCCTCACAAACTGCTGGTTTTGAAAATCAGATCTATTTTTCCACCTAGGTTCTTTGACTTCATTACCTAAGTGCCTCCATCATTCTAAGTACCTAATACCTCTCATTATCTTAGTGACTCATTTAGGGGTTGGCTATTTAGTATCATTAATTCATTATAAATAAATGTTAGGGCTAAAATCTACATTTGCTCAGGAAGATGGAAAGCCTTTTCTTAATTTCTGAGGTCAAAGTTACTTAACAGAGTATGAAACTGGAAATGTTTTATAAAGAGCCCTGAGAGTGAAATTAACAGCAGCTTCCCAATGAGATATAATATTTTGCCTAACAATAAACAGTAACTATCATTTATTGTTAAACCAACAGGTGCTTCTGAGCAGTAGATTAATTGAGCTCTGAGATGGGTTTTCTTCTACACTGAACTTTCCAGCTTTGTAAGGGAAACTTTGTCCTCAAAGGTGAGGAAAAATTCAGTCATATTTTCTCTCTATAAAAGTCACTTATGTGCTGGAAGAACAGGCAAGTTGGACATATTGAAGCAAGGTGAAATGTGTTTCCTTTTCAATGCCCAGCCTATTTTGTCAGCCTTGCAAAATGGTCTCACTTTCCCACACTGTAATTCTGATGAGTAGCACCTAATACTATGCTATGATGAGGGTGCTTTTGTTGCTGAAATTTCTTTTTAGGATCACAAGGGCATGTTTTTCCTTCTCAAGGCTACAGTACCTATGTCTACACTACCTTAGCGCTCTTCAGATCAGAAGTGTGTGCCCATAATTTTAACTCTGAACTTTTTAATTGCTTAAAGTCCATGCTTATTCACATTTCTGAGTGTGCTTTCTGTAAGACAACCTAGTCTGCCTGTTCTACTTTGTAGAATGACTCAAGCCCAAGGATATGTCTGTAGTACGTATGGACAGGGCATAACCACAACCAAGGTAGTTCAGCAAAGCCATTCACCCTGTATTTGATGATGTCTTATGGGGACACCAGATGGTCAGGGTCAGGTAAGAAAGTTGTATAAGTGTCTTACTAGAAGGGCCTCATGTTAAATATTGCAAGAAGTGATGGGAAATATAGCAAGAGTGCATTTGCAATGGTTCATGCTTTGCACTAGTCCTCACACTTTTATTCTTTGCAAAAATGATGTAGTTCCTTCATCTTACAATTCTTTTTAAAATCTCCTTTTAGTCTAAACTAGGACTGAAACACTGAGAGTTTGGGTAAAGAAAAGGCCAACCACAGTTATTTAGAAAATAACTATCTAGATTGAACAGAAATTTAAAAGGTAGAGAGATCCATGTGTCTGCATCTTCTCTTGCTGTATGCATTGCCACTTGCTCAGAACAGTAACTGAAAG